>CM070504.1:64020382-64620382 GCA_036346375.1 Guadua angustifolia | reverse complement strand
GTGTGATACTCACAGCGTCCATGATCGTAAAGTAGAAATATCGACGGCTTTCATTTGGTACACACGGAATAGATCCTCAAACCGACGGGAATGTTCCATTCTCCTCGGTGAAAATGTACCATTTTATACTTCACGTTGAAGTCGACTCGACGCTCTTCCCCTTCACCTTATCAAGGTACCATCCATGGAGGAGGCGAGTCCACTTGCCTAGCTCATTCGGTTAAATGCGATGCAATCGGGGCTTTCCATGCTCAGAGGCCTTATAATCATACTGGTGCTCGTGGCTGTCTTGACTCTTCTTTCGGGCGAAGGAGTCTCCGAGGTCGAGGCGATGGGCTTTTCGGGTACCTTAAGGGCGCCTGTGGCCTCTGTCGCCTTTGCCCTCTTGGCGGAAGGAGTCTCGGAGGCCTCTTGTGGTTGTACGGAGTCTCGGAGGCCTCCTGTGGTTCTACTGAGAGCAGGAGGAGGCGAGGAGGCGCAAGCCAGGAGCAGTGGTGTAGTAGGAGAGCGGGATCAGCGCAGGAGCAGAGCGGGAGGCAAAGCAGCAGAACCTCTGAAGCACGCATATATTTAACTTTATCGCAGATAGTATTGGAATGGTAGAGAAGACGTGGAGGGACTTTTTACCTTGACCGATCGACACCGTCGTGGGCCACTTGATGAGCGACATGCGTGCTTGCCCGAGAGTGGTGATATCTTCGTGGGGGAAATCGAGCACATGTGATAAGAAGTCTTCGTGGGCGTAGTCCACCGCACCTCATGTAGCCCTTCCCCACAGGTGACCATGCACAATGTCGGTCTCGTTGCATGGAAATGCAACCCAGCGTGCAGACCTCGACGGAAATCCATCCTCCGTCAAGATGGTGGTGGCACCGCGAGCACCGCAAGAAGTGTACAACTTGAGAAAAACATTGCGGGAGTTACACTCGTAGCTTGAACTCGGAAAAATTAATTATTACCTTCGGTGGGGACCGGTCGTATCATTTTGGAACCATGAATCGATAGTTCGGGCACAGACTTCTCTCGAGTCGAGGGCATCCGCTCGACTGGGAAATCATCGCCATCATCTCGGCCCTCAGCGATCCTCACGTGCCGCCATCTCCCCCTCATCTCCCTCTTATCTCTTCCTCACGTGCAGCATCTCCCCTCATCTCCTCCTTAATCTCCTCCTCATTTGCTCCCTTAGTGCGTTGAGGCGCTCCCGACGTGCTCTGCCATGACCTTGAGTTGGCACTCGCAGAGTCATCTTGAAAGTAGGACTTCTTCGTGTATCCGCCTCACGGCAAGCACCGCCCCTTATGGTCGGACTTCCGTCGCGAGACGACAGGATGTCCTGCGACCCTTAGCTCAGAAGGTCCCTGTTCTTTTCACCGGCTTACCTCTTCTGTAATAAGCGAGCACGAATTAGATTTGAAATACAACAAGTTGGGTCAATTGTATTGTACTAAGTTAGATGTCTTACGATGGTAGAGATGACTTGGCGGTAGCGGAGGTTTGCAACTACAAGCTGCCCGTCGAGTTTTCTTTGTCCTCGCTAATACCCGATTCGTGCCGCTCCTCGATATGTGGGAGTAAGGCATCACCGTCCGGAGTGAGCGCACTCCTCGGCTTGTCGCGCCCACTCGCCTTCTTCCCTCATAGCCGCATGTACCGAGGTGGTGCGGGTGCGTGTTAAGCCTCACGGACGGCGGTGTTCCTCTCTCTCATTGCTGCTTGCCTCGGTATACCCTTCATCCTCGTGAACTCCGCCCAAACATCGGGGTCACAAATGGATACTTCTCGAATGGTGTACGGCCTTTCAAAGACGTACTCGCTATGCATAAGGGTCTTGAAGTGCCTCAAGGCCACACCCATCCTATTCAAGGCGCAGTCTCATTGTGGGTTCATCGTCTGCTCTATAATCCATTTACTCTTAACCTCGCCCCACAACCGATTCTTACGCTCGTGTGACATCCTTTCTCCAATCCTTAATTGTTATGGGCACTCTCTCCCTCACCAATTGGCCAATAAATGACCAGTATCGCCCTTGTACTTAGGAGGGCCCGTGCAGACCCTCGGCATTGAAGCGGAGAACTGCGGCATTCTCCTGTAGCCCCTTTGTTTGGTCCTCGGCTCTTCCTCACCTTACTCGGCCCTTGAGTAGTTGGAACCATGCTCGGCCTCAAGAAGACTTCTACTGTTCTGCACGAGCCGATGCTCTCTAGTTGCGACATTTTGAGTTTTCTTATCGATAAGGTCATATGTGTGACATGAGAGAAAGCAATTTGAAGCTACTATATGCACTTGACAATAAATCTTGTAAAGGATCAACAGATAATTCATAGTATGCAATTGTTCCGAACAAAAGTCTATCTATTGACCAACTCAGATAAAAAAACAAAAGCCCATTCCATATGACAAGTGAATTTAGCACTAGCAGATGTTTACTTACACCAACAAGTTTCAGATTTCACAACATCAACAGAGAATATGAGCATTAAAGTACTAATGCAAGAATAGCAACACAAGAAGGTCAAGTTAGTAAGCGACATAACATGCAATATCTATTGACCAACTAAATACGTACCAACGATAACCCCTAATCTCTAAATAGGTTTGGTCCTAATCCCATTCGAGGATATGTGGTTCGGGCAAGTTCCTAAGCCGTTGTACAACTTCAGAGAAAATTTCGGCAGCATCTCCCCGCTGTTCTCCAGATACACGTCTCGACAACAGGTCAAGAGGGGTGTGTATCCGGAGAACACCAGGGAAACGCTACCGAAATCAACTCAAGTTGTACAACATAGCTCAGAACTTGACCGAACACATATCCTCGAACTATCAAAAGCGTGGACAATTCGAGATCGCCGCTTATAAATATGCTATTCAAAGATATTTATAAATAAGCACTCTCGAGCGGGAGACGAGGTTACGCAACCTAAACTCTAACATATATTTGAGATAAAAACAAAAGTAATATGTTGAAAGTAAACACATGTCTAAACAAAAGTAATATGCTAAAAGTGAATATTACCAAGAAGCAAGAACTAAAGAAAATAGCGGTGGATGTAAGAAGTAACAAAGAGAAAAGTGATTATTAGAGTGCTCAAGTTGGCAAAGCGATGTAAGACGTAACAAAGAGCTAAAGAACATAGTATGCAATTCATAGTATAAATCAACTAACATAGAGCTCAAGTTGATTATTAGAGTGTTCTCAGATGTCGGGTTGCCTTAAGAGGCCCTCCTCGCCACAATAGATGAGAAACAGATAGATTTGTGACAACCTTTCCACAATTTCAATTCAATACTTGACAGGTTTTAAGTTAATCAAATGTCAGTCAAACATGCACAGTTCAGGAATCACTTCAACTACTTTACTGGATAGTGGCAGAACACTTAAGCCCTCATGCAAGGTCCCCAAGTCAATATACTGATTTCTGTGCGATATTAAGAGCAAGATTTTACTAATTATTCCAATTAACAATATGAAGGAGATTACATAATTCAATGGAAGCATAATTGACATAATCATAGTAATGAAGCAATTCATATAGCTGATGTCAATTGCTCTAAGAATCATGTCTACAAAACCAAAGTGGCTGATTATTTTTGTGCTCTCAGATTTTGGGTGAAATTGAAGATTAGATCTTCAATCCAATCACAAAATGGCAAGATAATTAATTAGTAAGTTAGGCCTCAAACCCTTACCTTCCTAAGCATGCGAGAATGATGTATTTATAGAACAAGGTTTCTTGATTAATAGCTCTAAGATCGATATTTAGATCAGCCTATTAATCGCCAAAGAATCGATTCAAGCATCAATGTTCAGATCAAGAGATGAATTAAAACTAGCGAACCAGAGAGCATATTCAGATTAGTAACTCCTCGCTGGACTAACCGAACCAGCATATATTGTTTAGATCGGTGTTAGACTAACCGAATATGCATATGATGTTCGCATCGAAGTCAGATTGACCGAACCAGCAGTAAATACTAAGTGGCAGCTAGAAAATGTACTAATCTAATCGACTGATCTTAGACTAAGCAAGAGAATAACCATACACGCACAACAATTTGCAATTATCAAATGGTGTCGATTACAAGAAATGTAATATATACACCAAGAATCTTATAGCATGCAAGACTAACGAGTTCAAGGCCTAACTCGCAAGATTAATCATCATAATCATCAACTGGCCCAATATCATCACAGAGCAGCACCAAAACTCAGACCCACAGGCTTATTTTTTAGACCTATCACATGAACATACATTTGTATATCTATGCTGCTCTCCCCAACCAAAATCTTAGATCGGTTAAGGAAATGCAGAGGCCGCCTAACTTGACCCATTCCAAACGCAACACTTAAGCAGTGAATATTACCAGTAAGCAATATAGCAGTGAATATTACCAGTAAGCATTTCACTGTGAATGACAATTACACTAACCAAGTATATCACAATTATATATATATACCAGACTGTCAAGTTTGTTGTCACAAATCATCTATTCCAGTCCCAGATATCCTCACAGAACACTTAAGCCCTCATGCAAGGTCCCCAAGTCAAACACATAGATCGCCCTTTGCATTCACTTAAAAGAATAAGGCATGTATATGAAATACTTACGGACGAAGGCGTAACGAAATGCAAACGGCTAGGATTGGGGCGGGCGGGTCGGCGTTGCGTCGGCGTCGAAGGGCACCACCTCGAGCGAAGGGCGGGCGGCGTCGAAGGCCAAGGGCACCGGAGAAGCGGCGTCGGCGTCGAGGCGGTGTGGGGGTGGCGTGGGGCGTCTCGGCGACGGGAGGGAGGCGTCCTCGGCGTCGGCGGCAAGCGAGGCGTGAAGGCGAAGGCGAAGGCGGCCGGCACTCAGGCGGCTAGGGTTAAGCAAGGCCGGCGACGGCGGGAGGCGAGAAGGCGAAGCGGGCGGCTAGGGCGCTAGCGTGGAGAAGGGCTGCTTGTGCGAATGGTTATGGGCCGAGGTTTTAAGAATTGCGTTAGTCATTAGTATCACTCTTTTAAGAAAACCGACATCGATGCTTAATCATTAGTATCACTCTTTTCGTAAAACCGATCATCGATGCTTTATCATCACTTTTATAATAGAACCACGATGTAGTCATTAGTATCACTTTTTAATAAAACCGATCATCGATGTTTTATCATTAGTATCACTCTTTTAAGAAAACCGCATCGATGCTTAATCATTAGTATCACTCTTTTCGTAAAACCGACATCGATGCTTTATCATCACTTTTCTAATAGAACCGGATGTTAGTCATTAGTATCACTTTTTAATAAAACCGACATCGATGTTTTATCATTAGTATCACTCTTTTAAGAAAACCGACATCGATGCTTAACCATTAGTATCACTTTTTAATAAAACCGACATCGATGCTTTATCATCACTTTTCTAATAGAACCACGATGTTAGTCATTAGTATCACTTTTTAATAAAACCGATATCGATGCTTTGTCATTAGTATCACTCTTTTAAGAAAACCGACATCGATGCTTAATCATTAGTATCACTCTTTTCGAAAACCGACATCGATGCTTAACCATTAGTATCACTTTTTAATAAAACCGACATCGATGCTTTATCATCACTTTTCTAATAGAACCTTGATGTTAGTCATTAGTATCACTTTTTAATAAAACCGACATCGATGCTTTATCATTAGTATCACTCTTTTAAGAAAACCGATCATCGATTCTTCATCATTAGTATCACTCTTTTAAGAAAACCGACATCGATGCTTCATCATTAGTATCACTCTTTTAAAAAACCGACATCGATGCTTGATCATCACTTTTCTAATAGAACATCGATAGTTAGTCGTCAAGATCACTTTTTTAATAAAACCGATAATCGATGTAGTTTATTGCACTATTCCTTTTCGACATCGCAAGTTCTGAATTTTCAGCATTTCATCAAAGAGAGAAAATGCCATAACTTTGTCATACATTGTTGAAATTATTAGAAATTTTGAAGAAACATATTTCAGATCTTCGCAAAACTTTTCATAAAATAATTTTTGGAAAAAGCGACCTCATTCAAGAAATATGCCAAAATTCATTTCAGAGACATGATTTGTGCGTAAAAGCGAGAAAAGTCAAAACTTTTTCAAATTAATCTGAATTGTACGAAAATTTCCAGAAATTAACTTTCGACTATTTACAAGCTTTCCCAACAATAGTTTAGTCAAATGGAATTTTCTTTCACAAATTATGGCACAAAGTGCAGCATAAAGAGAAATGGCATGCATTTCCATCGAAGCCTCCAAACAGCAATTAATCACCTTGGATTTACAATACTATTTTACATACATTATAATAGTCCATTTATTTACAATATTGCCCTTCATGATGATCTACTCGCATGTAATTGGCTCCATGTGTGTCGTCATCCCCGCTAAGACAAGCCCCATCGCAAATGAAGGTATCTCATCGAATTGGTTATACTCTTCTTCATCTACAACATCTTCAACTCCTACGATCCGTCTCTTGCCATGAAGAACGACGTGCAACCTTGGATTGGCGGATCGCGCACGTAAAAGACTTGAGTTGCTTGCTTCGAAGGACAAACGGATCATCTTTGTAGGCGAGTCATCGAGATCCACAATAGTAAAGCCTCTCTTGTCGACCTTCACTCCATGTGGAAGTCGTACCCACTTACATCGGAACAATGGAACTTGGTATATTCCGTAATCGAGCTCCCAAATTTCTTCGATCATCCCATAGTAGGAGTTCATTGCGGTTGGGGATCTTGTTTTGAGTGATGATCATCGAGAAAGCATTTATACTCACACCTTGCTTTTGGACAAGACTCTTGGCATCTTGACTCTCGGTGTAAAAGGTGTAACCATTAATATCGTACCCTCGCCATGTCTCAGACATTAAATCTTGGTCCGTCACCAACCATTTTACATTCTCGATAAAGGAGACCTCCGCTTTTCTTTGAACCATGTGAGGAATCGATCATTGTGTTCTTGTGCGATGGAAAGCTCATCCATTTGTGGATTCTCTTCCGTAATATCAACTTATGCCGCTTTCGATGTATGGGCGAACCTGCGCTATTCGCAAGGCGTGAAATCGCCTTGCAATACATATCAAACCTCTGACTCATTAGTTTGGACCCAACGGTTCCTTTACCAAACAAGTCCGCCCTCATGACGAGATACAGAACACCGATTGCTTGTCTTTACCCGTAGTCCACGCAAAACTCAATAACCTCTTGGTCCCATAACCTTCAACAATACTACCCTCAAAGCTTCAACCGATTCCTCACGCACGACTTTAATATACCCATGTACCTCTCGAACGGATACATGTAACGAGGAAAGCGGGTCCACATATCTTAATCTCTCGACAAGGTGAACAACAAGGTGGACCATTACGCCAAAGAACGATGGTGGGAAATGCATCTCAAGGTGACATGAGTCGCACCACCTCACTCTGTAAGTTGTCTAGTACATCGGGTCAATAACTTTGCAGAGATCGCATTGAAGAAATAACACAACTTTGTGATTGCCAACCTGACATCCTCTGGGAGAATATTTCGGATTGCAACTGGGAGCATTTGGGTCATCAAGACATGGCAGTCATGGGACTTCATGCCCAACAACTTCAAATCATCCATAGACACAAGCTTCTTAATGTTCGCGGAGTAGCCGATGGAACTTTAATACTTTGGAGACATTTGCAGAGATCTTCTTTCTCCTTCTTGGACAGGGTGTAGCATGCAGCAGGGATGTACGGGCCTTTTCCATCCTCCTCTATCACTGCAAGTCTGGGCCTGATTCCCATGTAGGCCATGTCGCGACGAGCATTGACACCATCTTTGGTCTTCCCTGTATGTTCAAGCAGATGCCAACCAAGTTATCGCAGACATTCTTCTCAACATACATGACATCAATACAATGCGGACATCTAACTCCTTCCAAAGACGGTAAGTCCCGAATATTGACCTCTTCTTCCAAATGGTCCTAGGACTAATAGATTACTACTCTTTCCGTCATCAACATCGATATCCTCTACACGTGAATACACTTGGCTTCCACTCATAGGCTGCGGTGCCGAACGGACTTCCCTCTTCCCATCAAATTTGTCATCCATCTTACGGTATCGATGACTTCGAGGTAGAAACCTACGGTGACCCATATACATAGTTTTCTTGGAATTCGGCACCATAGACTCTCTCCTCTTCACAAATAGGACACGCTTTGGCTCCTTTCAGATCAGAACCTCGCCAAATTACCAAGGGCCGGAAATCATTTTGGTGCAAAATACCATAGTCTGTAGGGTGAAATGCTCTCTTTGTACGCATCCCACACGACGACCCCTCATTTCACAATTTTACCAAATCCTCGATCAATGGTGCAAGGTACACATCAATATCATTTCATTTGTTTGGGTCCCGAGATTAGTAATGACATCATGATATACTTCCGCTTCATGCACAACCAAGGAGGGAGGTTGTAGATACACAATGAAGCGGCAGTGTCAGGACGATCGCTCATGTTACCAAACGGATTCATTCCGTCGGTACTCAACCCAAATCTTATGTTCCTCATTTCGCACCAAACTCCTCATGTTTCCAATCGATGTTTCTCCATTGAGCCGAATCGGCGAGGTGTCTCACTTGCCATCTTCCTTTCGAGACTCGTAATGCCAACGCAACAATTTTGCCTCTCTCGGATTTGCAAACAACCGCTCCAGACGGGAATGATGGGCAAGTACCACAATACCTTGGCGGTGCACCTTTAGTGATGACCTCTTCACCGTCGTTGCCCGGCTCTTACGCTTCTTGTCGTTACGCTTCTCCTTTTGTTTGTACCGGGCACACCGCAAACCGGACAAACGTCAGACTCGATGTGCGTTACGGTACAAGATGCAATCATTAGGACATGCATGTATCCTTTCTATTTCCATTCCCATGGGACATAGTAGCTTCTTCGCTTCATAAATGCTTGTTGGCAACTCGCTTCCCTCCGAAGCAGATCCGATAGAAGAACTAGTAGTGCATTGAAACTTGTATCCGTCCAACGGTGTTTTGCCTTGATTCGAACAATGCAAGGACCGAACCCAACTTGGTGTATTCCGCTTTGCAACTTTGTGAACAGCGGTTTGGCATAAATCTTCTATCAAGCTTTTAAACTTTTCAAACTCTCTTTCCATGTAATTACCCTCCACATCCCGCAACATTTGCTCCAAATTATCCTCCTCAAACATATCATCGCAACTCGTCATCCGGTTCCACCGTATCTTCGTTGCATATCGGAGTGGTACTACCGCCTCCCGTGATGGATCCAACATGTGTAATTCCTCACGGCCACGTCGAATCGTGGTCCTCAATTTGAGATGAGTTGTTAAATCTCCTCGATTGGTGCAATCAATGCAAGGACAATATATGAAGTTTACACCCTCCTCACCATGTCGCCTTCTTCGCAATTTTTTGAACTCCTTAACACCCTCTCAAATTCAGCACTCACACGGCTTTTCCGATACATCCATTCCTCATGGTCCATCTGCAATTAAATTTCGCACAATAAATTAAGGAAAAATCGAGCGACAACTAGCTATAGCTATTTTAAATATTGAGACATCATTTCAATTAATATTACCTTTGCAAAATAGTGGACGTGTTCCAAGATATATAAATGTTCTCACGATCGATACCTAGCTTCTTCCCCGGTTTAAAGCTTCCGCCAATTCCTTCATAAGAGACATAAATTTTAACATCAACAACGATATCAAATAATCTAATTATATAGCTAGTGCAAGAGCTTGCAAATCTTTCTACTACAACGAAACAAATCAAGGGTACCAACGATGACTCCTTATCTCTACATAGGTTAGGTCCTAATCCCATTCGAGGATATATGGTTGGGCAAGTTCTAAGCGTTGTACAACTCGAGAGAGGCAAAGACATCTCACTGTTCTCCGGATACACGCCTCGACAACAGTCAAGAGGGTGTGTATCAGGAGAACACCGAGAGACGCCATCAAGTCTACTCAAGTTGTACAACATACCAGAACTTGCTCGAACTATATATCCTCGAATTGTCCAAAAACGTGGACAATTCGAGATCGCCGCTTATAAATATACCCTTTCGCTCAAAGATATTTATAAATAAGCACCCTCGAACGGGAGACGAGGTTACGCCGCCTAAACTCTAATAACAAGTTACCACATGATAGCAATAATAATTCCATATATATAAACAGAGATCGCACTACAAAAATTAAATAGATATGCGCTTATCAAATAAAGAGTGTGAAATCTGAAAGCACGTACACAATTCCAGTGCAACCTAAACTTTATTGACGACATATTGAAATTACCAGAGCAAAATTGAAGGGGTTGAAAGAATTGCTGCTCACATTTTGAAGAAAACCGCAATAGAGAGCAAAAAGAGGGGAATCTCCTCAAGATAGGGTTTCAATTTTGCCCTCTTAATACCCACCCATGAGGACTTCAAATTTTCTCACCCAACTATTGCTTCCAACCACACAATATGAGCTATTTTCTCGGGTGGCGGCGGAGAAATCTCCTCCGGAGCAAAAACAGAGAAGAGTTCAGTGCGAGTGGTATATATAACCTAGCGAGGCACATCAGAATCGGTTCTTTTCAAAAAGCGATACTGATGTGCACGGCCATCACTCTAGACATAAGCACGAGCACATCAGAATCGGTTCTTTTCAACAAGTGATAGTGATGTGCACTGTTATCACTATCGCTTCTATAAAAAGAATGATAGTGATAACCATGTGCACATCAGAATCGGTTTTCTACTAAAAAGTGATACTGATGTGCACGGTCATCAGAATCGGTTCTTTTCATAGAAGTGATAGTGATGATCACGTGCACATCACTATCACTTCTATGAAAAGAACCGATAGTGATGATCGTGCACATCACTATCACTTTTTAGTAGAGAACCGATTCGGATGTTCCCGTGCTACATCACAATCACTTATAATCTCGTAACCGTCATCGATTATTACTAACACCTCTCCGAAGTTACTTATCACAATCGTTTTTTTCGAAAAACTTAAGAACCGATACAGATACAGTGATAGTGATGTGTCGTTCTGTAGTAGTGACTTGTGCTCGGAGTTATTTGTTACTTCATGTGCAGGTGTTGCTCGAGGGCGAACGTGGTCGATGACGGGACCGAAACTAGGTTCATGGAGGAACTGAGGTTCGGGACTAGGTTCAGGGAGGAATCGAGGTCTTGGTGGTCAAGGATGTCATGCGGGACGTTCGGGCTAGAGAACATGCACATGGAGGCTAGTTAGTCACGTAATTACAGCAGGTGGGCTGTACATACGTGCAAGAGTTGTTTTTGGCCACGTTGGGCCAAGTTGAGATGTATACAGACTCTTTCCATGTTGGAAGTGGAGTTGTATCCTATCTCGTTAGGATTGCTCTGTATAAATAGGGAGGGTGTCCCATGTTTATTCTTGAGCAAAATTTTAGGGTTGTACTCTTTTGTTCGAGTACTGTAACCAGATCAAAAATAAAGATCTTTCTCACAAGTTCTTGGCTCCGGCATAGTTGATCGATCACTTGAAGTTTTGTTCATCACAGCAGTCACGAAGTTCATCACGGAGTTCGGTTCTTTGCAAAGGTATCATCTTGCGAAGGTAATATCTTTTGATCCGTAGATTCGATCGGATTGATTCTTGTTGGGTTTGATTCGTAATTGAATCTAGTTTCTACAGTTAAAATTTCACACCAATCCAATGGGTAGATCTTCGGTAATTTGTGGTCGTCCAGATTGCTAGTCTGGTCGCCCAGCTGTTAGATTGCTAATTATTTCAGTCATCTTGCGAAGGTCATAACTTTAGATCCGTAGATCCGATCGACATGATTCCTTTTTTGTTCACTTTAGAATTGAGTCTAGTTTATACAGTGAAAATTTTGCATCAATCCAATAGTTAGATCTTCTGTAATTTATGGTCGCCCAGATTGATGTCCCGCTCGCCCGACTGCTCGTGTGGTCGCCCGGATTTAGTCATTTTGCAAAGGACATAACTTTAGCTCCGTACATCCGATTGATCTAATTCTTTTTGTTTTAGCTGCGGAATTGAGTCTAGTTTCTACAGTTAAACTTTCACGTCAATCCAACGGCTGGATCTTCCGTAATTACTATTTTAGTAAATATATATCGGTCTGCTCGCCTAGACTGCGTGCGTGGTCGCCCAAGTACCCAACCTGCTCGCCCAAGTGCCAAACTGCTCGCCCAAGTGCCCAAATTGCTCGCCCAGGTGATTTACTAGTCGCCCAAGTGCCCAAACTGGTCGCCCAGGTGTCCTACTGCTCGCCCAGGTGATTTACTGGTCGCCTAAGTGCCCAAACTGGTCGCCCAAGTGTCCTACTGGTCGCCCAAGTGCTCTACTGGTCGCCCAGACTGGTCTACTGGTCTCCCAACTGCATGAGGTGGTCTCCCAATTTCGTAACCTGGTCTTCTAACTTCGTAAACTAGTCTTCAAGCAATTTGAGTTTAAATTGGGGTGTTTGAAAAGATCGAAAATTTGATTTTAGCTTCCGCGCAATCATTCACCCCCCTCTGATTGTTACATTAGTATATTTCGATCCTACAAGTGTTATCAGAGCAAGGTTTTTCTAATTAATCTTAACTGGTGATTAGAAACCGTAGCGATGGATAGGTATTCGACAAAACCTTGTGTTTTCGATGGTGTTGATTTTCAGTTTTGGAAAGCAAAAATGGAGGCATATATTCAAGCTCAGGGTTTTGCAATTTGGGAAAAGGTCTACAAGCCATACAATGTTCACGAAAATGATGCGATCAATGACACCAATCGAGCACATGTTGAAGCAAACAAGAAAGCAAGGAATTTGATCATCCAAGGACTAGGAAGAAGTGATTTTGATCGTGTGATTCATCTCATGTCTGCATATGAGGTATGGAAATCTCTTTGTGATTATCATGAATGTTCTAACACTGTCAAAGAGGTTAGGCAAGATATTTATAAGAAAGAATACATGCGATTTGAGATGAAGCCTGGTGAGTCTCTAGATGATTTGTTTGCACGGTTCAATAAAATTTTTAGCAATTTACGTGCTGTTGGAGTTTTCTTTGATGAGGCTACAAATGCTAGACAATTGCTTGGTGCATTAGACATGTCTATTTGGGAGATGAAAGTTACATCTATTAGAGAATCCACTGTCATGAGTTCACTCACTTTAGATGTACTATTCTCAAAATTAAAAACTCATGAGTTGGATGTTCTTGCTAGGAAAACAGATCATAAATCAATTGCACTAACTTCACAATCTAGCATGAACAATGCTTCTTCAAGCTTTGCTTTGTCCTCTTTGTCTTCACTAACTGATGAACAGATCGAATAATTTCCTGAAGAAGACTTGGCACTATTCTCTTCTCGGTTTAACAAAGCTTTGCAGAATGTGAGAATGAGAAAGAGAGTTGGTGGTGGCCCTCCAAGATGCTATGAGTGTGGTGACCTCAATCACATTAGATCAAATTGTCCTAAGCTTGCGTGTAAAGCATCAAGGAGGAAAAGGACAATGACAGAAGAAAAGAAAAGAAGAAGTCTTCACCAAGTGATAGAAAGAAAAAGAGCTTCATCAACAAAAGGTTGTTCATCGGGTTCTTTTCGCTCTTGAACAAGTGAACTTAAGTGATGTGGATTCAGAGAGCAATGAGGATGATACAATGGTTCCAAGCAAGCATGATTTGACAGATTGTGTCTCATGGCTAGAAGTGATGAAAGCTACACCGAGGATGATCATGACAAAGTGACTTCAATGAGGTAGAACCTTCTTACGATGATTTAGCTATTCTTTGTTGCTCGCCTTGGAAAATTGCTTGACAAACGCGACAAGAAAATTAAGAAATATGATGTTCTTGTGGAATCTTTGCATGCTGAAATTGCTAGACTTAAATCTTTAATTCTCGATGATGATGCTTGCAAATCATGTGACTTAATCTACAAGTGAGCTTCTTGTGCTTAGGAAAGAACATGTTTCTTTGTTAGAACAAGTCAATCTTTGAAAAGAAAGAAAATGAGAAACATGTTAAAAATGCTAGTGTTCAACTGTTGATTTGCATGATACAACTCATTGTTCTAAATGTGCTATATCGAATTGAACTTGCATGATGCAAATGCTAGGGTTTCTCAAATGACAGATACTATGCTCACTCATGAAGTTCTCTCATGCTCAACTTGTCGCATAAATGTAAAGGAAAAGTGGACGCTCCATGTAATAACTGCTTAACTCTTTCTCGAAAGGTTGATTACTTGGAAAAATCTTTAGAACGGTTCACTTCAGAATGAAAAACCTAAACATGATTTTGGATCAATCAAAAGTCAAGACTCATCACAAAGGTTTAGGTTTTGATTCTTATGCTCATCATAAATCACATGCTCCAAGCTGTTGTGAAGACACTTGAAAATGGAAAATTGAAATTGTCAATGAGCCTAAGAAAATTGTTTTCAAGTCTGCTGGTGTGTTATCTTCTACTATGGTGAATGCAAATGTTACTTCTGTTCCTAAAGCTAAACATCATGTTAAGTACACTTGCATTCATTGTGGTAAAGATGGACATTTAGTAGATTTTTGCTTTAGACTAGCCAAACAGCAAAAGAAAGAGAAGACTAAGGCTAGGTCTAATTTCAGGAAGGCACATTTTACTCCTTATGTTGTGCCTAGGGTGATGCAAACACCTTTTGTTGCAAGAAACACGGGAAAGGGCAAATCTGATTTTTTGAACAAACATACTCGTGTTGTGCCTACTTGTCGTGTGTCTCAGTACTGGATTCCTAAATGTTTTATTTCTAACCCCAGTACTGAGGCCTCGACATTTTCTGCCTTTATGTAGGCTTCTCGCGCGAGGAAGGAGAACATTTGGCTAGTTGATTCCGGATGTTCACGCCACATGTCCCATGATAAAATTGGTTCTCCTCCTCACTCGTGAATCTCGTCTTTGAAAGTGTTACTTTTGGAGATGCTTCTTCTACTCCTGTTGTGGCAAAAGGTACAGTAAAGGTAAGTGACAAGTTTATGTTCAAGGATGTGGCTCTTGTTGAAAACTTGAAATACAACTTGTTGTCTGTTTCACAAATGATTGATGAGGATCTTGAAGTGTGCTTTAAGAAAAGTGAATGCAAAGTTTTAGATGCTTCAGGAGACCTTGTGTTCAGGATTTCACGCTTTGGAAGAGTTTTTAAAGCTGATTTTGATGTGTCACTTTCTTCTAAGTATAGGTGTCTAGTTGCCAATGTTTCTAAAGATTTATTCTTTTGGCATCGTAGACTTGGTCACGTTGGTTTTGATCATCTAACTCGTGTTAGTGGTTTAGATCTCATTCGTGGCTTGCCTAAGCTTAATGGTGATAGCGATTTAGTATGTTCTTCTTGTAGATATGGTAAGATGACTGCAGGTTCACATCTACCTCTTACCATTGTGATGACAAACGCTCCAGGACAACTACTACATCTTGACACGGTTGGACCTTCTCGAGTTCAATCCTTTGGAGGCAAATGGTATGTACTGGTCATTGTTGATGATTATTCTAGATACTCTTGGGTTTATTTCATGGTATCTAAAGATGAGGCTTTTAGTCACTTTAGAAGTCTTGTTACTAGATTATCTGTTGATCACCCAGGAGCACTTAGAGCTATTAGAAGTGATAATGGAACTGAATTCAAGAATTCTTCTTTTGATCACTTTTGTATTGAAAAAGGAATTGATCATCAATATTCTTCACCTAGAGTGCCTCAACAGAATGGTGTAGTTGAAAGGAAAAACAGAACTTTGGTTGAGATGGCTAGAACTATGCTAGATGAACATCACACTCCTAGGAAGTTTTGGGTTGAAGCAATCTCAACTGCATGCTATGTTTCCAATAGAGTGTTTTTGAGATCGAAGCTAGGCAAAACCTCTTATGAGCTTCGTTTTGGTCATAGGCCTAGTGTATCTCATTTCAGAGTTTTTGGATGCAAATGTTTTGTCTTGAAATCTGGAAATCTTGATAAATTTGAAGCTAGATCAACTGATGGCATCTTTCTTGGATATCCTGCTCATACACGTGGTTATCGTGCACTTGTTTTGGAAACTAACAAAATTGTAGAAACCTGTGAAATCACTTTCGATGAGGCTAGTCCAGGCACTAGTCCAATTGATGCAGGAACAGGTGCATATGTTCAGGGAGAGAGTATTTTTGTTGATGATGATGTTGAGGATGAAATATTGATTCCTATTGCACAACCAGCTGTATCTCTTTCGGCACCTACCACTACATCACCTACAGTTGAGCATCCTCAAGCCACAACATCATCAGTACATGCTGAAAATGAAGAAGAAGAAGAAGAAGTTTCTGAAGTTGCAGCTCCTTTGCACATTCAAAGAAGACATCCACCTGAACAAATGATTGGAGATTTAAATGAGAGAGTCACTCGATCCAGGTTTATTGCTTCTGATTCTCATGCTCATTCTGCTTTTGTTGCTTCTTTTGAACCCAAAGATATATCTCATGCATTAACTGACGAATCTTGGATCAATGCCATGCATGAGGAATTAGAGAATTTTGAGCGTAACAAGGTTTGGAAGCTTGTTCCTCCTCCTCCTGATTTTAATATAATTGGAACTAGATGGGTTTTCAAAAATAAACAAAGTGAGGATGGTGTTGTTGTCAGGAATAAAGCTAGATTAGTTGCTCAAGGATTTACTCAAGTTGAAGGTTTAGATTTTGATGAAACCTTTGCTCCTGTTGCTAGAATTGAAGCCATTAGAATTCTTTTAGCATTTGCTGCATCTAAAGGTTTTAGATTGTATCAAATGGATGTGAAAAGTACTTTTCTAAATGGCTATATTAATGAAGAAGTATATGTTAAGCAACCTCCTGGTTTCGAAAATCCCAAATTTCCTGATCATGTGTTCAAATTGTCCAAAGCCTTGTATGTATTAAAACAAGCCCCAAGAGCATGGTATGATATGCTAAAGACCTTTTTACTTGAAAAGGGGTTTACAATGAGAAAGGTTGACAAAACTCTCTTTTTACTCAAGCAAGGCAATGATCAACTATTCGTCCAGATTTATGTTGATGATATTATCTTTGGTGGTTCCTCTCATGTTTTAGTGTCTAAGTTTTCATAAACCATTAGAAAAGAATTTGAGATGAGCATGATGGGTGAATTGACTTACTTTTTGGGACTGCAAGTCAAACAAACGAAGGAAGGTACCTTTGTTCATCAAAGTAAATACACAAAAGATTTGCTTCGTCGCTTTGGGATGAAAAACTGCAAACCGATCATGACACCTATGGGAGGCACTTGCACACTTGATCCGGATGAAGATGGTGAGATTGTTGATCAAAAGGAGTATAGAAGCATGATAGGCTCTCTATTATATCTCACTGCATCAAGACCGGATATTCAATTTGCTGTGTGCTTGTGTGCTCGTTTTCAAGATTCTCCACGTGTTTCACATCAACAAGCTGTCAAGCGGATCTTCAGGTATCTTCATGGTACTCAAGATTTTGGCATATGGCTTTCTGCTTCCTCATGCATTAGTTTAAGAGCATTCTCTGATGCTGATTTTGGAGGTTGTAGAATTGATAGAAAAAGCACATCTGGCTCATGTCTTTTCTTGGGTAATTCACTTATTGCATAGTCATCTAGAAAACAATCCTCTATTGCACAATCAACTCTCGAATCAATATGTGGTCAGCTGCTAGTTGTTGTTCTCAAATTCTTTGGATAGTAGCTACACTTAAGGATTATGGGGTTAATTTGGATAGTGTTCCTCTGTTGTGTGATAACACTAGTGCAATATGTATTGCTAAAAACCCTGTGCAACATTCTAGAACAAAACACATTGAGATCAGATTTCACTTTCTTAGAGATCATGTAGAAAAGGGAAATATTGTGCTTCATCATGTAGATACTGAACATCAATTGGCAGACATTTTCACAAAACCTTTGTCTTCTTCTCGTTTTGCTTTTATTCGGGGAGAACTTGGGTTGGTTCATCCAATAGGATATTTTTGAGGGGGAGTTTTGAAGTTTTTGTATTATTTTGTAACATACTTTTTATTTCGTGTGTTTCTTAATTGAAAAACAAAAAAAATGAAAAAACAATAAAAAGTATTGAGCATTGTATTTCATACACATATGTCATTTGAAGCCATGTTTATGCTACAAGGCCTTTGCAACTTTCTGTTTATACATATATGGTGTAGTTTATGTCATAACTATTTAAATGGAATGACAACTTGAATTAAATCTTGTCATGGTTGAACTTTCTTGGCTATCTTGATCCTGCTCAAAAAGTGCTAAATATGAAAGTTGAGTGCTAAAGCTCAAAAAGTGATTGTTGATAAAAGCAAGATCAAGGTTATGTATTGTCGCACTTCTTCTTTACGAGACTGCTTATCATTGCACTATGATATAAACTTGGAAGAGGTTGTGTATGACCGAAACCATGAAAACTTAAGCTTGTGATTGCTTGGCATGGTTGAAAAGTAAGGCTGATGGTGCATGTAATTCCTTGCAATTGTTATTGTTGCAATCAAAATAATGAATCAGTTTTTCAAAGCACAAATAAAGTGCACAAAAATTCAATGTTTTCAGGTTTTAAGATTGTTGAGAAAGGGAGATCATGCCATGCAAAAAATCGTTAATAGTACTTGATTTCTAGTTATGCTTACTCTACATTGTTTATGTGTAGATTTAAGGGTGCAAGTACTGTTGATAGCATGACTTGGTGATCAAGTTGTTACATTTGTGCGTGATTCATAATGCTCAGTACATATAAAAAAAGGAAACATCAACATAAAGGGGGAGAAGTTTCTCTTTTGCTCTCTTTTTTGCATTCTTGTTGAATCCATTGTCAAAGGGGGAGAAATTTTGGAATCAAAAGGAGAAATTTTTGGTCACACATTGCACATTCACACACACATTTCTTCTTTCTGTTAGGGGGAGTTTCTCTTTGTCATAGGGGGAGATTTCTTTTTAGATAGGGGGAGATTTTTGTTCTTCTTTGTAGGGGGAGATTTTCCTTTCTGTCTTTTGGTCACTTTACTTCTTTTAAAAATGGTGTTGCCATTGTGAGGTGAATGCCAATGTTCGTTTCCAAATTGTGTTGCCAATGTTTTCATCAAGGGGGAGATTGTGAGATCATGTGATGAAAAATTGGTTGAATGGTGAAATTGGCATTGTAAAGTGATTTTGGTTATGGCATGTGTGGTGCTTGTGCATGTGCTATGTTGAGATGATTATCATGTTGGTGATAGTATGATGAAGTTTGTTTGATGCAATGCACTCATGTGAGTGGTTGCATGGACTGTTTTTGAGGTAAGTCGTGGACTTGTGCTCAAATGATCGTTTGTTTATGCTGGTGATAGCATAATGGTTTTGCTTGATGCAATGCACTCATGTGAGTGGTTGCATGGATTGATGTTGAGTCAAGTCGTGGACTTGTGCTCGGAGTTATTTGTTACTTCATGTGCAGGTGTTGCTCGAGGGCGAACGTGGTCGATGACGGGACTAGAACTAGGTTCATGGAGGAACTGAGGTTCGGGACTAGGTTCAGGGAGGAATCGAGGTCTTGGTGGTCAAGGATGTCATGCGGGACGTTCGGGCTAGAGAACATGCACATGGAGGCTAGTTAGTCACGTAATTACAGCTGGTGGGCTGTACATACGTGCAAGAGTTGTTTTTGGCCACGTTGGGCCAAGTTGAGATGTATACAGACTCTTTCCATGTTGGAAGTGGAGTTGTATCCTATCTCGTTAGGATTGCTCTGTATAAATAGGGAGGGTGTCCCCTGTTTATTCTTGAGCAAGATTTTAGGGTTGTACTCTTTTGTTTGAGTACTGTAACCAGATCAAAAATAAAGATCTTTCTCACAAGTTCTTGGCTCGGCATAGGTTGTCGATCGCTTGAAGTTTTGTTCATCACAGCAGTCACGAAGTTCATCACGGAGTTCGGTTCTTTGCAAAGGTATCATCTTGCGAAGGTAATATCTTTTGATCCGTAGATTCGATCGGATTGATTCTTATTGGGTTTGATTCATAATTGAATCTAGTTTCTACAGTTAAAATTTCACACCAATCCAATGGGTAGATCTTCGGTAATTTGTGGTCGCCCAGATTGCTAGTCTGGTCGCCCAGCTGTTAGATTGCTAATTGTTTCAGTCATCTTGCGAAGGTCATAACTTTAGATCCGTAGATCCGATCGACATGATTCCTTTTTTGTTCACTTTAGAATTGAGTCTAGTTTATATAATGAAAATTTTGCATCAATCCAATAGTTAGATCTTCTGTAATTTATGGTCGTCCAGATTGATGTCCTGCTCGCCCGACTGCTCGTGTGGTTGCCCGGATTCAGTCATTTTGCAAAGGACATAACTTTAGCTCCGTACATCCGATTGATCTAATTCTTTTTGTTTTAGCTGTGGAATTGAGTCTAGTTTCTACAGTTAAACTTTCACATCAATCCAACGGCTGGATCTTCCATAATTACTATTTTAGTAAACATATATCGGTCTGCTCGCCTAGACTGCGTGCGTGGTCGCCCAAGTACCCAACCTGCTCGCCCAAGTGCCAAACTGCTCACCCAAGTGATTTACTAGTCGCCCAAGTGCCCAAACTGGTCGTCCAGGTGTCCTACTGCTTGCCCAGGTGATTTACTGGTCGCCTAAGTGCCCAAACTGGTCACCCAAGTGTCCTACTGGTCGCCCAAGTGCTCTATTGGTCGCCCAGACTGGTCTACTGGTCTCCCAACTGTGTGAGGTGGTCTCCCAATTTCGTAACCTGGTCTTCTAACTTCGTAAACTGGTCTTCAAGCAATTTGAGTTTAAATTGGGGTGTTTGAAAAGATCGAAAATTTGAAAATTTGAAACACCCCAATTTTCAAATTTTCGTAAACTGTTTTCATGTGAATTATGTGAAAACCATATTTGAAAGTTTACTAAAATCCTCAAAACATTACCATATATATGTAAGGAAAATGGTATTATGCAACCCTATAAAATTTCAACACATCAAACCCGTTCACATTTAGGGCCTGTTTGGTAGAGCTCTAGATCCCAGCTTCACCTGAGATCTGAAACTTGTAGGCTAAAATAAAGTGAATTAAGTTTATAATTTTAGTCTAAAATGTAAACAAGATGATCCATCTAAACACTATTAATGTATTCACAGCTCTAGCTTCACAGATCTGGTAGAGTTGGAGCCCTACCAAACACACCCTTACAGCGTTAGATAATATCATCTCCCCTAAATATGATAATTTGTTCTGTTTTCTTGAAAACTTGTCTACGTGGTTTCCATAGAGTTTACAAGAAAAAGAAGCTAATAACTATAATTCTTGACATATACTTCTACGAGTATATACTCTCATTTCTAATATACTACTTAAATATTGTGTTATACTCCTTTATCACTTTTGGTGTAGTTAAATACTAATTCTAAGATACTCCAATGCGACAAGATTAGAAATATATCTTTTTCAATATGTAAAATGAGTATATACACAAATTATATATGCTATAAAAAGTGGATTTTGATGAAATTTTTCATGAAACTCACTTTGAGGTATATATCTTATAATCATTATTAGTGTATGCAATATATATATACATATACACACATACATACATATACATAGACATACGGTATACATATATGCACATATACATATACATACACATACATACATATACACATACATATACATATATATATCATATTCTATAGGTGTGTGTAGAATAGTATAATCTACGAGCGATTAGTCCGACCGAGTCATGCATCGTAATTATTAGCACTACGGAACGGATGGATGATGAGAAGATGTGGTTTTGGTCCATGAACAGTACCTCGTTGGTAAGGTCCATATATTATATCCACATTGTGACTACAATCCATAGCATGTTGCTTCATCGCATCTATAGTTTATTGTCTCTGCATTATCACCAAAGGCAACAATGAAATTCGAAGACACATTTCGTAAAATCAACCGTGGGACGTATGAGCCATTTTTTAGGCACTTGTATTCCTAGGATTCAATAGAAGATAATTTTCAAACGAGTTATAGACTCAGTAATTTCATTTTAGATGACGAAGTAAAATGCAGTTATTATGGTAATAATGTTGTATGAGATAGATAGTAACTTATGAAATTAGAAGCTAACAAACTTCAATCGACAGTAAAATTATGGACATTAAATCTTAGATTGTATTTGTTTTTTTTTTGGGGGGGGTTTAAACCAACTAGTTGCTTAATTGTGTTAGACAATACTCCAGCAGGAGTGGACGTTAGACAACAGACAAAGATGTCAGAATGTTGTAGCAAATAGAAAGTTACATAGATAGTAATTTTTGCAGGTAGACAATAGTAAAAATGAACACAATATAGTAAAAATGAACAATTGTATTTATTTGTTGTCGTTGTTGTTGCTGTTTTTTCTCGGCACTGCGTAATATAGTTTTTAAATAAAAGAAACTGATGGGTATTACGAAGTTGAGTTCCTACGAGACTTGGTCGCGCAGGTAATTTGTTTAGTATATATAAGTATGGTAGTAAAAACAAGTTTACATAACAACAACTTTTTGCACTATGTACTATATATTTTACTGAGTAGCCTGGTCGTAAATTATTTTGAAGAATATGGTATTTGCGATTTTTAACTGGCGTAATGTGCGGAATAAATTCTTTTTTACTATGCACATCAACTGTTCTTACTACAACTCTTTAATTGTTATACTGTCGAACAAATAATGAATTTATTTTTAAGTTTGCTTGCCATCGAGCACATATTGACCATAGTCTGGTAGTAAATTATTTGGAAAAATACGGGATTCGTGATTTTTCTCACCGGTATATACAAAAGAATCATTTTTACTATATAGGTTTAACTGGTTATACTATAAATTACTATAAGTTTTACTGACCAATTATTTTCTTTATTCTTTTATATTTTTTAAGTTCAGCTGAGCTCGTGTATACGTTTTCCAAAGACTGGTCATAAATTATTGTGGAGAAAATTCTCAAAAATTAAGTTACCACACATAGAGAAAGTGGGCTTCTACAATTCTGTGAAATTTGAAGACCAAACTCAATCGCATTTGATTGATATGAAAATAACAAAGTGTTAAATAGCAGGATATACTATCTTTTACTGTCAAGAAAATAACATTTTACCGTGAAAAATTCTCAAACAATTACCACATATAGGGGGGTGAGCTTCTACAACCCTGTAAAATTTGAAAATCAAACTCAATCGCATTTGAAAGATATAAAAATGACAAAGTACCAAACATTAGGATATAATGTGTTTTACTGTCAAGAAAACAACATTTTACTGTCTATCACTCAATATGTTACTATATCCTGAATAAACTAGCCTTATAGAGTAAAATATCTGAAAATAATATATATAAGTTTTCAGAAATTCTTAAAAATATTACTATATGTAGGAGAGATAAGCTTCTACAACCCTGTGAAATTTAAAGACCAAACTCAATCATATTTTAATGATATGAAATTTACAAAATACTAAATAGTGAAAAGTCACTAGTCAGCCAAATTCGTCCTTTTTATATCTTTTAGCTCATATTGATTTTGTTCTTCAAATTTTATAAAGTTGTATAATCTCATCTCCCCTATGTATTGTAAGTTTTTGAGAATTTTTTAAAACCTGCACATATAGTTTTCATAAATAAGAATTTATTTCTCTTTGTTGGACCTATAGTAAAATATTTGAAAACTTTTCAAAAAAATTACCACATATAAAGGAGGTGAGCTTCTACAACTTATAAAATTTGAAGACCAAACCCAGTCATATTTGAAAGATATAAAATTGACAAAGTGCTAAACAGTAGGATATGTTGTCTTTTACTATCATGAAAATAATATTTTATTGTCTATTACTCAATGTGTTATTATATCCTGTGTAAAGTTGTTGTATAACACTTTGTTTCAATATAGTAACATCTAGTGTAATAACTCGTAACATGTCATTTATTTGAATAGTAAAAGACAACATCTCTAGTGTTTTCTAAAGTTCATGCAAAACACATGTAAATATTTTAAAAAATTCTCAAAAAATTACCATACATAGAGGATGTGAGATTCTACAATCTTAAAAAAATTTGAAGACCAAAATCATTCTTATTTGAAAGTTACGGCTAAATCAAAAAAGGAAAGATTCAGGTACAAACAAGAAATAGTATTTATTAGTCATTTACTAGTTGGGATACGTTTTGTGGCTTGCCACGTAGCTGATAGTCAATGGAACAGTTCTTTGCGTTGAGTGCTATGATAAGTGGCTCGATTTGTATGCATTAAATAGATAGGGAGTAGAATAGGCTATTCCACATGCAGCTGTAGAAAGCATTTCTATATATATACATATATATTTATATATATGTATATGTATATATATACAAATACATACTCCCAGGAGTACGTACTCCCACTCCAAGTATATTGCTTAAATGATGTTGCTACACCTCTTTATTCTTTTGAGTATACTCTAATACTAATTACAAGATACTTAGGGGCGGGCATTCGGTTTTTAAATAATTTGGTTTATGGAAACTAGACACCAACTTTCACTAACTAAAATAAAAAATGAACCGAATTAGCCAACATATTTTGATTCAGTTAATTTGGTTTTTTGATTAACTAAGATAACCAAAGCCGCTAGAAAAGATCAATCTGTGGCACAAAATAACTAGGTCAGGATTGTGTAAGAAATCATTCCATAGTATGAACTTAAGCACTTCTTGAAATAGTTTGGAAACCTTGCACCACCTTCGGCACGACCACGAGCCTACGCTTGTGCCACGAGCGCCACCTACGGCACGGCCACGAGTCTACGCCTGCGCCATGAGCGCCACCTTCGGCACGGCCACGAGCACACCTGCGCCCTGAGCACCACCTTCGGCACAGCCACGAGCCACGCCTGCGCCCCGAGCTCCACCTTCGGCATGGCCACGAGCCAGGTCTGCGCAACGAGTGCCACCTTCGGCATGGCCACGAGCCACGCCTGCGCCCCGAGCGCCATCTTCGGTATGGCCATGAGCCTACATCAGCGCCCCGAGCGCCATTTATGGCTTGGCTACAAGCCTACGCCAGCGCCCCGAGCGCCACCTTCGGCACGGCCACGAGCCACGCCAACGCCCCGAGCGTCACCTTCAGCACGGCCATGAGCCACGCCTGCGCCACGAGCAAGGACGGCACGATCGTCAGCAACACATGGAGCTTAGAGCAGCTAAGTCGCTTTTTACTCAATTATGTCATTATGAATAAAATTATTGGCTTTCTTGACTTGCTACTTAGTTGATCCATAACTAAGCAGTAAGTCGGGGGCTACACCTAATAGTGTGCGTAGGCGCACATCTTTTTCTGAGTTGTGTTTTTTTCTTTTACTTAACGATTACAAATGAATCCGAGTGCGTTAATTTCGAGTTGTGAAGCTCTGACCCCATGAACGGCGAACTTTAGTCACCCAAAACGCGTGCTTGGGAAAAAGAGCCATGAGCCGACTCCCAACGCTCGGGGGCTAGACTAGTCGGGCAGAGTGCTTAAACAAAAAAGAGTCAGAACCACTCGGATGAATTCAAAATCAATAAGGAAAAGGAGTAAAAAACTCTAAAATTATATATAAACCAGTCGAGTATCACATCCGAATGAATTATGTTTACATGGCCTAAGTTCTGCATATACATGATTTCAGGGCTACTAAATTTGGATGCGACGCGTGTGGACCAACGCTTCAACGACGACATCAGTAACTTCGGCGACGAATGAATTTAAAGGGAGCGGCGCTGAATTTCGCCTTGAGCGGGAAAAGCGTTTTAACTTCTGCATATCGTTTGGGATATGGTATGCCCCAAGATGAGCCGACTGCTAGTATTCCAATAATTGGGCTGTGTACCACTCAGAAAGTTTAACGTGTGGAGCTCTATTGAGTCCTTCACGATCTCTTTGCTTACAACAGGGCACTCGGCTGGAAAGGAAAACCAGTCGGGAAGCTGCATCAAGAACTGAAAGTGCTCGGTGTGAAGCATGACTCAGTTGGGCTGCGACCAGGAAGGCGGCAACTCGATCGCAAAGCACTCGGGGGCTACTGTGGAGTATATGGACCCCGAATATCTGCATAGGGGGCCGTGAGGACCACCCAAGAGGGGATGGGCCAAGCCGATTACATAAAGATGGGTATTGCCTAGGAGGCAGGCCGCCATACGTAACAAGGAAACCCCGAAGATGGAAACCAACCTTGATTAGGTGGGATATGATTGTAATCATGTTTGTTACCATACTCAATGGATAAGGAAAGAGATATAATCTCGACCTTGTAACCAATTAGAACTCTCCTTTGTAACCGCACCCCTCTACTATATAAAGGGGGTAAGGTAGCGTCAAGAGGGGACCAAGATAATCTCATCAGCAAATTAGCTAGCCACAAATAATTCTAGAGCACAGGACTAGTGTATTATCTCCTCCGCGAGAGCCCGAACCTGTATAATTCCCGTGTCTTGTGTTATCATCGAGTTTGGATCCAGCGCCTAGCCCCGTTTTCATTATTGCCGACAATAAACGTCGACACCGGGCGTCGGCCTCCGTGGCGGCTCGGGCGGCAGTGGGCGATCAGCCTGCTGCGGGCGCCGACCTCCTAGCGCTTTGGCGGGTAGGCGGTGATCATGCCCCGGCGCGTGACCATGTCTACCGGTGGGCGTCGCCTGCCGTCGGCGTCGGCCTCCTTAGCGGCCTAGCGGGCAGGCGGGGCAATTAAGCCCTATCCGTCGGCGCGGCCTCAGCCCATCTCGCCCATCTCGCCAGTCGGCGACCAAAAGCATGAGGACAAAGCTTCGCCTCGAAGCCTCTTTCCCCTGACACGCTGTGTTAGGGCCTGACACGCTATGTCAGGGCCATTGATTGCGAAGAATTCTACTATCGACACGACAGCGGCCCATCCCTCTGACGCCTCACACCTAACCCGTCGCAGGAATGTCACATCCCGGGCGGACCGAGCAAAGCCGCACAGCAACATTAAATGGGGTTTGAAGGACAAGACTACAGTGATGGGTGTAATAAATAAGTCATGGTTCAGTATGATAAGGCTACAGTGATGGGTGTAATAAATGACTCATAGGTCAGTATGATGTCACCCCCTCATATGCCCGAGCCAGCCTAGTCTATATAAGGGAGCTCTGGTGCATGGAGAGGGGGATCCGAATCCAAGAGGCTTGTCGACTGGGAGAAAAAAGAGAAGAAGAACGAACTAAAAAAAGCATTCTAGCCGCTCCATACTTCATCAACAAAGATCTAGCAGGACGTAGAACTATTACCCACTCTGGGGGCCTGAATCTGGTACATCGCTGTGTTCTTTGATCCGTTGATCCCCGTGATCCCTTGTGCGAGAGCCATTAGGGTTTTCAACCGCGAAGACGCCCTCTACCAAACCTTAATCTCTGTTCTGGGAGACACCCTGTCCGTTGACGGGGTCCTGACCGGTGAAATACGCCGACAACTGCATCTATGAAATCCATGGCTTGAGTACAACCTGGGTGCAAAAATCAGAGCTCAGGATATTCCACGCGGTTCTGGATCAATTTGATTGCGTCTATATTCTTTTGTTTTAAGTCACATCTTTTGTTTCAAAAGCAACCATGGCTTGAGTACAACTTGGGTGCAAAAATCAGAGCTCCGGATATTCCACGCGGTTCTGGATCAATTTGACTGCATCTATGAAATCCATGGCTTGAGTACAACCTTGGTGCAAAAATTAGAGCTCAGGATATTCCACACGGTTCTGTATCAATTTGACTGCATGTATATTCTTTCGTTTTAAGTCACATCTTTTGTTTCAAAGGCAAACGTGGGTTGAGTACAACGAGTGATATTCAAGACCTCTTTTTCGTTTAAGTGTAAAAAATTCCCACAATAATTATAAGAAAATCTTAAAAATTCTCATATTAATCAAAAGAAAACGAGAAAGATCCTCACCACTTTTTTTGGTGAACTAGATTATAATAGTGCAAATTAATTGTATATAGATATTAAAGTTATATAATAAATATAATTGTATTTTAATTATAGAAAGTAAAGTTGTATATGAAAGATAACTATATTATAACATCTAACCGCGTAATTGCATTGATAAATCTGCTGGTTAAACCGAACTAAAACGTCAAGCAGCTGAATTGCTTGGATAACGAAGGGAGTAAATCAGAGTTGTTACCACGTAGCTAGCACCATCATCAGGTTAACAATAACCAATATAAGAGTGTGTTTTAGTAGAGCTCTAGTTTCACCAGATCCGATCTGGTGAAACTGGTATTTCTAACTCCATCGGATCTACGGAGTTGGAGCTGTGAGTATATATTAAGAGTATTTAGATAGATCATCTTATTTATATTTTAGACCAAAAATATGAACTAATTCACTTTATTTTAACCTGCAAGTTTTAGATCTTAAGTGAAGCTGGGATCTGAAACTCTATCAAATAGGCGCTGACATAAGTAAGAGTGTAAGACACGCAATCCTAATAGTATCCACGCGGCAGTACAACGCAGCTTGTCGTGGCTAATCTCCTGGAACAGCTGCGGCATGAGGCCGTTCTCAATGCATAGTTTAATTTCCTAGTTTCTAAGAATGCCACATCAGTTTTTGTCTAGTTAATCGTGTATCTCAGGTTTCATTCAGATGAAACTCTCTCACCTTCCATAAAACCCTCTCTATCTCTCTTCATAATTACATTGCCATGTCATTAAACATGCTGATGTGTCATGCCATTTAATGAGAACGAAGAATGGCCTGATAAGGGCAGTCCCAACCCATGGTGTCCATGAGTAGTGTCTAGAGGGGGAGAGAGAGTAATAAACCAATGCATAGTTTCCCAACCCATGATTTCCATGAGTAGTGTCTAGAGGAGGGAGAGAGCAATAAAGCAATGCATGAGAGTAATAAACCAATGCATGCACCACAAATACAGCTTGGTAAGCGCGCAGAAATGTCCAACCCTGATTTTGCTAGTTTCTTGAGTCTTGGTACCCGCGTCGACCCAGTTTCTTGCATGAGACACGGTTTCTTCGTTTTTCCTTCTCTCCCTTCCTTAACTCCTATGCCACATCAGATTTTTGCTTAGTTGGCAACGTAATTAATTCTATAGACACCAGCTGAGGTGGAGGGTTAGGAATGCCCTAAGGAGACGACGCAGCGCACGGAAATAAGGAGACCACCCGATGGGTTGCAGCACGCACCTAGCTAGGGAAGCGTACATGCTCGTCATGTCATGTCAGGGCAGCATCATCATCTATCTACACGACTACACCTTCTTCATGGTTGGGACTTGGGAAGCAGGCTGACAAGTTCCGTGATGTGCAGAAGAAATTGACTCTTAGAGTCTGTTTAGTAGAGCTCTAGATTTCAGTTTTATCTAAAATCTGAAACTTGTAGGCTAAAATAAAGTGAATTAAGTTTATATTTTTTGTCTAAAATGTAAACAAGATGATCTATCTAAACACTCTTAATGTACTCACAGTTTCAGCTTCACGAATCTGGTGAAACTAGAATTTTCAACTTCACCAGATTCTTTCACCTAAAATCTGAAACTTGTACGCTAAAATAAAGTGAATTAAGTTTATATTTTTGGTCTAAAATGTAAACAAGATGATCTATCTAAACACTCTTAATGTACTCACAACTTCAGCTTCACGAATCTGGTGAAGCTAGAATTTTCAGCTTCACCAGATTCATGAATCTGGAGAAGTTGAATCCCTGCCAAACACACTCTTACCTCCAACTCTACTCCATCGTCAGCAATATCTAGGATAAAAACTGAAACAAAATTTTTAACTTCTTCAGAGAAAAATAGAAATGAAAGTATTTTTTAGAAACGGAAATAGAAAATATCGTACTAAAATAAAAATGAAAACAAAAAATTCATATAAATGAAACCGGAAATTCCGTCGGAAACTTGGCAAAAAAAAAAGAAAATGGAGAATCTACATTTATTTTCGAATTAAAATGATTTCAAAAATACAAAGGACTTTATAGAAAATATCAAATAGAGTTCAAAAAGTCTAGAAAATTTGTTAAAAATACTTTGGAACAATTTAAACCTAGAAAAATTATTTATAAACCCGAGAAAATCAGGATAAATATTATTTAATTTCAAATGTAATATTATTTACTTTCAATTCTTTCAAATTAGAAATCATGAGAGGTAATTAGCAATATTTAAAATTTTCTATTTTTTATTATTTCTAGTGGTTTCAAATTAAAACTGCCACAGATAATATTATCAGTGGTGGTTTTAGCCCAAACCGCCACTGATAATGCTAGTGGCGGTGGCTAAAACCGCTACAGATACTCGTATTATCAATGGCGGCTTTTGGCTAAAACTATCACTGATGTACTATTTGTGACAGTTCTAAAGAAAAACCGCTACTGATAATGAATTATTTGTGACGGTTCCAAATAAAGACCGTCATAAATAGTCTTCCAACTATTTTTTTAAACTGCCACTAATAATGCTATTTGTGACGGTTCCAGAAAACCGCCACAAATAGAGTGTCACCTATGTGATATTTTGTAGTAGTGAATGTGGAAGTCACTAATCGTATAGAAGGATCCCAATGAAGCCTTGCACTACAACATATGCATCTATCAACCAATCCAGACTTGAACCCTAATCAGCTGACCATGAAAGGACATAGCAAGAATTGACAACGTGTAAGGTATAACCCACATATGGGCCCACAAGGACAAGTCGGACAACAAGGCCACCTCGGACAGGGGGCCCCCTACATATAGCTTCTCGATAGGCCATGCCTCTGTGATGAAAAAGCATATCGTCACAATACAGACATATGTTTGACGTCAGTCCAAGACAAACAACCATTCATTTTCTATGACAATTTGTATTATGGTTTCATGACGAAATTATGTTTCATCACAAAAGTATATGGGGCGACGGCGCTTGATACAATTAATGATGAACATAAACAAGTCGTCATAGAAAATAGATTTTTCATGACAAAAGTTGACAACATCACGACGTTTTCGTCACAGATAATCACTTTTCTTGTAGTGAGGGTTAGTTAGCCTAGAATACCTGTAGGAGATGAATAACCAACAATATCCTCCAACAAGTCAAATCACCACTTGAATCACCAAGATATGAATCAACCACAATAAAGGCGAAGAAGAAATCCAAGAATCGAAGATGAAGACTCAAAGATTTTATCCCGAAGTTTGGATCCTTGAGGGGATCCTACGTCTCCGTTGAGGCGGCAGTAAGCCGGGGTCTCTTTCAACCCTAATCCTTACAGTGTTGCACAAAGCACTCACCTATTTCACTTTCTTGAATCCTTTCCTTCTCGAGGTCGATTCAACCTTCACAGACTTCCGGAGGCTCACCACACAAAGCTTGAGAGCTCACCGGCAACTCCTAGTCGTCTAGGAGTCCTCAACCTCCAAGAGTAATAGATCAGCGAGAAATCCGCAAGAGGATGAAATCCGGTGCCCAAGATGGATTTTAGTAAACTTCAAGCTCTCAAATTTCGCTTCTTTCTCCCTCTAATGAATCTAACCACAAAGCTCAAAGAGGGGAGAAGCTAGGGCTCAAAAAAGAAGAACAAAGAGCAATAAATGATTTGAGTGAGAGTGTCTTCGTGGTAGGTGGGAGGAGATAGGGTATTTATATGGCTCCCAAAACTAGCCGTTTTAGCTCAGGTTCGAGTAAGTTCGGATAGTCCAAACAAATGTTCGGACACTCTGAATAGAGTCAAGTTTAGCTGAGACAGAGAGACCTAGCTCGGATAGTCTGAAGTTTTCTTCGGATAGTCCAAAGCATTCGGGTACTCCGAATAAAACTTCGGATAGTCCGAATAGGAATTAGCATGAGAAATAAATCTGCTGGGTTAAACAGAGGGGGTCTACTCGGATATTCCGAGTTGAACCTTGGATACTCCGAACATAAATAGATAAAATGCTTCTAAGACTTGACATTTTGACACTTTTGCTGACTAAGATCCATTAGTGAGCACATAGAATCATACCACAGCTATTTCTCATCAAATCCCTCTTTATAGTACGGCCGTCATTAGACTCAATAGAAAGATAAAATAGACACATGGTATCAAGTCTAAAAACCGTCTTTTTATCCTTTGTTTTGAGGGTACTCCTTTGCTCTTAGATTTATCATCCGAGACAACATTCTGTTTATAAGGCTTACAAATCTCATTAGTCCCTTAATCCTATTATCATTATTCACCAAAATCTTTATAGGGCCTAGATGCACTTTCAATCTCCCCCTTTTCGGTGAAGTGATGACAACATGATTAAGACTTGCAAATAATTTGAAAAGAAATTATCTTTCGAATTGCAAACATATGGTGGAGCTCCCCCTAAATGTGTGCTTTAGAAAATTTGAGTGGAATCTCAAATGCACATATTTTATGGGAAATTTTGGCGAAAACCCCCCCTATATCTTTGCATTCGAGAGGGTGTAACAGGGAAAACGAATAATTATGCATTATGACATGGCATAGGACACACAAGTACTATTAATAGAGAAATAGACAGAGATGAAAACAAGAGTTAGATAGATCACAAGTCACAAGCATAACAAGTCACAAGCATCCAACACAAATACAAACAAGTTTAACTAACTTAAGCAAACTCAAAAGATAGCTAGAAAGGTAGACTAGATTTTCTCTCCCCCTTTGGCATCAAGACACCAAAAAAGAAGAAAGAACTAGAGAATAAGATCACTCCTTGCTGTCCTCCTCATCATCATCAGCGGCGGGAGCATAAGCTGCATCATCTTCTACATCACTATCTTTATCATAGTGAAGACCAAAAAGCTGTCTCGTCTGAGTGTCCACTGTGGCAGATTCTGACTCTGACTCAGATTCCTCAGGAGAACATGGCATGTTGAGCTTCCTTTTGATGTCCTTAAGCTGATGACGGGTATCAGCAAGCTTTAGGTTAGTCTCCTGAATCTTACAGTGACTTTTCATACCCAAGCAAAAGATAGCACGAAGCATTTTCTTGACTAAGCCACCGAAGGAGGAGGAAAGTCCAGGAGAGAATGGTCTGTCCCTGGCAGAGGAAGATGGACCTGAAGCAGATGTCCTGGGGGAAGACCTGGTCCTACCATGCCGGGCAGACAGAGCTGGTTGAGCGGGAGCTTTAATAGATCGAACTCGGTAGGCAGAGTGCTCCACATCCCTAGCAAACCGCAACCCAGTGATGCTCTCAATCATGTACATCACATAGAATGCAAAACCACAACTACTGCGAGGACTGAGAGAGTTGAGATGAATTTCTTGCTAGATGAAATCAAACACGTCAAAAGGGCGTGTTCCCTCACCAATCCTGAGCAGAAGATTCCTAGAGTAATAGCTTGTCGGGGATTGGATAATTTCCATAAAGATCATTGTACCCCGGTAACCAGTTTTCGGCCGACCATGCATGCCCTCGGATGGTGTCCCCGAGGAAGATCCTCGGATGGACTAGCTAGTGGATCTGCCCTGACCATGTCCAGGCTCGTCCCCTAGCATGTGCCTTAATTCCCCGAGCATGCGCCTTAGTTCTCCGAGCGTGCTTGCTCAGATGTGCGCAGCGGTCGCCCAGAGTCGAAGGAAAATCCCGAGTATGACCAGTAGGTCATGCTCAGTCCATAAAGACGACGTGGTGGTAATTACGCTGCGGTTTAAAAGATCGTTAAGCCACGATCCAAGCCCATAATGTCCATGACATAGCATGGCGAAAATCAAGGGAGGCAGTTACAGTCATGTTCTAGCATAGTAATGGCGTATTATTCGGCTGTAGTTGCTGCAGTCGCCTATAAATACTCCTTTGGTAGATCATAGAAGAGGAGAAAAAAGAGAGATCAGACACATACAACAAAGACACACATAACTCCTGTACGAACTCAAGCAATAGCAAATTCACTAGACGTAGGGTTGTTATCTTGATCGTGAGAGGCCCGAACTAGTATAAAAATTCCTTGTCCACTGTCCTTTCGAGCATAGCATCCTGATAGCATTCTTCGGACGTAAACTCTCCGCGGAAAAGGGGGCCTGGTTGATCCCTCAATCAACAAGTAAGCTCAGCGAGAAACCCGTTTTCCATACGTTGACAGAGCTGATGTTTGCGACGTCTTCTTCCTTTGGCCACAAAGTCTTCCGCAGGAACTTGTAAACGATGGCATAGAATGGTTTGAGTCCCTTGGTTGTGCCTAACTTGAATGGCTGCAAGTCATCATACAGAGGCTTCAATTCATTTATGCCAGAGGACTCTGGAGTGTTAAGCTTGTCCAATTTGTGCCAACCTTCAGTGGAGAAGCCCAAGCAGTCAGCAAACTGAGCCTTTGTCATTGAGTAATACAGTCCATCAGCCATAAACCACATCATGCTCTCCTCATCAGTATCAACATAGAACGTGGCGAAGAATTGAGCCACAAGCTAATTGTTCCATGCAAACTGGAAAGTCATGATGTCTTTGATACCATGGCGCTCACAGGCTTCGATCACTTGATTGAAAGTGGGATCCAGCTGCTCTTCCAAGTAATCCCAGCCAATCCATTGCATTACGACTACGGGATTTTTCTTGTCCGCAATCACAGAGTCATAGAAGTTTTGCTGAAAATGATTCCAAAACCTTTTGTCCACAAATTCCTCTTGGAGATACTCTAAAGGATCTTCACTCCTGAGCCTTCGGACTTCTTTCCCCTTTCTTTGCCCCTTGCTATAATCAACCCTCTTCTTAGGTGTAACTTTGGCTAGGGTTAAGCGCACCGAGGGATGAATGCCACTCTCGCCGCCGATACCTGAAAGAGACGGGTCAGCTCTCTCTCTCACCCGTCTCTCTCAATTTCTCCCTCGCTCATCCGTCTCTCTCAATCTCGATTGCCTCTCTTCTTTACTCTCTCGTTGCCCTCTCTCGCTTACTTGTGTTCAGCACATCCCCTCATTCTAAGTATAAATAAATTTTAGTTTTTTTTCATAATATTTGTGTTCACTATCTTAACTCCATGTGTCTCCGAATCTTTTCCTCTCGTCACAATAGTGCAAATGGGCTGGGCCTGGACTGACACGGCATGAAGCAGGCACGAAACGCAAATGGACCATGCTTGGACTTGCCGAAGGTGAGCCGGATCGGCCCGGCACGATTCAAACATGAAGCATGATGAGCCTGTATTGGCCCGGTACGATGCCCAACTCTACTCTCGATCACCTCACGCCGCCTCCCGTCGCTGCCATCGTGTCTCCCTCACGACTGCCTTCTCTCTCCCTCTCACGCCTCCTCTCTACTTGTTCACTCTCGCATGCCCTCCCCTACTCCCAATCGCCGCAGCCAGTTTCCGTGCTCCCGAATGCCTCCAGCTCCACCGTCAGTCATCGGTGGAGAAGCCGCCTGCCTCGAGCACTCCAGATCTGACCGAAATCAAGTTGAAAAGCCGTCGATGTCCATTCACCTCCGTTCATGGTTGCTCCCACGCGTGGTCACGGTGTGTCGCACTGTGCAGGCGAGCCGCGATGCGAGGACTGCAAGCGACGAACAAGACGGGCAGTGGCACGACGTGGCCTTCGCTCGAGGGCGACAGTGCCGAGCAGCCACAACCCGAAGGGGCAGCGCAAGGGTGAGGCAAGGGTGGCGCTGATCCGCAAAAGGTTAGATTGCGTCCCCTACAATTCCTTATTTTCCTACACCCCTGATGCCCGCGTGTCTAATGCATGGATTCATCACCGATCTGCAGTAGTGGAAGAGGTGGCAGTGACCTTGACCTTCTTTCTTAGGAACTTGATGTTTTGAAGTCCTCAAATTGTCGGCCTTCCAGCCATGAAGAACTAGCTCATCTCCGTTCATAAATCACTTTATTCCTAAGTGATTGTTTGATGTACTGAGTTGAAGCCAACTTTTGGATGAGTGGTTGAATCAGTGATGACCTCATATCAGGTATGTTTTAATTTCCAGAGTTTGTTAAATATGAATTGTGAGTTGTGGCAGAGACCATCCTAGCGGAGGACGAGGCGGTGTTGCTGTTGCTCCATTGTGACGATTGCTTCATGAACCTTTGTACATGCTGCACTGTCTGTTCAATGTCTGCCAATATGATTTACCAGACAACGAATAAAAACACCGGCTACGTAAACAGGAGGCTCATGGGGGCCTTTTCCAAGGTGATTCATGATGCAGATCTCAGGGAGATCTCGCTAATTGGCAGAAAGTTTACTTGGTCCAATGACAGGGAAAATCCGACTCTAACAAAGATAGATCGCATGTTCACCTCAAATGAGTGGGAACTCCTGTTTTCGGATTGTAATCTCCAAGCTTTGACCTCCCTGGTGTCGGACCATTGTCCCATGCTACTGCTCGGACAGACCGCTCGCATCAAATTCAGAGGTTTTAGGTTCGAGAATTTCTGGACCACCATGCCAAATTTTCATCAAACTGTTCGGCAAACATGGGACAAGGCGACACACTCAACTGATGCTCTCCACAGCCTTCACATAAAGCTATCAAGAACTGCACGGGCACTCAGGGCATGAAGTCGGCAGATTTTAGGGGATCTCATACTGCAATTCTCAATCACCGGAGCGGTCATTTTTCAGCTTGAAAAGGCACAGGAGATGCAACAATTGTCCAGCCAGGAAAGAGACCTTGGGCTAAATACAGGTTGCTAGGAATAGCTACCATCCAAAAAGCTAGGATTTGATAGCGTTCAAGAATGACATTCATCAAGAAAGGGGATGCGAACACAAAGTTCTTTCACTTAAAGACAAACGCGCGAAGGCGGAAAAATCATATTCAATCGATCACAACCACCAGAGGCGTAGTTCATGACCATCTCAGTAAACAGGAGGAGATACATGCTTATTTTTCTGCTCTCCTGGGCACTAAAAAGCAAAGGGATCATACATTTAATTGGGAGCTGCTCGACATCCCTCAATGTGACTTGACCGATTTAGAAGATCCGTTCTAGCTCTCCGAGATCAAGGACGCGATATTCTCTATGCCTCCTGACAAGGCCCCTGGGCTGATGGATTCATAGGACTCTTCTACAAGAAATGTTGGGACATAGTACACATGGACCTCATGGAGGCCATGCTGTAGCTATACTGCTGTAATGATCGGTGGCTACGGCTTCTCAACTCGTCAGGCATCTTCCTCTTGCCTAAGAAACAGGACGCCTCTACGACTGCAGACTACAGGCCTATCAGTCTCATCCACAGCGTAGGCAAGATCTTCTCCAAGGTCCTGGCAATGAGACTGGCTCCATATCTTCATTAGCTAGATCCTGCCAATCAATCTGCGTTCATCAAGAGATCTATCCATGACAACTTCCTATATGCAAAGAACCTCATCGGCGAACTGCATAGGAAAAGAATCCCGGTGCTTTTCATAAAGCTAGACATAGCCAAGGCCTTTGATTCTGTCAGTTGGGAGTTCCTTCTTGAACTCCTTTGCCAATTGGGATTCGGCATTCGTTGGCAAGACTGGATCTCAGCTATCCTGTCATCCTCTACCTCCAGAGTCTTGCTTAACGATATCCTAGGTCCATCGATCCAGCATAGGAGAGGGCTGCGTCAAGAGGACCCTCTGTCTCCAATGCTCTTCATACTGGCTATGCATCCGCTTCGGAGTTTAATCTCCAAGGCGACACCTGAGAACCTTATTACAAAGTTGCCTTACAGGTCAGCGAGGATGCAGATATCCTTCTATGCCAATGATGCAGTTATTTTTGCCAACCCAATTCGGGATGAACTGAAAACAATACAGGGATTGCTAAACATCTTCGGAGGGGTGACAGGCCTTCGCACAAACATTCACAAGAGCAAGGTGTACACCGTTAGGTGTGACGCGCTCCACATGGAGAGCATCCTACAGGATTTTTCAGCCCTATCCAAATCCTTCCCATGTAGGTATCTAGGTCTTCCTCTGTGGCCGACAAAGTTGAAGCGCATCGACCTGCAACCGCTTATTGACAATGTAAGAAAACGTTTGGCTGGGTGGAAAGGAAAATTGCTCTCCAGGGCTGCCAGGCTGGTCTTGACCAACTCTGTTCTCATGTCGACCACGGTATACCACTTGACGGTTTACTCGCCTTCAACATGGTTCATAAAGAAAATTGATAGGATTCGAAGAAGTTTCATCTGGAGGGGCGAGCAAGATTGCTCCGGAGGGCACTACCTGGTAAACTGAAAAACGGTTTGCAGGCTGAAGAGACTGGGAGGTCTCAGAGTAAAAGACTTCGCCTCCTTCGGACGGGCACTTCGCCTCCGCTGGCTGTGGTATGCGTGGACAGACCAGCAAAGGCCATGGGCGGGGATGACAATACCATGTGACGTTGCAGACCGGAGTTTCTTTCGCACGAGCACCACGATCACATTAGGAGACGGCGCAGCAGCAAGTTTTTGGGAGTCCAATTGGTTAAATGGGGTGTCTCTACGCGTCATTTCACCGTCCTGTTATTGCTTACTCCGGAGAACAGGATGATCGGTCAGGGATGAGCTTACTTCCAGGAACTGGCTGCACCCGCTGCGGAGGATCTCCACAGGTACGCAGCTACAGGAGAATGTCCGACTTTGGCAGGTATGGACCCCAGGTATTTGGATGACGAGCCGTGAGGACTACCCAAGAGGGGATGGGCCGAGCCGACTCATGGAGACGAGTATCACTTGGACTGCCAGTGCCGTGCGCAACAAGGAAACCCTAGAGATAGCAACCAACCTTGATTAGGTAGGCTATGATTGTAATCCTGGCCATTGGCATATTCGGCAGATAAGGATAGAGATAGAATCTCCACCCTGTAACTAATTAGGGATCTTCCTTATAACCACACCCCTCTGCCATATAAAGGGGGGCGGGGGGATATCATCATCAGATCATCAGCATTAAGCTAAACTCTCATAATCCCAAAGCACAGGACTAGGGTATTATCTCCTCTATAAGAGCCTGAACCTGTATAAATCCCGTGTCTTGTACTACCATCGAGTTTGGATCTAGCGCCTAGCCCCATATTCATTATTGCCGACAACAAACATCGACAGCAGGCCATCAGACAGGTGCAACTTCATTCCAATGTGCAAGATACGGTTTCTTGGAGATGGACGATGCAGGGGGAGTATTCCGCTAGGATAGCCTATAGGGCGCAGTTCATTGGCTCTATCCCAGACCCAAACTACAGGATTATTTGGCACACCAACGCGGAAGCGAAATGCAGATTCTTCGCTTGGCTATTCTTACAGGACAAGATCCTCACAGCTGACAGGCTTGCGCTCAGGGGATGGCCACATAGTGCTTCTTCCGCGATGTGTGGGTTGCAACCAGAATCATCCAGACATCTCATACTGCTATGTCCGTTTGCAAAACAGGTTTGGAGGAAGGTCCTGCAGTACATGAGCATAAACTTCATCACCATAGATCAAACGGTGGTTGAGACAAGCCCTGATGCTTGGTGGCGCTCAATCCGAGACTCAGTTGCCAAACAACAGCGCAAAGATGCGGATGGCATACTTATGTATGTCATATGGAATCTTTGGAAGGAAAGTAACGGCAGGATTTTCAACAATTCATACCGAACTATGCAGTCCGTGGCTAACTCTTTGGTCGACGACATACGCAACCGAAGGATCGTGCTAGCACCTCAACCTCAGTGATGCGATTTCAGTTGCGCTCGTTGTCGCAGGGTCGCTCTGCGATGGGTCAGGCCTATGGCCGGTCCCCATCTGACTTTCCTCTTTATTTCTAGCTTCTTCTATCCTTCGCCTTAACCATTTCACCTTGTAACTCTTGTAAACTATATGCCACCTTTGGGCTCCTTCTTTAATAAATGGTAGAGCTCCTGCTGCTTTCTTCAAAAAAAAAAAGTAGTTACATGGGGGAGGAAGGACGATATGGCAGATATAATGATGGCAAAAAAGAATCGTTTAAAGAGATGTTGCTTGTCATTACAGTCTGCTAGCTGGTTTTTAAATCTAATTTGGATGAGGCTCTTTGTTGGACATCTGGCTTGATCTTATTAGGATACTCTTCTCCTTTTGTTAAATTTTCTAGCTTTTCAGCAGCTGGAGATAGAATGTGTTATTGGTGAGAGCCACAGAGAAATGCTTCTCACTCATCTGCTCCTGCAGCTATACTCAGGGTTTTTGGTGTCACCAGAGAAGGTTGGATGTTTCTATTTCCAAAGATTTATTATTTGTTATCATTGGGCTTTTGCTGTTGTGTGATGTCATCATTTTAGCCCTTTTTTAGGTCACAGTGTATGCTGTCAGGTGCATGGATTTGAGCCGTATTTTTATAGCAGCTGCCCATCAGGATGGTTCCTGAGTGCTCAGATATTATAGAGGGCCATGTTGTTTGGTCAGTACAGCTTTCATTCATGCTATTGTGGTCAGTACAGCTTTCATTCATGCTATTGTTGAGTTCTTGACATTTGTTGTATGTACCTGTATAGATCTCTTTTGGTGAAAACCAGCCATTCCCGTAATACTGCATCGTGCTTTCTTGTTAGGTCTAGGAAGTGAACCCTAAAAAGTTTTGAGACCTGAAAATGGGATAGAGCTCCACCACTACTGTCAGCATCACCTCCCTGTCTTTAGTTCTATAAAATCACCTTGAATAGAGTTTTCTAAGAACATCATCGCCATGCTCTGTACATTTTATTAATAATAGTTTTAGCTAAAAATAACTTGGAAAGGTAAATTGGACTGTGCTGTTATCTGCATATCATATGTTTGATAAAAATTCTCAGTTAGTTTTATTAACTTTTATAGCATTCGTACCATTTCGTTAGCGCTCCCTTATTTTATAATCTCAGATTATATCCACAAGCAAATTTGCCCTTGGGATAAATGTGTAAAGTTGGTAGATGACCCCATAGATTTTGGGGCTTCAACATTTCATTCTGCTTATCCGTGATCAATTTGCTCTGGTAATGTCTAACAAGCAATGTTCTTCGAAGTAAAAAAAGTTTAGTCTTTCTCCTTTTGACAGATTTAAGGACGGTGCTGAATTTGCAATCTTAGTACTAAAAAATAAGTGCGCTAGGATATGGAAATGGTGTTGCTAGTTGCGAATACGACTGGTGCGGCACTTGCACATGTTTCTGTCTTTGGGATTCATATCAACGGTGAGGTCCTTTCTTCCAGCAGTCTCGAACTTCTGAAAAGATGATATTGTTGTGTATCCTTTAACATATGGGAGTTGTTGTCATTTTAAGGGCACTTGGGATTCATATTGACTATGATTAAATGCTATTTTTCACTGCCATATCTACAACTGATGTCCTGAATTCTACAGCTTGTGGTGAGAAGATCCTTCTATTTTCTGCTGCTGGTCTCCTTCACAATGCAATTCTACAGCTTGTGGTCAGAAGACTGATGATATCTTCGAGGTATATACGAAACCAAAGTTTTATTAGGTGCCATTCTATTTCAGTTTACTAAAATAATTTTGGACAGCTCCAGAAAGTGTTGACAAATTATACCTTTATTAAAGATCGCAAGGTTCCGGACTCCTCCGCGTTTTGAGCCGTGCGGCCGGCTCGGCTTGATTTTTTTCGCGTATAGGTCCCTAAAAAAATGCATAATTACGTATAGGTCCTTCCTACGGTTTTTTTACAAAAAGGACCTTTTGGTTCAGAAAAATCACGAAACTTTCGTGAAAGGGACCTAAATAAATACCGAAAAAAGGTAGTTACATATACTTACGTTCGGATCATTCCAGCTATTTTTCACGAAAAGGACCTTTCGATTTAGCGCAATCGCGGATTCTTTGTGAGAGGACCCCAGATAAATGCAGAAAAAACGTGATTACGTTTGTAGCCTTTCAACCGTTTTGCGCGTTTTCTCGATGATTTAAAAAAACGCTGCCGAAAAAAAAACAAAATTGTTTCTACGAAAAAACAACACACGCGGCGCCCTAAATAAATACCGAAAAAAAAGATAGTTACATTCGGATCATTCCAGCTATTTTTCATGAAAAGGACCTTTCGATTAAGCACAATCGCGGATTCTTCGTGAAAGGACCCCAGATAAATGCAGAAAAAAACCGTGATTACGTTTGTAGCCTTTCAGCCGTTTCACACGTTTTCTCGACGATTTAAAAAAAACACCGCAAAAAAAACGAAATTGTTTCTGCGAAAAAAACAACTCATGCAGCGTATCAAGCCATGAAAAATATCCTAGTAACTAGAAAAAAAATGTAGTGACTATGTACCTAAAATAACAATCGACAACATTGATATACAATTTATTAGTGCTCTTCTATGGTCTTTATTCTAACTGAACTTCTAAGAAGTAAGTAATATATATAGATGTTGCAAGCTTGCTTTGGTATACATGGACCATTGTAAGGGGGCATATCCAGTGCAATCAGGGAAGTGGTGCAATCAGCCAATCACCGTGCAATCCAACTAAGAAAAGTTTCAAAAAATTTTGAAAAAAATCATGGATGTACATCTCATCTTACCCTATCTACATATAAAATTTCATGATCAAATTCGTCCTATGTTAAGAGTAATAAAAAAGACAAATTTCTGACAAACTTGAATAGTTCAAATGCACCCCAAATTTGTCTTTTTTGTAACTTCTAGCACAGGATGAATTTGACCATAAAATTTTATATGTTGATGGGGTAAGATGAGATGTACATCCATGATTTTTTTCAGAATTTTTTGAAACTTTTCTTAGTTGGATTGCACGGTAATTGCACCACTTCTCTGATTGCACTGGATATGCCCCCCATTGTAAACTTTAACGTGCAAGTGGTAGCGATAATACAAAAAACAGCGCCTACAAATTAAAACTATTCTCAGGTGCTGCAATCTATTTCAACCATTCTATTCAGCCTTTGCTGCGTACTGGATCAACAATTTGACATTCGAACTTCTGCATTCACCGTCCAATATTATAGATGCTGTACTGTTTTGCTACCTCCGACCTCTAGCTCAAGCGCGTCAATGTCTACTACGATGAGGCCTCCTATGGCCGCTTCATGCACTGTGCTCATGGACCTTGAGCCGGGCACCATGGACAGCGTCTGCACAGGGCCATATGGCCAGATCTTCCACCCCGACAACTTCGCGTTCGGCCAGTCTGGCACCAGCAACAATTGGGCCAAGGGGCGCTACACCGAGGGAGATGAGCTCATCGACTCGGTGCTCGACGACGTGAGGAAGGAGACCGAGAACTGTGACTGCCTCCAAGGTCGATTTCTTCCACTGTGGACTGCTATTTGTTAATTATGTGTGTGTGATTGCTATGATGCATGTTAGGTCTAACCTGGTGAGAATGCTTTCAGATTTGGTATTGTCTGCTGTTTTTTTAGATTATTTGGATCATGTGATGATTTAGCTTTTAAGTATTTTGCGTATGCTATCTTTCTATTTTCAGTAGTTATTTGTTAGCTAGTATGTGTGGGCATCGGTTGCTGATAAAACTTCAATATTCTATAATATTGATTCCCAAATGATCATCTGACCCTTATTAAACTTAACTCAGTATTGTTGATCATGATACTTTATGCTCACCATTTCTTGATTGATGTTGGACTCCACAATCCCACATCACAAACTATTGTAGCCTCCAACAGTCTGCGATGTGATATATGTTTCACAGATGGTTTGTATCGTTATTATTATTAACCTATGCTTACAGATGGTTCACAAAATTGTCTGTGATGTCTTTTTCTGTAGTAGTACACGTGTCATTTGAATTATTATAGATGAGTCTATACTCTTAAGATTGAAATTTTTGAAAAGTATACCTGAATTTCGCTTGAATTTGTGGCTGCCGGCGGCGAGAGAGAGGCGGAAACGTTTGGCGGGTGGGCAGAGGAACCAGAGAGGGTACTTGTGCACTTATGGGGGAGGCTCGGCAGCAGAACGTCGGCCGGAATAGAGCTTCCATCGAGTGCCTGTGGCAGTAATGGCGTTGGTCAGCCGGGAAAGCAAATAAAGATGATTGAGTTCAAGTTGATCGGAGAATAAGCATGAGTGAAGTCGGTTGGATTCCATTTTTATGCTCGGTTTGATCGGAGGTCAGCCGAGGTGAGCCGCGCGCCACCGTATATAACGGCCAGGAAGAAGGCGCTCAGTGGCAAGGTTCAGTGGCCAGGGAAGAACTCATCTGAGGAAAGAGAAATGATCTTTAGAGGTTAGTGATGCTATGATGAGATCGGGTTGGTTGATGGATTACCGAACTGTCTAATCCGTTTTTCTCCCCTTTTGCAAAGTTCTTTCAGTGGCAGCAAGTGCTGTGCAATGGGAGTTCGGTGGCTTAATAGGCAGCCAAGTTAGTGTCAGCAGTGTTTGAATCGGGCGTCGATTCTGGCGGCCCGTCAGAGCTAGCCGTGATAAGGAAATCAAGAGAGACAAGACGCCGGGTTTTGCAGCTGCCGTGGCAGCGAAATTCAAGAAGGAATGGACGTGGTGGCAGGGTATGGCGAGCTGTGAGGCCATGGCATGGGGCGAGCGACGGAGCTAGCGAAGTTTGGCATGGAAGTGACTGGGCCGACGAGCCGCGTGGCGAAAGACTTCTGCCACGGTGATGAATTCAGCCAGACCTCTTCTTGCCATGGCAACAGAACCTGTATCAAATCCCTGCCGTGGCAGCGTCTCGGCACTGCGAGGCACAGAACACCGGGCTGTGTTTGGTTGAGGCAGGCTGAGGTTTGCAGGTTAGAAAAGATTGGAGACTGACCTGTGGGTCGGAGCTAGCAGTGCACAGGCTTGTCTCACTGGAGATGGGGTCCCACATGGCAGATGCATAGAGACAAGCTTCCAATCGGTTCTATCAGCTGTTCTGATTGCACTACACTTGTTAAACGAGGGATCATTTCGAGTCTATCTTTTCTAAAACTTGTTGACCGGACTCAATAGATAAAAATTGTTATCCAGTAAAAATTTTGGATAAAAATCTTTTACAGAAAAATTACAATAATTCTGACAATGCTGACTAAGCATTTTGCTATTTTCTGTTTTTATTTTATTTGAGGACTAGCCATGTGCCCGTACAGTGCAATGGAAACTTAATTTACGATAAAACATTATTTGCAAAGAACACTAATCTTATCTAAATAATAATGTTCACTTTGAATGTGCAATTGTTAAATGTTTAAATCAATTCATCGAAGCATACAAATTTCAAGCACCTGTTTACAAACTTAAATAATAATATCACAGCATATAGGATTGTAAATTTGTAACGCCATAATTCGGGATCGATCGATCAACTGAATGAGGCATCACCTGCTGCCCTATGGGCGCAAAGGTATTGAAGAGACAGATGTCATCCGTATGTGGCTGCCACCATCAGCAGCATGTGTGACTCATACGTCTTGATCTAGCCATACCATAGCCCCACCCATCAACCAGCTCCACCGCCTCCTCCCGCGAGCACCTCCCTCAACCTATTGACATCATCCACCGCGGCAAACTCCAGCAGCACCGTCAGCCTATCTTGCTGCCCACCACCGGAGACCTGCCCCTACACCGCATCGATGAGATTAGAAAGGTCGTCCATTATCTCCGCTTAATGGATAAGTTCAACACATCTGCAGGAGAGGCAATAAGCGGTAGGGTTATATAGATTCATCAACCGAGGAAATATTTATGGAATCCAAATGAAGAAATCGTTGAATAAGGAAATGAACAAAAGGGAAAGAGGCGAGAAGAGACCTAATTCCATGAATCAGAGCTCTACTTTCTTCGGAAGAGAATCAATCAATACAATCCGAAAAGCACTGAGAGTAATCGTCGTCGATTCGAATGCCAGATCAATGGGAGAAAGGGAAGTAATAAATGAGTCATGCATATTTATTAACCTCCCACGACGGGATGATCCAATCCAATCTACCAGGGTGGCCACTACCCGCTTCCCACTCAGCCACGCAGGTGCGCACACATGTTAGGGTGAGGGTGGAGAACGGACGTAGCACCATCTACTCATAATTAGAATTAGTAGAGATAGAGATAACAAACTAATCTAGTCACTTCATGCATAGCCATGCGCATGCTGCAATAACGGTTTTGTGGGTATAACTAGGGGGAGGGAGAATAGACCACCGCCACCAACTCGTAATTAAAAGTAGTAGAGATGAATATGGATTCAAGAATTTTTGAAACTTTTTGAGAGAGTTTCATATGGGCTAAGAATTCTTGTATAAAAGTTTCAGATCAAGACCATGCATATTTATTTTCTATTAATTCTGACATTGTAGATTTTAGATTTCTCTATTTTTCTGTTTTTGAATTATAAAAGGTATTAAGTGTAATTATTAATTTTTAATATTTTTATCAGAGGTTAATACTGTTATGAGAAAGATATGGTAAATTTTTTAGCTAGAGATAAGTTTTGAAGATTTTTATTAAATTCTGACAACTCACTGTTTTGAAGTCAAAATAGGTCATTTCACATGTCACTTTATTACCTAATGCATTTAAAACCTTTTGACAGCTAAAAAAGGTTGCTCTGAGACTTCAATTAATATCAATTTTTTAGAATTTTACTACAATTTACTTTTATCTTTTTACTAATTTCATTAAGTGATTTTTCTTTAAAGCCAAAAATCGAAGAAAAGTCAATAAATCCAGAAAAATTTAGAAAAGATGGGAATTCAAGATAAGATTATATTTCAAACTCATTTTTCATAGCTTGTTTATTTTGGATGAATAATTTTAATATTACAACTTATTCTTTTTTTAGTTAAGATACAAGAAAATGAAGAAAAAGATGATATTTAAAATAGAAATCTTGGTTTCAATGAATTTTTTTTATTGAATTCCATTCTCAAATTTTAAATTTTCATTTTTTCTATTTTTGAAATTTTCGGGTTGTTACAATCTACCCCCTACAAAAATCTCATCCTGAAATTTGCGGGGACTAGATGGGTTTAGGGAATTCTTCCTTGGAGGTGATCTTATCGTTTTCTTGCTACTTTTTCTCTACAAAAATCTCATCCTCAAGATTTGCGGGGACTAGACGAGTTTAAAGAATTCTTCCTTGGAGATGATCTTATGGTTTTCTTGTTACTTTGTCTTCAGTGTAGTTGCTTCACTGGACCTTCTTCTTGTGATTTCGAGTTGATGTGTCAACAATAGAGAAGATTTCTATTTGGATTTCACGTAAGCAGATGAAAGATATTAGTACATTCTACACATCCCTTTTTATCAGATAACTAATTCATATAAGAGATTCTTAGCAAGGATAATCTAATTTAGGGAGAGGTATGTGGTATATTTAGAACATTTGAGACGAAAGAAAGGATGTATTGCAATTGGAGTTATCCGGAGAGAGTCGAATAAAGGAGGGTATTTGAATATAATGGTTGATTTGGATATCTCAACGAGAGTGGATTAGGTTAGTTGCGACTAAATACATTTCCAGGCTGACCTCTTAAGCACAGGTGAGAGGTAAAGATTTAGATTGAGAGCAAGGCAGAGAAACTCAACGATTTGGTTGAGGTAGGCCAAGAAGGTCAATTTGAGAAGGCTAATGATCTTATTAGTTATTATTTCTAGTGGTTGTATTGGTGGACTGGGTCATAGACATCCTGCAACAATGTTTGTTGAAATGTTGGGATCAGCGAAAGATAGTTAGATAAGGGTTAACCAGATTAGAAGGAAACATTTCGTTCATTAAAAATATTATTTAGGGATAGCCTCTACATAAACTATGTAATTGTTGGTTAGTTTATAAGGCAACATTTCATTCCTTAAAATTTTCTTAATTTAAGTTTCTTATTAATTGAGGGTTATCACATCGTAAATTTCAACTTAATGGTTTAGCATTTACGAGAGTAACCTGAGGAGCAGTACAAAAAGATCTTACAACAGAATTCATACGAGAGTAACCTGAGGAGTTGTATAAAAAGTTCTAACAACAGAATGCCAAAATACAAAAGATCGCATATTCAAAACCAATATACAGGGGGTCTATAGTTCCTTTCTAGCTACAAACCTAGCGTATTTGGTCCAGTGATATTGGTTCTTCATGGATTGGCTTGATGACGTCGGGATCTCATCTTGGGGTTCCTCTTCTTTGTCCTCCAGGTGTCACTATAGCTAGTTCATACAAAATTGAGACAACTATGGTCTTGTTATCGACATGCAACTATTGCTAGTCAACACCATCATCACCGCTCTCCCTTCCCTTATTCCCCCCGCAACTAATATGCATTGATTTTTCTTTTCAAAAAGGCAATGAAAGAACGTAAAAAATAGAAAAGGTTAGTTTTAATGCATAGGTACATCACGAGGAGTACATAGGACATCAAGGATTATGAATGACCTGAAAAGGAGAAGAGAACCATGTAGGCTCATCAATTATATTTTCAAGGAATGTTAGATTGAGAAGATCCGAAAAAGATTTTCAAAGAGATTTGAAAAGATTTGGTTGCAGCTATTATAGATCACAATTATTGTGTATTTTTAATAGAACTTATAATTTCAAAAATGGGAAAAATAGAAGAGAAAATTTATATTTGAATCAGATATATGGTCGGCACTAGTTCCCAAGATCAAAGCCTAGAGCCCACATATCCGGCATTCGAGATGTACCATTGAACACACATGTCTAAGTATTTGATATAACATAAATATAGACTAGAAAGCTATTATGACTACTTAATATTACAAGTATGCAGCCAACCAACCAAATATTGCACAGAAAAGTAGATTGCAGCGGAAATTAAGCATAAAAAAAAGTAGGATAGCGGTATGCCTATCCATAATCCAAAGGTAACAGACTAGGAAGAGCCCTAGTTCATCTATCCAAATAGTCGTCGGACCCCGGTGCGATGTATGAATCATCGGAGATCTCTTTTGTACCTTTGTCTAAATATTATGAATTAAGCAATGGTGACTACACTAAGTTTTATTTTCAGCATAAGGCAAATTTTATTTGCAAGAGAGTAGTTCATCAAACGGTATCGAAATTTGAAATGAGCACTTGATATGAAACTAATAACAGTAAGTAAAGTTCAATTCCATCATTTCATGGCCCTCCATGGCCATGAATAGCAAATAAATCACAGCCAACCTTGGCTTAAGAATTTACCAACCCGTCGCAATACATTTTCCAAAACTTTCACAAAAACAAAGCTATACATGACAATACTTCCCTAAGTTGCTCATGACTATGAGCATGGCTAATTAATTAGATTTAAATTTCTGCAGAGAGGGTACACTTTACCCACATGACACATTCTAGCAATCATGTCAACTATGCCTCGCGATACATACAATACCTGATTTGCTAGATTGTGACGAAACCATTCAACTAACTAAAGCCTAGCTTTGCACTAGCCTGGTAATGACAAACCCTTGCCATGGCACTGAAAATCCAGACTAGTAAACATTGTACTAACGATGGTTTATCCCCCATTGTGTCCCCCCAAAGCAAGGCATACACCATTATATTAGAATGCTTTAACCCCAACACCTCTGTGAAGGGAGCACCTACGAGCGACACCATACCCCGGTATGCCCTTACTACTTTGGTCTACGAAAATACATGGCTAAGCCCTAGCCAATCTACTAAGCTAAGGCTATCCCACACTAGCACATGTGGTTATACTATTTCACTTAGGTGATAGTGTCAAGTTCGATCCTTAATCGACCCTGGCGAGAATCTCCCCTTGTCTATGAGTGAGGTTCCTCCTCATGCCTCAAGTTTAAATAGTATCTCGCCCGTGTCTAAACCATAAGTTTTCAGATAGGATTTTTATGAAAGTATCTAGTGACCATAACTTAGTTTTGTACCTTAACAATTTTCTCAAGTCTGAGTAAAGGGTGTAACTCAACATTTAAATGATATTCCAAGTAAGCATGGCTAAGCCTATACATGATGTATTTCGCTATTGACACCCATACAACAGCAGGTAAACAAGTGTCAAGGTAACAGTGATGCATACAAATAGGAAATATTTATCGGTACCCATAACATAGCAAGTTTAATATGCGCATGTATATATCATTTAATAAAACAACATATACTCCATAAAATAGTGGGATCAATATGATCAAAGGAGGGTGCTTGCCTTCTTGATCGTTGTTCGGTACATAATCTGGATCGTTGGTGTTGTCATCATTAAGGATTCTTGAATCGTCGGTGTCTACTCATTGTTTAACAAGAAGTATGACAAATAGCAAACAACAAGTCGTTATAAAGGGCAAAAAGAAATAAGATATAAAACCAAATTGAAATCTACTAATGGAGTTGAGGGTGCCTTTAGGGTTCCGTAGTTATCGTGTTGTGCATAACGGTTCTCTTAGTCCTTTTTCACAGTTTGGTTTATGCATCGCATTCAATCGTAAGACAACTTCGGACTCATTCTAAGGTACGATTCCTTGATTCTTATGGATATGTTGTTTTTAATTTTTGAATTCAAGAAGCTAAAATTATATTTATGCATATGAATATTTGCTAATTCAAGAGGCTAAAATTATATTTATGTATGTATAAATGCATTTCTCGAGGGGCATAGGCATAAGAGAGCTTTACTAAGACATATAAATTTTAGGCTTTTGTAACTATTACTAAGCACAATTTCATGATCTTTCAATGTTTTGGGTTCCATTTCTAAGGTTTTAGAGGCTAATTGTGTTATTTTATTTCTTTTCACTTTTCTAACATTACTAGTCCCTTCCTAAGTCCTAAACATGTATAAACAGAGTGTAAAACTTAAATATTTTTGCATAAACAGGTTGAATATCATTTTTAGAGATCATATAAATTAGTTTCACTAAATTTTAAATTCATTTGTACAAGTTACGAACATTTGAATTTTTGCATTCATTGAAATTTGCCCAGTTATACATTTGAAACAAACTAAGTCAAATGTAAATATTTTTATATATTTGGAGAGCTTGTGATCTTAGAAACATGGTAAAATTTGTTTCATCATTTTTAGGTTTGATTTGTGGAAATTTTGTATAGTGTACATTTTAGGCCTAAAGCATAAATTTGAGCTCATTTATTACAGAGTGACCAAAATTAAAATATTTTTGCATATTCAAATTCTACATGATTTTACACAAATTTAGAAATTTTTTTCGCTGGATTTAGAGTTTCCTAACAAAAGTTATATGCATTTGAACAGTCTAGGGTTTACAAAATCTCTAGAAAAATTGAAAACTTCCGAAAAGGGAAAAATATGTTTTCCTTTACAAAAATTGTATTCCCTTTTTGGCAAGTTTTTAAACCCCATTTGCCACCTGCCTTCTTGGTTCTGTTAGCGACGATGTGAGGGGGAGCACGGGAGAACTGACAACCTGGGCCCACACGTTAGTGGGCAGTAAACAGAGCACATCTCAGGGGAGGCTGCTGGCGGTGAAGGAGTGGTGGAGCCGGCCAGCCAAGGGCTCAGTGAGCACTTGGGAGCCAAGGTGGCGCCAAGGCACTAGCCGGTTATGGTTGTGCAGTAGCGAGGAAGGCTGGCGACGGAGAGAAGCAGAGCACGGCGGAGGCCATGGCCGTGGGTGGAGAAGCTAGCTCGAGCTCGGCTGAGTGGTGGAGAAGCTCCAGGGGGTGAAAATGATCTGGGTTGGTTACCTCGGAGTGGTGGAGAGCGGTTGAGATAGCTTGCTACTGAGCGACTGGAAGTAGGGAAGAAGGTGGCCGAGGCGGTGGTGCTATGATCGGCTTCTGTTGAAAATGAGCAAGGGGAGGTGGATAGCGAGAACTCAGGGTGGCACAAAACTACTGATTCGAAGTCATACTCCACTGATACACCCGATTTGGGTTTTGCCTCTGTCAGTGTATTCTACACCGGGGTACTCTCTCCACCGCTATTAGGTGGGACCGTGCGCGCAAGATGCAAAAAGAAGAAGGTCCTGTGCCAAGGACTCAACCAGCTGAAAGAGAGGCTTGGTGGCCGACCAGGGTCTAGCCCTGGGCGACCAGGACACATGGCCACCCGACGAGCAGTTGGCCGATTAGGTTCAAGTCTCGGGTGACCAGATCACGACCACGGAAGACCAGGACACATGGTTGCCCGACGAGCAGTCGGGCGACCAGGCCACGTGGCCACTCGATGAGCAGGAGAGCCAGTTGTTAGCCGACCATGCAGACAGGGCTGGAAGACTTCTGCCCGAAGCCTTCGCCAAGATCATAACGTATCATGACCATTAAATGCGCATGAGAGCCATTAAATGCGCATGGAAGCCATTCAATGCGCGGGGAGCCGTTACGGTGTGCCTGGAGGCCATTAAATAGGCGTGGCTCCCTGACGCCATGATGACCTGTCCCTCCGACTGAGCCAGCTTCACCAACTCCCGTTCTATCTACACCGCCCCGGGCAAGACGGGGTGACGCGTGTACCAGGCGCTCATCACGCATCGTCCGAACCCCTCCTCTTGGGCTGTCCGAAGACAAGCGGCGTCAAGCTACGGCGTGGACAAAGAGGCTCCGAGGGACAGTAGCGACAGGACTAGACACAGCCAATGTAATTAATGTAAAACCACTCCCTCTGCCTGCCCTAGCCAGTACCGGGAGTATATAAGGGAGCTAGCGTGCATAGGGAGAGGAGGTTCGAGAGGTCGGTCAGAAAATCAGATCATTGAGGTCGATCAGTTCACAACGGAGAGCAAGCTGAATACTAGAGCAACACGAGCTTGAGCAGGATGTAGGGCTATTACCCGCATTGGGGGCCCGAACCTGGGTAAATCCTGTGTGTTCCTTGTGTGCTCCCTGTGTATTCTTGAACTTCCTGTCCTACTCATCACGCGAAGAGAGTAGAGAAGAGAGCCGAGTGTGACGCGGCTGTGAAGACCCCCCTACCGAAACTCGGTTATACACACTAACCAATACTGTCTGGCACAAACACACCGACAGCCTCTTTTGAGGAGCTTGCTGGGGAAATGGAGAATGGGGGCACTGTGAGCTTCGTCCTAGGGTAGAAAGGAGCTGGGGGCACACGGTTATGTTGTGGCTAGCTTAAAAACTGGGTGCAGGTGGAGCTGGCGAGGTGTGGTGTGGTCGGCGAGGTGAGCCATGTGGAGCGAGCGCTCTGCCTCGCCCATGTGTGGCAAGCCAGCCTCTTGCGCGGCATGGGCAGAGAGAGGGAGAGGAAAGGGGCGAAGAGAGGGGAGATGGTGCTAGGGAGGTTGCTAGTGGGGTAAGGCCCACTTTCAGTGATGACAATGCAAACATTTCGTCGAACACCCCGTAGGCACAGTGTAGCGATGCCAGTTTTTCCCTTTTCGGCTTGGCAGTTTGTAGCTGTCCAAAAGTGGCCTTAAATAGTGAGAAAAATTTTGAAAAAATTTGTGTAGATAGAATAAGGAACAAGGTTTTATTTTCTTTGGTTTCACTTAGTTCTCTATTATATTGTAGTTTTTAAACTAAAATTCTAGAAATTTTGCTGTTTTTGAACTATAATTGGATTTTTCAGACACCTAAATGTTGTGTGAAAATCTTGAAAACTTTATATTTATTCATGTAAGTTATTTTAGTATTTTATAAAATTATTTCCTAGGTTGGGTTGTTTGAAATTTTTATAATTTTCTTTTGAATGTCCTAAATTGGGTAAAAAGAAATTTTAAATATGGCAAATAAATCTTAAAATAATTAAATTCAGTAGAAAATCCGAAAATTCAGTAAAAGTCATGCCAAGTCACTTTATTCCATTTTCACAATTCTTTGGGATGTTAAACACATGCGTGCGCACAGCATTGGCACAATTTTCCATGAGTGAATAGCTTATATAACACCCATGACAAACAGAAATGATGTTCCCTTGGTTTCACAATGCGAAGGTCTGAATGTTTTTATGTGCAAAGACCAAGGAAATGTATATGTAACCTTTTCAATTGACTAGTTGAGTGACCATGCATTGCAACGGGACATCTCATACGTATATTTCTCTAACAATGATGTATATATCATATAACTCAAGGTATAAATATGACACTAAGTATCTCTCGATATAACAGTGAGTATTGGTCAACAAACATTGAAACCCATAGATAAATAAACATTGACACTAAGTATCTCCCTATATACAAAGTTTATTCTAAGTTTCAAATGTTTTTTCTGTATTTTTTTGGCATTTTTAGAATTTTCTACATTAAAGAAGTTGCTTTTTCTATTTTTCTTCCTGCTTTTATTAAATTTTGAAAATTATTTAAAATTATGCAAGGCCTGAAAATATTTTATTTGGGCTCTAAGTGATCTAAAGTACTTCTCTAAAATTTTTCATAATTTTTGGAGTTGGTTTGCTATTTCTAAAAATTCAAACTTATTTATGAGTAATTAAAGCCCTTTGAAAAAAGGTTTTAAAATCTGGCTTTTAGAAAGGAACTAGCTAAAAAGCCTGTTTCTTCTACAAGAAAGAGTATATTCCATCCAATACACCTTCTCTCTTAGCCCTCTCCCTTTCTCGTTGACGTGCCATGCATGCACATTAGGAGCCTTCATCCACACCCCTAGCACCAATAGAGAGCGCTGCTAGCTCACCCTCTCTCGCCGCTCCGCTGACCTGTGGACCTTAGGCCCTCTCTGTAGGATTCATCTAGCACATCGCCACTGCAAAATGCCACTAGAGCACCCCCGCGCCTATCCGTTATTCACCGATCGAGTGCAACCGATGTGTTTCACAGTGCCGTGTCCGGTTTGCGACTGCTCAGCCCATGGTTTCGCCACCAGAAGCAGTAGCCGCATCGCCCGTCTTATTGTTGAACTTCCTCCCTCTTCCCTTGTCCTTTTCTTGACATCACTAGCTGAAGAGAAGAACCCGAGTACTACGCCATTGCCCTGTCTCGCCGCAAGAACTCTTGAAATCTTCACAGGCCTCTCACCTCTACTTAAGCTTCCCCTAGCGTGTCATCTCCTTCACCTCGCCATCCCTAATTTCCCTCCCAAGCGCCAAGAAGTTTTTTCTTATGGATCACTTGGAACGACATTGCCTTCTTCAATGCTGACAAGCACAAATCCATGCAGCCACCGCCCTGGTGAGCTTCTATGCTCAACATGCGTGTCAATCTCTTGCTTGAACTTCACCCTCACCATTTGTAGCTGAGTAAGACTGAGCTAACTTCATCTTCTTTGTTTCTGGTGCATGTAACCAATCCGAGTCACCGTGACACCCTGTTTCAAGTGAGCTCCTTCCCTATTTGTCCACATCACCTTGTGTTCCATACTTTGCTGAAGAAAACTCCTTACTTTATTGCTTGATTTCGACAGTGACGAATCAACACTGTGGCAATCCCCTATTTTCAAGCTGCCATAGCCATTTTTGCTATCACAGCTTCTTAGGTGTGCTCCACATCGATTCCTTGCTCTGGCACCTTCCTAGGCTTGCGTGTGAATTGAAGCACGTCATCTTGCAGTCCCTCTTTCTGTGCAACCCGAGTGTTCGATGTCATCCTGCTCACTGTCGACAAGCCACCCCAGTGTCTCTCTATCGCTACTAGACCACACGGTTTGTTTATGGTAGATCCTAGATGCTAGCACTACTACAGAATCGGTCTTCACAACCAGTCTATCACAAGCGGTTAGGTGCGCACCGCTTGTGCTCTACGTGCCACAAGCGGTTCGTGAGCAACGGGCGGGAGGTGGTCTCTAGAAGCAGTTCTTGACATGAACCCCTTCTGGAGCCCCATCTCTAGAAGCGGTTCGTGTCTAGAACCACTTCTAGAGATCTAGAAGCGGTTCGAGACACGAACCGCTTCTATAGGTGGGGATCCAGAAGCGGTTCGTGTGTAGAACCGCTTGTAGAGACCCCCTTCCCGCCCAGCGCATTTAAACCCCATCTTCCAGCGCATTTAAACCCCATCTTCCTCCCCGAGCTCGCACAGGACAGCAAAGTGGTGGACCGAGAGCAGTTCATGGGGGGAGGTGCTGCCAAAATTTTCAATTGAGGCTATTAGCTCCGAATTAATTGTTACTAACGTGAGTAACATGTTGCTGACATCCTTCTCACCTATATATTGATGTTTTTTGTGTATTGGATGTTGAGAAATCATGTTTTGTTCTTGTGGGAATTATTAGTGTTTCTGTTGTTGGCTTATTTTTTTGTTCTTAAGGTGATATATTATTTGGTGTATGGAATGAAATGCAATAAATGTGAAACGATGAAAAATTATAAAGGTGGGGAAAAGGTAAAAAATAATTTTTATTTAGTAAAATTAAAATGCGGAATGATAGAAAAGGTTTGCATGAACATGTAACAATTAGTTAGTTTTATTTAAAAAAATGCAGCAGGATTAGAAATAATTAGTTGGCTTTAGTTAAAAGAATACAGAATGATTAAAAAAATACAAAACTATTAGACATAGTTAGCTTTAATTAAATATTGTGATAGATGTTGTTATTATTTTTATTGGTGTAGATGAACCGCAATGGATGTACAATGCACGGACCGTCGGTCAAGAGAGTTCAGAGATGGCATGAAGGAGTTTCTCGGCGGCCGTTGCATTCTTGCCTCGAGGAAGCTTCATACATTGTCCGTCGTAGACGCAAGAATGAGAAGGAGCACTCGAGCGATGGATGGTTATGAGGCATGTGATCACGAGAGGTTTCATGGCAAACTATACTGCTGGACCCACCATGGCGAAAGCAGGCGATTCGGCGGGAAGGCGATGAAGAAGATGAAGAAGAGGAAGATAGAGCCAGCGGTATGCGGGACACCACTCAATACGGGTCCGTGGAAGATCTGATCGGCGAGTTTGGCGATGATGAGCTAGATCGGATGCTCTGTGGACGGAGAGGAGAGTTCACAGAGAAAAGACAATACAAGAAGTTTGAGCATGGTAGAGGACCACAGGCGCTTTGTACCCAAAGCGTGGGCGGGGCCACAAAAAGCTGCGTACTACACTAGAACTCATGCAATAAAAGGCCACAAGCGGTGTGTCGGACAAGGCATTCAATGGTTTGTTATCACTCGTAAAAAGTTGCTTCCGGAAGGTAACACTCGACTGAATCCACGTTATGAAGCGAAGCGAGTCCTCGCCCTTTAGGATTGCAAGTACGGAAGATACACGCATGTCCTAACGATTGTATCCTGTATCGCAATGAGTATGCTGATTTCGAGGTTTGTCCAGTGTGCGAAGAATCCTGGTATATGGTGCAGCGTGACGATCCAGGTGAATTAGATGGGAATCGTACGAAGAAGAGAACTCTAGCCAAAGTATTGTGGTATTTCCCTGTGATCCCCCGGTTGAAGCGTCTGTTTGCTAACGAAGGTCATGCCAAGATGATGCGTTGGCATGAAGAAGAGCGTAAGGAAGACGGGATGCTTAGACACCCTGCAGATGGCTCGCAGTGGAGGAAAGTCGATCGGGCTTACCCGAACTTTGCAAATGAGGTCAGAAACATAAGGTTTGGGTTGAGCACCGATGGGATGAATCCTTTCGGTCAGTTGAGCAGCATCCATAGCACCTAGCCTGTGACGCTTTGCATCTATAACATTCCTCCATGGCTGTGCATGAAGCGAAAGTACATCATGATGCTATTGTTGATCGAAGGCCCGAAGCAACCTGGAAACGACATCGATGTCTACCTGAAACCATTGGTTGAAGACCTTGTGAAGTTGTGGGAGGATGGTGTACGGGTTTGGGATGAGTACAAAAGAGAGTATTTCAACCTGTGTGCATTGTTGTTTGTAACAATCAACGAATGGCCTGCTCTCGGTAACCTGTCCGGCCAAACTGTCAAAGGGTTTAAAGTCTGCACCCAGTGCATAGATGAAACGGACTGCATGTACCTGAAAAACTCTCGGAAGTGTGTGTACATGGGCCACCGCAGGTTTCTTCCTGGCAGTCATGCTTTGAGGTAGAAAGGCAGCAAATTTAACGGGGGAACAGAAATTCGTGTTAAGCCTCACCATCGTAATGGGCGACTTGTGTTTGCTATGGTAAAGGATCTGAAAATAGTATTTGGGAAGGGTCTTGGAAGCATACCTGTGCCGAACGAGGATGGTCATGCACCCATATGGAAGAAGAAATCAATATTTTGGGACCTGCCGTATTGGGAAGTTTTGGAGGTTCGTCACTCTTTTGACTTCATGCACATCACGAAGAATGTTTGCTTGAACCTGCTAGGCTATATAGATATGTATGGCAAATCGAATGATACACTGCAAGCTCGGAAGGACCTTGAAGACATGGAGGTGAGGAGTGACCTACATCCGAAAAACAAAGAAGGGACAAAACAACTTTTTCTACATCATGCGAGCTACACTCCAAGCAAAGAAGAGAAAAAAGCATGATTGAGTGTTTGAGCAGTGTGAAGGTCCTTCGGATACTCCTCAAATGTAAAGAGACTCGTAAACACGAAGAGAACAAACTCAAGGCCTAAAATCCCATGATTGCCTTGTGTTGATGACACCTGATTGCTCCGGTAGGTTGTCGAGGTATCTTGCCCGAGTGGGTGCGGGGACAATCACAAAGGTATGTTCCTTCACGAATGCCATTTCGCGAGAAGGTTGTCGAACCAGCTAAAGCGCCTAAGTTGGAGGCGATGTGGTACAAAGTTTGGTTAGCCTCGAGATGATCTTTCCTCCTGCATTCTTTGATATCATGGTTCATCTCACTTTGTTCACCTTGTCAAGGAGATAGGTATCCTCGGACGGTGTATCGCACAACATGTTCCCTTCGAGAGGTACATGAGTGTCTGAAGAAATACGTCTATAACCGTTTGCGTCCGAAAGGCTGCATTGCCGAGATCTACGTGACGGAGGAGGTGATAGAGTTTTGTGTTGATTACATGAATGATCTAAGTCCTATCGGCGTCCCCATATCACGACACGAGGGGAGGCTACGGGGCAAAGGACAATAGGAAGGCAATCGATTGCATGCAATGATCTTGTTGCATTCAAGCAAGCACATTTCACTATTCGAAGCAATCAACTATAGTCGCCCCTATGTCCTTCAAACACAAGAGTGTCCTCGCCGCGAGTTCACAAGGAAGACAGAGAGTTGGATAACCACGAAGCACATGGATTCTTTCGGTGGCTCTGAAGTACATCCTTGAGGAAGGGTCAAACGATGAACTATTGCAACGCTTGGTTCGGGGACCATCACAAGAAATCGTGACATTCAAGGGATATGAGATCAATGGTTATACATTCTACACGGATCCCGGGATAACAGGAGCACCAACGAGCAATGATGGTGTCCGTATAGGCGCCAAGACAACAACGGCGGAGTTGGACACATATTATGGTTTCATAGAAGAAATATGGGAGCTCGACTATGGACCTCTGAAGGTCCCTCTATTTAAGTGCCAATGGGTCAAGTTGACTCCAAGCGGTGTGAAGGTCGACAAATCTGACATGACAACCGTGGATCTCACGAAGTCGGCTATAGGCGCGAACCGTTTGTTCTCATGAACGATGTGATCTAGGTCTTCTATGTAATGGACATGTCAAGCAAACCTAAAAAGCAGAAGGACAAGCAAAAGGTAATGCCAAAGCGACATGTGGTTCTCCAAGGCAAACGAAGGATTGTAGGAGTTGAGAACGTCACCGACGAGGAAGAGTATGGTCAGTTCGACGAGCTCCCTCCTTTTAAAGTTGATGTCGACATAAACGTCCTGCGTGACAGTGATGTCGATGCTCCTTACATACGTCACGATCATAACGAAGGAACAATTGTAAAGACGAAGACTTAAGATGTACTACTTGTATACAAATTATTCCATATGATCATGTTGATAGGTTGATGTTTAACATTGCTTGTACATAATTTCTACAAATTTTAAAATGAAAACAAAACAAACGAAAACCATTTGTACAAATTTTAAAATGAGAACAAAGCCTGAAAATTATTTCTACAAGTTATTCATTTGTTCAGTTCACTTTAAATACAAATGACATTTATTCTGTGATTTATATCCACTCTATGAAAGGACTGCATAAATTTTAGCATACCTAAAAAAGGAAATTACAGACATACAAAGAGAAATTCAACTTAGCATAGTTAGCTCATAAATTCCCATACAAAAACCCCCAAAAGCAGTGTGAAATTTACACAACTGACATACAAGCTTTCAACAATTTGAGCACAGGTTGTCTACTGCTACTTACCTAGTACATCATATAAAAGGAGCAACATTACAATGATAGCTATATTAACTAATTTCTTTAGCATGTCCTCTACTCTTTCCATCCTTTCTTCTAGCTTTTTAATACTCTTGTTGTCATCAGAAGCAGCCGGATGTGCATCTCTCTGGCTTGCAACAGGATTAAATGTTACAGCCCGTGGGCCATCATCACTTGGCAGCAAATCTTCTTGGAATGCAGCAATTTGCATTGCAAGATTTTCAACACCATGGCTGGCTTTATCAGCCCACTACCAATACCGACATGTTGTGCCCTTCAAGCGAGAAAGAATGGAGCGGAAGGTGAAAGTCAGCGAATATGAACAAATGAATAACTTCAAAAACTTACCGACATATTCGAACACTTCATGAACACTCGGGATGGATTCTTGGATGTATGGGAGGTGAACACATTTACAGGATCTCCGCATCGAGGACACGATAGCTTCATCCGCAATGCCTCTAGTTGTCTCTTCGTCTCGCCATTTGATAAAGCCGTCGACATGAATTAATAGCTTCAAAGAGTGAAACAAATTAGCATCAACAATATTTTTTCATTACTCCAACATCAACATATCAACAAAACTCCTTGTGGGCATTTCACCGAACACCTTATGGGCATGAAAACAGAGAACAGGAGGGAGCGCGCGATAGAGAGGAGGCGCTCGGGGACTTAGAAAATTTGAAGGTGAGCGATTCTTAGTAACAACCGCTTGTAGAAAGCTACACAGTAAAAAAAAGAATGGCAAGGGGGCGCGAGCGGGGTTCGAACCGGGGTGAACGAGCCCGCACACTCAAACGCCACACGCTAGCCAGGGGGGAGGAAGAGATCTTATCGAACGATATGGGCACCGTATTGTTTTGAATATTATCCGGTCAGCACTTTTACAAGCGGTTGGTATTAATAGCCGCTTGTAGCTTCCGCTCTACAAGCGGTTGATAATACTAACCGCTTGCATAGGGCCTTTCACACTCCCGCCCATCCATGCGTTCTACAAGCGGTTAGTAATATTAACCGCTTGTAGAAGTCCTCTTTACAAGCGGTTCGTAGTACCAACCGCTTGTAGAGTACTTCTACAAGCGGTTGTTATTACCAACCGCTTATAGAAGTGGGTGCCCTATATAAAGTCGATACTCCCCGCTCTTCCTCACACCCTAAATTTTCTAAGTCCCCGCGCTTCCTCACACCCCAAATTTTCCAAGTCTCAGTGCCGCCGCCTCCGTCGAGACCCCGCGCCGACGCCACCTCGCCGTATCCGCCACCTCGCCATCGCCTCCTCTGCCACCGCTCGACGCCGCCCCGCCATTCCACCCCAAGGACCGAGGTATAGTGCAAGCCGCCCTCCTCCTCCTCTCTAATCCCTTTGCCTGCAAGGTGTTAGTGAAATGTCTAAGGAGCGGTCCGGCTAGGCTGGGCACCAGGGTCTGGAGCAAGAAGAAGGAGGGAGTGAGGAAGAAGGAGGGAGTGAGGAAGAAGGGCTGGTTTGGATGATTTTGACTTTGTGTGGTTTGCTCTGTTTGGGAAGAATGGAGTAGTGCAAGGTAGTCTTGGCCTTGGGTGGATTTGGGGAAATGAGGGTGTGGGGGAGTGTTGGACTAGGGATGGGCTTCGGCTAGCTTCCCTTTTTAACGATGGTGATTTCATCTTTTACTATGTGAGGTTCATCTACTGTAGGATATTTTGGCTCAATTTGGAGCATGGCTATGGCTACCCTATGAATACAAGTTTGTTTAAGACTGGATGATGAAACCCTAATTCATAACAAGTTTTGTATTTTCTTTGTTTTTAATCGATACTTTTGTAAATTGTGTTGTATAAGTTTGTATGACACTATTTTAGTTAATAGAGATAATAATCATTCTTTGTTGTAGTAGGTATTTGTATAAATTGTGATATATGAATATATGTATGACCTTTTTGTTACTGAGATGGAAATGAAGCTTGATCTTTATTGAAAGATTTACTTATATGTGCCATTAACTTTGTTAATAACCTCATTTTTGCTACTAATCTTTAAGGTTGTTTCATCCTATCTCCCTTAAAAGGGATTTCATCCCTGAAATCTGTCTCTCCTAGATAGATGTGGGTAGGCTTTACGTAAATCATTCTTCTCCCACGTGGCTTTGATACTTCCATTGGACCTTCTGAATCACTTACAGTGATTATTACTACGATAGAACACCGATTTAGTGATTTTCCTTTCAATCACTATATATATATATACTCTGTTGATTTTTATTAAGCAAGAGTTAGAGGACAAAAAATATACTCAGTTGATTTTTATAAAGTAGCGGTTTGACTTGGGTAATTCCTTTTTATAATACTTTATTCATAGCTACAATATACATATATAACAACGCTAAACCAAGTCTTAGATTTACACATAAATGCGTCACGGACAACAATAAGCCTACTAAAGGTAACATTCACACCACAACCATGGAAATTTGTTACAACCCTACTATGCTTTCAAACTCGAATTGTTCTCGACAATCTTGTCTTTATATATAATCTAAGCCTCGAGATTTGCTCTACTCTAGATGGCGACACCAAGGCGTGGTGACCGGAATTCGATGATGCGGAAAATCGATGTTCGAGACCATTCTTGTTGGGTAGCATCTTAGCCAATGAGGCCGTTAACAGCGATCACGGAAAATCACGATGGTCTTCTTGTATTTGTCGATGAGGCCGTTAACTCTGTACCGAGGTATACTCTTACCCATTATAAAATCACCGTAAACATGTTAATTATTCTAAAATCATTCATATTATATGTGTTTGTGTATCCAGCCCGGTACCTCATCGTCCACCCAGTCCGGAATGAACCGAGGACCTAACAAGAAGCCTTCGACAAAGTACATGATAACCGAAGTCGGCAACGACGGGAGTTTGCTAGCCCCAGAATCAGCAATTGGCCCTTTCAACAATGCTTGCGGCTACCACGTGAGGGATCACGTCCCAATCAGCATCTAGAAATGGGCTGAAGTCCTGCGACTACCAAGGGCGCTCGGAATGATATGAAAGAAAATTTCACTTTTCCAGAAGGGTATGAACAGAAGGCCAAGGGATGGGCTTTCAAGAAGATAGCAACTTCCTTTCAGCAGTGGAAGTCGTCCCTCACCCGCAAGTACATCGACAAAGGAGAAAGGCCAGACTTCAATCAATTTTCTAAGCTGGCCGATCATTGGGATGCTTTCAAGGAGTACAAGGTATCGGATGCAGCGAGCCGCGAGAGAAAAGCAGGTGAATGCGGAAGAAGAAATACCACCACCATCTCGGGACCGGTGGTTACATCAAGGTTGCAAAGAAATGGGACAAGCGGGAAGATGAACTTGGCGCAGGATGTTGTACTGGCGAAAATTGGGAGCCCGCCTATGCAATTGGTTCTTGGCTCACGGGGCAAACTTGCGATGTGGTAGCTTGGTGATGGCAAACAATCCAAGAAGTTGGTGAAAGGATTGTACAAGCCATCGGCGGACTCGGTCGAGGATCCTTGGTGACGGACAGGGAGAATAACGAGCTAACATATGCCCTTCAAAACCCTGAGCACTCGGGACGGACACGAGGTTTCGGGAAGGTTCCATGGAGGCACGGCTTTGCCAAAGACTCAAGCACACGGGGAGGCGGGACGAAGCAAGAGGAGAGATCAGGGTAGAGTGGGCCAATTGGAGGAAGAGCTTAGAGCTACGAAGGCTTCCATCGATGCCCTGGTCATGCAAAAAGTGTCCGAAGCAATCAGCCAACATCAGGGAGCACTACGTTCGACCAATGTTCAAGCGGCGCCGGAATCCGTGATTAGTCCGACCGCGCAAAAGAGCAGTTGCACGTCCGCCGTGGCCCCTGTAGCAGACGACCCGCAGGCCCGTCATCCCGTGGACAGCATCAAGGTTCATCACCAGTGTGAGCTACACATTGATATGCGTAACCTCTCCTTGAAGGTGGCTTACGGCATGGCTTATCCGGTGGAGGCGGGCTAGACGTTCCACTGCAACCAGATACCCTCCGGATACTCGAAGGTCACGGTGGAAGAGTTGATGGGGGGCTTCGAAGATCTCATGCTCGAGATTGCTGGGGGCGACGACGTGACCAAGCTTAGACAGGCCCTCCATGGCACATTCATCCTCTGGTGCAAAAAGTACATCATATTTCTAGATGGTGTGGAGGTTATATCTCCAGCAAGAGAGGCCCTTGATTTGAGCAGTTGCAGGAGCAAGCACGCCTCCTCCACATCGACAACCCACGACTCCTCCAGTGTCGCCTGCACGCAATGCTTCCCCGGTGGTCCAGGCCACACCTCCTCCACCTCCCGCTCCACAAAGAAGCCCAACTCCACCACCACCGCCACCGCCACCGCCTGAAAGTAAGAAGCACCCAACATCTCCAGTCACCACGCCTCTAGCATCTCCCCCGAGGAAGAAGCACGATGTCAGAAGGAGGGATCCCGCACTGGCACCTCCTCCCACGAAGTCGGCATCCGGCAGCCAGAGAATGCCAAAGGAACCACCAAAGAGGCCATATGATTTGACCACGGAGGAGCTAGCTGCATCCGTAAAGACGGATGTGGCTAGGCAGCTTGCGCCAAAGAAGCCAGAGCCCAAGGTTAAAATAGATAAAAAAACTGTGAAGCACTTTCGGTCATGCGGAATGGCGCCACCGCTGTGATGGCGACTACAAAGGACAATAAGAAAGGCTACGATGAAAAATACACGGGCTCTGTCGGCGGAAAGAAGAAGAAAGTGGAAGATCGAGAGTCTTTGAGGAGTTGAGAAAATGGCATTCTGAAGGAGGCGGGACTCCAATCAATAGACCAGGATCTTCCAATGGCACCAACCAGATGGAAGTATGAGTTGGGCAAACCGCTAATTGATCCAAAAGATATAAAAGATCTCCCAACCAAGATGCGTCAAATGCATAAATGGTACATGGAAAGGGCATCTAAAGGAGAGCAAATGTTCCTCCTCCGTTTCCAAGATGAGCATTTCTTCCACGGGAACAACACAGAACTATGGCTGGAATTCGAGGACTTGTACCATGTGTACCAAGGAGACGTCGTCAACGTGTCTTTCATGTCCTGCTGGTGTCTGTAAGTGTCGATCTACTAAGTTTACCATTTGCTTCCTCTCACACCACAAAATTGAAAATCTAATTAACTTAGTTATCCCTTCTTATGTAGAATGGAGATACAACGATGTAGAAGACTGGGCAAACAGAACGTTGGCTTCATCGACTCAGAGATTGTCAACGAGAAAGTCGGTCATCGACAAGCAAAAACCGCTAGTTGAGGCATACCTTTTGCATGCAATGTTGAAACAAACACTACAAAGCTGTACATATACGCCCTTCAACTTCAAGTACATGTTCTCACAAACCTCTTGTTCTTGTATTTCTTAAGCCATTGATAGTACGATTAGCTACTTACGCATATGTTGCAATATACGAATAGGTTTCACTGGATCCTTCTAGTCATCGAGCTTGACAACAGCAGGATTATAGTTCATGACTCAAGAAGGAATCCAGTCCAAAAATACCAATGGTTCATTGACATCCTTAATAGGACATTTGCAAAGTTCAAGAAGAAGCAAAAAGGAGAATTCAAGAAAGAATTCGAAGTCATAGTAAGCACTTAGGTACGTACTACAAAAACTATTATTAATATACATGCGCCATATCAGTTCTTCATCTGATATTATGAAATTTCTCCCCGTGAAGGTTAAGCGCCGGACAATTTGGAAACAACTTATGTGGCTATTCGTGTTCCACTATATTCAAAGTTTTATCCATGGCGATGAGCTGGAACATTATGCCGAGGTTCGTATATGCATGTCAATTTGTTAGCTACAACTTACATTTTAATTAATTACATGTGATCGGATATTTATATACTTCCCGTTTAATTAATTGTCAGCCCAACATCGATGAGCACGTTAACGTGCTCCCGCCTCACCGGATGCGCGCACTCCAAGAACAACTCATTGGCTTCATTGTCGATGAGGTTGTATCTCAAATGGCGAGTTCCACGTAAGGTTTCTGCGTTGAACACCGCTGAGCGATGACGACATCCACGTCGACCAAGGACATAAAGAGTGGCGCATGCAAGAAATGAGTTCGATAATCATTTTTTCATCATTCAAACTTATAAGCGTCGGTTGCGTGTATGTACTTGTCCATTTTTTACACTATTAAGTTCGTTTTTTGTGTCTTGAGCTAGCTTGTGAACATGTGTATGAGTATGCATATGTAATATATATTTAATTGCATAAAAAACTCCTCCACTCATATTTAATTTTATGGTCAAAAGCGATATACAAAAACACCGTAAGAACATATTCTATAATACATATAATCGAAAACTCTCTCCTGGCGGTTGGTGACTCCAACCGCTTCGAATCTTGCTCTCCTGGCGGTTGGTAAGACTAACCGCTTCGATATCCTTCTCCTGGCGGTTTTAACACGAACCGCTTGTGGAGTCCCCCACGTGGCGGCTCCACTGGTCCTCCTGGACACCTTCCCAACCGCTTCTGGTGCCACAGCACAAGCGGTTTGAGCAACTGCTTGTGATACCCGACGGGTATCACACGCGGTTGCTTAGAAGCGGTTATAAAACCGCTTCTAAAGGGGGTTACGAGCCGCTTGTGGTAGCCGGTTATGTAGTAGTGTAGTAAACTAGTAAACTTGTAAGGTTTAACCTCAAAGCACCTTTAACAATATAGCCATCCATGGCACCACCTCAGAAGTGGCCATCAACACTACTCTGATGACCATTGTTTCCCCATGCTCGCCACCATAGCATTTCTTGGGCTCATTGATGCTAACATGATGACCCGATGTAGCCTCTTTGCTCTCTTGTGTTGAGTTTGCTGATGACTCGAGATGCCTGACTGCTCAGTATCACCACACTGTCTCCCTAGTCCACCTCTTCAATTGTCGTCACTTCCCATAGGGCGCAAGTACACCAGCTTTTCATTTTGCCCAAGACCAAGGCTTCTCCATTGCCATAACACCGCTTGTGCACTCGAAGATGAGCTCGACCATTATGCTTGGCTCATTCCTATGCTCTGTCTCTCACTTGCGGGCTTGGTAGTTAGTGTTAATAACGTTAGTTACGTGCAGTTAAGCATAATGAATCTCTGATATGTGGCCTCAAGTAGAATAAGTGAACTATTTTATAACTTAAACCGATTTCTGAAAATGTGTGACTGACATGTGGACCCCATCTATCAGCTTTGGCGAAAAATAATGAAAGATTGACATGTAGGGCTCACCTGTCAGTCTCTCCAAAAAAAATCATTTTCTTTAAATGAAAAATATGCTTTATCTATTTGAGGACATAAGCTATGAGATTATGCCTTTGACATCATCCTCGTTTTTGTTTTCAAGATTTTCTAAGCCAAGCTAAATTCAAATGTTTGTGACTTTTGTATACAAACTCCAAATTGAGTGAAACCAGTTTCTAATTTTTTTCTAAAATCATGCACTTTCTTAATCTACAAAAATATTTGAAATTTAGTTCTATTTGTATTCATTTGGTACTTATTTGTGTTTTTTGATATGATGCGTTTAGACACAACATCCAGGAGACTTCCCTCATCAAACCAGAAGGTGAACAAGTATTGAATGATTAAGGTAAGCACCCCTCTTTGACCATATTTGAACCCATATTTCACTATTATATGTATTGTGTTTAAAACTATTATGCATGTATGTAATTTCATTAAAAATTGCTATGTTGGTAAGGATGCTAAATATATCCAATTGTTTTATTCACCCTACCTTGATTAATTGATACCTGTTGTGCGTTTCCTCTAACGAATCTGACTAGGCTGTTTTGGATAAACAACCATCTAGTTTGATCGGGCTGACTTATCATTAATGAATGCATCATGATAAGTACCAAGAAATATCTTTTTTCATTTTTATTCATTAATTGTTTTTATGCTAACAATTAGATTTATTTTTAGATGCATGGTCGAAAACGGGTTGCCGACCAGTCTGAGGTCGTAGCTTCAGATCTGTCGACCAAGAAGGAGAGGACTTTAGCTAGGAGGCTAGGAGTTCCTCGAAGATAGTGGATCTGACCACTACACAGGCCAGTGTTGATCTAACCAGCACTAGGCAAGCCTTGGTACCACAGGTGCGATATGCTCTAATTGTGCGCACGATCAACCTAAGGCACAAGAGAGGAGGGTGGCATTCGCTGTGGGGATGTTGATGAGGACCTCATCCCAAGTGAGTAAATAGAAAAGGTTCAGCCGCAATTGGGATCAACCATATAGATATATTTCAGCATTCCCCTTTGTTCAGGGTGAAAGTGAAGTAGTGGAGGATAATGCCCCTCTGGTTATAGCAAGGAAGAGGAAGGCTCTTGACCTAGATGTAGGGGTGTCATCGGTTACTATGATATTGTGGGATATGGACTTAGGTCAACGTTGCAGGTATTTTCTTCTACTGCTCTTCAATTCTAAGTATTTTCTTTCTAGAATCTAAGAGTTTCTTTTCGTCTCTAGGAAATTGCTCCTAATTCTCCTGAGGATCAAGGTGTAGTTACCCAAGTATGTGCTAAGGTCAACCCAGTGGTCACACTGCCAATGACCAGTGAGGAACAGGTCTTACCATCAATTGAGGTTGCTTCTTGAGAAGACCCAACTAGTGGGTAGGTAAATTCATCTAGCATTGAGGGTGAAAACCTCTTGACTACTATTGATGACCCATTGGTTAGATGAGTTCAACAACCATAGAGTAGATACCGAAGACCTCCCTGCTGCAACAGAGGAGACGTTGGTCATTCCGACCAGTAGGACACAAGAGGAGGGAGTGGTGAATGGAAAGGTAATGACCTCTGGTGTCTCCATTCTAGTGGCTTTGCCACTGGCATATTCCTATGTTCATTTCGACCAGGGGGACTTCAAGCAAGTTTTTGATAACTTGCAAATGAAGGTAATTACTTTATATTCTTTTCTTAAGGAACCTCTCTTTTTTTTAAGAAATGGTATTTTAATTTATTTGCTACATGCTTTTCACAACATTCATAAGAACTGTTCGACCTATTAGGTTGGCAGGCAAATGTCGAGACTCAGATTTGCAAATTTGAAATCCTCTGTGTACACTGCACTAGTCCAGGATCACGTTAGTGCACACAGTGGCAACACATATGAAATATCATCCCATACAACGAATTAACTAAGAAGAAGCAATTTATTATTATTTAAAGCAAATGACCTTATGGTCAAAGTTCATACAACTGTGCCTTAAGGGCTTAAGAGACAAATAAAACATTGCAGCGGAAAAGATATAACTTGGGCCATTTGACATGCCACAGGCGATCGTCTAGGGAAATGCTTTCCTAGTCCACGTAGTCTTTATAGTATTCCTCCTCATGAGACTTATTATTTCCTGGTCCTTCCTCAATAATTGATCAACAAAGGCATAAAGCCGTGAGTACAAAAAGTACTCAGCAAGTCGTAGGAAAATGATGCAATATTCATACAAGGCTTGACAAAGGATAGTCATATGGTTCATTTGCAGAAAGCAATAACTTGAATTGAAATACAGTAAATAGATTGAAAGAATATTGATGAAAAAGATAATAAATAACTGGTAAATTAATGGAAGACAACCTGAACAAAATGGTAAGACATCACCCTACACCATCCTACACAACTATCAAACCACTAAATTCAATAGCATACCTTTAGACAACAAAATAACAGTGAACACCCCGTTCACATTCCAACAATTCTACATTTCCACATTTAATGAAACACTCTATACCTCGTGTGACTGTGGACACGGATATTCGAATAGTTTTACACTCTGCAGAGGTTGTACAACTTTACCCACAAGACATGAACATCTCTTGGTGCAATCGATATTAACACACTTACTTTGGTGTGTTGCAGAGATATCATGACAATGCCTTTACAATGCACTGCTTAAAATCGGTACTGCCCTCTAAGGTTTTGCCCCTCGGGGCCCCCTCTTGAGCCATGTGAATCGACCTATCCATATACAGAGGAGGATCATAACTCTAGACAATGCCATCACACCTTTGGTTTTCGTTGGCCTTCTCTCTAGGGAGCTTCTCTATAGGGATGATGCATCATAGGCCCCTGTTGAAGAATTGCCAAAGCCAGATCCCACCTTCAAGCATTTTAGGCAAGGGGCTCGCATGTCTGCCATTGGGCCCCATCACCGGTTGAGGGGATTTCGCCCCATTGTGAGGCAGCCATTACTGGCCCCCGCTTACCCTGAAGGAGTGCCCGTGATGAGGCCAGGTGAACCCATCCTTCAAGGAAGGCCCCTATTTGAGGTTCTACCAAACCTAAATATTCCTATCACCATGGAAGGAGAGATGTCGTCGCTCCCCAATCTGAACCTCCCATGAAGGCTACTACCGCTAGGCCACTAAGAGCACTAGGATAAGCTAGAAAAATAAAGTGCCTTAGGATAAAATGCCTTAGGCTTCCCTTATGTAGTAGTTTAAGTATTTGGTGTATTGTATAATTATTGTATGTTTTTGTAATTTTCTTTGTACTGATGTTCGGGCTACCCTTGTGAAAGCTTAAACCTTAGGTTAAGACTACCAAGATGAGTTGATCCTTAATCTATGAAATTTCATGTTTGAAGTCTTTTAATGAACGGAATGTTTGTTGTAACCCCCTAGATTCTTATCGTGCTTCGACCTTTACCATCTTGTATAATTGATGATATGTTGCAGGATGTCTACAACCAAGTCAATGAGTGAGCTGGTTGGGAGTGGTGATACTTTAGCCTCTCAGCCACTGAGAGATGATATCCCTACTCCACCTTAGCCTAATCCGGTGCATCCAAATGCGAGGGCAACATCTTTCCAGCATCATGGTGTTCACCATGAGTCTCTGCCACCAATTCCAGACCATCATGCTAATGTTCAAGAGGAAGACCTGCTAGGACCACCAACCATGACGCAAGTGCTCGTAATGATCAAGCAAGTGCATCAAACTAACACCCTTCTTCTTCAACAGCTTGTTCAAAACACCACCAACCTTGGTGTAGCTGCTGCAAGGGGTAGAAATGGTGATGCTCCTTATCAGTCCAAGTTGGGTGAGTTCTTGAGAACTCAGCCACCCACCTTCTCGTCATCATCGGACCCTCTTGATGTCAACAATTGGCTCCACTCTATAGAGGGCAAGCTAAACATCGCTCAGTGTGATGACCGGGAGAAGGTGTTGTATGCATCTTATCAACTGCAAGGAGCCGTAGTAGCTTGGTGGGAGAGTCACAATGCATTGATCCCTGAAGGCCAAGTTATCAGTTGGGCAGCTTTTAAGGAAGCTTTTCGTCGAGCTCATATTCTAACGGGTATCATGGAGGTTAAGAAGCATGAATTCCAAGAACTGAAGCAAGGTAGCATGATATTAATGGAGTACCTCCCCCGCTTCAACTATCTATCCCATTATGTTACCTCAGAAATATCTAATGAGGCAAGGAAGATCGAGCTCTTTCGTGAGTACTTGAATGAAGAGATTAAGTGGACTCTTGCAACTCACGACATTCATGACTTCTAGTCACTTGTGGACAAGGCTGTCCGGATGGAGTACAACACCTGCGCGATTATGGAGAGCCACAAGTGCAAGTGGATGGCGCAAAAATTAGCAAGTGCCGGCTCATCAAGGCCGCGTCAGTGGCAGACTTCCAATGCCCTTTCATCTACACCTCAACCTCCGTGTTATCAGGGGCAAGCTCCTCGCCCCTAGTTGCCACCAGTTCGTCCACCTCATCTAGCCAGGCAGCCTTCTGGTACTCTGAATCAAGCTGCCAACGTCACTTGCTATAGTTGTGGAGAACGTGGGTACTTTTCCAACGTTGGTCCCAAGAAGAATCAGGCACTGTCCCACCCACAATCCATGGGAGTCTAGCAGCGATCTCGTGGTCGTCCCCATGCACCTAGAGGCTAGCAAGCCTTGAGGCCAGCCCCTACTCCAACTCAGGGCTTCAATCGTGGTCGTCTCCACCACGTGACTATAGAGGAGGCGTAGGACGCACCTGACATGGTTTTGGGTATGTTTCTTATGCATTCATCACCTACCCTGGTATTATTTGATTCTGGAACCTCCCATTCATTTGTGTCCAAGAAGTTTGCTGGGCAAAATGATATTAAAGCTGATCTTCTACATACCAAAATGCTAATACATTCACTTGGAGCCACCATGAAACCTCAAGTTTATGTTCCAAGGTTGATATTGAGATAAATGGGGTAGTATTCTTCACTGACCTTATTCTGATAGACACCTCGGGCCTAGATGTAATCCTGGGGATGGACTAGTTGTCCAAGCATAAGGGCCACATAGACTATGCCAACCGATCTTTCTCTTATCAACACAAATGCAGTTCAAATTAAATTTTCTTCCACTTGTGGCACCTCAGTTCATCAGCTCTCCCTTAATTCCATTTCCATCATAGAACTTAGTCAAGTACCTGTGGTATGTGAATACGTTGATGTATTTCCAAAAGAATTGCCCGGAATGCCTCTAGACCATGATATTGAGTTTATCACTAACTTGCTCTTGGGGATTGCTCCTTTGGCTAAATGTCCCTACCATATACCTCCAGATGAATTGGTTGAATTGAAGACACAACTTAATGAGCAATTGAGTAAGGGTTTCATTCACCCTATCTCATCTCCATGGGGTAGCCCCGTGCTCTTTGTAAAAAAGAATGACAAAAATCTACGCATGTGTGTAGACTATCAGTCTTTGAATGAGGTCACCATCAAGAACAAATATCTGCTTCCACAGTTTGATGACTTGTTTGACCAAATGAATGGTGCCTGAATATTCTCTAAGATTGATCTAAGACTTGGATATTTTTAATTTAAAATCAAGTCTGAGGAAATTCCCAAGACTACTTTCACCACACATTACGAGTTGTATGAATACACTATAATGTCATTCAGACCTACCAATGCTCCAGCAAGTTTCGTGAACCATATCAACAATATTTTCATGGAGTATCTGGATAAGTTTTTGGTGGTCTTCATCGATGATATTCTCATCTACTTCAAAGATGAAGATGAACATGCACAACGTATGGTACTCGAAAAGCTTTGAGAACACCAAATCTACGCCAAATTCGACAAATACAAGTTTTGGCTAAAAGAAGTAGCTTTCCTAGGGCATGTCTTGTCTGAAGGAGGAGTTGCAGTGGACCCGAGTAAAGTTCATGATGAGTTAGCATGGGATCAACCCCGAGCCATTCCTCTAGTTCGAAGTTTTCTTGGATTAGCTGGATATTATCGCCGATTTATTGAAAATTTCTCCAAGATAACAAGACCTATCACCTAGCTACTCACGAAAGAGAAAAGTTTGAGTGGTCTTTTGAATATGAAGAAAGCTTCTATGAACTAAAAAAGAGGCTAACCACAACCTGAGTACTAGTGTTGCCCGATATTCACAAAAGCTTCGACATATATTGCGACACATCAAGACATGGTCTTGGTTGTGTGCTAATGCAAAAAGAGGCTAACCACAGCCCCAGTTGTAGCCTCATGAAGTAAACTATCCCACTCATAACTTAGAGCTAGCAGCCATGGTTCATGCTCTAAAGATCTGGCATCATTACCTTATTGGGAATCGGTGTGATATATATACCAACCATAAGAGCTTGAAGTATTTTTTCACTCAACCAAATCTGAACCTAAGGCAAAGGAGATGGCTTAAATTGATCAAAGACTATGGTCTTAGCATCAATTACCACCCAGGTAAAGCCAATTTTGTGGTCGATGCCCTTAGCCGAAAGCTTCATTGTCTCCAGTTGAGTTAGCCGAAGCTGCATGAGGAATATTGAAGGCTCAACCTAGCAGCTGTTAAGGAAGGATATGTTGCTACACTAAACTTGCAACTAACCCTAGAACTCAAATAAAAGCCATTCAACTCGAAGATAAAGCCATTGCTAAAATTAAGGATGAGTTGAGGGCTGATGTTGAGTCAAACTTCTTTGAGAGTTCCAATGGAATGATTATTCATAGACGACAGATTTATGTCCCAAATAATCAGAACATTAAAGAGCTTATCATCAAGGAAGCCCATAACTCTCCACTTTCTATTCACGCTAGTAGCACAAAGATGTATTGGGACCTCCAGGAAGAATATTGGTGGCCTGGTATAAAAAAGGATATCGCCGCATGGATTGCCATTTGCGACATATGTCAACAGGTCAAAGCCAAACATTAGTGACTAGACGGACTCCTCCAACCTCTGAAAATTCTCCAGTGGAAATGGGATGACATTGGTATGGACTTCATTACTGGCCTGCGCAAGACCTAAAAAGGATATGATTCTATATGGGTCATTATTGACCGATTGACTAAAGTAGCTCAATTTATTCCAGTCAAAACCGCCCATCTAGGAGACAAGCTTGCTGAGCTCTATATGAAAAACACTGTTCGTTTGCATGGCACACCCCAAACAATAATCTCTGACCAAGGTTCTCAGTTCACCTCTCGGTTAATTTTAGCACGACATACCATCCCCAAACTGATGGTTAAATGAAAGGACCAATCAAATCCTAGAGGATATGTTGAGAGCTTGTGCCTTGTCTTATGGCACAAATTGGGAGAAAAGCATGGCCTTTGCTGAGTTTTCATATAACAATAGCTTCCAATCAAGCCTTCAAATATCTCCATTCAAAGCACTTTACAGGAGGAAGTGTTGCACTCCTCTATTCTAGTCTAGGAAAAGCTAGCACACACAGTGGAAACAGTGATGATAACACAATCATATCACGAAGCAAATAACATTAATTAAGCAAAAAGAATTAGCCTTATGGCCAAATTATTACAAATAACCAGCCTCGTTGCTTAAGTTCAATAAGAAGCAGCGGAAATAAAATAGTAGCAGCAGAATGAGCTAATCCATATGCCCAACAGGCAATCGACTGGGGTACGCGTCCTAGTAGTCCGGATCGCCTTCATCATAACCACAAGCATAGAACTCGTAGTCACCTTCAGCTTCAGCACACTCCTCTGTGGAAAGTTGGGAAGTTGCAAGGGTGAGCACAAAATGTACTCCGCAAGTCTTGGAAACATAATGCATGATAACTAAATCCAAGGCTGAACAATTGAAGGCATAATATGGTTCATTTGGCGTAAAGCAGGATTTAACTTTAAATACCAATAGTAATTTCGTAAAGCAGTATTTAATAAAATGTAATAGAATAGTAATTGAATTTGATGTAACAACTACACAGGTTCCAACCACCTGACTAGCTCCAACCGCTAAACCAAAACCCGTGAGTTCCAACCACTCACAGATTCCCAAACCATCATTTTCATTTAAAACAAAAACATAAGATCTACAATGTGCTAGCGTACCTCATTTGCCCTTGACCATGGGCACGGCTACTTAAGTAGTTTTAACTCTGCAGAGCGTGTACAACTTTACCCACAAGACATGATCGACTTTTACTGCCATGCAATTAACACACTTCCTTTGGTGTGTCGGCAGAGAGATCATGACAAGGCCTTTACAATGCACAACCCTACTACTAACTTCGTCCGCTAAGGTTTCACCGCTGTTAGGGTTCTAGCCACCCAGTACAGAAGCCCCCTCTTGCGCCTTGCGAGTGTCTACATCCGGCACCCACACTCAACCAAATGGCGAATCCAATAATGAGACGCATAAATTAATTAGCCAGGTCGTATCCATATAGACTTATGGTTGTACGGTAGTGCTCGGTCTATGGTAACACATGCTTCGGTCCTTAATTGACTAGGGCGGAACATCCACTTTATAAGGTCTCGTGCATCCAGCACCCACCAAACATCCATCCACCCCGGTCTAAGCCATTTCCAATTTATTTTAATTAAATAACAGCAGCAATACCAATTGCCACAATCTCACAAATAAGTTTTAAGTAATGTTTGAAAAGTTTTCCATAATGGCACAATACCGAAACGATTAATCTAGACTAAGCAATTCTACCATTCCATGCTACACTATTGGTTATTACCAGATAAAGTAGATAGATATTATCTAGGGTGACAAAGGTTTGTCATGAATAATGTCAATGAGGGTATAACAAGCTGGTATTTAACTAAACCTTAACACCACAGTTAAAGTACTTTGCGCAAAAGTAAGTACGCATAATTTAAAACAACATAAGGTTTTCACAAAATTTGGGATCAACATGTTCAAGGAAGACTTGCCTTCGTTGATTCCTGCTAGTTCTACCTCTGCTTGTTGATTCGCCTGCATTTCGACTGCGTCGTCTACACGTGAAACGAGAACAAATAAATAAAACAAATTAAAAAATTTCAAAAATTAAAAAGACTAGTACTGGAAGATAGATCATGAATTTATATGAATTTACAAATTTGAATCACTGGAATCGGAGCTCGGACGAAGGAGAACGGGCTCCTGGAAGTCTCTCAAGAGAGAAAATCAGGAAAAATCAGAGAGGGTGACACGTCAGACCGGATGAGGTGGCTGCTGGCGCGGTGACTAGGGTTGGGGTGGTAGGCGGCATGGTGCTGACGTGGCACGGGCTCGGGGTGTTGACGCAGCATGGCCAGAGCGGCTGCCACGCGGGCTCGAGGTTCTGCGGTGGCACGGACGTGGTGAACATGTGGCGCCACGCGGCATTTGACACGGCGTGGCCAGGGATGACGAGGCGTCGCTGACCGACACAGCGAAGGCGGCCACGCGGCACTCATCCGGTGAATGAGGCTGGCGAGCGGCCTGATCTAGCCCGTCCGCGTGGAACGCATCCGACGGAGGATGGCAGATCAAACGGTTGAGACGCAGCGACAAGCACGGCGACGGCGAGACGACGCAGCGGCCATTGGAGCAGAGGAAGATGGTGGCGGCTCGGGCAAAACTGGGATGAGGTGCAACCGGGCTAGGGGCAACGTGACGTGGGTGATGCGGGGAACTCGACGCAACCCAGAACACCGGCGAAGACTCATCGGCGACTGCAAACGACGGCGGAGAAGACCACGGGCACGACAGCGAGACTTGGGGCTAGGGTTTGGTTTTTTTGCGGCACACAGGCGACAAAACTCGAAGAAAACGAAGGGAAGGAAGGCGGCGGCTTATATAGACGCGAATCCCTGCGAAGTTTGGCACGGATACGGTGCGGCAGATGCGGAAATCGCGGCGGCAGGTGTGGCGATTCGGGCGGAGGTGAGAGTTTGGCGTGGAGACGACGAAGTGACGTGGCGCGATCTCGGCCGACCATGCGATGCCGATCAGACGGCTCCCAACACGCGGCGACGCGGGCGAGTGTTGGCCGTTGGATTGGAATCTAACGGTCGGGCGCTAGGGTTTCGGCGGGACAGCGGGCTGGGCCGGGGAAAAACGGGCCGACGGAATAGGAATGGGCCGAGTGGATGAACAGGACTCAGCCGAAGAAAAAGGATTCGGCTCGGGATGGAAAAAGAGAATTTAAAATGATTCCGAATTTAAGATATTCCAGAAATTCAAATAAAAGCAAATAAATTCAAATAAATATCAAATAAATTCAGAAACATCTCTAAAAATACAAAAAAATTCCTTGGAGCACACGGAACCCAAAAAAACTAGAAATCTTTAGTTTGATGTATAGATTAGTCAAATTAAATCCTTTTATTCTTGGAAAATTCAAATTAAGCTTTATTTAATTCGAGAAAATGCAAATGGTTCATTTTGAAATTCAAGCACTCAAACTCAAATTTTGGAATGTTACACCTGCGGCCGCATGGCAGGAGGCTCCAAGCATCCACGCGTATGGCTGGGCAAGGAGGAGGGAGGGAGAGAGGAGTAGGGAGGTTAGGGTCTAGCCGGTGGGGCCAAGCTAGAAACATGGCCCACGGGTAGTGACAACGCTGCGCAGCTCGAGAGAGGAATGGCATGACTACACTTGTTAATTGAAGTGACCGGAAATTTGACTTCGGCTACTCTAAAATTTCATGAAATTTTTGTGTACGTAGAACAGGGAATGTAGTTTCCATTTTTGTTGGCTTCATTCAATTCCATGCTATGGTTTTCAAATGAAATTCGCCAAATTTGGCTGGTTTTAAATTATTTCTAAATTTTTAGGGCATTTAAACGCTAAGCAAAAATTCTTGAAAAATTATATTTATACATATTATGTGTCCTAGTATTTTATAAAATTATTTTCTATAGATGTTACTTGATGTTTTTGTTAGTGATCTAGAGACAATTTTTACCTTACTATAAAATTTTAGATTAAAATATTTTACAGAAAAATTATAACAATTTAGACAATGTTGACAACTTTATTTGTTCACTTCTATTTTTATTTTATTTTTGATGAAAATTGTTTCAAGAATTTTTGAAACTTTTTGATAAAGTGTAATAGGGCTAATATTTCTTATGTAAAATTTCCACATCAAAATATTTCATATTTATTTTCCATTAATTCTGTCTTTGCATTTTTCAAATTTTAGTATTTCAGTTTTGAATTTTAAAGGATATAAAATTCATTATTAATTTTTTGATATTTTTACCCAGGGTTAATACTATTATAAGGAAGACTTGGTGAAATTTTCAACCATAGATAAGCTTTGATTATTTTTGTAAAATTGTGTCATGCCACTATTTTGAAATTAAAACATATCACTTCACTATTTACTTCATTACCTAACTCATTAAAAATCTTTTTACAGGTGAAAAAATGTGATGAAGACTTATCAAAGTTTAATGCCATTTTTGCTGCCTTTTTACTTTCATCTTTTACTAATTTCATTAATTGATTTTTCTTTTAAAGCCAAAAATCCAAGAATAATTAATAAGGTTGGAAAAGCTTTTAGAAAAGACGGGAACTCAAAATAAGGTTAATTCTTCAACTCATTTCTTAAAATTTGTTTATTTGGACAAAAACTTTAATGTAATACCCCACTCTTTTCTTTTAGGTGGAAATACAAGAAGGTAATAAGAAAAAGATAATGTTTAGAATGAAATTCTTGGTTTCAGTTGATATGTTTGTTCAATTCCATTTTCAACTTTTTTTTGTTTACCTATTTTTGAAATTTTTGAGATGTTACACTTGGTTTCGATGCTCAATTAAATCTATAACTGGTTGGCTATCAAAAACTCTAAAATCCGGTTTTCCTTTTCCCACCTCATCCCTCTACTGTGTGGGCCCATCCTTTTAGCTCTAGGCACCCTGCTGACCTCCCTGGCCCACTGGTAGCCACAGTAAAGCCCTGGCCCCACCTGCCAGTGTCTTTCCCTTTCCTCTCCTTCTCCTGCCGAATCACTGCCGCGACAAGGATTTCACCTTTGTTTCCTCGCCATGGCAACACTTGGGTAGGTCGTGGGCAGCCAACTTTTCCAGCGTCACACCGAGGAGCTTCCGCCCCCTCTGCCCATCTAGCCACTCCCTATCTACCAAACTTCTATCGTGGCAACCAACCCGAGCCGAAAATCTCGCCTTGGCAGCCAAATGCAGAGCAATTCCTCGCCATGGCAATAGCTCGCCTCAGCTATCCAACATCGTGCCAAATCTTTCTACCCAATTTTGCCAACGCCTTTTCGTGATAGCGCTGACCCATAGACCTCCTCTGCCACAGCACGGCCTGTCAATCCTCTACAGAACTTGAGCCCGACCAGTTGCTCCTCTGCCCACGCCACCTTCGTGGACTTCTATCACATCCTTGCTGCCCCACTGAGCTCGTGTGTGCATGTTGTTCCCACGAGGAAGAAGCCATGCCAGTGCCATTTCTCTATGTTGCCAGCAAGCACCTTCTTGAACGTGTTGATCCTAGTATTTTAATTAATTTATATTATTTTTTCAAACCTAATATGCAAGTTATGGCAGTAGCTAGTTGTGCATGGGACTTGCACGTAGAGTGGGGGAGTATTCTAGCTCGGATTAGATAAGGATTGAACTAATGTTTTGTTTTCAAGCTAAGAATTTAGTGTAAGCACAAGTACTAGTATGGGATAGCCTTAACCTATTAAGTTATTTAGGTCTAGCTTTGCACGTTGGAAGGCTATAGTAGTATGGGCTTTCTGGGGAGGATTTCTCGAAGGAGCACCCACACCTAGGTGATGGGAGTAATACTTACCAATACAATGGTGTACGCCTTACTATAGAGAGAAGTGGGATAGTGGGATGTGAAACCATTTGTCGTACTTAGGGTACAAATATCTTCTACCACCATATTAAGGGTTTATCATCACTGAGCTGGTGCAAAGTTAGGGTTAAATAATATAACATTTATATCATAACTCTCTATGATACACCAAAGGAAGTGTATTAATAGTTTGTACAAAGAATCGGTCATGACTTATGGGTAAAGCTGTATGCCTCTGCAAAGTGTAAAACTTTTCAAAAAGTGCGCTCACAGTTATGGGAACTTGGTAAAGTCACCACATAGTTAGAAATTTTATTACCTTGCAAAACAGGGATGAATATGGAAATATTGTTGAAAATCTGTATTTCAGGTATCAAGCCAGGGTTTGGAATGGTTACTGCAATACTCACAATCATGGAGGACTGTGAGTCATTATGATATGGTTACTTTCTTATTTACCTATTCGATAAACTTGCGCTTACAACTACTGCTTGCAAAATACTACTTGATATTCATGCTCATTTCTGCTTACCGCAAAATAACCTTAGAAGCTTTTCTGTTGATATAACCTGCATTTTATTATACATGCATTTGTCATATACTATAAGTCTTACTAAGTATAAAAGTACTGAATCTTACTTAAATTGTTGGCTTAGTGGACGAGGAAAGCGAGATTCCCGAGGATGTATACTTCACCTTAGATCACGGGGACTATACCGACGACCTTTTCTAGGATGTACTCCTTCGTCAGTTGCCTGTGGTATTTTGGACAAAGGCATACTGCTAGACTTTGTATCTTTCGCTGCACCTTAATTTAGTCGTTAGGCCATGTTGTAAGAACTATGTGCTGTTATGTAGTGAAATGCAAAAATAGAAATCTCATATGCATACAATGCTAGTCCCATGATCAGTAGCTAGCACACACATTTACAACAATTGATATCACATCTATACTCTTTATTACAAATAATAAAGGTAATATACACAATAAGGTCTTACAATTCAGAGTAATGCAGCGGAAAGAATAAAAAGTCTTGTAGTGTGCCCATCCAATCCCTCAGTCAACTGACAAGGCATAATCCCTAGAAAGACTCGTTAACATTCCCAAATCCTGCGTCAAATAAGTTTCATCGAGCTAATCTGATTCTTCACAACATAAACGGAATTTAAGTAAAAGCAGTTTAATACATAAGTATGAAACAGTAAATTTCACGAACCTCAGTTCCTTTGATCATCTCCATGAATCAATCATTGATAACACATGGTACAAATCTGAAATAATCCTTTCCAACAAAGGTTTCCAATCCAAGCCATAATTCTCGACAGCACAGATCAAGATCCATATTTTGTAAAATAAAAACAGCTAACTAATGCAGGTGCACTAAGTGTCCCATGACCGCGGGAACGGCTTTTCGAAAAGATTTACACTTTGCAGAGGTGTACAGCTTTACCCACAAGACATGACTGACTCTTTGTGCAAGCTATTAGCACACTTCCTTTGGTGTGCCGCAGAGAGTCATGACATAACCATTACATTACTTAATCCTAACTTTGCACCAGCCCGGGACGAAAACCCATACTATAGCAGAAGAACTTAGAGCATAGAAATGATGGACCTTCTCCACAGTACGGCGTACATCGTTGTATCAGCAAACGTGACTCCCAACACCTCGGTGTGGGCGCCCCTCCGAGCAATCCATTAAGAAACAGCTCGTACTACTCCAACCTACCAATGTGCAAAGCTAGTTTTAAGTAACTTAATAAGTTAAGACTGTCCCATACCAGCACTTGTGGTTGTACGGAAAGACTTGGACATAACGTACAATTAGTTCGGTCCTTAATCCGATACGGGAAATAATCTCCCCCTAATCTACGGGCAAGCCCTTCTGCACACCAGGCTATTGCCAATAATTGCCCGCATCAAAATTATAATTTTATTTTCATTTTTAATTAAAATAACCAAAAATCACCATCATGTCTCAACATGTCTAAGAATCATTATCATGCTTCAGCATATCCAAGTATCATTTGATCAATGTCTTAATCATATCCAAGTATCATTTGATCAATGTCTTAATTTGATGTATACCAAGTCTAAAGCATGGCTAAGCAAGATTATTAAACATCGTGTATACCCAAAGTGACATTATATATTGTCTAACCATGATTCTAAGGTATCAAGGTTCACAAATTCGTACTTGTCAAAGGAGTTTCAGGAATCAACAGGTATAACTACCATTTCTCACAATATAGCAGAGTTTAAAGAATATACGCGTGCAATAAAAATATTTGATGAAAACATTTATAAAACTGGGATCAACATGGTCAAAGGGGGTGCTTGCCTTGCTTAATCACTGCTTACGAAGAAGTTGGAATCGAAGATGACGGAGGCGACGATGGAATCAACAACGTCGGGTTCTACACGTCGATCAACGGAAATATAGCAAATAATAAACTTCAATAAGGGAAAAAAGAAAATAGATAGCAAGAACAAATAAAACTTCACAAGAAACAGGGACTGCTCTTTAATTTTATTTTATGAATTCAAGATGCAAAAATTGGTTAAGATTAAATTGATATAATCATTTTAGGCTTAAGGTGAATTCTTACCTTTAATTAGGATTCAGATTCAAAGCAACATTTAATTAGTATTCTAGTTATAAAAAGCTAACCTATTGATTTAGGCTACTAGTCTTATTTACATGATATTTAAGAAGGTTCTGGTGATACAAAAATCTTAACTACAAATTCCTTTATTATTACCGAGTTCGTTTATCCAGTTTATCAAGTTCAGAATCATAACACTTTAGGTCATTCTATTGACAAGGTTTATATGCAACACATAATGAAATGAGATTGTTTCTTCGTATTATGGTAATTCATACTTTGGAGTGCGCTACTAAGCTAATTTCATACATTTTAGGGTTTAGACGAGTTGTTTTACGGGTTGTCGAAAAGACTTAAATGGTCACAAGACGAACGTTATCGGGAGTCGGATTTCATTTCAAGTTTTCGACTACGCCTTATAAGATAATTGAACCATATTTCAAACATTAGCTGGGAATGGCTCTAAGAATGTTTCAAAGCTTGTTTCACAATATTTTACTTATATCCGAGTTGTTGTTCATATGAATGATCACTAAGGTCTAATATGAATATAGTTCAAGTTTATACGAACATAAGTTATTTTTACATAACCAGAGTCTTTATGATTTTACTAAGGCTTATGAATTCATTTTACCATTATTTGATCTCATAAACTCAAGTTAATAACTATTTTAACTTCTTATGCATTTGAAAGACAATCTATTTCCAAATCTAATTCAATTTAGATTCAACTCTAAATGTTTTTGCATATCTAAGTTCATTGCTGATTTTTAGAACTTATACAACTAGTTTTACATGATTTACATCCTATTTGCAAAAGATATTCATATTCGAATACTAAATATATTGAAAGCAATCTATTTTAGAAAATGATTCAAATTAAGTTAGATTCTAAATATTTTTATATATTTGGGTTCCTAAGGATTTAAGGTTTTCATGAAAGTTGGTTTTATTCAATGTTGAGCTTGTTTGCATACACTTTGTATATAACATACTTGATCTACTTCTTTTAATTTAACTTCATAGTTCAAACAGAGTTGGCCATTTCAATATTTTTGCATATTCAGGCTCATAATGTCATAAGGATTCTAACAAAATTTACTTTATTTAATTTGGAGTTTGTATGTAGAAATTTTATGTATAGCATATTTTTAATCCCTTTCTTTAAATTGAAATTCAAATTATACACAGAGTTGAACTTCAAAATATTTTTGTATATTATGAATCTACATGATTTTATATGAATTTTGAATGTGCTAGGTTTAAGAAAATGCTGAATATTAATAGTATTCTATTTTCAGAAAGTACGCTTTTGATCTAACTTTACGCCTTCCGTTTTTGGACTCGTGCGGGCTGAGGCGCTGACAGGCCGGGCCCGTTCGGCAGAGTGGTTGTGTGTACGCGAGCGGCTGACAGCGGGGTCCGCACGGCAGTGAGTTGCGCTACATAGGAGGATGACAAGCGGGGCCCGTCTGTCGGCGTCTCGAAGCAGAGGAGGGCGCGTTCGAGCTCACCGACGGTGAACGACGGCCGGAGGAGTTGAATGGGTTCCAGTTTCGTCATCTACATGGCTAGGCACATCTAAGGGAGGTATCAATTTGGTCAGGGGTGCCCGGAGTTGTCGCGCCGACGTGCACGGGCGGCAGAGGCCATGACGGTTCACCGACGAATCAACTTTAATCGGTTTCTTCACAAATTAGCGTGAGGATGAGTATCAGTAGGCTCTAGTGGTTCCGTTTTAGCCTTTATTCAAAAGGAAGAGTAAGGAAAGGTGAGGTCTCACTGTGAGCATCCATGGCGGAAAGGAGATGCTCGGGATAGCAGCTCGACGGGGAAGAAAAGGTGGAATCGACACCGGGGATGCACTTTGGGGTTCACAAGGATGCCTCAGGTCGATTGGTTTGGGCTGATTCGAAGTGTGGAGCTTCGCGCATGGATTTCCTCTTTTTGGGTCTTCACCGGCTTTGAGGAAGAAAGTGGTTGGCTTGCACATGAGGAGTGGCTCAGAGCAAGGTAGATGAGGTTGCTGTGATGGTTCCTGGGAGATAGCCGAGCCGGATTTTATAGCCGAAGAAGTAAGGCGGGGCAGTGTTTGAACGCAAGGGGAGACGGTGGCTGTCAGCGTACTCTACGGTGGGGTACCCTCACCGACGCACAAATGCGGCCCACGTGGCGTTCGAGGCGGCGGTGGGCGAAGCCTGCCGCCCGGCGCCCACCCCACGTGGCGGCTTTGGCGGCGGCGGGCAAGACGCCCGCTGGCCAGTGTGCCGCCCACGTGGCGTTCAGGCGGCAGTGGCGAGGCGCCTGCTCACGGCGCCCGCCCACGTGGCGGCTTTGGTAGGCGGCGGCGAGCACGCCCGGCAGTGCCGCCCACGTGGCGTTCGGCGGCGGTGGCGAGGACGCTGCTCGCCGACGCCCGGCCACGTGGCGGCTTTGGCGGCGGGTGGCGAGCACGCCCGCCGCCCAAGTGCGGCCAGCGTGGCGTTCGGGTGGCAGTGGGCGAGCACGCCTGCCGCCGCCCCGCAGGCGTAAAGGTGGGATGTGGTGGCTTCGCCTCGAAGTCTCCTTCCCCCATCGTACCATGCCAGGGACAAGCCTACTGTGTCAGGTCCCTTGACTGCGAGGATTTCTGCTATAAGCCCATTCCTCTAGCGCCTCTCACCTACCCGTCGCAAAGGGTCACATCCCGGGCGGACCGGGCGAAGCCATGCGTCGACATTTAATGATTTGGAGGGCAGGACAAAGACAGAAGGTGTAATAAATGTATATGGATCAGCATGATGACCCCCCTTTTACCTACCCCCGTTAGCCTGGGCTATATAAGGGCCGTCTGGTGCTTGGGGAAGGGGGGTCGAACAATCGAGAGTTCAGCAGTAGAGCCTAAGGAAGAACTTGTAACCCGAAAGCTCTGTACTAGATTCAAACATTCTATAAAAGATCTAGTAGGACGTAAGGCTATTACCCTGGTTGAGGGGGCCTGAACCTGGGTAAAAATCTTTGTGTCATCTTGGTTCATAGGCTCCGGAGTCCTTCGTGCGGGAGTCATTAGGGTTTTCACTCGCTAGGGTTTGCCAGCCGCGAAGACGCCCTCCTACTGAACCAAACCCGGTCTATAGATTCGGGCCTGTCTGGTGGAATACGCCGACAGTGGCGCCGCAGGTCTTTGTCGAGGCAGCGAAAATGCTGTGAAACTCTTGCCGTGGCAAGGTCTGGCAAGAGTTGGCAAGTCGGCGGTGTCTCGGGCAAAGAGTTGCGGCGGGAAGAGACAAAATGGTGAGGCGGTGGGTTGTGGCCGAGGAGATCACGCGAGGATTTCAGCGCTTCACTGAGTCGCGGCAATCGAGGAGATGTCGTGGCAGGGAGCTGGCAGAGGTGAAGCCTTGGGCTGGGAAATGCGACTGGAGAAACAAGAAGAAGGGAGGCGGTGGCTGCCGATCTTTTTTGCGTGTGCAAGAGAGCACGGAGAGGGGAGGAAGAAGGGCTGGATTGTGGCTGCACTGGATGGATGACACATGTCAGATCCTGCGGTCGAGATTGGAGTGACTCAAAAGGAGTACTGAAGTCAGCTTAGTCTTCTCATTGAAGCTATCAAGCTACTCATGTTTTTATAAAACTTTTTACAGAGGTTTCTCAGATGAAGATAAGGGTCCAGACAAATTTTCAGATAAAAATCTTTGTAGATATTTTATTAAAATTCTGACAATGAACAATGTACAGAAATTCCAATTCTATTTTTGATTTACTAAAGTGTCCCAATGAATCTTTTTATTTTTGAAACTTTGTTTTTAATATTGATTTGAGTTAAGAATGCTTTTGTAAAATTTTCAGAATTTTATATTTGATATTTAAATTTTAAATATTCTGACATTGCTAATTTTAGCTTTATTGGTTTTCTGTTTTTGAATTTCTAAAAGCTTCAAATATAAGTTTTTATTTCTTATCTTTTTACCAAGGATAGATAATGGCCTTAGGATGGTAGGGTAAAAATCTCAGGGTCAGATTCTTACTGGTTTCTTCTACACAAATCTGACAAGACTTCAAATCAGATTTCTTGTCTTTAGATTATCTCATGTTTTCTTTTTATTTTAATTGTTCAGATTATTTCAAACATCATGATTTGATTTTGGAGAGATCTGGGATGCTCTTAAATTTTATTATTATTTTTGTTGATATTTTACTTTTACTTTCTTACTTTTACCATTTCACTTTTTTGGATTTTTCTTTTAAAAGCAAAAGCTCAAGAAAATGCAAGAGGATTCAGAAATGAAAATTTAAATTAAGATCACATTTCAAACTTATTTTGATATTTTATCTGTTTTGGGAATAACAATTTAAATTTTGAATTCTTTCTTTTCATTGAGATTATAATGGAAGAAAATGAGGAAAGAATATTGTTTAAAATCAAAATCTTGATTTCAATTAAACTTTCAATTCATTTCCATTTTCAAATATAAAATCTTCATTTTTCTTTATTTTTGAGTTTAGAGGGTTGTTACATGTTATTTTATGGACTAGTGTATGGATGTGATAATAATGTTGTGAATGTGTGTACTAGCTACTGATCACGGGACAAGTACATTATGCACATGAGACCTCCTTGGTATTCCATGCCAAAAAGGGGGTCACGACAATATTATATGTCAATGTTAAATGTGTGTGCTAGCTATTGATCATTGGACTAACAAAGTATACACATAGCGGTCGAGACGTAAATTACAGGTCCTAACAATATCCTTGCCCTATATAAGAATCTAGTGCTAAAGAATAACCCAACCTCTAATCCTTTCATGCACCTCTATCTTTGGATGAGCTCCTCTTGCTTTGTCGCTTTGGTTGCTTGTGTCCTCTATGATCACCCCATGGGTTCATACAGCTCCTCAATCCTCATCCAAAAGGAATTATGAATTCTTCTCCCAAAAAAAGTAATCATAATCTTATTATGATTCATCTCGAACTCTTTGCAGCACACATTTTCAAATCTTAAAAGACTATATATGTCACTATACTTGTTATCTCCACCTTGCTCTTATACGTTGAAGTCATTGTAATTCTCTAAGAACTCACTCTAAGTCGGCTTCGTATTTTTATTTTTTTCTCTTTTTTTGTTTTTCCTCTCACCTTCTAGAATTCCTCACCATAGGGACTCATCCACATCACCGTAATGTGCATGTTGATGCTTAGGCTTAGCCGCCCAAACTCTCCACCTAAGAGCCATTTATTTGTGTAATTTGGTTAAACACACCCTTATATTCCTATAGCCCTTCATGTCATAGGTTTGTGCTGCCTCTAAGTTGCATCTGTTCATTGGTGCCACGTGGTTGGTCCCACCATGCATTCCTTGTGTTCCAATAGCTCGCACTTGCTAGATTTTGCAAATATTTATGCACATAACTGTAGCTGAAATCTGAATACCTACCATTGATGATACTATTTCCTTCTAATCATCAGAATTTTATATCTCATTTGTTGCCCTTCCTTTAGGTTTACTCATCATTCAGTATCATCCATTTCTCTAGATAATTTTCATGACCACATGCCCTTTGCATGTAACTCACATGACTCCACCTCGAAGTGATACCTCACAATATTCGAGTTCAAGCGACATCACAGATATTATATTCTTGTTTATACTGAAAACATACCAAACTCCCGTCAATATGTGATGTGCTCCATTATAAATCTCCAATTTAACTGTTCCCACCTCAATAATCTTATACTCCTTGCATTTCGTCAAGTGAATAGTTCCATGTAACGGGCATAGAGATCCTTCATCAAACATCTTCCTGACCGAATATATGTAGAGCAACAATCTGAATCTAATAACCATCCATGAGAAGTATTTGATTGACTGATTGACAAGTATGTCTGAATCATATTTTGATACTACCATTTAGCATGCACCTTGCATTTTCTTCAAACTAGAATAATCTTTTATCATATGACCTTCATTGTCACATAAATAGTATACACTTGTGCTCTTACTCTTGTCCTTCATAGATGGTGGTAAAGATGACGCCAATACAAAAACCTTATCATTATTCTTAATTTTTTAATCCACACTAGTCAGTTGTGTGATAAGCTTGTTGAAGACATTAAGATGGTCAATTAACCATGTGTCTTCCTCCATAGGCAACCTATACAATTGTCAATTTAGTAGCCACTAGTTTGTCAGCTACTTTGCGATATATAATTCTTCTAAGTCCTTCTATAATTCCTTTGATGAATTCTTCTTTATCACCGAGTACTTTACCATATCAGAGAGACATAGATAGATTGTACTGATAGCCTTCCGCTCCTTCTGGTCTGCTTTGGATGTCGTTTTCTAGTTTGTTCTCTTTAAGAATAATGATTAACTCTTGCTAGACAAAGGAATCATTCGCCACATTCAAATTTATTTCATATCATCGATATTGATAATGATTTTGTGCCACCTAGGGCTTTGCTAATCTTCTCAAAAATCAGATTAATCTAACTTTGGCTCTTATACTACTTGTTACACTCATACCCCTTCGTATGCGTAGTAGCCCCTAAATCGGGTCAGAGTTTGTGAAATACTGCACAAGCATGTACGGTATTAAGAACGAAGAAATTGAATTTTGTAGAGAGAACCAAAATAACGGCAATGAAGCAATAATGATGAGAGAAAAAGATTTGACAAAGCAGACTGCAAATTCTTTAAGCATAACCTCAGAAGAGTACAAGAGATTGTCGCTCTCTCACAACTCTCTCAAACCTTTAGGACCATTGGATCCTTACCCTATACAAATATTTAGTGCTAAAGAATAACCTAACCTCTAATCCTCTTGTGTACCTCTACCTTAGGATGAGCTCCTCTTGCTTCGTTGCTTTGGTTGCATAGGTTCTCTTCGACCACCTTATAGGTTTATATATCCCCTTAGTCCTTCTCCAAAGAGAAGTAGTAATTCTCCTCGAAAAGAAAGTAGGAATCATAATTCTATTATGATTCATTTCAGACTTATTATAGCACAATTTTTCAAATCCTTACAGACTAGATACGAGTCACCGCACTCAATAACAGGACTACATACCAATCACATATATTTTGTTAGAGATAAAATCGGATTCCTCAAAATCATAACAGATTCCAACTCTTCCTAGACTTGGACTCCTTCCTAATCTCAGATTCCTAAATGGCTATATAATGCCACCCCATGTACTTGTAATCCTTGAACCAAAATAGTGAATCTTGTGTCTCCCGTGGTTTTTTCCCGCAAGGGTTTTCCACGTTCCCGCAAGGGTTTTCCACGTAAAATCTTTGTGTCCCTTTTGTGCGTGTGCTAGATCCTAAACCCTAACAAGATAAAATCGGATTCCTCAAAATCATAACAGATTCCAACTCTTTCAAGACTTGGACTCCTTCCTAATCTCATATTCCTAAATAGCTATATAATGCCACCCCATGTACTTGTAATCCTTGAACCAAAATAGTGAATCTTGTGTCTCCCGTGGTTTTTCCCGCAAGGGTTTTCCACGTAAAATCTTTGTGTCCCTTTTGTGCGTGTGCTAGATCCTAAACCCTAACAAGTGGTATCAGAGCACCCTCTACGCACTTGGGTCCGTTCCGCCACCGTCGCTCGTCACGCTGTAGCCGTCCTCCGCGCCGATGCGACCATCGGCCGTCTCGGCTTCCGTGCGCCGCCCTTCTTCGGATCCATCGAGGCGCAGCCGCGCCTCTCGCCGTGTGCCGCATCCGCTCGATTCCGCGTGAATCCCGAGCCGTCGGCCGCAGCGCCCGAGCGTCGCTCTCCGGCCGCGTCGCTCCGGTGCCTCATGCGGCCACTAGCCCGTAGCGTGCTCTGCGCAGTTCCCGGCACCAAGCCCCTCCGGATCTTGATCTCTGCCAAGAAGCGCCCGATCCGGCTCGCCCCTCCGTGCGCTCGCTCAAGACCTTGCTGAAAGAAGACGTTTTTCTTGCCGACTAGAAGTTCCCGTGAAGAAGAAGTGCTTGCTGCTGTTATTCCTTTTTTTCCTACACCGAAACTCCAACCGAGAGGCATTGATTCTTGAGCTTCTGGACTTGAAGTAGATCTCAGAGTTTATTTGATTCCCTATTTTCGGGTCCGGCTCCACAGAGACCAGCAGAAGCAGCTCCGGCTCTGTTTCTTCTTGAGTCTAGCGACCGGCTTCTCCGGATCGTGCTCGCTTCATTTTTCAAATAGATTTTGCTACGTGCACACAACAAAGACCAGAAGTTTCTTCTTCAGAATCTACCATATTTTTTATCTGCAATTTTATTCTTCACCATGTCATCCACTAAATTTGACATTGAGAAGTTCGATGGCAAGATCAGTTTTTTGATATGGCAGGTTCAAATGAAAGCCGTTCTCACACAGGTGGGCGTCAGAAAAGCTCTTTCAGCAAAACCGGCGACGATGACAGATGAACAATGGGAAGAACTTGACGAGAAAGCCCTATCCGCCATACAGCTCAATTTGTCTACAGATATTCTGCGTGAAGTTATCCATGAGACTACCGCTGCAAAACTGTGGCAGAAATTGGAGGACTTGTACATGAAGAAAAGTCTCGCCAACAAATTGCGCCTTAAAGAACGTCTGTACACAATTCGCATGGCGGAAGGTACCTCTATTTAGTCTCATCTTAATGAGTTTAATTCACTCATAATTGATCTTGAGAAATTAGAGGTGAAAATTGATGATGAAGATAAGGTTATTTTGTTGGTCGTCTCTTTGCCTGCTACCTTTAAGCATTTTAAGGAAATTATGCTTTATGGCAATCATGATACCCTTAGTTTTGAGAATGTTAAATCAAATTTATTGTCTAAGGAGAAATTTGATATTGATTCTCGTTCAGAAGTTAAAGCTGAGGGGTTAATTGTTAGAGGTAGATCTCCACATAAAGGCAATTCTCATAGATCACAGTCTAGATCTAAGTCAAGAGGACGTAAACCCAACAATTTTTGCCGTTATTGCAAGACACCTGGTCATATTATTGCACAGTGTTACAAGTTGAAAAATAAGGCTGATAAAGATAAAAAGACACATTCTGATAAACCTGCTGAGGCCAGTCTTGTTGAAAATGAATCCGATGGAGAGGCTATAATTATCACTTCCAACTTGAAGAATCAAACTGCATGGATTATTGATTCAGCTTGCACTTTTCATATTTGTCCATATAAAGAGTGGTTTTCTACATATGATTCTGTTGGTTGTGGTGAAGTTGTGATTGCTGATGAGTCTCCGCTTGAAATTGTTGGCATCGGTTTTATTCAAATCAAAACCCATGATGGTACTGTTAGGACTCTTTCAAATATTCGCCATGTTCCCAGAATGAAAAGAAATCTTATTTCTTTGGGCACCATAGAATCTTTGGGTTATAAATATACCGGTGAAAATGATGTTCTTAAGATTTCTAAAGGCAACCTTGTTGTTATGAAAGCCAATAGAATCAACGATCTTTATTACTTGCAAGGTTCTCTGATTCTGAGTTCTGCAATTTGTTTCTACAATTGCATCAAATCCTCACATCACCAAGCTTTGGCATATGCGCTTGGGTCATATGAGTGAGAAAGGTATGCACCTTTTATGCAAGAAAGGACTTTTACATGACATTGGCAAACTTAATTTATGTGAACATTGTGTTTTTGGCAAACAAAAGAGAGTCAGTTTTTCTGTTTCAACTCATCGGACTAAAGGAATTCTTGATTATGTTCATTCTGATCTTTGGGGTCGTTCTAGATTTCCTTCTATTGGAGGTTGTGAGTACATGATTACCTTCTTTGATGATTTTTCTCGCAAAGTTTGGGTTTATTTCTTGAAGCATAAGCATGAAGCTTTTTCAGTTTTCAAGAAGTGGAAAGTCTTGGTTGAAAATCAAACTGGTAGAAAAATCAAGAAACTTAGAACTGACAATGGATTGGAATTTTGCAGTGATGAGTTTGATAATTTTTGTGCTAATCACGGTATTGCAAGACATTTGACTGTTCCAGGTAAACCTCAGCAGAATGGTGTGGCAGAGCGAATGAATCGCACTCTTCTGGAAAGAGCCCGTTGCATGCTTTCAAATGCAGGTTTATGGAATAAGCGTGCTTTGTGGGCTGAGACTGTTTCTACAGCCTCTTATTTGATTAATCGCTCTCCAAATTCAGCCATTGACTTTAAAATTCCAGAAGAGGTTTGGTCAGGTAAACCAGTTGATTACTCTAATTTGAGAATTTTTTGTTGTCCTGCTTATGCTCATGTCAATGATGGAAAATTAGAGTCTAGAACAAGAAAATGCATATTTGTTGGATATGGGTTTGGTGTCAAAGGATATCGTTTATGGTGTTCTGATTCTCGCAAATTAATCATTAGTCGTGATGTTACTTTTCATGAAGATGCTTTACTTTCACCTGGTAGTGACAGTGATGGTTTTTCATCCACAAATGAATCTGAAAATTCTGAAGCTGCAGAAAGAAATGCAGAATTTGAGGTAGTTTTACCTACCATTGATAATGATTCTTCTAGTGGTTCTTCTTCACAACCAATTTTCAGCACCTAGTGGTTCTTTGTCACAACCAATTTCTACATCTCCTAGTACTAATGATTATTGTATTGCTCGAGATAGACCAAGAAGAAATATTCAATTACCTGCTAGATATCGTGACACTGATAATATGGCATGTTATGCTCTTCTTGCTGCACAAGACATTTGTGATACTTTTGAACCTTCTTCTTATTCTGAAGCTATCTCATGTGAAAATTCTTCTAAGTGGTTAACAGCTATGAATGAAGAAATTTTGAGCCTTCATAAAAACAATACATGGGATTTGGTTAAGCTTCCAAAAGGCAAGAAACCTTTAAAGTGCAAATGGATTTATAAGAAGAAGGATGGTATTTCTGGAGTTGAACCTGCAAGATGGAAAGTCCGTTTAGTGGTAAAAGGTTTTGAGCAAAGAGAAGGTGTTGACTTCAATGAAGTTTTTCTCCTGTTGTGCGCCACTCTTCCATTCGGGTTATGCTTGCTTTTGTTGCTTTATTTGACTTGGAATTAGAGCAACTTGATGTTAAAACTGCCTTCTTGCATGGAGATTTAGAAGAAGAGATTTTTATAACACAACCTGGGGGTTTCGCTACTCCTGGAAAAGAGGATTTAGTTTGTCATTTGAAAAAATCTCTTTATGGCCTTAAACAAGCTCCTAGGCAGTGGTACAAAAGGTTTGATTCCTTTATGATTGCTGTGACATTCTCATAACAATTATGATAACTGTGTTTACTTCAAACAGTTTCCAAATGGCTCATTTGTTTATTTGCTGCTCTATGTTGATGATATGCTCATTGCTTCTTATGACAAGTCGCTGATTAAACAGTTCAAGGCTCAACTTAGTCATGAGTTTGAGATGAAAGATCTTGGTCCAGCTAAGAAAATTCTGGGGATGGAAATTCAACGTGATCACAAAGCTGGTACATTATTTCTATCTCAGAAAAATTACATTGAGAAGGTACTTGACAGATTTAATATCAGTAATTGCAAACCTGTTTCTACACCTTTTGCCTTACACTTCAAGTTATCTTCAAGTCAGTGTCCTATTAATGAAGAAGATAAAGACTATATGTTTCGTATTCCTTACTCTAGTGCAGTTGGTAATCTCATGTATGCTATGATTTGCACCAAACCAGATTTAGCTCATTTTGTTAGCGTTGTTAGCAGATTTATGCACAATCCTGGCAAAGAGCATTGGAATGCAGTTAAGTGGATTCTTCGTTATTTGAAAGGCACTTCTAATTTTGGCTTGATGTTTGATAAGAATAAAGTGAAGACAAATGATGTTCTTGGGTTTTTTATTACGATTATCTTTGGTGATCTTGATAAAAGAAGGTCAATTTCGGATATATCTTCTCATTATGTGGTTCTGCGATCGGTTGGAAAGCATCCTTACTGACCTATTCTTTGCTTTGTCTACTCTTGAAGCGGAATATGTTTCACTCTTGAAGGTGTTAAGGAAGCTATTTGGTTGCGAGGTCTGGTTTCTAAACTTGGCATTAAACAAGATACTCTTACTGTTTATTGTGATAGCTAGAGTGCTATTTGTTTGACCAAGAATAATATGTATCATGCCAAGACCAAGCATATTGATATCAAGTACCACTTTATTCGTGATGTTATTGCTGAAGGACAAATTGTTGTGGGAAATGTACATACAGATGATAATCCTGCAGACATGCTGACCAAGACACTTTCAAATACCAAGTTCAAGCATTGTCTTGACTTGGTTGGCATTCAAGATGCTTAATTGCCCTTCGGGGTTTATGGAGACACTCTATTATAGATTTTGAGTCAAGGGGAGGTTTGTTAGAGATAAAATCGGATTCCTCAAAATCATAACAGATTCCAACTCTTCCTAGACTTGGACTCCTTCCTAATTTCGGATTCCTAAATGGCTATATAATGCCACCCTATGTACTTGTAATCCTTGAACCAAAATAGTGAATCTTGTGTCTCCCGTGGTTTTTTTCCGCAAGGGTTTTCCACGTAAAATCTTTATGTCCCTTTTGTGCGTGTGCTAGATCCTAAACCCTAACATATTTAACCAGCCGGATTTTGGAGCTAGCTTAGTTTTGTTGTAACAACTACTAGAGTTTGTCATCATAAAACTTCTAAAATCATCACTTTTCTAGTCCTTTGATAATTTTTGTTAAAACCTGGTCCTCTAACTTAGTAGCTCTTTTCGATATGCGTGTCGGTGTTTCCATGGTCAGATTGAGACAAAAAAAGTGTTCTGAAATATGGCCGGCCCTGAGGGGGGGTAGGGTGGGCGGCCGCCCCGGGCCTCCAAAGTCATGGGGCCCCAGGTATGTAACTACACCATAGGTTTTTGGTTCAGTCGCGAGCAAACGTGTGCTGAGTTGATCTGATGAAAGTAATTGCCAAGAAGAAATCCTAGAAGCTGAGAGGGATTTTGAAGTTAAATATTTTTTGGTTTTGGTTGATATGACGATCACTTCTTTGAAGACCAGATTCGAAGAACTCATGGTGTTTAAAGATATATTCGGATTTTTATTGAGCTCAAACACCCTGAAGTCATTAAATGATAGTGAACTTGAAGAGTGTTGCACAAAATTTGCAGACACTTTCTCTCGTAATGGTTCATCTGATGTTGAGGTACATGATCTTATTTCTGAATTAAAGATTATGAAATTCACTTTGCCAGATGGCGTATTGTCTGCTATGGAGATTTTCGAGCATGTCAGAGATGTGGATTGTTATCCTAATGTCTCCATTGCTTATCGAATCTTATTTACTGTGCCTGTGACTATTGCATCGGCTGAAAGAAGCTTTTCAAAATTGAAATTGTTGAAGAACTATTTGAGATCAACAATGACTCAAGAAAGTTTAAATGATTTAGTGACTTTATGCATAAAAAAAGTTATTGGACGAGATTGATATCAATAGTATAATCGATGACTTTGTATCACAAAATGTTAGAAGAAATTTTTTAAGATGATGCCAAGTAAGTGTTTATGATTACAATTTACATTTGTCATTTTATAAATTTTAAATTGTTCTATAGAAGTATTTTTTGTGCATCGAATATTAATTTCTTTGACGACGTGTGCTTATAAGACTATATATATATATGAGGAGGAGGAGGTGGAAGAAACCTCTGTACAAGTTTTCACCCTAGGCCCCAAAATACCAGGACCGGCTCTGTTCTGAAAAAGGTGTCTGTTTTTAGCGCCTGAGTACACTGCAAGGAACAGCCTTTGGTTCCCAGTCAGATCAAATACGAAACTCGATCTAGCGTCCTCAAGATCTTCAGCGTTACAAGAGGATACCAGAAAATGAAACCCTAAAGTTACTTTCAGACGTCCTCAAAATCTTTAGCACTAAAATACGCTAGCCTAGGAATTAATTATTGAGCCAGGCAACCAGGCCTACGTCGGCTATCGTGCTACTATGTACCAACAACAATTAGAGAAATTTAGGGTCTGTTTGACAGGAATTCAGTTTCTTCTGATTTTGAGAATCTGGTGAAGTTGAAAATTTTAGTTTCACCAGATTCATGAAGCTGGAGCTGTGAATACATTAAGAGTGTTTAGATGGATCATCTTGTTTACATTTTAAACTAAAAATATAAACTTAATTCACTTTATTTTAACTTATAAGTTTTAGATCTCAGATGAAACTGAAATCTAAAGCTCCACTAAACAGGCCCTTAGTCTCGACTCTCTACACTAAACGAAAGAATCTTCAGATCATATATAGTGCTGTCAACTAGCTAGCTGTGATGTCAAAGTAGCAATAATTAACGCCAATCAAGACTAGTAGCTGTATATGTGGCCTATAGTATATGGAGTAGTACCAAGGATAGACAAATTTGGATGGTGTTCATTACTTTAATGATTCCGATTAAATTAATCTGACCTAACACCATCACTTCCTTTACGTGTTAATCAATCTTAATTGCGAACCTATACCTCCGCCTTTTTTTTTCCCCCTCTTTTCGTTTAAAAAAATCGCTAATCTATACTACAGCATTGCCCTCGAAATCCTCGTCAACTCATTCTTACTCACACTTATTTCCCTGTGACGAGGAAATAATCAAGTACTCCCTCTAATGGTTGTCTGGGACATTAACATGGTCTTCAAGATAATAGTTTAACCATCAATTTCTATAAAAGAAATATGTTGTTTTAAATAAAAATAATTATACATTAGAAAAGTACATTTTATTATCACTACTATAAAATGATACATCACTATCGTTTCATCTGAGTCAGTTTCTAATGTTTTAGAAAAAAATAATTGTGATAGATGACTTAGGAGGGGTGTTAATAATAGTCACTATCAGTTATCAGGTTAGAAGCGATTATAATGTAGCACTGGGCACATCACAATAGGTTCTTATATGAGAAGTGATAGTGATGTGCATGCTTTTGGCATGCACATCACTATCGCTTCTACAAAAGAACTGATAGTGATGTGCACGTACTCATCACTATCGCTACTTATGTGAGAACCCTATCGGTTCTTATGTGAGAACCGATAATGATGAGAATAAGAACCAATAGTGATATTCATGATTACATCATTATCGCTTCCTAAGTGAGAACCAATAGTGATCGCTTCTTAAGTGACAACCGACTGTGATGTGCCTCGCTAGGTTATTTATACTCTTTGGGCTAAACTCTGCTCTGTTGTTATTCTAGAGGATATTTATCCGCCGCCACCCGAAAAAATAGCACATATTCTAGTTGGAAATAATACTTGGGTGAGAAAATTTGAAATCCTTAAGGGTGGGTGTTAAGAGGGTAAATTTGAAGCCCTAGGTTACGGAGATTTTCCCTCATTTGTGGTTTTTATCAAAATGTGAGCAAAAATCATGCCTATAAAGTGAAATTCGCACTTATTTTGAATGATGACTCTTTTTCAAAAATTCTTGTTGGAAAAGCTAGTTAGTATCCCAAATTATGTTTGTGCAAAATTTTAGACAATTCCAACTATATTCGAAAAAGTTATGGCATTTTCTCTTTTTGATGATAGGCTGACAATGTAGACTTTACCATAGTATTATTCCTTGTGATATAAAGTGCCTATTTGAATTGGTTTTGATATAAAATCGATAGTGATGCTTCTATATTGTATCGGTTCCTTAAAGGAACCGACATAGATATGCCATTATTACCATCGATTCCTCAAAGGAACCGACACAGACAACAATTCATTGCCATTGGTTTATTAGGAAACCGACAGGGTTAATTATATCATTGCCATCGGTTTTATAAGGAAACCGACATAGCTGCTCCACATATTACTATCGGTTTTATAACAAAACCGACACAGATGAGGGCCTTGCTCTTTTGTTTGTTATTTTCGGTTTCTCTAGCATCTGTGTCGGTTTTCCTTTAAAACCGATAGCAATATGAGTATCTATTTGTGTCAGTTTTATTATAAAACTGATAGTAATAAGTAGAGCATCTGTGTCGGTTTGGTTATAAAACCGATAGTAATGTGGAGTCTACCATCTGTGTCGGTTTGCCTTTAAAACCGATAGCAATGTGAATGTCTATCTGTGTCAGTTTTGTTGTAAAACCGATAGTAATGTGGAACATATCTGTGTTAGTTTTGTATTAGTTCTTTTCTAGAACCGATAGTCATACCCGAACATCTATGTCAGTTTTTTCGTAATACTGATAGAAATATGTGGAGCATCAGTGTCAGTTTTTTTATCAAACCGATAGTAATTCCTCTTCCATATATAACTTCACATGAGCTCACTCCTCACTCACCCCTCACACGCCACCCCAACCCCCCGGCCTGCGACTGCCCTCCTAACTGCGCCGCCCCTTGCCCTCCTGCCGCCCCCTACCGCCGTCGCCCCGACCCACCATCCCTTGCCCCCACACCCCCCTTCCACTACCCGCACTCCCGAAGTGCACCCTGCCACCGCCCACCCGACTGCGCCGCCGCCTCCTCCTCCCCACGCTGCCGGCTCCTCCTCCCCAAGCTTCGCGCCATCGTCGGATACGGAAACCCTAGCTAGGTATATTATTTGTTTGTTCTTATGTCTTATGAAATCTTTTTAGAACTTCAATGGAGATGCTGCTTTGTTTTGGAAATGGCCAAGTCTCTGTTCTGGTTATTGACCTGGTTACACGTACCTGATTCAATTCAGACTGCCTTCGCTTGAGCTGGCAAAAGAAGAGATCCATTTGGACGAAAATCTCATGTAACTCGGTGTCTATTTGGGGTTGTTAGGATGGATCATGTTGCTGAATACATTGCATGCGAATTTCTTTGTGGTATATATAGCAACTTGTAGTTCGGGCATGTGTAGTTCAGATGGTTATAGTTCAATGGCTCCACTTGAACTTACACTGAAGTTGAAATTGGATCATTTTTTTTTTTCATGATGTAGGTGTAGCTGCACAGGCCCCGTTGAGCGACTCGGAGAAGAAGGGCCCTGTGGTTATGGAGATCTCATTGGACAAGATCCGTAGGCCGCTAATGCGAACGCGTGGCAGTGATCCTGCCAAGGTGCAAGAGCTCATGGACAGCATCCGTGTCATCGGCCTCCAAGTACCTATCTATACATATATCTTTGCCTTTCACATTCCTTTTACCATAGGTCAAATTAATAAATTATTATCTGTTTAGTTCATGATCTGGTAGGGTAGGTTCTGTTGGAACTGGATTTTTTTTCCTAGTTTGGAGTTCAGCATATGTGAATCGAATTATATCCGCATTAATACTTGCCAAATCCACCTGTACTGAATCGAGTTATTTCCAAACACTTATCTGATCAGGTTTAACTAATGGTTGGTTGAAATTAGACATAATATTTCCTCCGTGAAATGAGTTCGTACCAAAATTGGTACCAGTTCACTTAAGTATGCACATATATACTTCATCCAAGATGCTATTTACCGACGAACTATTTTTCGGGGACTGCTCGAGTTAGACACGCCTTAGACTGTTTAGATGCATATTTTGTATACAACAGAATTATGATCCATTTGTTCGCCAACAGGAACTACACTATTATGTCTAGAATGAGCATTTCTAAGCTCAATTGACTTGTGAAGTGTGTTATCCTGCAGCAATATCGATGGCTTTATGAGCTCTGCTGTACTCTGAAATGGTATTAGTTCAATGGGAGGGTGCCATATCCTGGAATAAACTTTTTCTGATAGAAATATTGATGTTATGAGCACCCACAGAAGCGAAATCTACGTTCAATTTAGTGTTGGTTGCTGTTAAAACGATGCTGCTTCTTGCTACACCTGATCAATGTAAAGTCAATGTGTAATTTTGAACTAGGCGACTAGTATGCAAAAGAACTTACCTTCTTCCTTTTTATGGTTCGAGCAATGTAGCTACTAGCCAGTTTTTGTGCAGGTAGCACCGTTCTCCACTTGTCTAATTAGTATATCAGTGTCTTCTTTTTTGCTTGTCAGATTTGTGGAGCTTCTTGATTATGTTTGTTTGTGGCGATTCCCACTTCAGTGAGTGAAAAGTAATAATGCACTTGTTTTCCTTAAAAGGAACAAAAGAAAATAGTTGGATTTCATTCATCAGATTATCACTACTGCAGATCGGGCATCCACAAGCAGTTCGAAACCACTTTTAGAAGCGATTTTAGAACCGCTTGTAAACAACCGCGAGTGATACCTCTTCGGGTATCACTCGCGGTTCCCACAACTGCTTGTGGTTCGACACCACAAGTGGTTAGGAAGGTGTCCAGACAGGCTCGAGTAGCCGCCACGTGGGGGCCCTCCACAAGCGATTTGTGTTACCAACCACTTGTGGAGAGAGCTCTCCACAAGCGGTTGAAGTTACCAACCGCTTGTGAAGAGGCTGACAGCACAGTGTTTTGATTATATTCAATATAGAATATGTTTTGAGAGGGGTTTTCGATATGGATTTTGACAATAAAAATAAATAGAACTACAGGAGTTTTTTTGACACAATTAAATATATATTATTCATGCGTACTCATTCAGATAATTACAGGTTCATTTACATGAAAGTACGAACTTAATAGACTAAAAAATGGACAAGTTGATGAACACATAAAATAATTATGAGCACACAGAAACAACTTTTACAAGTTTTAAAGAATAAAAGGGTGAATCTTGAGCTCATTTCTTGCGTGCGTCGCTCTTTGTGTCCTTGGTCGACGTTGATGTCAGTTCACCTATCCTTATAAAAGGACAATCTCTCCAACTCTTTGTATGGAACTTGCCTTTGGTGGATACAATCTCGTCGACAATAAAGCTGATGAGTTGTTCTTGGATTGCTGCAACCCGGTGCGGCGGAATCACACCTTGCACATCGATGTTGGGCTGACAAAGCGGGAAATAAATAAATCTTTGGACATGTAATTAAAGTGTAAGTACTAAAAAATTGACATGTACACACTACCTCGACGTTGCTTGTCGGCACATCGCCGTGAGTAATATTTTGCATATAGTGGCACACATAATAGCCACATAAGTTGTTTCCAGCCATCTGTTGTAGAACCTGCGATGAAATTTGAAAAGAAAACAATTATTGGGATGAAAAACTATTACATCATATTAATATTCTTTAATACGTACTCGAGTGCTTATTTGGACATGAAATTCGTTCTCAAAAACTCCTTGTTGCTTCTTTCGGAACCTTGCGAATGCCCTGTGTGATGCGTTAGTATGAATAATAATTATCAGAGTTCGAATTAGCAAGGTATTTCAATATAATAAGGAAACTATCGTATATATATGTGCTATATACCTGTTTAGGATATCAATGATATATTGATATTTTTCCACCGGAGTCCTTTTTGGGTCTTGAACAACGATCTGGCTACTATCAAGCTTGATGACAAGAAGAATCCAATGAAACCTATTCATGTATTGCAACATATATGTAACTAGCTAGTAGTATTATCAATGCCTTAGAATGAGAGGTTGTATATATACGTACTCGAAGTTGAAGGGCAGAAGTATGTATGGTTTGTAGTGCTGTCCCAAGAATGCATCTAGAATGTAATCCTCAATAGCCTTTGGGTTGCATCCAAAGACGAACTCGTTAACAATCTCTGGGTCGATGAAGCCCACGTTGAAGATGTTCTGTTTTCTACATCGTTGTATCTCCATTGGCACTTAAATAGAGAGACCTTCAAAGGTCCATAGTCGAGCTCCCATATCTCTTCTATGAAACCATAATATGTATCCACCTTGCCTTTGTTGTCTTCGGCGTCTATACGGACACTGCTATTCTGGTTGGTGCTCTTATTAATTATCCTGGGATCTGGTGTAGAATGTGTAACCATTTATCTCGTACACCTTGAATGTCACGATTTCATTAGATGGTCCCCGAGCTAAGCATTGCAACTGTTCATTGTCTGACCCTTTGAAAAGGATGTAGTTTTGTAACCAAGCGCCGTAAGAATCCATGTGCTTCAGTGTTATCCAATCCTCAGACATCACCGGGAAATCGCGGCATAGAATACTCTTGTGCTCAAGGACATACGGGGCCACTACAGTTGCTTGATTTAAAACCGTGAAATGTGCTTGCTTAAATGTAAGAAGATCATTGCATACAATTGCTTTCTTTCCTAGTGTCCCTTTTCCCCGTAGCCTCCCATCATGGCGTGATATAGGGACGCTGATCGGATTTAGATCATTAATGTAATCCACACAAAACTCACTCGATCATCTCCTCTATCCCATAACCCTCAGCAATGTATTCTTCCAGACAAGAACGGTTACAAACATACTTCTTTAGCACACTCATGTACCTCTCGAAAGGGAACATGTTGTGCAGATACACGGGTTCGAGAATACCTATCTCTTTGATAAGGTGAACAGTGAGATGAACAATAATATCAAAGAATGCAGGAGGAAAGATCATCTCAAGACTAACCACACTTTGTACCACGTCATCCTGCAGCTTACTTAGTTTATCTCGGTCGATGACCTTTTGTGAAACCGCGTTGAAAAAAGAACACAGCTTTGTGATTGTCCCCCGTACCCACTCGGGCGTTATGCCTCTCACGACCATTGCAAAGAATCGTGTCATTAACACAAGGCAGTCATGGGATTTCATGTGTACGATTTTATTCTCTTTCGTGTTTATGAGTCTCTTTACATTCGAGGAGTATCCGGAAGGGACCTTCACACTGTTCAGGCACTCTATCATGCTTTTTTTCTCTTCTTTGCTTAGAGTGTAGCTCGCAGGATGTAGGTAACGTTGTCCTTTCCCTCTCTTTTTCCGGATGTAGGTCGTTCCTCAGTTCCAAGAGTTTAAGGTCCTTCCGAACTTGCAGTGTATCTTTTGATTTGCCGTACATATCTATGTACCCTAGCAAGTTCAAGCAGACATTCTTCGTGATGTGTATGAAGTCAAGTGAGTGACGAACCTCTATGACTTCCCAATAAGGCAAGTCCTAAAATATTGACTTTTTCTTCTACATGGGTGCCTGACCATCCACATTCTGCACATGTCTGCTTCTAAGACCCTTTCCGAATACTACTTTCAAATCCTTTACCATAGCAAACACACGTGGCCCACTACGATGCTGAGGTCTTGCATGAAGGTCTAGTTGCCCGTTAAATTTCCTACCTTTCTTCCACAACGGGTGACTCGTAAGAAGAAACCTACGTGACCCATGTACACAACCTTCCGAGAGTTTTTCAGGTACATGCCGTCCGTTTCATCTAAGCACTGGATGCAGGCTCTATATCCTTTGATAGTTAGACCGGACAGGTTACCGAGAGTAGGCCAGTCGTTGATTGTTACAAATAACAATGCACGTTGGGTGAAATACTCCCTTTCGTACTCATCCCATACCCATGCACCATCCTCCCACAACGTCACAAGATCTTCAACCAACGGTTTCAGGTAGACATCGATGTCATTTCTAGGGTGCTTGGGGTCTTGGATCAACAACGGCATCATGATGTACTTTTGCTTCATGCATAGTGTAACAGGCCAAGTGCTATGGCTGTTGCTCAATTCTCCGAAAGGATTCATCCCATCGGTACTTAACCCAAACCTTATGTTTTTCACCTCATCTGCGAAATCTGGGTACGTCCGGTCGACTTTCCTCCACTGCGAGCCATCTGTAGGGTGTCTAAGCATCCCGTCGTCCTTACGCTCTTCTTTGTGTCAATGCATCATCTGCGCATGCGCTTTGTTAGTAAACATACGTTTCAATCGGGGGATCACAGGGAAATATCACAACACTTTAGATGGAGGTCTCTTCTTGCTATGCTCTCCATCTATTTCACCTGGATCGTCACGCTTCACCTTATACCATGATTCTTTGCACACTGGACAAACATCCAAATCGGCATACTCATTACGATACAGGATACAATCATTAGGACATGTGTGTATCTTCTGTACTTCCAATCCCAAAGGACAGACGACTTGCTTGGCTTCATATGTAGATTCGGGCAGAGTGTTATCTTCTGGAAGCAACTTCTTTACAAGTGATAACAACTCATCGAATCCCTTATCTAACACACCATTTGTGACCTTCCATTACATGAGTTCCAGTGTGGTACGCAGCTTTTTGTGGCCTTGCCCATAGTTTGGGTACAAAGGAGTTCTGTGGTCCTCTAACATGCGCTGGAACTTCTCGAACTATCTTTCATCTGTGTAGTCTCCCTCTCTGCCACGTAGCATCTGGTCTTGCTCATCATCACCAAAGTCACCAAATATATCTTCCATGGAACAGTATTGCGTGCCGTCTGGGATATTGTTGAATCCACCTTCCTCTTCCTCGCCTTCTTCATCGTCTTCCTGGCTAATCGCCTCTACTTCGCCATGGTTGGTCCAACAGGTATAGTTTGGCATGAAACCTCTCATGATCAAGTGGTTCATAACTTGCCATCGCTGGGAGTGCTCCTTCTCATTCTTGCAATCTACACACGGACAACTTATGAAGCTGCCTGGAGGCAAGAATGCAACGGCCGTATCGAGAAAAGCCTACACGCCATCAATGAACTCTCTCGAGCGACGGTCCGCATTATACATCCATTGTCGGTTCATCTACACCAAGTTATAATTTCATTAAAAATTATAACAAATTTCGTTACAAAAATTATAATGTAACTTATAGTTACATTTAAAAGTCTAAAGCTCACAGGCACTTAGATCTACCTTTGTAATTATTTTTTTCTTGTTGAGTCTACAATTAATGACCATATTTTTTCTTCTCCAACAAAAAATGCTCCACCTACACCTTCATCCAATTAAAGATCTACCTTTCTAATTATTTTTTATACCTTTTCTACCTTTGTAATTATTTTTTTATCCTTCAACATATTTTTCTATTTTATTTCATACACCAATAATTACTTCCTTGCAATGTACCTAGATCTTCCCAACTTATTGTGATATTTAAGATTCTAAAGCTAACAAGCACCTAGATCTAAAGTTTCCAATCACCTTTACCTTGTAATGTCATATTTTGAACTAGATCTCCACCCTACATCTTTATACAACAACAAAAACAAGCATACAAAACAAATTTTGGGGTACAACTCCCTACAATTGATCATGGTCTTGCCTAAAAAGTTCTGAGTGAGCTAGCTAAGAAACACCTTTCAATAAGAACAAATCAAGATTTCTCCACATCCATTGAAAAAAATAGCAATATCTAGGTGAGAAGGATGTTGGCATGATGTTACTAACTTTGAAACACTTAATTTGGAGCTAATCACCCGCAATTAAAAATTTGGACAACACCTCCCCCCAAGAACAGTGCTGGGCCGCCTCTTCTCTGATCGATCACCTCTGCTGGCTCATGGAGGAAGAAGGGTTTAAATATGCTGGCGAGAGGGCTTCTAGAAGCGATTTGAGACACGAACCAGTTCTGGATCTTGCGTTCTAGCCAGAAGCAGTTTGAGAGAAGAACCAGTTCTAGAACGTTTGAGAAAACAACCGGTTCTAGAACGCAAGATCCAGAACCGGTTCGTGTCTCAAACCGCTTCTGGAAGCCCTCTCCGGATCGTTGCCTATGAACCGCCTCTAGTGCGAACATCACAACAGGTTTGCACCAAAACGCTTTTAATAGGCCAGTTGTGATGCCCAGTTCTGTAGTAGTGTATTGTACTGCAAAGAATATAAACTTTGTTTCTTAATACTGTGGTATCATTTTGCAATGGTGCTTACTGGGTTCTATTTCTTGAACACTATATATAATCATCTATTCTAAGGCCAGTTATTAGTTTTCATCTACTCTAAAGCCAGTAATTAGTTTTCATCTACTTTAGTTCAGCAGGTGTACTTTAACTTAGTCCTTAGAAAGAACCAAGGTATCATCTCTATCGCTTCTTTTTAAGAACCGATAGAGATGAGTCCCTCATCATAATCGGATCGAACTGACTATGATAGCGCCATCTCATCACTGTCTAATGACTTTATGTCGCCACCAGAACCAACTGTGATGATGAAAAAGAACCGATTATGATGTATATTTCTATAATAGTGGATGGATCTAGGAATACCAATTTCATGTTGTCAATTTTGGTCAAATAAAAATAATTATACATTACAAAAGTACATTTCATGATGATCTAGAAATACCAATTTCATGTTGTCAATTTTGGTAATTCTCTACGTATTGGTGGTCAAACCTAATATATTTTGTCATACCTTAGATTCTAAAACTACTTATATTTGGAATCGGAGGCTCCATTATTTTGTAAATTTTTTTAAAAATTATATTTAATTTTGAATAAATTAATTGTGTTAGAAGAGTAGGCTATATATTGATGCCCCAAATGCCAACTTCGCATGGCCCGCATTAACCAATGTAAGTCCACATGCTGGCCTAAGAGCATGTACAACAATTAGTTCCTTCAGTTGTCTTTATACGTATCCACGCCATCAACCAACAATACTAGATATGACTACTCGAACAACTTGTCTCTAAAGACTGGCGCACACAATAATAATCATGGCAACATTTTATAATTTTTCCACCTCCGGACCCATGCACATCACACTCAAAACTATATTAAACTCTCTCTCCCTCAACTATCTCCCCTCAGTCCACCTCCACCTACCGAGTTCGTCCCATGCCTCATCGTTAGTCACCCCTCCACCTCTCTATCTTGCCCACAAAGCTTGCCACCAACCCTCCACCTCCCTTGCTTCTCCTGAACTAGATTGCAGGCAGCCCCTTAATTCACCTCTCTCCCTCACCTATGGAGATTGCCACCACCCCTCTACCTCTCTCTCACACACACACCCGTGGAGCTTGCCATTGTCCCTCCACCCCTATTGCCTCTTCTCAATGAATTGCCACCTTTCCCATTCCTCAACAATGTTCCCCTACCTCTGTCGTCGTCAATTCATCCCCATCTACTCCTCATCTATGGAACTAGTAGCATCCGTCACCAGATTCGACAAAATCTGGTTGGATACATCTTGTTGGAGTCCTAATCCAACAAAATTTGGGTGGAACGATCTCGCCGTCGTGTGATGTGAGCATGATTTACCGTCTCTACAGCATCTCCACCATCTCCCCTTTTATCAACATATCAGTCTCAACCCCATGTTGCTACAGCTAGATTCATGCCATGCGCCTCTACATCTGGCCGTGGAGGGGCAGAGGGAGGCCTTCCTCTAGGTGCCATGATGCATGGTCACAAAACATGTTCAGAAACGGTGAGACTACTCCAACAACAAAATGCATCATGGCTTTCGTCTCGGTTCATGCGAAGTGCTCGACACATCTAGAAATGACAACATCTCTTCTCTCTCCTCTGTATCTCCATGTAGCTAGGACTTTGCTGATGTGGAATAGCTAACTGACAGTTGATATGGCACTATTGGAGATGCCTTAAGTGCTGCTAGTTTTTTCATTTTACAACAGTGGTAGTACAGAGCATGGAAGACATAACTGGTTTTAGTAGTTGACTTTCCCATTTAAGCAACGGTCTTCTCTAGAGAGGTCATTGACTCGATCCATTGCAGTCTTCGTTTCCTGCCTGAATTAATAAGGGGTTCATTTCGCAAATAAGTGAGCACAAATGTACCCTTCAAGCCATAATATAGCAAGTATAAGGAATTAAGGATGAAACTCATTGAGCAGCAAAAATGTTACAAGTTCAAATCTACCAAGATGAGAAATCGAATGCAGAAAACAGTTGTTTTTGTGTAATTAATAAAACATCTGCTGGTACCTCATAGAAATTAGACATGGAGAACGAATTTTTTTTTTAAATAATATTATTTTAATTCGAAATTGCGACATTAATACACGTATTTAAAAAATTGCAGAAATAATATCCGATCGCCAAACCGTTTGGCGATAATAGGGTAGTCGCCAAACGGCTTGGCGATAATAGGGTAGTCGCCAAGCGGTTTGGCGACAATAGCCTAATCCGCATTTTGAAGCGGTGATGACCGATTGTCACCGAGCTAGGAGTAGTCGCGGCGGTTTAATGACTACTAAGTAGTCGCGGCGATGTGGCGACTACTAAGTAATCGCCGAACGGTGTGGCGACAATCAGCTAATCTGTTGGCCGAACGGCATTGCATTCTTCTTCGCTTCATGAAGAAGAAGAAAGAAAGAAGCTCGCGCGGGAGAAGAAGAGAGGGAGAGGGAGAGGGAGGGGAGGAGAGAGAGCGCGGGAGGAGAGGGAGGGGCGCGTGGGAGAGAGGGAGAGCGAGGCGCGGGCGGGAGAGCAGCGCTCGGGAGAGGAGGGAGAGGGAGAGAGAGAGAGAGGAGGGAGGGAGGAAGAAGAAGGAGGAAAAAAAGGTAATTTTTTTGAATTTTTATTATTTAATTTATATAGTGCAAAAAAATTTAGAAATTTTAGATATTAGAAAATTTAGAAATTTTAGAAAATTTAGAAATTAGATATTAAAATTTTAGAAATTTTAGATATTAGAAATTTTAGAATTTTGAAATTTTAGATATTAGAAAATTTTAGAAATTTTAGAAATTAGAAATTTTAGATATTAGAAATTTTAAATTTTAGAAATATTAGAGAATGAAAAGCGGCATTAGGCAGTCGCTCAGGCGGGACTCGGCGGAGAAAAATCGGCTCGGCAAGCAGAAGGCGAGCTCGGCGGTGCGGAGTTGGATAAGAGGGAAAACGGAAAACTTCGAGAGGAGGAAGCTAGGTTACGGGTCGTGCGGGGAAGAGGAAGGGAAGCTAGGTCGCCGAAGATCGTCCTCCGCCGGCGAAGATCATGGTCCGCCGCCGGTGCCCTTGAGATCCTCCCCGCCTCCCTACCGCCAGCATCCGAGATCCCCCCGCGCCGCCAGCGTCCGAGGGGCGAGCTTGTCTTCCCCGACTTTGATCCGAGCTTGTTCTTCCCCTCCTCCTTCGCGCCGGCGCCCGAGCATCCCGCACCGCTAGCATCCAGTAGCTCCCGATCTATGAGGTGAGGCTTGTGCTTGCCATATTTTGCGAGTGGACGACAGGGCATTCAGCAGAGGAAAATTATGGGGAGGGGCAAGCCTGACGTCTGGCCGATTGTGGGTGGGGAATTTTATTTGAGAATTTCATTTGGCCGGTAGCTAGCGATGAATCGATAGTAATGCAGAGAATTTCATTTGAGAATTTAATCGAGAATTTCATTAGGCATTAGCTGACTAGCAGTACATCAGTAGTAGTAGCAGATCAGCTAGAGCTGCTTCATTACTAATATGGTATGAATTCACTTCTTTATTTCATTGCAACATGCCATTTTGTGATTTCCGCCTAGGCGGGATAGGCGCTAGGCAGCGGGGCTCCGCCCGCCTATCGCCTAGCGGTTTTTTGAACATTGTTTGTTAGTGATATTAGTGGTGATCTAAAAATCAATTTTGTTTATGTCGTCGCAGTAATATCGGATGCAGTGAAATTTAGGGTATATTATGGCGATAGTGAAATAAAAATTGGGCAAAATGATGTTGATTTGAGTAGTTTTGCAGTCACAATGGCGGAACACTTATGCCCCGATAGAGTTAGCATCCGTGATATAAAGCTTTGGTTGACCAAATATTTTTCCCTGGATCCAAGTGTTTACTCTGTTACCATTCAAGCCGTATTCACGCGTAGTAAGGGTGACCCGGCTCTGTGGGAGTTGAAGAAAATAGATCGGACGTACTTGTGGCATAAATGGTTAATGTGGTGTAAGGGATCTAGCCTTGAATGTGTAATCTTTGGTGCGGGCGTGCCCTAGAGAAGAGGTGAATATTAGCGGCGTGGAAAGCAAAGACGTCGGCTCTGTTGAACAAGTTCGGTAGTGGTGCGGTTGAGGTAGCGGCGGAGGATGATAACGAGGATGCAGAAACGCGGAAGGTCGGGCGAGATGAAGGGAAGAAATCGAGCAACTTGTTGATCAATTGGAGTTAGTGGACCATATGGCGATGCAAGATGAAGCTGAAATGTTGGAGTGTGATGATGGCAATGACGAAGATGAGGAAGGGGAGGAGATGATGATGAAATGCATAGTAATCTTGGGGCAGCGGATGTACCCATCACGACGAGTGGAGCAGGAAAAACAAAGCTGGTATGGAAGTTTAGGTGGGGGCATGACTCGCGTTGGGAGTATGCTAGCAATGCCGTGAAATTTGAATCAAGTTTTCGCAAATAATTACGAGTTGAAGTTGGCGGTGAAATTTGTGGGCACTATCGCGCAGAGAGAGTTCGAGTTGTTTTGTCGATCGAGATAGATACGGTGAAGTGCAGAACGAAGGATGTGAATTTCGAGTACATGCATACAAGCCGAAGTGCGAGACATTTTGGATTGCATCACGAGTAGATGGGCACACATGCAGACTAGAAAATGTTCTAGTGAAACACCGCAACTTGAATGCGGCTGTAATCGCTAGCGTGATGTTCAATGAGATCATCGAGAAGCGGGACATTGAGTGTTCTTATATTCAGAAAGCAATGTTGAGAACATTTAAGTACCAGATAAGTTACTCGATGGTCTGGCGTGCGAAGCAAAAGGCATTAGAGAAGAGGTTTGGCACATATGAGGCTTCGTATTGTAACCTACCTCGTGTGCTTGATGTTTTGAAGGAAACCAACCCTGGCACGTACACCGCTTTTGAAGAAAGTGAAGCGGATGGTAACGGGGTCTCGATATTTCGTCGTGCTTTCTTTTCACTAGGTCCTTGCATTGCGTCATTCGTCATCGTCCATTCTTTGTCGTCGATGGTACATTCTTATTCGGGAAATACAAGGGCGATTCTAACGGCCATTGCAATTGATGGGAACAACCACATACTTCCATTGGCCTTTGCATTTGTTGAGGGTGAGAACCGGATAGTGGTGTGGTTTTTCGGACATTTGAAGTTCGGGGTAGTTCGTGATCGCCCAGCGTGTGCATCATCCATGACCGCCATAAAGGTATCATTTGGCAATTAAGACTCTGAGGAGGACCTTGATGAGCCTTTTCCATGGCGGGACATGAGCAATGTGGTGCATGAGACATTTGGGAGCAAATTTTTCCTAGTTCAAGAGTAAGAAGTCGATGAACCTATTTAAGAGGTTATGCAAGCAGAACCAGGCACGTAAGTTCAACGCGATATTGGCCGTGTTGGATAAGCACACTACTACACAGATTGAAGAGCTGAAGAAGCAACCTGCAACGCCGAACGATTGCCCACCCAAAAGGCTATCACCCCTTGGAGCGCTCGATCCTTCAAATATGAGGTGACGATCGTCAAGAAACATTAAGTGTTTCTCGCACTGGATAGAGGCGGAGCCGTTGGAGAAGTGGGCATTGCTCCATGACACTGGAGGCACCAGGTTAGTATACTAAATTAACATAGTTGTGACGAGTGAACAGTTAGAGTTATTGTGCTAACTGATATATTTGAACAAGTTCGGTGTCATGACAACGAACATAGCCGAGGTTTACAATTGGGTCATCAGAGGCCTGCATCCGCTACCACTTGTCGCCATCCTGGAAGGCATCTTTGCGGCATCGTTGGCTACTTCGGAAAAGGCATGCGGAGGTCGTACTTCACGCCACGACATTGCAAACGCCCGTCTTGCGGCGCGGATGATGGCCTACATGGAGGAACGCACCAGTAAAGCTCAGCTGCATATGGTGCGTAGCTTCGGAATGAGTGAGTACCGCTTTGAAGTGACTCTCCGGTGTAAAGGGGATTGGGAACCGACACGGCGGTTATTACACACGAGGTTAACCTAGGCCAAGGGGCCTTTGGATGGTGTGAATGCACGCAACAAGCCAAGACTTCTTCATATTCCCCTTTCGCATGTGATCGCGGCTTGCGGGCAAATTGGGATGAACACGTCATATCGTGTCCCTTTCTACTGAAGGGTCATCTTTGTCAATACATGGTCGGTGAGTTCCGTGGTTTTCGAGCACACGGTGATTTCTCCGCCATTAACAGAGATGTGTGCATATGCCACCGGATGCAAATATGCGGAGGTGTGCACCAGGCGGTGGCGTCCACAGTCTAAGCGATTCGCAATGACATGGATGAATCTGAAGTTGGTGGCCTGTTAGGAGGTGTTCTCGGTCACGGTGAGTACGGGCACAAAACAGCGCAATGCCGTAGTGTTATGTAGTGAATTATGTAATTTGTAGTGAATTGTGTAATATGTATCATTTTATCCTATGCTAGGTATTTGAGGCTACATTGGACTATTTTATCAATGTCGGGTTGTATTGAATGCTTAACAAGACACAGCTATGATTGTACCTTTTGTCATCTTTTTGTATTGAATTGCGTAATATGTTTGTCGTTTGTTTATTTATGTCGAACTCTTCAGTCTTTTCATTTACATTACTAATCGTACTGTTTTCCTGTTTGCTTGCAGGGATGGAGCACCCCGAGTCACTCCTTGACTCTTCGTTGGACCGACGGCACCGTGCGTTCGTCCACGCCACACAGGGCGTTGAGAGGGTGCCTCTGCTGCGGGTCCGTGTGCCCGGCAGGGCATGGCGCCTCCACCCAGCCTTCTACGCCCGGTGAGTTGCACTACATTTACATGTTTCTTTGCTCGCACAATTGCATTTCGTCTAACAATTGAATTTACATGTCGATAGGTTGTACGTCTTTGGGTTGCTTCCTCGCTTCGCATGATCGAGGCCTCACCGAGGACGTGGAGGTGAGATCTGCGGTGGCGGCGACGGTCGAGAGCGATCCACGGCGTTTTCCGTTCGGATCGAGCCTCTTGTCTAGTCTGGTAGACCGTTGGCGCCGGAGACGCACACTTTCCACCGCCGTTCGGGAGGTGGCGGTCACTGCGCAGACGTCGCGATGCTTACAGGTTGCCGATCATTGGGCACCGTCGGACCCTCGTTGGCTCTGCGGAGTGGCGGTGACTGTAGGAGAGGTTCACTAGAGTGGCTCACCGACCCGAAGCGATACCGTCGCTAGGAAGAAGCACGGGCCGTTGAGGAGGTGGTTGGCCCAGTTCGAGGTGAGTGCTTCCACGTGTATATGTTATTCTAATTTTTGTAACATTATTAACATATTACTATATGTTAATTGTCATAGGTGCAACACATGGCGGCGGACCCCTATACATGCAGGTGGCCCGACACTTTGAGGCCTACCGCTTTGGTTGTTTGGGATGGTCATGTTCACGACCACACACGGAGACAGCGTGGGCCGACGGTGGATAGCCACGACGGGCTATCGCGACGCCGCTTGACCTGCACCGAGTCGGCCGGTGTCACGGGTTCGGCGGTTCTTGCTGGCACGTACCGCGCCCTTTGCGACACGTGCGTGAAGCTGAACAAGACCGCCAACCTGACTGGGATGCCCCTACTTCTCCAGCTTTGGTCGTTCGAGCGCTTCCTAGTGGGTCGACCCTTAGTCTTCCATGACGATTACCGCCGAGATGTACGGGGGCGATCACATCGACCGGCCGACCGTGGGCTCGCTTTGGACTCGACGACGGGTAATTTTTTCTTGAATTGCATTTATCAAATTTTATTTGCGATCGCATGTGCTTACACATATTTTTTCCTTTTGCAGCCACGGTGGGGGGAGTGCGAGTGCGTTTAGCGTACCACTCCTTCCGCAGGCGTTCGACCACCCTGACGCTGCCTAGGTTGTGCAGGACCCTTATAGCGGCGCCGTGTCAGGCGAGCAGCAGCGGTGGGCTCTCGGCGCTTTGCTATAGGGACCAGGGTTACTGGCTGACGACGAGGAAGATCGTCCTCGACGTCTACGTGGAGGACTACGCGCGACCGAGTCCTCGAGCAGTTCGACCTCGACGGTAGGTCCCTGTTCCTTGGGGGGATCGTGTACCGCCAGCAGTACACACGTGAGTTATCCGACCTAAAATATGTGAAATAGTTACGTTGTATGTGTAATAATTTGGATTTCTTTTTAGGGTCCACACCCATGGCCCTCAAGAAACTGGTCACCTTGCTCTGAGAGGATGGAGCCGTGGGTGGCCTTGATGGGCGAAGGCGCAGCAGAAGACGTCGTCGATGAGGCCACACCTTCGACGACTCGTCCCACCAGATACTGACACTTACGCGTGCCGGACGCGTGCCCCCTCTCCTCTTGGTGGAGGAGGCTCGGCCGCAGCAGACGCTCTAGCGTGGTGACTTGTACCGGGGACAGGCGGGAGCGGCCATGCACGCCATGGTAAGTATTAATTTTGTAAATTACATTGTGTATTCTCGATGCTATGTCCATATGCATATCACTTTGTCGTATGTGGCGGTGGACCACGCTAGGGAGCTCCATACGCACGGCGAAGAGCGTCTTGTCCAGGTGGACCACCCTCTCGCTGGAGGAGATTGCAAAGGCCTGGAGACGCATGGTGAGCGGCCTGGCCAAGATCGTGGAGCTGGGTTCTTGTCGACGACGCCGACGCTTCTGCCGTGGCACCTCTTGAGGCCGCCGCCGTGCCTACACACCCCACACTGGACCCAGCTCCTCCTTACACAGCGGAGGCCGTCTGACTTCCACACTCCTTTGCCTCCGGCCCCAGGCGTGGTGGAGGTCAGGTGGTCTAGAGGGGGCGTGGATATAAGAGGACTCTCGAGGGAGAGCCAAAGCACCTCGGTTTCTCGTTGAACATTCTTCCCGGAACCCGCAATCCTTCAACAAAGCGAAGAGCTTTCATACCACCTCCGCTACCACATATCCTCGTCTTCATTCCGTTCCTTGCCTCAAAGACTATGTCTCAAACGGCGACCTCGGAAATCGGAGGGCTCGTGCACTTGCCAATGCAAGGCGGTCGATTGCCCTAAGCGCCACGTGCAAGCTAATGTGTTGTACTCTAACACCGAGGAAAATAATAGGCGAGTGTTCTACAAGTGCCCTTTTTCTCTGAAGAGAAAGCTAGTTTGATTCCTTCTTGTGCACACTATTTCTTCTATTCGAGTTGTGTAGTTGTTACGAGATATCTCATTCCTTCAAGATGCATCGAAAGCTTGTTCACCTCATCACGAGGCGCAGGTGCCAATATTTCAGTGGGCGGACACCATGGACACCACGAGGGCGTCGTACAACCATTGTACCACAAAGGATGCACCGACCTTCTATGGAGGAGAGGATGGACCCTATACTTGAGCAGAGGTGAACATGCTTGATGTTCAAGATGGAGCACATTTTAGATCATATGAAATGGTTAGAGAAGCTTGTGTATGTGGCTATCGTTCTTGTATTGTGCTCTATTCTTGCGAAGTAGTTCATTTCGTGTAGAGGCGAGTTGGTAACGGATGTCTTTCAAGTGGTTTCAGATATCATATCTTCATGTATCCGTATTTTACATGTTAAGCGACCTTTAATTAGAATATTTTAGTGTGATATGGCTGTCCAAACTGGGTTCCAAAGGTAGTCACACCAACATCTGTATTTACACGAGTAATTCTAAAGACCGCTGAATAGGCTTAGTTAATTTAGTTTTATGTGCAGATCAAGCCCTAAAAAGAATATCTGAATCCTACTAAAGCAAGAGCCCTAAGCGTTCACAAAGCGTGTAGTTTAGAAATACTTAAGCCTTTTAGGTGGCTTGTAAAACTACTCGACTAAGCGACAAGACTCTCCACCACGCTTCATTTGAGACGACAACACGCTGCACCGCTTTTCAAACTGAAGCGACAACACGCGCATCCGCTTTTGGATCAAACGACAACCACGCCGCGTTTCGTCGGGCGACTTCGTCAGACCTTTGATGAGGGTGACAAGTCGTCTGACCTTCGACAGAGGGTGGTCGTGACCTTGACAGAGGGTCGGTCGTGCTGACCTTCGACAGAGGGTGACAGTCGTGCTGACTTTTTACAGAGGGTGACAGGTCGTGCAGCCTTTCACAGAGGGTGACAGGTCGTGCAGCCTTTAACATAGGGTGACAGGTCGTGCAGCTTTGATGATGGGTGACAAGTCGTGCAGCTTTCACAGAGGATGCCACGCCATCAAAATGGACAAGTGCTGTAATTGTGTGGAGTAACCCCTCACCACCACTATAAAAGAGGGCCGAGGGGTAGACATCCAACACAGCCAAACTAGCAATAAACGTCGGCTGAATCTACACAAATTAGGGCACAATTTCGTTCTCTGTCGCCTCTTGACAGCGAAGTCCTCCGCCCGAATATCCGGATGCGATGGCGTCGGCGCCCGATTCTGCCGGAGTTGCCCGACCAAATCGATTGCAACCTACCGCGAAGATGATGCAATCTACCCATGGGGAGACGGCGCCCGCGCTCACTCTCTTTGTGGCCGACGTCACGAGGTAAACCTCATGGCGTCCACACAATCTGAGGTAACACTACCATCTCATGCATCGTTCTTTCTTTTCTCAAAGACGAGGGCGGTGTTGCTTCTTCCAATGGATCGACGGGCCGAACGGCGTGACTCTGAATTTCTCAACAAGCGCCACGACAACTACCCGCTTCGCGAGAACTTCACCCGGTGGGAGAGGCCGCCAGGATATGTCCCTTTTCTAGATCGACCAGAGCTTAGGGCCGGTGTGCAAGGGGCCAACCGATCGGTGAGTTTCATGCGACATACTCATGTTGAACTCACAAAGTAGTAGTTCTAAACCAGTTCATCGCACACGGGAGTTCAAAAGGACACTTGCAAACATCAACAAGTCAAAGGAGGAACCTCCTCGGGGCCACCAAAGCCCCGACGTTTGCGTACATGGCACGGAGGCGGTGGTTGATACCTCCCACGGTGATCTAGCGCACAGGAGATTCTCTGGGTACCCTTGGCCGAGGATGAGCGGTCTTTGGTACTTCAAGTGGGTGGACCGGAGGCGTACCACCCACATCTCATGCTTCTGTATGGGATAAGCGGGGAGCAACCCTCTCCGTGGTGCCACTACCGCCTGTAAAAGCCAAACCCGAGTACGCCTACGGTGTTATTCAACGACCAAAGCGGGCATCTTGTATTGATTGCAGGCACGCTTAGGTTGTTCAAGGATAAGCCCAACACAAAGCTCTGCACCATATAGTGGAGTCGAAATAAAGCAGAAGCGGCGTCTCCGCATGTCTCCGCCAACGGACAACACACCAGAGGTGCAGGAGGGTTCCTCCTCTCGAAGAAGAAGGGACAAGGGGAAGCAGCCGGCCGAGGAACGCAGCACGCAACAAATCCTTGACGCGTTGCGCAGACCAACCGGGAACCCGGGTGGTATTAACATAGGGGACAGGAATCGGGATGACATGCCCATATGGGAGGCGAAATCCACATAAAAAGAAAAAAATTAAATGTTACACACGAGGCGCACGGCATAGGCCACCCAATCGGCGACAGTTGGGAGCACTGCGGATCCCCATGGAGTTCTTTCATAGTAGGGATTGAGCGGTGTCCGATGACACGTCGCAATATTAGAACGGGTCAGGTAATATGCAGAAAATGTCTTACATCATTCTGGCTGTACCCAGATAGGCGGAACGATCATTTGTTCCACCACGACGAACAGTGTTTTCGTTAGTTAGTTCGTCAAGCAATTTCGTCAGTGTTGTAATGCCCTTGTAATATAATCTAATATATTGCTTATTTTCTCATCTGAACCTTCAGTGTATGTGCCCTTATATATGTTCAACAAATAATTTAAGTGTTCATAACATTAGTTGTTGTCGACCATAAAATTTTGAAAATTGCTGTCTATGATGTTCATAACAATAAAAATTAAATTTTGAAATGTTCATAACAATCAAATTTTATTGTTTGAATTTAAAAATATTGTTCAGATCTTCAAATTATTTGAAATTTTTATAGTAATATCACTGATTTATCAAAAACCTCCATAAAAAATTTCAACATTTTTCGACGTCGTGATTGTCCAATTTAATTTTTATACGTGCTCGCTGATTCTACCCGCGAGTGCCTTTTCTGATTTTCGCAACAAATGGTCGGGGCAACGTCTGGCTATCTCGCCCATACGTAAGTGGTAGCCCGCATTGCGTAGGCCACCCTTGATTTTTTCTGTATTTTTTGGACCGTGTCTGGCCTGTCCTGTGGGGCAACGAAAACCCTTTAGTGCCCACGATTTCCGTGGTTTCGTAGCCGTCAGTGCCTTTTCCGATTTTCGCAACAAAATACCGAACAGCGTCGGCTATCTCGCCCATACGTAAGTGGTAGCCCGACTTTGCGTGAGGCGGCCTTCATTTATTCCGTATTTTTTAGACCGTGTCGGCCTATCCCATGGGGCTATGAAAATACGCAAGTGAGATGCGTATCACTAACGAACTAAAATAATTCTTCCCGTTTATTACATGACAAGAGTTTTTTTTAGTTCTTTCCGGTTTAATATAACAATTATTGCACAAACAGTTCACAACAAAATTTACCCAAAAAATAAAAATTATACAGTATTATCGCCAAACAGTTGAACGACTACTAGTTGTCGCCAAACGGTTCGGCGACTACTAGTCGTCGCCAAACTGTTTGGCGACTATATAGTAGTCGCCGAACGGTATGGCGACAACTGCCTGACCTGGCTATTAACGGTTCAACACGCGGGATTAGGCAGTTGTCGCCAATGCCGGTGTGGCGACTACGATTATCGCCAAGCCGTTTGGCGACTACCTAATATCGCCAAGCGGTTTGGCGGCAAGGTAATATTTCTGCAATTTTTTAATGCAAGTATTAATGTCGCAATTTCGAATTAAAATAATATTATTTAAAAAAAATTCCATGGAGAACTCACAAAGTGAATATTCCAAGATGCAGAAATTAACTCCATGTTGTCGATTACGTTTTTCACTATGTAGAAACGTACCATTTTACCCGCAGAATCCCTGGGCCTAAACATATATGCAACTGTCGAAAACGAATCAACGTACGTATATATAACAGAAACTAACACAGGACTTCTTGTCTAGTGGCTAAATACACACCGTGGTTTTACCGTTGGCTTTTGCTTTAAAATTTATGTTTCTTCCCTTTCATATCAATTTCCAAGATTTTTAACTCAGGATTCAAAGACTTTCAACTTAAAATTTCTCATTTCTAACTCAAAAATTTAAACTTTCAAGTATTTGAATTTTTTTAAAACAGTTGTCAATATCGTAGTTTAAAACTATCAACACATGCAGGTGCCAAATCGAAGGACGTCTGTGAGGTTTGAATCCTTTTCTCCGAGTTCAAAATGAAAGCTCTCGTGCGTTCCCCCAAAATCCCCAAATCCTCGCGCGCGATCTCCCCGAGCCCCACAGATCCCGCCGGCCATTCCCCCTCCCGCAACCCCTCCCCCATCTCCGCGCTCCCAGCTGCCCCTCCCAGCCCGGTTTCCCCTAGTGTTGCCGTCGCCTCGCCGCAGCGTGTGTCCTGGGGGTCCGATGAAGATGATGATCTCCTCTCCGATGTCGGCTCGCCGGAGCCGGTCGTTCCTGGGCTTTCTGCTCCGCCCAGGGATGTCGGGCGCCAGGGGCAGCAGCCCATTGCTGGTTCCCTGGGCCAGGGGCAGCAGCTTCCCCCAGGTCCCGTGTTGGCTTCCCACCCTCCTGTATTAATGGCGGCTGACCTTCCTCGCAATTACTTGGTGTTGGCTGCTTTTGCGAAGCCTTGTTCTTTGCTGCCGTGTATCCCTGTCTTGATGCGGTCCAGCCGAGAGGACCCGGCGCCGTCGACCCCTCCTCCTCGGGCTGGCAGCAGGTTAGACCCAAGTACTTCTGGCGTAAAGGCGAATTCAAGTCTCCCAATCTACCTCCGTCGAGAGCCTCTTTTGCGCACCCGCAGGGCCTGTCTGCCCTCCTTAAAGGCCAGGCCAAGGGACGCTGCTTCAGATGCCTGGAGGTGGGGCACTTCATCGCCACCTGCTCCAATCCCCCCAAATGTCTCCTCTGCAAGTGCTCCGGCCATAGGGCGCGAGGCTGTCCCGGGCTCTCTCGTGGGAGGGTCCCTCCGCCGGCAGTTATCCCACAAGCTTCGCGTCTGGGTGGGTGGCCGCTGCGGCCTCGGGGCGCCATGCATGCTCCCCGCTTCAGGCCTGGTGACCCAGATGACAGGCCTGAGTTTGCCCGCTGACACTTTCCGCTGTCTTCGCTGATCCCCGGTCGTGAGAGGGAATTCGGTAGGTTTGCTGTGCTGGTCTACACCTTGGGGGATCAGCAGACCTCGATCCGGCAGATGCAGCGCCTCCTGGCTGACCACTTCTTGGCGAATAGGGACGACTTCAATGTGGCGGTCGATGAGGCCAGGAGCTATTTTGTGAGGTGCAGTTCGGCCGAGTTGCGCAATGCGATGTTGGCGGACTCGCGGTTCCTTCAGGAGGGCATCGACATCAAGGTGGTGCCTTGGACGCGACATGTCCAGGCGGAGGCTGCTAGGGCAAGATTCAAGGTCCGCCTCTGCATTGAAGGTATTCCCGGCATGCACAGTGCATCGGTGTTGCTCGCTCCTCCACGATCTTGGCTTTGCTGTCTTTGAGTTAGACGGCGTCGTCCAACATGGAGACGGCCTGCCTCTGTCTTTGGGTCTGGGCTCGCGATGCAGCGGCGTTCCCGAAGACGTCCACCATCTACATTGAGGAGCCTCGCATCAGGTCGCCGCCGTTCGATGATTTTCCTGAGCTTGGCATCCATGGGGCGCTGCAGGAGAGGCCGCCTCCGAGGATGCTTTCTTACAGGACCATTACGCACGTGGACCAGGTGCTGGACTTTGGGCCCCCGGACGATGCCTTTCCACCTCTTGCCGCAGGCTTAAGTCCGGGGCACAGCGATGTCAGTGGCGAGGCATCAATTGCGTCCTCTGAGGATGAGTGGCCCAGGCGCCATGTTTACACCTGGCAGCTTGGGGTGGTCGACGGAGCTTTGCCTCCCCGAGGTTCGGTGCACTACCGTTTGCAGTACAGGGCCAGAGAGCGATCGCCTCCGGGTGGGCCGGGCGGCCGTCGTCGGGCGTCGGGTTGGGACGTCCCGCCGCCTGCCGGATCCCAGGGGCGTCGTCACGGCCGTTCTGGACCAGGGGGCTCTTCAGGTCAGGGGGGCTCTTCGTCTCAAAGTAGGAGGTTCCAGGGGGCTGGCCGGCGCTCGCGTGCATTGCTTGGCCATGCCGGGGACTCCGTGGGGTGTTGGTCTTGCTCACTTTGTTCCGTCGAGTTGTTGATCCCTGACGCCGTGCTTCCTCAGCTTCAAATCGCCCAGCCGGTTGGTGTCGCGCGGGCATGTAAGCGTTTGCGTCCTGCTATCTCCAACGTGATTCCAGAGCAAGAGATGTTGGTCTCCAGGCTTGGAGATTTGCAGCTGCAACCCGTCAGGGAGGACCCTATGGGTGATGAACTATTTTCCATCGGGGGCCTGGTTGGTGACGATCGTGGTTCTGCTCCGGAGCTTGAGGATGTTGATCCTCCTGGCGACCACCAACAAGCGTCTCGAGTCAAAGAGATGCTCGGCTCCTCAAGATCAACTTGCAAGATCAAATCTTGCACGATGTTCTTCAGATCCTCCCAAGCGGCTTCGCCTGGCTTCTGAGTCGCCGAGAGCGAGGCTCATGGAAAAACCAATTCTAAGTTTTCCGCGACTCAGAAGGCGCAGCACCAGTTGGCGAAGAAGCTTGGAGTCCTGTCATCTGATGAAGACTTCGATGAAGATGCTTTACGTCGATATCTCCAGCTCTTCCGCAACCCTCTCCCGCCCGGGGCCCTGGAGGCCCTTGCCGACCTTCTTGGTATCTCGGGCCGCCCGGACCTCACTGCTGCTATGGGGGCGGCTGTGTCAGACTCACTGCTTCCAGCATGAATGGGGGGCGTCTTGGTTGTGTGGTAGGGTGGTGCTCATGTAGGCTTATGTGGTCTTCGCTAATGTGCGTTATATTTTGCTGTTGTCTTACCTGTTGTGGCTGTCCTTCAGGTTGTAAATGGCTGGTGGTAGTAGTTGGCCCGGTTAGTCTGTTTTTGGTTGTATGCTGTCAAACCGGAGGTCTGTCATCTAGTCGTATGTTTAGTGCTTGCTGTCGGTAAGATGTTGGTCTGGGCTTTTGTTAGCGAACAGTCTGTTTGTTTCGCTCGTCCGGTTGTAAATAAAGTTCATGTCCAGTATGATCATGTTGCCGTCTGTTGATGCCATTCTTTGTTGTTGCCCAAGTCGCGGCCGGCGCACGTCCACAGGCTGTCCTGCTCTGTGTCCCAGGCTTGGCCCTTTGTGCCGTTCGCCCGAGTCCTCTTCTTTGTGGGTTAGGTTTGCCACCCAAACCAGTTCTTCTCCTGCTGCTTTTTCTCTCCACTCGCGGTCTTTGCAGATATCACTATGGCGGTGATTCAGCTTGGCCCAGCTGAGGCTTTACGCCAACCGCAGCTTGGGATCTTTATTATCAGGTACCAGAGGGTGCAGGTGCTCCCCCAATGTGATTAATGGCCCAGCTTGACACAAGAATTCTAAGTTGGAACGTCAGGGGGCTAAACAGCATTGCTAAGCAGGCGGTCGTCAGGGAATTGGTTAACCAATGTAGGGCCACCATTGTTTGCCTCCAGGAGACGAAGCTCCAGGTCATCGATCGTGCGGCGGTCCGGGCGCTGCTTTGAGACTTGTTTTCTGACAATTTCGGGTTCCTACCTGCGGAGCAGACAAGAGGAGGAATTCTTTTGGCTTGTTCTTCAAATCATTTCCAGATGTCCGACATCCTTGTAGGGGTCAATTCCATTTCGGCAACTGTAACCATGAAGGATGATGGAACCCAGTGGTCCTGTACAGGTGTTTATGGGCCTACCCTGGAAGCCGCCAAGCTCACGTTTTTGCAAGAGATCAGGAACCTCCGGAGTTCTATGCACGAGGGCTGGCTGATCCTCGGAGATTTTAATATGATTTATCAGGCGTCCGACAAAAATAATGGTAACCTCAACAGAAGGCTGATGGGGGCTTTTCGGAGTATGCTTAATGACTCGGAGCTCAAGGAGATAAGGCTCAATGGTCGTTGCTTTACTTGGGGAGATGGAAGGGCAAACCCGACCCAATCCCGGATAGACCGTTTCTTCGCTTCCTCTGAATGGGAGAGCATTTTCCCTGACTGCCTCCTGGAGGCTTGCTCTAGTTGCGTCTCCGATCATTGTCCTTTATTTCTGTCCGGTCAGCGCAACCCTTTGAGGTTCTGGGGTTTTAGGTTCGAGAATTTTTGGACCAAAATGCCAGATTTTCTTCAGGTGGTTCAGCACGCGTGGGATGCACCTGTTCAAGCACAAGACGCTTTGCGCAGGTGGCATACGAAGTTATCGAGAACGGCAAAAGCCCTTAGGTCTTGGAGTCGCCTTTTGTTGGGAGATATAACCAGTCAGTTTCATATGGCCGCCGAGGTCATCTTTCAACAACGGTGAGAATCTCGTCTTCTTTACGGGCGAAAAGGCGTTCCGCCAAGCTTCGTCTGAGTTATTGGGCCTCGCGGCCATCAAGCGGAATCGTCTTAGGCAGCGCTCCAGGATGATGTATATCAAGGAGGGGGACGCTAACACAAAGTTTTTCCATATCAAGGCGAACGCCCGAAGGAGGAAGAATCATATACAGGCAATTGCTTCTAACAGGGGTCTTCTGCACAGTTTCTCTGATAAACAGGAGGAACTCAACTCACATTTCTTTCGGCAGTTAGGTACTAAGGAAAATCGCATGCATCGCTTTAACTGGGCGTCCCTCGGGTTAAGCAGGCAAGACTTGCACGCTCTCGAAGATCCGTTTCTCTTGGATGAGGTGGAGGATGTCATTTTTTCTATGCCATCCGAAAAGGCCCCAGGCCCTGACGGGTTCACAGGTCTCTTTTACAGGAAGTGTTGGGACATCATCAAAGAAGATCTCTTGCAGGTTTTCCACCAGCTGCATGGTTTAAATGGTCGCTTGCTGAGGCTTCTCAACTTGGCAGACATAGTGTTACTGCCAAAGAGACTGGATGCAACGAGCATAGCGCACTTCAGACCGATCAGCCTCATTCATAGCACGGGAAAGATCTTTTCTAAGGTGCTTGCGACCAGGTTGGCGCCTTTTCTCCAGAATTTGGTTCCGCTCATTCAAAGCGCTTTCGTCAAGAAAAGGTCCATTCAGGACAATTTTCTTTTCGTGAGGAATCTACCTTCTGAGCTGCACAGGAAAAAAATCGCTTCTCTGTTCCTCAAATTGGACATTGCCAAGGCTTTTGACTCAGTCAGCTAGGAATTCCTCCTCGACTTGCTTGAGCACCTCGGCTTCGGGCGGCGTTGGAGGGAGTGGATTTCTATGATCCTGGCTTCCTCCTCCTCAAGAATCCTCCTTAACGGCATTCCAGGTACCTCGTTTCGGCATAGGAGGGGGCTACTGACGGGGTGATCCTTGTCCCTATGCTCTTTATCCTAGCAATGGACCCTCTCCAGCGGTTAATTGCTAAGGCGGCGGACTCAGCTATTATTTCTCCCTTACCGGCAGGATGGGCCTCTTCAAGGGTTTCCCTCTATGCGGACGACGTCGCAATCTTTATGAGACCAATAAGTGAGGAGCTTAAAGCAATCCACGAGATCCTGACCTTCTTTGGAGGGGCCACAGGCCTTCATACAAATATTCAAAAAAGTGAAGTCTACCCAATCAGGTGTGACGCAATCGATTTGGCAACAATTTTACAGGATTTCCCGGCCACGTTGGGCTCTTTCCCGTGCAAGTATCTTGGGCTTCCTCTCCGTCCGACGAAGCTTAAAAGATCAGATTTGCAGCCTCTTATCGACAAGGCGCGAAGTCGGCTGGCAGGTTGGAAAGGGAGGCTCTTGTCCAGGGCGGGCCGATTGATTCTTATAAACTCGGTTCTCACTTCTCTCGCAGTCTACCATCTGTCTATCTTCCCGTTTGGCGCTTGGGTTGCTAAGATTTTGGGCGAGCTTCGCATGACTTTTTGTGGAAAAGCGTCGAGATTGTAATGGGGACCTTGTTTGGTTAACTAGAAAAGGTTTGTCGCCCGAAATCTTTGTGTGGTTTGGGCATAAAAGACATTGACAGTTTGGGCGGGCTCTCGATTCTGATGGCGTGGTTTGATTCAACAGGCAGCAAAAACCTTGGGTGGCTCCACGCTTCCTTGTGACGCCCGAGGCCGTGCTTTGTTTTATCAGGTACCACCCTTTCCATAGGGGACGGCGAATCCGCTAACCGGGAATCTAAATGGCTTCAGGCCGATCGCTGCGGACATCGTTCCGTCATGTTATAAATTAATCGAGAATAGGTCGGGGAAGGTGAAAGGCGATGTCGCACGCTGCTTGGACTCGCCCTCTGCGATCACAACCGCGACGCAGCTCCGGGAGTTCTTCTCACTTTGGTGGAGCTCCAGCGAGTGCGATTCTGACCGCACGTCCAAGATACCATCATCTGGAAGTGGTCGCCATGCAGAGAATACTCATGAGCTCGGCCTATAGGGCCCAATTCTTTAGTTCCACATCGACCTACCATCTGAGGATGATTTGGCGAGCCTCGGCGGAAGGAAGTGCGGAGTTCTTTGCGTGGCTATTAAATGCGGGCGAGGCTTTTGACATCGACATGCTCGCGGCCGAGGGTGGGCGCATTCCCTTGTATCGTCCTTTGTGGCACGGATTCTGAAACGTCCAACCATTTGCTACTGCTTTGCCCTTTTGCGAGACAGGTCTGGCGTGCGGTGCTACGTTGCGTTCAGGACGGTCTCGGCGTGCGGCCACCGTCGGGACAGCTGGATAATGTGTCCTGGTGGTATGACTCTCGGCGGCGACTTCCCCGATGCAGGCGGAAGGATTTCGATGGGGCTGTAGCATATAGTCTCTGGAACATTTGGAAAGAGAGAAACAATAGGATCTTTTCTAACTCCTACCGTACGGTGCATCAGGTGGTGGGTGCTATCACTCAGGACATCGGCAACCGTCAAGTCGCTTTCGGGGTGTTGTAGTTTTTTTGTATCCGGTTTTCTCTACCTTCCCTAGGCCGGCTCCCCGGGTTTTCAGCCGGGGAGTTTCTCTCCTTTCCGTCCCTTTAGGTTGTCTTTTCTTTCTCAGGATCTACTTCCCCTCCATGTAAACTGATCTGTGTTCTATCCTTCTCTTAATGCATTTGGCAGAGCTCCTGCCTTTTCGTTCAAAAAAAAAAACTATCAACACACAAACTTAATTTCAAGACTTAAGAGCATCTTCAACAGTTCCTAATATTTAGACTCCCAATATTCTTAGATTGGGACCTTCCCAAAAATTTTGGGTCTACAAAATACCTTGTTCTCCAACAGTTCCTATATTTTCTCCCAAAAACACCTTTGAATTGGTCCGGTGGGCAATCCTGAGCGCGAAATAATGTTGATTGGGAGTGCGGAGAGTGCACAAAAATGAGGAGTCGGGGTGCTGTTTTTGGGCGTGCCAAAATTTGAGGAGCTAGAAAGAGGAACTGTTGGAGTACTTTTTTTTGCAATCAAGCCCAAAATCAGGTTTTGAGAATGGATTTTAGGCACTGTTGGAGATGCTCTAACTCAGACTTGTTACTCAAAATGTCTAACTTTCACCTCAAAGTTTCAACTCTCAACTCAAAATCTCACGCTTTCCTCCTCATAAATAAAGAAAGTTCAACAATAAAATTTGGGAGGGTGGGTAGCTTCCCCATTGGACAGCGCCACATATTTCCTAAAGAAAATTATGGACGCCAAGAGCCTACCCGTGCGGTCGTCTTTTGTTTTTGGAATTGAAAATTAAATGAATTAGTACTGATTATTAGTCCCTCCACCACTAAATACACGTCTGTGCTGTGGATCAAATATGGAGTTGGTTAACCATTTGAATTTAACGAAATGGAAAACCATCAAAATAATTCTGTTTCTACACAAAATCAGAGTGAAAATAATCTATCTATAGTATTCTCATTTGGAAATGAGGATCAAGTGAAAGATAAATTAGAGTATGATAACTTTCAGGACGAATTGTAGATGGAATTGGATTTTGCTTTAGAATCCATCAATATTTGTTCTTACACAATCCATGCGTATAACAAACATCAGATGAAAGAACAAAAAATCAATTGATTACATACGTTTAAGTTCTCACTCTAGGGGTTTGTACATCACTTATGCAGTAAAATATTTTTATAACAATATTTTGGTTTAAACAAGCAAGGCATTATTTAGTAATTGGATTCAAGATGAGCAAATATTAAAGATAATTCAACATACCAATGAAATATTTATGACTTATGAAGTTTACCTCAAGCGTATGCATATCCATAAACAAAGAATATTTTCAGGTGTCAATACATTGAGAAGATATGTTAGCATAAAGATCAACAATCATACATTGAGAAACAACATTATTTGATAGATCAAGACAAGATCCTTAGGGCTCAGGGAGGAGGCGACGACTGGCTCGAGGAGGAGGCAGTGACGGGCTCAGGGAGGAAGCGTGCGGGCTCGAGAGAGGGACATCCAGGATAGGCGGCGGTGACAGGCTCAGGAAGGAGGCAGAGGGCAGCGAAAGATTTTGTTTGAGTGAGGGGTATGTGCGGCGGGCAAAAACCATAGTAGTCATATCATAAACAGTTCGTCCCATGAACCATCTGTGTAGTATCACAGACTATTTTCTATAAAAAAATCATATATAATATGTAATCATATCACAGATGGTTGGTGGTACAAACCATCTGTGAAGGGTTCGTGGTACAAAGACGGTTTTCAAAAACTATCTATAATGAAGTTTCTAATATAGGTCTTTCTATAGTTGTATAATTTGGCGTACTCAAGCACAAGAACATGTACACAGCAATATAGCGGTTAATTGGTGTGGTGCCCAAACCAATTGAAAATGTGTGGGTAGAGATAATATCTCGTCAAAATCTGCAGATGCATAACCATCGTCATAACTTCGCTATCTTCCGCATGTGCTCCACAGCGCACGTGATGTGTGCTAGTCATGCATGCAGGCAAAGCACGACACGAGATGTGGAGGAAATTCTCGTCACGAAGATGCATATATGCATTCATGCTGTTAAGAACACACACATGATGACTACAAGATCGAAGAGGAAGGCGTGAGTATATATATACATATATATATACACACACATATATGTATGCCTACGTACGTACGGTCATGGTGCTGTTCGCCAGATATTGTGCTGTATATATATATATATATATATATGAGAGAGAGAGCTGCTTTTTAGTTTCTTATTTCTTCACTGTTAATGCTGCTGCTATGTTCTTGTAATGCAGAGTTTGAGCCTGCCTGCCATCTCCTCCGCCGTGACGGTGAAGCCCTCCTCCACCTGAATGTGAAAATCAGTTGACCCAAATTAGCATGTTAATTTCGTCTCAATATCCCATATTCTGATGCACGTGAGTGATCAATACTGATCTATTACGACCATACTAGGACTGGAAGACCTATCATTTGAAAACATAAAGATCGATCCCACCAAAGATCATCTTCGTATTCCTATATATACATCCATGATTTTTTTTTACTAGTCTCATGCCTAAACCGTTATTAGGTGCGTATGCATGCACATAGATACATATATAAATTCCACATTGAAGAGATCGATACAATAAGATTTTTCTGTTGTTTTTTCTGAAAAAACAGATATATATGTTTTTAAGTAGTTAATTCAATATTAGAAGTGAAAGTGCTTGTAGAAATCCACCATACTGCAGACGGAACCAAAGTATTCTTTTGTGTTATGGGATTTCTCATGATGCAAGATAGATAAATGTAGGACTATATATATATGGCAGAGTGTTTTTGTTTTGTGTTATATATGTCCTTCGTAAGCCGATGTTTGACCTGATATGGTCTTTGAAATTAAACTTTGGCCATTAATTTTACTGTGATATATTATTAGTAACTAAATAATATGATTATATGAAAGTACATTTAAAGATGAATATCACATTATTACTTTTGTGTCAACAAACAAATGTATTGTTGGAGTAATTGTACGTTAGTCAAAACTTATCAAGTTTGACTATAAAAAATAATGTGCCTTATTAAACTTAACGAAGGGACTATATAATTTCAAAGATATTTTTCGTAATTTTAACTAGTTTTGCTGCATTATCATAACAATTTTTACCAGACAGAATATATGTGTACCATAATAAATACAGCTAACCCCTCAATTCTTTAGTTATTGTAGAGAAGAACATCAACACATACTTCGTACATACCTTGTTTTTATGAGAGCATATATGAATTTTTGCCACATTATTTATATGCCGCTTTTGTTGTTTATACAACATAGACAACACAGTGATCATGAGGGACATGATTTATATGATTTTTTTTAAGAAAGCACCAAGTAGACAATAAAAGTTAATAAAAAAAGGTAGTGTATTGACAGAGTGTATCCCAAAAAATTAGATACAAGTATATGACCGATAATGCACTAGATAGCTAGTATCATTTACTTTTCAGCACAGATCAATAACTCAATGCATCAGAAACCACACCGTGCGTGTGCAGATACATTTATATAGCTTATAGCACTAATTCTTTTGTACAGACAATTCGACTGCCAAATAATGAAGATCTTGTGGTTAAATGGTTGTTGGCACTGATCAACCCTTCGATCAAGTCCCCACAAGGTTTAGAATGTCTACGATTTAATATTTGAGCATATATAAGACATCTTCCAAAAGGCACTTTCCTTTCTTTCATAGCGTATTTATAGAGGTACAAATCAAGCAGACGATTTTTTAAAAATGAAATCGAAAAAGAGTTAAATCAAAATAAAAGATGGCAGCACTGAACCATGTGTTAATTACTCATATTAAAGTAACAAATTGAATAACACAATTTTCACTCTCTCAAGCTTGAAAGCTTAGGATCTGTTTGGAATGCATAAATTTTGAAGAAATCAGTACGGTTTTTCAAAAAACAATTCCCCCATTCCTAATGGGGCTTCTATATCAACAAACATATCACGGTAAAAAATACCTAGATTGCAAAAGGGAGATCATAATACGATTAATGAATTCCGTACCAAAAAAAGCATTAGGAATCATAATGTTCTAAAGAAAGGGCCGTCATAACATAATGCATCATCCACGACGATATAAATGACGATCTGATCAATTTAAAAACACAATAGAATTCAGAACAAAGTAATGAAGAATTTGCCTTTGCCATGACGGTTATGATCACGGTGCTCGCCGGGAACGGCATGACATTGGTGTGGATGATGCTGAGGTGGAGCTCCTCAACCTCGGCGAGCACCCTCACGACCACCCCTTTGCCGTTATCGCAGTGGACCCGCACCATCACGTTGTTCTCCGAGAAACGCGCCTCGATCTCCGGCAGCACGTTCCTCGCCGGTTCCCCGGCATCGGACGGCAACCGCTGGGAGCCGTCGTCGTCCGGCGCGAAGACACACGGCTTCTTGACAAGCACCACTGACTCGATTCTCCTGCCGTTGTGATCTTCGAGAGCCTTGAGCTTTTCTTGGAGCTCCTTCACGTACCTCACCGCGTCGGAAAGAATCGTCGCCTTGTCCATCTGATCGACAGGTTTACAATCAATTGAGGTAGTTTGAGTGTTTGACATTCAGAAGAAGTTCGGGGATTTAATTTCAGGACCTTTTTGAGGCCGGGGATGACGGAGGAGAGCTCGATGAAGCGCTGGTTGATCTTCTCCCGGCGCTTCCGCTCGGCGATGATGTGGTCTTGAGCGTACGGCGCCGACGCGCGCCCCGCGCTCTTCAAGGAGACTTTCCTCGTCGGCCATGATCCGTACACCATCTCCGGCGCGCCGCAATCGTTGGCTCTGGCTGGGGCCGCGTCCACCATGCCGTCGCTGCTCGGCTGCGCCGAGGAGGAGCTGAAGTTCCAGCTCATGGTTAGGTTAGTGCCGCTGCCGTTGTTGCTGCTGCTCGGCGCTGACCGTCTGCCCGACTTCGGAGACGTGGACCGGCCACCGTGCTCCATGGGCGCGGCCGAGGTGAGTCCCCCGCTGCCGTCAGTGTCGCCGGAGCTCCAGCTGTTGGCTCCATGTGCATCCGTCGATTCCGGGGCCACGACGGCTGCCTGCGCGGCGTCGCGGAGAGCTTGAAGCGAGGGGAAGGTGTTCTCGCCGCCGTCGTCGACGACGGACGCTGGGTGATGGTGCTGCAGCGTGTTCACAGCCCACTGCAAGAACAGGCTTGAGTCGTCCATGTTGGGCAGCCTATGCCACTGGCCAAGAGTAGAAGAGAGAGAGAACTAAGCCCGCGACACAGCAGAAGAATGAGATGCATGAGACAGGGGTAAACCCTTGTGGATGATACAAACGAATTAATCGTCTTGACGCTACAACTGTTATTAAGTTGTATATCAGTTAATTCATCTAAAAGTTTAAACGGATGAGAAAAGATAGACAATTCGTTTATACTTCAATACTCCCCCCTCACGTGTAGACTCTTGCATGCTTAAGACGTGAAATAGAAATGGGTTGCAATTTTTTTTAATTGCATAACCGGGTCTTGAACTCGAGACTAGGGGTGGATAACGAGCCAGTTGAACTTTTTTCCGAGCTTTCTTCGACACTGATTTATTCTTATTTATTATAGTTTCCTGTATTGTTTGAGACCCAATTTCGAACCGAATTTAACGAGCCGAGCCGAAGTTGACCCTTATTCCAAATCAACTAATTTTTATTTTAAAAGAAAAATAAATGTAATCAGAGCAATTTTGAAACGAGCCACCGAGCCAGCTCAACGAGCTTTTTGTCCAGCCCTACTCGAGACCTCTTGGCTCTGATACCATATTAAATTACATGTATCAGTAAATTCACCTAAAAAGTTAAACTGATGAGAAAAAATATCAGTTCGCTTATACTTCAAGAGTCCTCACTGATCGCTGCAAACTGGCGGTCTACTCGTAGTTATAGAAGCATGCATCAGATCCCCACTCTCCTGTCTCCGTAATGTTTGCTCACTTTAGCGCTTTCAATGGCCCTCGCTACCTCAAAGGGCCAAGAAAGGACAAAAAAATATATCACTGATTAGGATTCTGGTTATGTGGCCTAAATCCAGTGAAAACGATGTGTTGATTTGACGACACTGTATTGCCAGGTGTACTTGAGGCTACACAGGATATATCTATGGGCCAGCCGCTCATTCATGCGCCGAGATTTAATTCGTGCCATGGTGGACAGTGAGTAGGGACGGTTACAACTTTCGTGCGTGCGTATCTTTTCATATATCGATTTGCTGACAGAGAAGTGGAATTTACAACTTTTTTTACTATAGCATGTCCGAAACTTTTGGAGGGGACTTGAGCATCGGCGATGCCGAGATCCGGCGGGCGCGCGCGCGCGAATGCTCGACGACCGACGCAAGAAGGAACAGAGGGCAAACGCTCCGGCCAAAACCACGACGAGGATCTTGACGGCGGTGGACGGCGGCGGGAGTGGCCTATGCATCATCTTGTAGCTAGCCACCAACAAATTAAGCCAAGAAGCAGTGAACTTCGGACCACGGTGACAACAAACCTCCAATCCTCCTTGGACCGTACACAACCGAGGAAAAGAAAACAGAAAACCTAGATCGAAGATGGTGGGACCCTCTCCCACTCGCGCTGGCTAGCCGCCAATGAGAGAGGTAGGGGAGGGGGGCGGGGATCGATCTAACGAGAGGTTGGGCACGCCAAGCTGTTGCGGGTTTAGAGATCTAACGGGATTGGCCGGCCGGTGCAAAACCACGTGCGGTTTGTTAGATTAATTACCACGTACGCAAGCAGCTAGCGCTAGCTGCCTGTGCGAACGGCGCCGGCGGTAAAGCTCGGCGCATGCAAAACACGCCTGGAGAAATGGCAATGCGTCGCCTTGTTCTTCTTTCTTTACGCAATTACTCCCTCCATCCAAAAATATAAAAAATATTTTGACTTTATACAAGAATTAAGATTATGTTAAAATTGAAAAAAGTATAAGAGAAAAATAACTTATATGCCTCCATTTAATTATTTTAGAAGATGAAAGATAATATTTTATGTGAATGGTAATGAATAAATACATATGATTGAAAGAAAATAAATAGGGGTGTAGAAGCTAAGGGAACGACTGCTGTGCACTCATACTTCCTGTGCAAACACCGTGCAAACCAACTAAGAAAAGTTTCAAAAAATTCTGAAAAAAATCATGGATGTACATCTCATCTTACCCCATCTACATATAAAATTTCATGATCAAATTCGTCCTATGCTAGAAGTTACAAAAAAGACAAATCACCCCAAATTTGTCTTTTTTATAACTTCTAGCATAGGATGAATTTGATCATGAAATTTTATATGTAGATGGGGTAAGATGAGATGTACATCCATGATTTTTTTCAGAATTTTTTGAAACTTTTCTTAGTTGGTTTGCACGGGAAGCATGAGTGCACAGCAGTCGTTCCCTAGAAGCCAATGCCTTATTAAATCTACATGCAAGCCTTATATTTATAGATAAGATCATTCAAAAAATAAATCTTATAAATTTAGACGGAAAAAGTAGATAGTAAATATTTTTTGTCGTTATTTACCTCTGCGTTCGCCTCGTACTCAACGTGAAAGGTCAACTATGGTTTAATTTGTCTCTGGAAAAGACAAAGTCGTCACGAGGAGACCGATCTACAGGCGCACAAGAAATTGATGCAATTAAGGAAATTTGGCTGAAAAGCTGCAGTATGTATCTTGGGCAAGGTTCACAAAACCGTTTTGAATGCATTTTTCGTTCGCCTGGCGGTACCAGTTTTCATGAAAAACCGCTTGAAAACCGTGAAAAATCGAACGGTTTGCAAATTCAAACCAAATTGAATTCTGGTCAAATCTGTGCGAGAAAATCGTGGTTTTGACGAAAAACTGAGCGGTTTTTGCACAAAATTGTGAAAACCGAAACCACTAGGTTTGTGCGAAAACCCGAGCGGTTTTTAGAGAAAACCGTGAAAACGGGGAAAATAGGGAAAAATAAAAAATAGGGAAAATGCAAAAAAAAAAAGTTGTAAAATTTGTAAAAATACTGGGAAAGCTAAAATTTAGTAAAAATGTAATAAATATATAAAAAAGGTATATGAAAACACGAAAAAAAATTCTAGAATAATCTCTTCTAACATGATCTTTGTAATATTTTAGACAATTGAAAATTGTAAATTAAACATTTATATATCAATAAATAATCTTTCATTGCAATACTACAATTACACAAGTGCAAAAATAAGCATTTACATAACCACATAGCAAAATCATGCATAATTTCATTACCATTCACTTGTCAATACCATTTATATTATAATACATTTCAATTGAAGTTGTAGAGTAGGCATAACAATTAAACATAGCTTCGTCATCCTTCTATTGTCACGAAAATATAATGTTCGACCTACATGAATGGAATGTCAGTAAAAAATTTTCACTTGCAATGAAATCGAACATGCAATTGAAACTAAATTTCAGCATGACCTTTGCTACATTTTGGACATTCTGAAGTTTTAAAGAAGGTATTTAGGCTTTACCAATAATATGTGAACAAATAACTTTTTATTTCAATAACAACCACACATCAATCTAATAAGTGAAAAAAATAGGTATTCAAATATCAATACAATTTACATTTAGATATCTTCCATTTGAAGTTGTAAGGTCGGCATATTTTCGTCGTCCTTCCCACACAAATACCATGTTGGACCTGTATGTACGCTATGTTAGTATGATATCAAGTTGCAATGAAATGAAACATGGAAACGAAACATTACCTTTGGGGCTACGGGTAGTATTGTTGCATGTACACTTAGTTGGCCGTGGTGTATTCCTCAGTGGACATTAAGGCCAATCCTCATGTAGCTAACAACTCCGCCTTGTAATCGTGCTAGTTTTGTCCCATTCATATGCTTGTCGTTTGCTATTGTTGATACAACATAGCATAAAACTCAGGATTATACCACTCGTAAACCCATTGCATGAGAGATTGTACATGAACATTGAAGATGACGTAGTTATAACTGCTATATGAGCTATAGCTCCTTACGTCTCAGCGACCACGGTGACAACAAACCTCCAATCCTCCTTGGACCGTACACAACCGAGGAAAAGAAAACTGAAACCTAGATCGAAGATGGTGGGACCCTCTCCCACCCGCGCTGGCTAGCCGCCAATGAGAGGTACGTAGGGGAGGGGGACCGGATTTGGGAGGAACCGAGGAGCTTTTAGGGCTTTATTAGGCGGGGATCGATCTAACGAGTAGAGGTAGGGCACGCCAAGCTGTTACGGGTTAGAGATCTCCACGTGTCATATATTGCATGCCTGCACCAGATGCCACCGGTCGAGCGCTAGCTCCTCGATCTCCATGTATAGGCCGGCCGGTGCATAACCACGTGCGGTTTGTTAGATTAATTACCACGTATGCAAGCTGCTAGCGCTACCTGTGCGTACGGCGGCGGTAAGCTCGGCGCATGCAAAACACGCCTCGAGAAATGGCAATGCGTCGCCTTTGTTCTTCTTTCTTTACGCAGTTACTCCCTCCATCCAAAAATATAAGATATATTTTAATTTTATACAAGAATTAAAGTTATATTAAAGTTGAAAAAAAGTATAAGAGAAAACAACTTATATGGCTCCATTTAATTGTTTTGAAAGATGAGAGATATATAATACTTTATGTGGGTGGTAATGAATAAATACATACGGTTGAGAGAGAATAAATAGGGGTGTAAAAGCAAATGTCTCATTAAATTTATACGTAAACCTTACATTTATAGATAAAATTATTCAAAAAATAAACCTCATAAATTCTGGCGGATCGAGGAAGTAGATAGTCGCCACGTACTCAGCGTGAAAGGTCAATTATGGTTTAATTTGTCTCTGGAAAAGCCAAAGTCGCCACGAGGAGATCGATCTGCAGGCGCACAAGAAATTGATGCAACTAAGGAAATCTGGCTGAAAAGCGGCAGTATGTATCCTGGAGATCACGAGGCCTGGTTACAACGAACGAGTCGTCACATGCATGGCGCGCGCACTTAACAATTCACCGTTTGTGCGTCCCATGCAGAGCCATATATAAAATCTTTTTGGCCATTTTACATGGACAAGAAAGGACTAGTATAGGGCTTTAGTTTTATTTTTACCCCTGTATCTGTCTCGATCCGTCCCCGTTGGTGTGTAGTCAGCATTAGAACGACACAAGATCTAGATCTTCCCTTTCGAATCCGAAGGTGTCTGTATTCGTGTAGGACTATGTGAGGCTGAAAAATACAGATAAGACGTAATTGTCAGTGTGCCGTGGCAAATCCACTTGAATTAGAGCTGACGCCACCAATGCAATGATTTTTTTTTCAGTTGGTTAAGCCGATAAAACAATCTCCACTGATTGATAGTAAAACGAAGTATTACTATTGGTTGATGAGTGGACATCCCCGGATGCCTCGATCGATCAGCCAATTAATTAATAATCCCAGTACCAGATTAAAATATTTGATCTGATCAGAGTAAATAAGAAAAATTAAAGCAGTCATATTCAATTAATCGCCACTACTGCGGATCGGGCATGCACAAGCGGTTCGAAACCGCTTTCAGAAGCGGTTTTAGAACCGCTTGTAAGCAACCGCGAGTGATGCCCCGTCGAGTATCAAGCGGTTACGGTTCGACACTTCACTGACTCCTGGCGGTTGGAGTTACCGACCGCTTGTGAAGAAACCGACAAAGGCGTTTTCATTATATTCAATATAGAATATGTTTTCGAGAGGGTTTTGATATAGATTTTGATAATTAAAATAAATAGAACTACAAGAGTTTTTGACACAATTAAATAAATATTATTCATGCATACTCATTGAGATAATTACAGGTTCATTTACGTAAAAATCTGAACTTAATAGACTAAAAATGGTCAAGTTGATGAACACATGAAATAATAAGCCACTTTTACAAGTTTCAAAGAATAAAAAGGCGAATCTTGAGCTCAATTCTTGCATCGTCGCTCTTTATATCCTTGGTCGACGTTGATGCACGATTCACTGTCCTGATTATATTCAATATAGAATATGTTTTCGAGAGGGTTTTATTTTTTATCACCACTACAGAACACTACATCACTGCCGGTTCCAAACTGGCATCACTGCCGGGTATTGGAACCGGCAGTATGTATCGGCGATGACAAGTCACGCGATTTTAAATGCGAAATCTGGCGTGCGTCTGCGGTTGCTAGGATTGAACACTGTGACCTACAGACCGGCGTAAACACTCCTTACCATCTCACCTAACACACACTTCTCAATTAGTATAAGATATATGTTCCTTTTATCCTTCACATCCGAAAGTTTCAACGATTATTTGGGCATTCAAATGACTTCAAATAAAAAGTTGTCAACTACAAAGTTGTAGATCTCATCGAGAGCTACAATTTTCATATAAATTTTATCTTCATCCGACTCCATATGCAAAAGTTATGATTTTTTCAAAAATAGTATCATTGCGGTTCGATTCGAACCGGCGAGTATCTATTATCACTGCCGGTTCTTGTTGAGAACCGGCGGTGATAATAATCTCGTAAACAGTTAAGTATTAGGACGGGCTAATATTTTCAAAAATCATAACTTTTACATACGGAGTCGGATGGAATAAACATATGAAAATTGTAGCTCTCGATGAATCTAACTTTATTGAATCTTCTTTTGAATCATTAGATATCAAATAATCGTTGGCGATTATTGGACATTTAAATGACTTCAAATAAAAAGTTGTCAACTACAAAGTTGTAGATCTCATCGAGGGCTACAATTTTCATATAAATTTTGTCTCCATCCGACTTCGTATACAAAAGTTATGATTTTTTAAAAAAATATTATCAGTACCGGTTCGATTCCGAACCGGCAGTGATAATTATCACTGCCGGTTCTTGTTGAGAACCGGCAGTGATAATAACTTATCACTGCCGGTTTTAAGAAGAATCAGCAATAATAGTATCATTACGGTTTAGCTTTTGAGCCGCGGTAAAAATGTTATCCTTCTTGGGTTCTAAGCCAGAAGCCGGCGATGATAAACCCAAGCAGAATGAGGGTTTTTGTAGTAGTGGATATAGATTTTGACAATTAAAATGTATAGAATTACAGGAGTTTTTGACACAATAATTAAATATATATTATTCATGCGTAGTCATTAAGATAATTACATGTTCTTTTACATGATCTGAACTTAATAGCTAGACTAAAAATGAACAAGGATGAACACATGAAATAATAAGTCACTTTTACAAGTTTCAAAGAATAAAAGGGTGAATCTTGAGCTCATTTCTTGCATGTGTCGCTCTTTATGCCCTTGGTCGGCGTTGATGTCGTCGAGTTCACTGTCCTTATTTGAGGACAAAGTCTCCAACCATTTGCGTGGAACTACGCCTTTGGGGATACAATCTAAATCGACAATAAAGCCGATGAGTTGTTCTTGGATTGCTTTAACTTCGGTGCGGCGGGATAATGCACGGCTCATCGATGTTGGGTGACAAAGTGGGAAGTAAATAAATCTCTGGACATGTAATTAAAGTGTAATTAAGTACTAAGAAATTGACATGTTCACACTACCTCGGCGTTGGTTGTCGGCACATCGCCGTGGGTAATAGTTTGCATATAGTGGCACACATAATAGCCACATAAGTTGTTTCCTACATGCGTCAGTAGAACTGCGATGAAATTTGAGAGAAAACAATTATTATTGGGATGAAAAACATTACGGCATATTAATATTCTTTATCGTGCTCGAGTGCTTATTTGTACATCAAATTCGTTCTCGAAATCTCCTTGTTGCTTCTTTGGAACCTTGCGAATGCCTGTGTGATGCGTTATTATGAGTAGTAATTATCGAGTTGAATTAGCAAGGTATTTCAACATATATAATAAGGAATTAAAACTATAAGTATATTGCTATATACTGTTTAGGGTGTCAATGATATATTGATATTGGTCCACCGAGTCCTTTTGAGTCTTGAACAACGATCTGGTCGCTATCAAGCTTGATGACAAGAAGGATCCAGTGATACCTATTCATATATGTATTGCAACATATATGTAACTAGCTAGTAGTATTATCAATGCCTTGGAAAATATAAGAACGAGAGGTTGTATATATATGTACCTGAAGTTGAAGGGCAGAAGTATGTACGGTTTGTAGTGCTGTCCCAATAATGCATCGAGAATGTAATCTTCAACATCCTTTCGGCCATTTCTCAATCCAAAGACGTACTCGTTAACAATCTCTGGGTCGATGAAGCCCACGTTGAAGATGTGTTCTCTTTTCTACATCTTTGTATCTCCATTCTACATAGAAAGGTATAAGTTTAAGAGTTGCAATTTTATTATGCGAGGAAGCACACAGTAAAGGTATGAGCTTGGCACTTACGAGGCACCGACAACTCATGAGAGACACGTTGATGGAGTCGGCATGGTAAATATTGTAGAAGTCATCGAATTGAGCCATATCTTTATTATCCCGCGATAAAAATCATCTTGTTTGAAGCGGAGGAAACATCGCTCTTCCTTGAGCAGACTCATCATGTACCATTCGTGAAATTGCCGCATCTTGGTTGGCGAGATCCTTTATCTCATTAGGGTCAATCGGCTCCGACCCAACTTATATTGCCATTTGACCTTTGCCTTTGGGAGATCATCTGTTAATCCAAGAGCTGCATCATGAACCGAGTCTGCACCCTTCATAAATTTGTCGAGGTTCTCCTGATCTTGGTCTCTCTTGTTCTTTCCCGCCGCCGCCTGACCACGTTTATTCTTCTGTGTAGCCTTTAGTATTGTCCGTTCATAGTTGGAAGGCACAGGCAGTGGCTTTGCACGGCATGTTGCGAAGTGTTCCGCCGCTTTTGGATCAATTGGTTCCTTTGTGCAGCCAATTCTGCTTTCCTGACCGCGTCACTCTCCTCCGGCGTCATATCATATGCCCTCTTTGTAGGTTCCTTTGTCTTTGTTGATCGGCTGGAGGAGGCCTTCTTGGGAGCGGGTGGAAGACCCTTTCTGCTATCGAGCTTCTTCCTTGGAGGAGATGGTGGAGGTGTGGTTTTCCTGGGGGGTTCGTTTTTGTTTGAGATGGTGGTGGCGGAGTAGGGCTTCTTCGTGGAGCGGGTGGTGGAGGAGGCGTGCTCTGTTTTTCCGGCGAGGCATTGCGTGGAGGTGACGTTGGAGGCATGGGTTGCCGTGGTGGAGATGACACCGCCACACCATCTGGAAATATGATGTACCGTTTGCGCCAGAGGATGATATTGTGGAGGGCCTGTCCAAGCTTGTTCACGTCGTCGCCTCCGGTAATATCGAGGTGAAGTTCTTCAAATCCGCTCAGCACCTCCTCCACCACGACCTTCGAGTAACCCGGGGGTATTTCGTTGCAGTGGAACGTCTGGCCCTGCTCCACCGGATATGCCATGCCGTAAGCCACCTTGATGGAGAGGTTACGCGCATCGACGTGTAGCTCACACTGGCGGCGAACCCTTATGTCATCCATGGGGTAACGGGCTAGCAAGTTCTCCGCTTCAGGGCCCGGTGGGCGCGCAGCTACTCCACCCAGCGGAGGGCTGATCCGACATCCGGTGATTGCTCGGACCTAGTCCCTGAAGCTTCTTGAGGGCAAGTTGTACTTGTTGCGCAATTTGCTCGCCGATGCTAGCTTTGGGTTGCTCTGAGCTCTTGTTCCAATTGGTACACTTTATGTGATTCTCTTGTTTTGCTTCTCTGCGGCTCCTATCGTACCCACATCTTTGGCGAAACCGTACTTCCACGGCGTATGCTTGCCCATACCTCGTGTCCGTCCCAGTGCTCGGGGTTTTGAAGGGCATGTGTTAGCTCATCATTCTCCCTATCGCACGAACGTGCACTGCTCGAGGCCTTTCGGCGGTTTGTACAATCCTTTGACCGACCTCTTGCACTCTGGTGCCATCACCAAGCTGCCATCATCGAAAGGCTCCCCGTGACCCATAAACCAATTGCGCAGCGCGGATCCCTGAAGTGGTAGCCGGTGTGATGTCCCGCCATTAATTCTTCTTCCGCTTCTCCCATTTGAGTGACTGACCTTGAGGTAACCACCGGTGCCAAGATGGTGATGGTATTTCTTCTTCGTGAATTGGCCTTGTTCTTTTGACTCATGATGCGGCCTTGATTGACGGCTTGTACTCCTCGAATGCTTCGGTGATCCGTCGGCTTAGGAAATTGGTTGAAGTCGGGTCTTTCTCCTACGCACATACTTGCGGGTGAGAGACGTCTTCCACGCTGAAACATGGTGGCCATTTTCTTCAAAGTGAATTTCTTGGCCTTATCTTCCTTCCCTTGAAATGTGAAATTTTCCTTAATATCTTTCGAGCATATCCTTGGTAGCTTGAGGCTGCGGCCCATTTTACGATGCTAATTGGGGCGTGATCCCTCACGTGATAACATAGCGTTGTTGTGCAATAAGCTAGCTGAAAGAGGGGCAACCGCATCCTTCGTTGTTAACGTCCGTAAACACGTGCTTTGTGGATGGCTTCTTGTTAGGTCCCCGATGGTGGGTTGGTTGCTTTCGATGTACGGGTTTGAAATACACAAACATATGTATAAGCGTGTCGAGTGTATTATATTAATGAATTGCGATTAATTAACATGTCCACGGGATTATATTCTTACGGCTATACCTCATCCTCGCCGAACCGGTGGCTCGGCGTCAATAGCTTCATCGGTTGCGACTGAACGGCCTCCTTTGGAACCAACATTAGCTTCATCATTTGCGGCCGCCACGGCCTCACGGAACCAACATTAGCTTCATCATTTTGCAACCGCCACGGCCTCACCGGAACCAACATTAGCCTCCTCGACAGAATGGCGCTACCCGGTAGCGATGAAGTCCATCAAGCTGTTCTCCGCGCCGAAAGTAGGGTCACCACGTCCTGGTTGCTCCATCTATCCTAATTCGGAAAAAATGTTGACATAAACAACCATATCACAGATTACAACACAAGCATATTGTAATAAATTCCTTTCCTCTGCACCACAAAACAAATATAATATTCGGAAAAAATGTTGACATTTCACATATACTTACACATTTCACATATACTTATACAATTTGACATTTTCACATATTCTTACACATTTCACATATACTTATATATACATTTCACATATACTTACATATTTCACATGATACATATACAATTGACATTTCACATATACGTCACCCCGTGGCCTTCTTCACCCAGTGTATCATATGCTCTCCTGGCAGCCATGCTTTTCGAACTTGCAGGTGCTGATGAAAAGCCAGCCAGAACCTTCTCCAACGGCCGGCACCAGATGTCGCCGATGGGCTCGCCACGCCGCGGCGGCGAACGCGTTGCGTTGCCGGCCGTTCTTGAGCCCATCGGCGATATCAGGTGCCGGCTGTTGGAGAAGGTTCTAGCTGGCTTTACCAACACCTGCTAGTTCGAAAAGCATGGTCGACAGATAGCCTCTGATATAATAGAGTTGAGATATGGCAACAGATCACATAAAGGCAACATTATGTCATTCATATAATGAATGATGACTAATATGGCAAAATGGAGGTAATTACATTTCACATGATACATATACAATTGACAATTCACATATTATTGCTTATTTGCTAAATAAAAAATAATGAATCACCCGGTTTCCACATTGCATGTCATCATTTCAAAAAATGAAATAAGGTTATTAGCGATCATTCCATGTCAACTAAGCACGTCAGCTCGTGGCCTTCTTCACCCAGTGTATCGTATGCTCTCCTGTGTGACCCAGGACGGCGGCGCGGGGGTCTCGACGGAGGGGGCGGCGGTGAGACACAGGAGAGAGCGCGTGGGGACTTAGAAAATTTGTGGTCTGAGAGCGGGGACTTAGAAAAATTGGTGTGTGGACTACTTATACCGGGACCACTACAAGCGGTTGGTAATACCAACCGCTTGTACATAGGACTTCTACAAGCGGTTGGTATTACGAACCGCTTGTAAATGTGCTAACAAAAAAGAATGGCTAGGGCGCGAGTGGCTCGAACCTCGCGGGCTCGCCCAAGACTCAAGCACCACGCGCTAGCTGTGGGGAGGAGATCTTGTCAACCTAAAAGGGCACCATATTGTTTTGAATATTAGCAGGAAGCACTACTACAAGCGGTTGGGATTACCAACCGCTTAGAAATCTCTTCCTGGCGGTTAGTATTACCAACCGCTTAGAGAATATTCCTGGCGGTTTTTCTACCAACCGCTTGTGGAAGTGAGTTCGGTTTTTACTACACAATTTTTGGATTGAAGTCAGTCGACAATTATTGGTCTTCGACAGTTGGTTTTTACTACACAATTATTGGAATGGTAAAAGTAAAACCCAATAAAGCGAAATGGTATAATGGTAAAAGTAAAAAGGTAAAACATAAAATCATCAAAAATCTAAAAAATTCATAATAAAATATCAAAATTTGTAGAATCTGAAAAATATCAGAATAAAAAATTGAGGATTTGTAGAATTTGGAGAATTCATAACAAAAATCTGAAAAATTCATAATAAAAACTTGAGGATTTGTAGAATTTGTAGAATTCATAACAAAAATCTGAAAAATTCATAATACAAGCACTTTATTTTTTGAAAAATGCTTTTGGCACTTTAGCACTAGGCGATGAAGGCGAGAGAGAGTAGGAGACTAGGAGATGAAGAGAGTGAGTAGGAGACTAGGCGTAATACTGCACGATTTACTAGTACAAAAAGAAAGTGAACATCATTGCCACTTTCCTAGTTACATTGCAAGGTCGCAGTGCACACACCTCACCCCAACACTTAAATCTGTAGTTACAAAGTGCACACACCTCACCCCAACACTTTCCTAGTTACATTGCAAGGTCGCAGTGCACACACCTCACCCCCAACACTTAAATCTGTACATCTCAAGTAGTCACATACTTTGTCTTTACAAGTGTTCCTTCATTATGATCGCGACGTATGAAAGGAGCATCACGTTTGTGTCATTGAGGAGGCTTATGTCGACATCCACAGTGAAAGGAGGAGCTCGTCGAATCGACTATACTCTTCCTCGTCTGTGGCGTCCTCAACTCAACAATCCTTCGTTTGCCTTGGAGAACCACGTGTCGCTTTGGCTTACTACTACAATCTTTCTTGTCATACGCTTCTTAGGTTTGCTTGACATGTCCATTACGTAGAAGACACTGTCTCACATCATTCGCGAGACGAGCGGTTCGCGCTCAGAGCCGACTTGCGTGAGGTCCACGATTGTCATACCGTATTTGTCGACCTTCACGCCGCTTGAAGTCAGTTTGACCCATTGGCACTTAAATAGAGGGACCTTCAAAGGTCCATAGTCGAGCTCCCATATCTCTTCTATGAAACCATAATATGTATCCACCTTGCCTTTGTTGTCTTGGCATCTATCACGGACACCACTATTACGGTTGGTGCTCTTGTTATCTGGGCTCGGTGTAGAATGTGTAACCATTTATCTCGTACCCCTTGAATGTCACGATTTCACTAGATGGTCCCCCGAGCCAAGCATTGCAACTGTTCATTGTCTGACCCTTTCAAAAGGATGTAGTTTTGTAACCAAGCGCCGAAAGAATCCATGTGCTTCACGGTTATCAATCCTCAGACCTCCCGGAAATCGCGTGTAGAATACTCTTGTGCTCAAGGACATACGGGCCACTACAGTTGATTGTATCAAAACCGTGAAATGTGCTTGCTTAAATGTAAGAAGATCATTGCATGCAATTGCTTTCCTTCCTAGTGTCCCTTTTCCCGTAGCCTCCCTCATGGCGTGATATAGGGGCGCCGATCGGGTTTAGATCATTAATGTAATCCACACAAAACTCAATCACCTCCTCGTCCCATAACCCTCGGAAATGCATCCTTCCGGACGAGAACGATTCTGGACATACTTCTTTAGCACACTCATGTACCTCTCGAAAGGGAACATGTTGTGCGGATATACTGAGTCGAGAATACCTATCTCTTTGACAAGGTGAGCAGTGAGATGGACCATAATATCAAAGAATGCAGGAGGAAAGATCATCTCAAGACTAACCACACTTTGTACCACGTCATCCTGCAGCTTACTTAGTTTATCTGGGTCGATGACCTTCTGTGAAACCGCGTTGAAAAAAGAACACAGCTTTGTGATTGTCCCACGTACCCACTCGGGCAGTATGCCTCTCACGACCATGGAGCAAGCGTGTCATTAACACAAAAGCAGTCATGGGATTTCATGTGTGCGATTTTATTCTCTTTCGTGTTTATGAGTCTCTTTACATTGGAGGAGTATCAGGAAGGACCTTCACACTTGTTCAGAACTCTATCATGCTTTTTTCTCTTCTTTGCTTAGAGTGTAGCTCGCAGGATGTAGGTAATGTTGTCCTTTCCTCTTTTTTCCGGATGTAAGTCGTTCCTCGGTTCAAGAGTTTAAGGTCCTTAGAGCTTGCGGTGTATCTTTCGATTTTCCGTACATATCTAGGTAGCCTAGCGGTGTTCAAGCGGACATTCTTCGTGATGTGCATGAAGTCAAGCGAGTGAGCGAACCTCCATGACTTCCCAATAAGGCAAGTCCCAAAATATTGACTTCTTCTTCCACATGGGTGCTGACCATCCTCATTACGCACATGTTTGCTTCGGGACCCTTTCCAAATACTACTTTCAAATCCTTTACCATAGCAAACACACGTGGCCCACTACGATCTTTGAGGCCTTGCACGAAGGTCTAGTTGACCGTTAAATTTCCTTCCTTTCTTCATAGCGGGTGACTCGAAGAAGAAACCTACGGTGACCCATGTACACAACCTTCCGAGAGTTTTTCAGGTACATGCCGTCCGTTTCATCTAAGCACTGGATGCAGGCTCTATATCCTTTGATAGTTAGGCCGGACAGGTTACCGAGAGCAGGTCAATCGTTGATTGTTACAAATAACAAAGCACGTAGGGTGAAATACTCCCTTTGTACTCATCCCATACCCTTGCACCATCCTCCCTAGCGTCACAAGATCTTCAACCAATGGTTTCGGTAGACATCGATGTCATTTCCGGGTTGCTTGGGGCCTTGGATCAACAACGGCATCATGATGTACTTTCGCTTCATGCTGACCATGGAGGAATGTTATAGATACATAGTGTAACGGGCCGGTGCTATGGTGCTGCTCAATTCTCGAAAGGATTCATCCCATCGGTGCTCAACCCAAACCTTATGTTTCTCACCTCATCTGCGAAGTCCGGGTATGTCCGGTCGACTTTCCTCCTTGTGAGCCATCTGCGGGGTGTCTAAGCATCCGTCGTCCTACGCTCTTCTTTGTGCCAACGCATCATCCGGCATGCGCTTTGTTAGCAAACATACGTTTCAATCGGGGATCGGAAGGAAATACCACAACACTCTAGCTGGAGGTCTCTTCTTCTTCGCTCCCCATCTATTTCACTGGATCGTCACGTTTCACCTTATACCGTGATTCTTTGCACCTCGGACAAACATCCAAATCGGCATACTCATTACGATACAGGATACAATCATTAGGACATGCGTGTATCTTACAGACTTCCAATCCCAAAGGACGGATAACTTGCTTGGCTTCATATGTAGATTCGGGTAGAGTGTTATCTTCGAAGCAACTTCTTTACGAGTGATAACAACTCATCGAATCCCTTATCTGACACACCATTTGTAGCCTTCCATGCATGAGTTCCAGTGTGGTACGCAGCTTTTTGTGTCCCTACCCACAGTTTGGGTACAAAGGAGTTCTGTGGTCCTCTAACATGCGCTGAAACTTCTCAAACTGTCTTTCATCTGTGTAGTCTCCCCTCTCAGTCATGCAAACATCTGGTCTAGCTCATCATCACCAAAGTCACCAACTGTTTCTTCCACGGAACAGTATTGCGTGCCGTCCGGGATACTGTTCAATCCATTTCCTCTTCCTCGCCTTCTTCATCGTCTTCCTGGCTAATCGCCTCAACTTCGCCATGGTTGGTCCAATGGTATAGTTTGGCATGAAACCTCTCATGATCAAGTGGTTCATAACTTGCCATCATTTGGAGTGCTCCTTCTCGTTCTTGCAATCTACACACGGACAACATATGAAGGCGCTCGAGGCAAGAATGCAACAACCGATCGAGAAAAGCACTTGACGCCATCAATGAACTCTCTCGGCGACGGTCCGCATTGTACATCCATTGCCGATTCATCTACACCAAGTTATAATTTCATTAAAAATTATAACAAATTTAGTTACAAAAATTATAACCTAACTTATAGGTACATTTAAAATCTATAGCTCACAAGCTCTTAAATCTACCTTGGTAATTATTTTTTCTTCTTGAGTCTACAATTAATGACCATATTTTTCTTCTCCAACAAAAAAGCTCCACCTACACCGTCATACAATTTAAAACATACCTTTCTAATTTTTTATCCCTTTCTACCTTTGTAATTATTCTTTTATAGTTCTACATTTTTTCTATTTTATTTACGAAAGGACCGATATGTCGCCTAGAGGGGGTGAATAGGCGTTATTTCAGATTTAAATGCATAGCGAAATTTACTATTAGGATAGTCCGAAAGTACCTTTGATTGTCCGAGTGGTTCGGATAGTCCGAATGTCTTTTCGGATACTCAAGCGCTCTTATAATAAAACCCTAAAAAGTAGATCTGAGTTATTTGAGAGGCTAGATTACTACCAAATAAAGTTTCTAAGCTAGGGCAACTTCCAGATTATGAGATCCACCCAATATCTATTGCAAGAGGCTACAAAACCCTTGAATCCCCAAAAGATTAAGCTAAGCACAAAAAGGGAACAAGTGTAAAACTTACAAACAAGAGAGATGCAGCGAATTTTCTCCGAAGTTCGGATCCTTGAGGGGATCCTACGTCTCCGTTGAGGCGGCACAAAGCCGGGGTCTCTTTCAACCCTAATCCTCTAGGTGTTGCACCAAGCACTCACCTACTTTTCTTTGAATCCTTCCCTTGCGGAGGTGGATTCAACCTTCACAAACTTCCGGCGGCGTCCCACACGAGCTTGGGGGCTCACCGGCAACTCCTAGCCGTCTAGGAGTCCTCAACCTCCAAGAGTAAAAGATCCGGCAAGAGATTCGCTTGAAGATGAACCAAGTGCTCAAGATGAATCACAACCTCTAGCTCCTTCAAACTCTCAACTAGATTTCCCCCAAAAGATTTGCTAATCAAGAGATCAAGAGGGAAGAACACTAGAGCTCAAGAGTGAGAGAACCTGACTCAAAATGAAATGAATGCACTTCTTTGATGGTAGGTGGGAGTTGGGGAGGTATTTAAAGCCCCCAAAACTAGCCGTTTTCACTTGACTGACATCTTTGGGATAGTCCGAACCAATTTGAACTAGGGCAACAGAGCGCCTTTGTTAGGACGGTCCGAACGAAACTTGGATAGTCAGAACCAATAAGACTTAGCCCTAGCCGAGGAGGGGTCGTTCGGATACTCGAACCGGTGTTGGACATTCCAACCAAATAGAATGGACCAACAGAGAGGGTCTCGGATACTCGAAGCGAGGTTCGGACATTCAACTCGAATTTTGCAGAACAACCGAGGGGTCCGGCTCGGACATTCGAACAAATTTTGGATACTCAGAACAAATTTGAACACTTTGCCCTAGGACTTCACACATTGACCCATACTAAGACTAGGATTCATCTTTGAGCACATTGGATCATTTTAAAACTATTTCTTGCCACATCCCTCTTAATAGTGCTACCGTCCTTAAACTCAAATAAAATTTAAAACATATACATCCGTTGAGTTTAACCGACGCCTTTTCTTCTCGAATTTGAGGGACCTCTTTCCTTAGCGACTTTCCCATGGCGTATTCATCATACATAATACTCACAAAGCTCATTAGTCACTTAATCTTGTTGTCATTAATCACCAAAATCATTAAGGGCCTAGATGCACTTTCAATCTCCCCTTTTGGTGAGTTGATGACAACACGATTAGATTTAGATAAAATTGAAATGAGAGAGTATTTGGAGAACCAAATACACGGAGAAGCTCCCGCTAAATGTGTGCATTGAACTAATTTGAGTGGAATGTCAAACGCACATATTTACGGGAAATTTTGCGAGAGCTCCCCCTAAATTTTTGTTTTCGAGAGAATATAGCAAGATATATGACAGATAATTTGCATAAATAAATATGACATGATATCACACAAATGCGTTGCCAAAGAGAAATGGAATTAAGCTATTAATATCAAGCATCCAACACAAGCAAACCAGTATACGCAACAATAGTTCAACTAAAGCAACAGCCAAAAGCACAAGTTTAATAACACAAAGCAAACTAAGCAACTAAGCAACCAACCAAGCAACAACTAAATCTAATCTCCTCACTCCCCCTTTGGCATCAAGGCACCAAAAGGGTCACTCCTCGTCGCCGCTGTCGTCGGCCTCCTCGCTATCATCATTGTCCTCTGGAACAGGCGCATAAGCAGAATCGCCCTCATCATCGCCAGTGGGAGCAGAGACAGCGGGAAGATCAAAAAGCTGCCGGGTTGTCGAATCAACTGTCGCTGAATCAGACTCTGACTCGGACTCAGATGAACAAGACAGGTTGAGCTTCCCTTTGATGACATTGAGCTGACGGCGAGTGTCGGTGATCTTCTCATTTACTTGCTTGATCTTCTGACGGTTCTTGATCCCAAGGCAAAAGATAGCACGAAGCATGCTCTTGATGGAGCCACTGGGAGAAGAAGGATCACCTGAAGCAGGCCTCGCTGAAGTGGCAGCACACAGTAGTGGGTATTTGAAGGAGGAGGGACTGGCTGAACTGGAGGAGGTGGAGCCTTGATCACACCGGACGCGATACGGCACATGCTCCACATCCTTAGCAAACCACAAGCCTGAGATACTCTCAACCATACACATCACATATGGAGCGAATCCACAAGCACTTTCTGGGTGAGGGAGTTGAGGCGGATCTCTTGCCAAATAAAATCAAATACATCAAATGGCCTAGAACCCTCACCAATCCTCAAAAGCAGGTTCCTAGAGTAGGAACTGATGTTGGTGGCGTCTCCCTCCTTGGGCCACAAAGTCTTCCTTAGCAGCTTGTACAGGATGGCATAGAATGGCTTCAAACCTTTTGTGGTGCCCAACTTGAAGTTCTGAGATTCATCATACAGAGGAGTCAAATCATTGATGCTGGAAGAGTCAAAAACATGAAGTTTGTCCAAGTTCTCCCAGCCCTCGGTGTTGAATCCAATGCAGTCAGCAAACTGAGCCTTGGTCACAGAATAGTATAGCTCATCAACCATGAACCACATGGTGCTCTCAGCATCTGTGGTGGACATACTGGTCGCATAGAAGCGTACCACAACCGTTGTTCCATTTGCACTGAAGGACATGATCTCTCTCAGTTGTGGCGCTCTGGCGGCAATCACCTCATTGAATACTGTGTCCTCCTGCTGTGTCATGTAATCCCAGTCAATGTACTGCATCAATGCCACTGGGTTCTTCTTCTCAGCAATCACAGAGTCATAGAAGTCCTGTTGGAAGTGATTCCAGAATCGCTTGTCCACATAATCTTCTTGCAAATAAAGCAGGGGATCCTGACTCCTGTGCTGACGGACCTCTTTGCCTCTCCCTTGCCCAACACAGTAGTCGATCTTCTTCTTTGGAGTCACACCCATTGGAGTAGCACGACGGGTAGGGTGAATCTCCAAAGGTCCAATCAGCGCACCTTCCCGGCGCTGAGCTGCACACTTAGCTGCCCTCAACCTAGGCTTAGCAGCCCTAGGATCCTCAGTACCACTGCCTCCCTGACCCTCATCACCTTGACTTGTAGCACCCTTATGACCAGTTTTCTTTCTTTTGCGAATGGCTTGGCGCTTCGGTCTTCCGACAGACTGAGCAAGAGGAGATTCCGGAGGGGAATCAACAGGAGGATTAGCGGGGGCCGCCGAGGAGCCACCAGCGGGAAGATCATGCCTAGCCTTCTTCGAGCGAGCCGCATCGATGTCAGCTTGGCCAGAGTGAGGGTTGCCACCTTGAGAGGGATCCATCTAAAGGTATACAAGGGTTGAAGCAAGATTAGACATTAATTATAACCTTGATGAACAATAAAGAGTTGAAATGAAGTCACAAACTTTGGATAGTCCGAAGTTATCTTCGGATAGTCCGAGAGTTTCTTCGGATAGTCCGAAGTTTTCATTCGGATAGTCCGAACCTCTTCGGACATTCCGAATGGAAACTCGGACATTCCGAGGTGACAGTTCATAAACCCTAAATTTTCAAACTAGGTGATAATTCAACAAATTTAATATCTAATCATAGGATGACTATCCTAGCAAGGTCTAGGATGGTCTAGAGTCCAAGGGTTCTCAAAATAAATATGAAAACAACCGGCATTAGGAGAGGTTTGAACCAACCTTTTGAAGGCTAGAAACCGGGAATCCAAGGCAAATCCGGAGCACAAGGATGATGGAGGTGAACCCCTCGCCCTTGGAGAAGGTCTTGAAGCCCTCAAATCGCAAAATCTCCGGCCAAAACCCTAGATCCAAGTGCTAGGGCGGAGTAGAGGAGAGAGAAACCGAAAATATGAAGTGAGGGGAAGAAAGGAGGAAGAGAGAGGGTCGGGCGACTTAAAAAGCCCGAGACCCCACTTCGGACAGTCCGAACTTAAGTTCGGATAGTCCGAACGATTCAGATAGTCCGAATGGAATTTGGACGATCCAACTATTTTCTCGAGATAGCATGAAAACAAAGGCGTAAATGACTCGAGCGAGAAATAGATAAGAGGACCTAAAGAGTCAAGTCATCAAGTGATCGCAAGCCATGCAACAATTCAAACCATGATCACGGGATGATTGACAGATCCAAAGATCAAAACCAACAAACACAATAAGATAAGAGAAATAAAGAGAATAAGGTTTTCTAAGACATTTTTCAATCACCAATCAACGTGAGCATATTTCAAGCCAAATTGCGAGAGTCTAGAATATTTAGTCCACTCCTCAAATCACAAAACCTCTTCTCATCAAGTGGCTTGGTAAATATATCGGCTAATTGGTCAATTGTGCTCACATGTTGAATTTCAATATCGCCTTTGGTGGAATGGTCTCTTAGGAAGTGATGGCGGATATCGATATGCTTTTGTACGGAGTGTTGGACTGGGTTGTTGGCAATTTTTATGGCGCTCTCATTGTCACACAAAAGTGGCACATGGTTATAGGTTAGGCCATAATCATTTAGAGTTTGTCTCATCCAAAGCAATTGCGCACGCAGCTTGACTCAACGGCTATATATTCGCCGGTGTGGATAGGCTACTCTTGAATTTTGCTTCTTAGAGGACCAAGAGACAAGAGATCTACCTAAGAATTGACAAGTTCCCGAGGTACTCTTCCTATCCACCTTACATCCGGCATAATCCGCATCGGAATAGCCAACCAATTCAAAAGATGAACCTTTAGGATACCAAAGCCCAAAATGAGGAGTGTGCACTAAATATCTCAAGATTCTCTTTACGGCCACCATGTGACACTCTTTAGGAGCGGCTTGAAACCGTGCACACATGCACACACTAAGCATAATATCAGGCCTAGATGCACAAAGATAGAGTAGGGAACCGATCATCGAGCGATATACCTTTTGGACGACCGGTTTACCTTCTTTGTCGAGGTCTAGATGCCCGTTGGCATGCATTGGCGTCTTGATTGGCTTGGCGTTCTCCATACCGAACTTCTTGAGCATGTCCTTGATGTACTTTGTTTGGCATATGAAGGTTCCTTCCTTGAGTTGTTTGACTTGAAAGCCGAGGAAGAACTTCAACTCGCCCATCATGGACATCTCGAATCTTTTAGTCATTATCCTACTAAAGTCTTTGCACAAATGTTCATTAGTAGATCCGAAGATGATGTCATCAACATATATTTGACATACAAATAAATCAATATCAATGTGTTTAGTAAAGAGAGTGGGTCGGCCTTTCCGACTACAAAACCTTGACCGAGAAGAAAATCACGAAGGCACTCGAACCACGCTCTCGGAGTTTGCTTAAGTCCATAGAGAGCCTTGTGTAGGAAGTAGACGTGGTCCGGATGGTTCGGGTCTTCGAAGCCGGGTGGTTGCTCAACATAGACCATCTCGGAGAGTGGTCCATTCAAGAAAGCGCTTTTCACGTCCATTTGATACAACTTAAAATCATGGTGAGTAGCAAAGGCAAGTAATATTCTAATAGATTTAAGCCTAGCTACGGGAGCATACGTTTCATCGAAATCCAAACCTTCGATTTGCGTGAAGCCTTGAGCAACTAACCGGGCTTTATTCCTCGTCACTATCCCGTTCTCGTCTTACTTGTTCCGAAATACCCATTTGGTTCCGATAACATTTTGTTTGGGCCTTTCGACAAGCTTCCACACTTGATTCCGTTCGAAATTGTTTAACTCTTCTTGCATGGCCATCACCCAATCCGGATCTTGAAGCGCTTCTTCTACCTTAAGCGGTTCAAGAGAAGAAACAAAAGAGTAAAATTCAGAAAAATTTGCGACACGGGATCGAGTAGATACTCCCTTGTTAATGTCTCCTAGGATGTTGTCGACGGGATGATCTCATTGCACGCTTTGATGGACTCTTGGATGAGGTACGGTTGTGTTGGTTCTTTGGATGGGACCCTCATCATCTTGAGTGGCATTCGAGCCGTCTTGAGCTCGCATTGAAGACGAAGGAGTATCATCCGGAGCATCCATCGTCGCGTTATGAACTCCTTGAGTTGAAGCGCTTGGCATTACATCTTCCTCAAGTGGCCTTACTTCTCCAATTGCTAGTTTCTTGATTGCGTCGCACGGGGGTTCTTCCCTGTCAATCACAACACGATCAACTTGTTCTACCTGAGAACCGTTAGTTTCATCAAATGTCACATCACGCGAAATTTCAACCACACCGGTGGTGTTGTTGAAAACTCGGTATGCATAGGCATTTGATCCATAACCAAGTAAGAAACCTTCATCTACTTTAGGAGCAAATTTAGACGACTTAGCTTTCTTGTTGAGGATGTAGCATTTGCTCCCGAAGACTCGAAAATAGGATACATTGGGTTTCTTCCCGGTAAGTAGCTAGTCGCCGTCTTTTCAACAACTTGTGGAGATATAGCGGTTGGAGCTGTGGCACGCGGTGTTGTGACCTCTGCCCGAATATGTCGGAGACCTTGTATTAAATCAAGCATTGTGCGCGCCATCTCGATGAGAGTTCGATTCTTCCTCTCGCCACCCCATTACATTGAGGAGAATAAGGAGCCGAGAACTCGTGTTTGATGCCTTCTTCATCGAGATACTCCTCAACACCGGTATTCTTGAATTGGTGCCGTTGTCCTCAATTCTCTTGATCTTCACTTGAACTCATTTTGAGCCCTTCTCATGAATTTCTTTAAGCTTCCTTGGGCCGCTTTTGTCATGCAAGAAAACACCCAAGTAAAGCGAGAAAAATCATCAACAATAACTAAACCATACTTGTTTCCACCAATGCTTATGTAGGCGATCGGGCCGAACAAGTCCATGTGTAGCATCTCCAAGGGTCTCGAGGTGGTCATCACATTCTTCGCGGGATGAGTAGCTCCAACTTGTTTCCCCGCTTGACACGCGCTACACACTCTATCTTTCTCAAAGACAATATTCGTTAGCCCAAGGATGTGATTGCCCTTTATGAGTTTGTGAAGGTTCCTCATACCAACATGGGCAAGCCGGCGATGCCATAGCCAACCCATGCTAGACTTAGCCATTAAGCACGTTTCAAGGTTCACTCTATCCGTATTGAAGTCGATGAGATAGAGATTTCCCTTTAAACGACCCTTAACGGCTATTGAACCATCATCCCTCTTAATGACATCCACACCCTTATCACTAAATACACAATTGTAGCCCGCTTCACATAATTGCGCAACGGACAACAAATTGTAGCTTAGTGATTCAACAAGCAAAACATTATTTATATGAAAATCATTGGTAATTAGGATTTTACCTAAACCTACCACTTCACCTTTTCCATTATCGCCAAAAATGATGCTTTCACTATTCGATCCATTAGCCTCCAAATGTGCGAACATCGCCCTTTCTCCGGTCATATGATGCGTACATCCGCTATCCAAAATCCAACTTGATCCACCGGAGATGTAGGCCTACAAAATGAAATTTAGTTTTTGCTCTTTGGTACCCAAACTTGTTTAGGTCCACGCACGTTAGTAACAAGTGATTTGAGAACCCAAATAGATCGCACATAAGATGAATCTTTGGGTCTAACCCCAATGGGACATGCAACTACACGACCATGGTTAGTTCTCTTAAGTACATATGAGGCAAAGAAAGTAGAATGAGTTTTGTACTTAGAGTTTTCCTTGCTCTTAACAAATTGGATGGGCTTGGTCAACGGAGCAATCACAATATTACTCTTTTTCCCTTTGGGAGGAGTATATCCAAGCCCATACTTCATAGTATTACCTTGACGCTTACCTAGGAACTCCTCTAGTCCCTTACTTGCCTTGTAGGACTTTTGAAGTCCATCTTCAAGCAATCCCTTGAGCTTCTCATTCTCATATGCTAATACTTGCAATGTCTCAAGGTTAGTAGCACAAGTATTAACATCTATATTGAAGCATCTAGCACAACCATTGCTAGTAGAGGGTGAAAAAGAATTAGAACTAATGGATGAGGTAATCGGAGGGCTATTCTTGAGATCAACAAGCTTCAACTCAAGAGCCTTGCAAGCATCTTTCGACTTCGCAAGTTCCTCTTCGAGTGAAGCGTAGGTGATCTCAAGACTAGTCACCTCGGATTTTGTTACATTTAAGTTCTTAACCAATTCTTCATTCTTCTCTCTTTCAAAAGATAAGCTCTTCTCTAGCTCACGATTTTTCTCCTTTTCGAGGATGAGCAAATCCTCTTGAGCCTCAAGAGTAGCTTCCTTTTGTTCAACAACTTCCTCTAATTTTTCAATGTCTTTTAAGAGCAAGTTTAATTTGTGAATGTCGAAATTTTTCATGGATTTAAGCACAGTGTTAATATCATCATCATCACTATCACTATCGTGCTCATCTAGACATTCATTAGCAATGGAGGGAGTAGAGTCTTTTGATGATACCTTGTGCCCCTTTGCCATAAGGCACATTGGAGTGTTGTCGTCGTCATCGCTCAAGTTGTCGAAGAGGCTCTTCGACTTTGTTGAGGTGGTAGGCACGGCGATGGCGACGGAGGCAATTCCTCCTTCCTCATCGGAATTTGACTCGGAGTCGGAGTCGGAGTTGGAGTCGGTGTCGGAGTTCCACTCCTTTCCTATATAGGCCCGGCCCTTGCCTTTGTACTTCTTGCTCTTCTCCTTCTCCTTGTCCTTGCCCCGATACTTGTCTTTCTTGTGCGGCTTCTCATCTTTATCTTCCTTATGCGGGCACTCGGCAATGAAATGTCCGGTTTCGCCGCATTCATAGCATCTTCTTGTGGAGTGTCTTCCCTTTGATTTTCTTCCATATTTCTTTGATTGACCTTCTTGTTTGAAATTCTTCTTCTTGAAGAACTTGTTGAACCTTCGCACAAATAGGGCCATATCTTCATTTGTCAGCGGACCATCGGACTCTTCACTTGAACTCTCTTCTGCTTGTCGCACAACCTTGACAGCCTTGAGGGCAATGCCTTTCTTTTTGCCAGACTTGAGTTCTTCAACAACCTCGGCTTCCTTCACCATCATCTCGTCCATCATGAGCCGCCAATGACATCGTGAGGTGTCAAGGTGTCGGTTGGGCGGTCTCGGATCAAGCCCGAACAAGGTTTGCGGTTGGTAGGAGTGATCACGCGAAGTATAATCTTCACCACAGCCTTGTCAGAAAGATCAGTGCACCCAAGACCTTTTGCTTGATTTACGAGCACCATCAGACGGTCAAACATCTTAGTGTATGATTCACCATCTTCCAGAGTGAATCGGCTTAGCTCACCAATAATGAGCTCTATCTTGGATTCTCGGACGCTTGACACTCCTTCATGACTGACTAGGAGTCTATCCCAAATAGCCTTTGCTTCCTCGAGTCCATCGACTCGGTTGAATTCGGAATCACTCAGGGCGTTGAATAAGGCATTGACTGCCAAGTCATTGAAGTGTTGATCTTTATCTTCTTCGAGAGTGAGGTTCTCGGGATCATTAGGCTTGAAACCTGTTTGCACAATCTTCCAAATAGAAGGGTGAAGCGATCTCAAGTGCATCTTCATCTTATGTTTCCATGCCGCATAGTGAGTGCCGTCGAAATGAGGCGCTCGACCGGAGGGCACGGAGACATATGAGGAAGAGCTTGAGACACCGAGGGAACGATAATCATATGGAATTGCAACCCCAACACCGGTGTCCTTATCTTGGTCATGGACTTCGGTATTCTTATCTCCTGTTTGCGACATATTGATTCTCCAAGCGGTTAAGCCAAACTAAGGAGATTTGGCTCTGATACCAATTGAAAGGACCGATATGTCGCCTAGAGGGGGGGTGAATAGGCGTTATTTCAAATTTAAATGCGCAACGGAAATTTACTATTCGGATAGTCCGAAAGTACCTTCGGACTGTCCGAGTGGTTCGGATAGTCCGAATGTCTTTTCGGATACTCAACCGCTCTTATAATAAAACCTAAAAAGTAGATCTGAGTTATTTGAGAGGCTAGATTACTACCAAATAAAGTTTCTAAGCTAGGGCAACTTCCAGATTATGAGATCCACCCAATATCTATTGCAAGAGGCTACAAAACCCTTGAATCCCCAAAAGATTAAGCTAAGCACAAAAAGGGAACAAGTGTAAAACTTACAAACAAGAGAGATGCAATGAATTTTCTCCAAGTTCGGATCCTTGAGGATCCCACGTCTCAGCTGAGGCGCACAAAGCCGGGTCTCTTTCAACCCTAATCCTCTAGGTGTTGCACCAAGCACTCACCTACTTTTCTTTGAATCCTTCCCTTGCGGAGGTGGATTCAACCTTCACAAACTTCCGGCGGCGTCCCACACGAGCTTGGGGGCTCACCGGCAACTCCTAGCCGTCTAGGAGTCCTCAACCTCCAAGAGTAAAAGATCCGGCAAGAGATTCGCTTGAAGATGAACCAAGTGCTCAAGATGAATCACAACCTCTAGCTCCTTCAAACTCTCAACTAGATTTCCCCCAAAAGATTTGCTAATCAAGAGATCAAGAGGGAAGAACACTAGAGCTCAAGAGTGAGAGGGAGCACAGCTCAAAATGAAATGAATGCACTTCTTTGATGGTAGGTGGGAGTTGGGGAGGTATTTAAAGCCCCCCAAAACTAGCCGTTTTTCACTTCAGCCCGACACTGTTCGGATAGTCCGAACCAATTTGAACTAGGGCAACAGAACGCACTGTTCGGACAGTCCGAACGAAACTTCGGATAGTCCGAACCAATAAGACTTAGCCCTAACCGAGAGGGGTCGTTCGGATACTCGAACCGGTGTTGGACATTCCAACCAAATAGAATGGACCAACAGAGAGGGTCTCGGATACTCGAGGCGAGGTTCGGACATTCAACTGAATTTTGCAGAGCAACCGAGGGGTCGGCTCGGACATTCCGAACAAATTTTCGGATACTCCGAACAAATTTGAACACTTTGCCCCTAGGACTTCACACATTGACCCATACTAAGACTAGGATTCATCTTTGAGCACATTGGATCATTTTAAAACTATTTCTTGCCACATCCCTCTTAATAGTACGGCCGTCCTTAAACTCAAATAAAATTTAAAAACATATACATCCGTTGAGTTTAACCGACGCCTTTTCTTCTCGAATTTGAGGGACCTCTTTCCTTAAGCGACTTTCCCATGAGCGTATTCATCTGTACATAATACTCACAAAGCTCATTAGTCACTTAATCTTGTTGTCATTAATCACCAAAATCATTAAGGGGCCTAGATGCACTTTCAATTTCATACACCAATGATTACCTTCCTTGCAATGTACCTAGATCTCCCCAACTTATTGTGATATTTAAGATTCTAAAGGTAACAAGCACCTAGATCTACACCCTACATCTTCATACAACAACAAAAACAAGCATACAAAATAAATTTTGGGGAAGAACTCCATAAATTTGATCATGCATGTTCTTGCTTAAAAAGTTCAAGATTTCTCCACATCCATTGAAAAAATTGCAATATCTAGGTGAGAAGGATGTTGGCATGATGTCACTAACCTTGAAGCACTTAATTTGGAGCTAATCACCCCCAATTAAAAATTTGGATAGCACCTCCCCAAGAACGATTGCTTGGCCCGCCCTTCTCTGCTCGATCGCACCTCTGCCGCAGGCTCGTGGAGGAAGAAGGGTTTAAAAGGGTGGGCGGGAGGGCTCGAGCGGTTTGAGACACGAACCACTTCAGATATGTTGCTTTTAGAAGCGGTTCTTGTGTCAAACCGCTTGAAATCGGCGGTTTGAGACAAGAACCGCTTCTAGAAAGCAACATACAGAAGCGGTTCGTGTCTCAAACCGCTTCTGGAAGCCCTCTCCGGACCGTTGCCTACGAACCGTTTCTGGTGCGAACATCACAATGGGTTCGCACCAAACCGCTTCAAATTGGCCGGTTGTGATGCCCAGTTCTGTAGTAGTGCGCATACGGTGGTTGCAATTAAATGACGACAATGCTGCATGGGTTCATCTGATCAAGACATTTTCCGCACTGCTTTTGATCAGTGGATATGATATTGCAATCTTTTACTCCCTGGTCACAAATATATCTCGTTTTGGACATTGACATAGTTCTCAAAACACCATTTTGATTATTGATTTCTATTGAAATATATTTATAAAACCAATAAAATTATAATATTACGAAAGTACTTTTCTAGATAAATCTACAAATATGATTTTTATGTATCTAATATAATTATTTAAAAAGGTATCAATAGCAAAAATTTTGAAAGTATGATTGCATGTATCCCAAAACAACATATATTTGTGACTAGAGGTAGTACTTCTCTTATTAATAATCCATGTATACATCGACAAAAATAGGCACTACTACAGAACCACTTATCACAGATGGTTAGGAACCGTCATCACAGATGGTTTTCCGAACCGTGTATATTAAAGTGTCAGTGATGACAATACATCATCACAGACGGTTTTGCAACCTTCAGTGAAAAAATACATCCTAGACGGTTCCAAACTAGAACCGTCTGTGATGATCATACATCCTAAATGGTTCTATTTTGGAACCGTCTGTGATGAGCTCTATATCCAAGACGTCGTCTGTGATGTGTAATAATCACAGACAATTTCAATTTGAAACCGTATGTGATATTGATTTTCTATTTTTTCCTTAATTTTGTTTTATTGGGTGGCCTCAAGAAATGCTAGCCATGCCCTCTAAAACAAAAGACAAAATACAAAATACAGAACATCACCAGCATTATTATGACATACATCTTAGAAATGAGCTTCGATCACATATGAACATACGGCACATCCATTTTAGAAATCAACTCTGATCGCATATTACAATGTACAACGCATCCATTTAAGAAATCAAATCACATATATAAAAACCAATTGAACTGAGAACTACAACTCACAAATTCACAGCACAAGAATCACAAATTAATAGAAACGGTATCTAATAAATTCACAACTCTTCAAGCGAGGCTTGAGTGGTGTTCGCCTTTTGGATGAATGACCTCACGCATCAAGAAGGCACAGAGTTGTCCTCAAATACCTAGTAGGTCAGCCTGTTCCAACGCAGATTCTGAAGGGATACACGATATACTACACTAGTACAAAATAAAAATCTACTGCATAAACCAGGAACCTTCTCGCAAGAAGGGGATCATAGATCGTTACCACTAAACGCGCAGTGCAGCGGAAGGAAAGGTTGAAACAGCCGATTCGACATAGCGCGCGTCGATGTAGTGGAAGTAAATGATTGTCCACGGAGCGACCGTCTCCTCCTCGCAAGCCGATTGACTTCTTGCTGAAGTCGATCGTCCACGAGCAACATCTCCTCCTTGTCGAGGTCGTCGTAATCAACGTCGCAGTCGCAGTAACGTCTCTACGTAGTCCACACGTACAGGGAGAAATTCCATGCGTTGGTGTGCTAGCACCGTGACGCACAGATGGGAGATGACGGCTAGGGTTTTAGTGGAGAGGAGAACTTCGCCCTTTTCTGGCCTCCACCCCATCCCTTTATATAGCCTCTCGGTGGGCCTCTAAAATAGAGTTCGAACATGGTACAAAACCCACATCACACGTGGCCCATAATTATCTCTTGAGTATAAATCCAACAATCTCCCACTTGCACAAGAGTTAATTATGCAAGTATCTTATTCCATCCCGTTAAATGTGTGACCCTGTAGCTTCATGTATATTTAGCTATGACACAGAAACTCCTTTTCTGATTCACAAGTCGATAGCGGCCCTAAGCAGGACATAGCGACTCCTAAATACATACATAAAACAAAATAGACGAACCTTTATAGTTTTCATGTACCAATCCCTTTGCCTCACGATACCAGATCGAACTCAAGGTGAGAAACGTATCATCCTATGATAGCTCAATCTTCACTCGTTCATATAATGGATTTCTCAGCTGCAGTTGACTCTTCAACTACATTCGCATGGCCATGCACTTTCTTAATCCAACCACATCGAGGGGTCCAGAAATATCTCTCCAGCTATATAGGAGGGGCAAATTCTATCTTGATCGCTCACATTGCTCAACATGTTACATAGCAAACTCGAAAGCTACCTTTATGACCACCCAGTTACAGAGTGATGTTTGGCAACCCCTAAGTAAATTGTTACACATGTAGGAAACTATGACAACTTCAGATTTAAGGATTCCACATACGCTATGTATGAGACCAACTGATGACACTTAAGAATATAACAGTTCCCGCAGTGTCTCATGATGGGTCAATCCAATACCATGTTCTCTAACATGTGTCGACATTATTAATTTGATATCTCCATATCTATAATCCGTGAATCGTGATCATCAATCAATACATGTGTTGATCCATAAATCATATTTGTTCCATATTATAATAGAAGATCAGGGATAATTTAGAATAACATCATAACAATAATAAAGAGTTTCATGAACAAGTCACATACTTGTTGATCAATATAAATAATGTTAATTCAAAGAACCAATAATAACATTTTATTCAGAAGATCATAAACATAGAAGTAATACAACCATCTCTATGATCGCCTCTGAGGCATATTACTAACAATCTCCCAGTAGCAATCACTACTACAGAACGACACATCACTATCAACAGATTCGTAGCCGGTTCTTAAGTTTTTCAAAAAACGACAGATAAGTAACCCGGAGGGTGTTAGTAATAATCACTATCGGTTCTAAGATTATAAGTGATTGTGATGTAGCATCGACACATCCGAATCGGTTCTCTACTAAAAAGTGATCGTGATGTGCACGGTCATCACTATCGGTTCTTTTCATAGAAGTGATAGTGAAGTGCACGTGATCATCACTATCATTTCTATGAAAAGAACCGATAGTGATGACCTACACATCACTATCACTTTTTAGTAGAGAACCGATTCTGATGTGCACATGGTTATCACTATCGGTTCTTTTTATAGAAGCGATAGTGATGACCGTGCACATCACTATCGCTTGTTGAAAAGAACCGATTCTGATGTGCTCGTGCTTATCACTATAGTGATGGCCGTGCACATCACTATCGCTTTTTGAAAAGAACCGATTCTGATGTGCCTCGCTAGGTTATATATACCACTCAAGCTTGAACTCTTCTCTCGTTGTTGCTCCAGAGGAGATTTCTCGCCGCCACCCGAGAAAATAGCTCATATTGTGTGGTTGGAAGCAATACTTGGGTAAGAAAATTTGAAGTCCTCATGGGTGGGTATTAAGAGGGCAAAATTGAAACCCTATCTTGAGGAGATTCCCTCTTTTGCCCTCTTTTGCATTTTCTTCAAAATGTGATCAGCAATTCTTTAAACCCCTTCAATTTTGTAATCGTAATTTCGATATGTCGTTAATAAAGTTTAGGTTGCAATCGAATTGTGTACGTGCTTTCAGATTTCACACTCTTTATTTGACAAGCACATATCTATTTAATTTTTGTAGTGCGATCTCTGCTTATATGGAATTATTATTGCTATCATGTGGTAACTTGTTATTAGAGTTTAGGCGGCGTAACTCCACGCCTCCTGCTCGAGGGTGCTTATTTATAAATATGCTGAACTAAAGGGCATATTTATAATGACGATCTCGAATTGTCCACGTTTTTGATAGTTGAGGATATATGGTTCGAGCAAGTTCTCGAGCTGTTGTACAAGTTCAGAGTAGATTTCGGTAGCGTCTCTCTGGTGTTCTCCGGATACACACCCCTCTTGACCTGTTATCGAGACATGTATCTGGAGAACAGCAGGGAGATGCTGCCGAAATTTTCTCTGGAGTTGTACAACGGCTTAGGAACTTGCGTGAACCATATATCCTCGAATGGGATTAGGACCTAACCTATTTAGAGATTAGGAGTCATCGTTGGTACCCTTGTTTTGTTTCGTTGTAGTAGAAAGATTTGCAAGCTACTACACTAGCTATATAATTAGATTATTTGATATCATTGTTGATGTTAAAAATTTATGTCTCCTATGTAGGGAATTGGAAGCTTTAAACCAGGGAAGAAGCTAGGTATCGATCGGGAGTACATTTATATATCTTGGAACCCGCCCACTATTTGCAAAGGTAATATTAATTGAAATGATGTCTCAATATTTAAAATAGCTATAGCTAGTTGTCGCCCAGCTTTTTCCTTAATTTATTGTGCGTAAATTTAATTGCAGATGGATCGTGAGGAATGGATGTATCGTAAAAGCCGTGTGAGTGCTGAATTTCAGAGGGTGTTAAGGAGTTCAAAAAATTGCGTAGATCTACATGGTGAGGAGGGTGTAAACTTCATATATTGTCCTTGCATTGATTGCACCAATCGAGGAGATTTAACAACTCATCTCAAATTGAGGACCACCGATTCGATGTAGCCGTGAGGAATTACACATGTTGGATCCATCACGGGAGGCAGTAGTACCTTCCGATATGTAACGAAGATACGGTGGAACCGGATGACGAGTTGCGACCGATATGTTTGAGGAGGATAATTTGGAGCAAATGTTGCGGGATGTGGAGGGTAATTACACGGAAAGAGAGTTTGAAAAGTTTAAAAGCTTGATAGAAGATTTATGCCAAACCGCTGCTCACAAAGTTGCAAAGCGGAATACACCAAGTTGGGTTCGGTCCTTGCATTGTTCGAATCAAGGCAAAACACCATTGGATGATACAAGTTTCAATGCACTACTAGTTCTTCTATCGGATCTCGCTTCGAGGGAAACGAGTTGCCAACAAGTATTTATGAAGCGAAGAAGCTACTATGTCCCATGGGAATGGAAATAGAAAGGATACATGCATGTCAGAATGATTGCATCTTGTAACGAACGCACATCAGAGCTGCACGCTTGTCTAGTTTACGGTGTGCCCGGTACAAACAAAAGGAGAAGCGAACGACAAGAAGCGAAGAGCCGGGCAACGACGGTGAAGAGGTCACTAAAGATGCACCGCCAAGGTATTGTGGTATTTGCCCATCATTCCCGTCTCGAGCGGTTGTTTGCAAATCCGAGAGAGGCAAAATTGTTGCGCTGGCATTACGAGTCTCGAAAGGAAGATGGTAAGTCGAGACACCTCGCCGATTCGCTCAATGGAGAAACATCGATTGGAAACATGAGGAGTTTGGTGCCGAAATGAGGAACATAAGATTTGGGTTGAGTACCGACGGAATGAATCCGCTTGGTAACATGAGCGATCGTCACAAACACCTAGCGATTCATAGGTATCTACAACCTCCTCCTTGGTCGTGCATGAAGCGGAAGTATATCATGATGTCATTACTACTCTCGACCCAAACAATCGGAAATGATATTGATGTGTACCTTGCACCATTGATCGAGGATTTGGTAAAATTGTGGAATGAGGGGGTCGTCGTGTGGGATGAGTACAAAAGAGAGCATTTCACCCTACAGGCTATGGTATTTTGCACCATAAATGATTTTCCGGCCCTTGGTAATTTGGTAGGTTACAGTACGAAAGGTGCCAAAGCGTGTCCTATTTGTGAAGAGGAGACTGAGAGTCTATGGCTGCCAATTCCAAGAAAACTGTATATGGGTCATCGAGGTTTCTACCTCAAGTCATCGACACAGTAAGATGGATGACAAATTTGATGGGAAGAGGGAAATCCGCTCGACCATGACCTATGAGTGGAAGCCAAGTATATTCACGTGTAGAGGATATCGATGTTCAAGACGGAAAGAGTCAGAATCTGTTCGCCCTAGGACCATTTGGAAGAAGAGGTCAATATTCGGGACTTACCGCATCGAAGGAGTTAGATGTCGGCATTGTATTGATGTCATGCATGTTGAGAAGAATGTCTGCGATAACTTGGTTGGCATCCGCTAAACATACCAGGAAGACCAATGATGGTGTCAATGCTCGTCGCGACATGGCCTACATGGGAATCGGGCCCTGGACTTGCAATGATAGAGGAGGATGGAAAAGGTCCGTACATTCTGCTTGCATGCTACACCTGTCCAAGAAGGAGAAAGAAGATCTCTGCAAATGTCTCCAAAGTATTAAAGTTCCATCTGGCTACTCCGCGAACATTAGGAAGCTTGTGTCTATAGATGATTTGAAGTTGTTGGACATGAAGTCCCATGACTGCCATGTCTTGATGACCCAAATGCTCCTAGTTGCAATCCGAAATATTCTCCCAGAGGATGTCAGGTTGGCAATCACAAAGTTGTGTTATTTCTTCAATGCGATCTCCTGCAAAGTTATTGACCCCGATGTACTAGACAACTTACAGAGTGAGGTGGTGCAGACTCTATGTCACCTTGAGATGCATTTTCCACCGTCGTTCTTTGACGTAATGGTCCACCTTGTTGTTCACCTTGTTAGAGAGATTAAGATATGTGGACCCGCTTTCCTACGCTACATGTATCCGCTCGAGAGGTACATGGGTATATTAAAGTCGACGTGAGGAATCGATTGAAGCTCGAGGGTAGTATTGTTGAAGGTTATGGGATCAAGAGGTTATTGAGTTTTGCGTGGACTACCGGGTAAAAGACAAGCAATCGGTGTTCCTCAGATCTCGCCATGAGGGCAGATTTGTCGGTAAAGGAACGTTGGGTCCAAACTAATGAGTCCGAGGTTTGTTATGTATTGCAAGGCGATTTCACGCCTTGCGTAATAGCGCAGGTTCGCCCATACATCGAGAAAGCATAAGTTGATATTACGGAAGAGAATCCACAAATGGATGAGCTTTCCATCGCACAAGAACACAATGATCGATTCTCACATGGTTCAAAGAAAAGCGGAGGTCTCCTTTAGTGAGAATGTAAAATGGTTGGTGATTTAACCAAGATTTAATGTACGAGATATGGCAGGGTACGATATTAATGGTTACACCTTTTACACCGAGAGTCAAGATGCCAAGAGTCTTGCCCAAAACAATGGTGTGAGTATAAATGCTTTCTCGATGATCATCACTCAAAAACAGTCTCCCCAACCACAATGAACTCCTACTATGGGCTGATCAAGAAATTTGGGAGCTCGACGGAATATACCAAATTCCATTGTTCCGATGTAAGTGGGTACGACTTCCACATGGAGTGAAGGTCGACAAGAGAGGCTTTACTATTGTGGATCTCAGAGACTCGCCACAAAGATGATCCGCTTGTCCTGCGAAGCAAGCAACTCAAGTCTTTTATGTGCACGATCCGCTAATCCGAGGTTGCACATCGCTCTTCATGGCAAGAGATGATCGTAGGAGTTGAAGATGTTGTAGATGAAGAAGAGTATAACCAATTCGATGAGATACCTTCATTTGCGATGGGGCTTGTCTTAGCGGGGATGACGACACACATGGAGCCAATTACTTGCGTAGTAGATCATCATGAAGGGCAGATTGTAAATAAATGGACTATTATAATGTATGTAAAATAGTTTGCAATGCTTTCAAAGTAAAAAATCCAAGGTGATGAATTGCTGTTTGGAGGCTTCGATTGAAATGCATGCAATTTCTCTTTATGCCTGCACTTTATGCCATATGTTGTGAAAGAAAATTCTATTTGACAAAATTATTTTTGGGAAAGCTTGCAAATAGTTGAAAGCTCATTTCTGGAAATTTTCGTACAATTCCAAATTAATTTGAAAAAGTTTTGACTTTTCTACGCTTTACGCACAAATCATGTCTACGAAATGAATTTTAGCATATTTCTTGAATGAAGTCGCTTTTTCCAAAAATTCTTTTATGGAAAGTTTTGCAGTATCCTGAAATATGTTTTTGCATAATTTCAAATAATTCCAATGATATTTGCAAAAGTTTTACACTCTTTGATCTAATTCTGAAAATGTACTGCATGCATGGTTTGTCTGGAAAGGCAATAGTGCAATGAACTACATCAGTGTCGGTTTTCATTATAAAAGCGATACTAATAATAAAGCATCAGTATCGATTTTCTTAAAAAAGTGATACTAATGATAAAGCATCAGTATCGCTTTTCTCTAAAAAAGTGATACTGATGACTAACATCGATGTCGGTTTTATTATAAAAGCGATACTAATGATAAAGCATCAAGATGTCGGTTTTCTTAAAAGAGTGATACTAATGATAAAGCATCAAGACGCTTATCTTTGAAAAAGTGATACTAAAGAGTGATATCGTCGCGTTTGTAACAAAAGTGATCTTGAAGCGTCATCGTTGAGAAAAACCTCGCCCATTCTCGCGACCATAGCCATTGGCCACTCGCCTCCACGCTTAACCCTAGCCGCCCTCGACCTCCCAGACCCGATCCCGACTCGAGTCTTGGCGCCGCCCGCCTCCCGCCCGCCGCCCGGTGCCTGCCTCGCCTCCCGCCCCATCGCCGGTGCCTCGCCTCGCCCGACGCCTCGCCCGCCTCCCGCCCACGCCGGTGCCTGCCTCGCCTCCCGCCGCCGGTGCCTCGCCTCGCCTCCCGCCCCGCCGCCGGTGCCTCGCCTCGCTCGCGCGCCGCCCACCTCCCGCCCGCCACCGGTGCCTGCCTCGCCTCCCGCCCGCCGCTTGGGGTGCCTCGCCTCGCCCCCGACGACCCTGCCTCCGTCTTCCTCACCTACGGTAAAGCCTCCGGGCTTGTGATCTGTCTGGCTTCTCTGGGAGCAGTGGATTCTTGATTCGATTGTAACTTGTGCCAGTGCTGGTTTGTGTATATTTCTAGCACTGTTCGGCAGTTTCACTCTTTTGGCCGAAGGGTTGCTTCGGAGGTCTTGTGCAGCATCTTTCTGTGATTATACTCGGTCAGAGGCTTGCAAAGGGGCGGTCGATCTCATGCTTGGGGACCTTGCATGTGGGGGTTGATTGTTCTGTGAGGATTTGGGTTAAGGTTGATAGTTTGTGACAACAAAATTATCTTTCACCGCTGCAATGCTTGGTTAGATCATTTTGTTGTTGGCTATAACATGTGAATTTGTATTGTATATGATAGATTGCTTCTCGTCATTAGGTTTTGATGGTCCGATAGCCTCTGTCAATATTCAAGATCAATTTGTGCTATTGTTTGTCCATACCTTAGTCTGTTTCATTGTCCAAGAAGCTATTTTCCATTGGAATCTAATTCTCTTATTAAGTCGGTAGTCTAACCGCAATGATTCTTTTATTAAGTCTTTGAATCAATGTCCATATATATATCTAGTTCATCGTTATAGAATGACAAATTGATTAAGTTCTAAACCGCCAAGTATTGAATCTATCAATTTGTGGTAAGGTTGTCACAAACTTGTCAATATCTTGCCCTAGTGGCGAGGATGGCCTTTAAGGCAACCCGACATCCGAGAACAACATAAATGATTAATTTGATTTATGCTAGATGTATCGATATTTTGATTTTCATGACTTTATACATGTTCCTACCATCGCTTTTTGGTATCCCGTGTAGGACCTTATATTTTGTCATGCTTCAAAGTTTAAGAATGTGTTTTACTAGCTATTCTGCTCCATGGTTAAAGCAAGTGTACTTGAAGAAAATTAAAACCAAAAATTAACAGTGTATCATGTGAATTATTCTAATTTCTCGTGAATTTTGAAATTTCTACTTTTATTGATCGGTTTTATGTATATGTGAGATTTCTATGTATGTGTGAGATTTCTATGTATATGTGAGATTTCTATCTACGTTAGAGTTCAAAATGCGTAATATCGTCTCCTGCTCGAGAGTATTTGTTTATGAATATGCCATTTCAAAGATATTCATAAGCAAGCGCCTTAATTGTCCACGTTTTGATTAGTTGAGGATATGTGGTTGGGCAAGTTCTCGAGCTATGTTGTACAACTCAGAGTTGATTTGATAGCGTTTTCGGTGTTCTCCTGATACACACCCTCTTGACCTGTTGTCGAGACGTATCCGGAGAACAACGGGAGATGTCGCCAAATTTTCTCCGGTTGTACAACGGCTTAGGAACTTGCTTGAACCACATATCCTCGAATGGGATTAGGACCAAACCTATTTAGAGATTAGGGTTATCGTTGGTACGTATTTAGTTGGTCAACAGATATTGCATGTTATGTCGCTTACTAACTTGACCTTCTATACCAAATCTGATAGTAAGTTATCTCTAATTTTTTTCCTTCTTGTGTTGCTATTCTTGCAAGTATCGAAAACCAATTTATTGTTCCTATTGTCTTGCAAGTATTATTGCCATTGCATTAGTACATTAATGCTCAAATTCTCTGTTGATGTTGTGAAATCAAACTTGTTGGTATAAGTAAACATCCGCTAGTGCTAAATTCACTTGTCATATGGAATGGGCTTTTGTTTTTTATCCGAGCATAGGTTAGAGTTTAAGTTATGTAACCCACATGTATCCGCTCAATTTAGAGATTAGGAGTTATCATTCAACTTATTTAGTTGGTCAATAGATATTGCAGTTATGTCGCTACTAACTTGACCTTCTATACTTAAATTGCTTATAAGTAGTCGAAAGCAGATCTATGAATTATCTGCTGATCCTTTACATGATTTATTGTCAAGTGCACATAGTAGCTTCAAATTGCTTTCTCTCATGTCAAACATATGACTTTATCGATAAGAAAACTCAAAATGTCGCAATTAGAGAGCATCGCTCATCGCTAGATAGAGTAAATGGTGCTTCCGAGGGGCCGAGTAAGGTGAGGAAGGCTCGAGGACCAAACAAAGGGGCCACAGGAGAACGCCATGTGTTCTCCACTTCAATGCCACGGGGGTCTGCACGGGCCCTCCTAAGTACGTGGCGCGATACCGGTCATTCCTTGGCCAACTGGTGAGGGAGAGAGTGCCCATAACGATTAAAGATTGGAGAAAAGAAGTCAGCGCTGAGCAGAAGAATCGGCTGTGGGACGAGGTTAAGGGTAAATGGATTATACAGGAGGAAGATGAACCCAACGCGAGACGGTACGCCTTGAAGAGGATGGGTGTGGCCTTGAGGCACTTCAAGGCCCTTATGCACAGCGAGTACGTGCTGAAAGGCCGTACACCATTCGAGAGGTATCCATTTGTGACCCCTGATGTTTGGGCGGAGTTCACGAGGATGAAGGGTACGCCCGAGGCAGAGCAGCTGAGAGAGAGGAACACCGCTGTCCAGAGGCATAACACGCACCCGCACCACCTCGGTACAGGCGGCTATGAGGGGAAGAAGGCAGAGTGGGCGCGACTAGCCGAGGAGTGCGCTCACTCCGGGACGGTGATGCCTTACTCCCACATATCTGAGGAGCGGGCACGCAACTGGGTATTAACGAGGACAAAGAAAACCACTGACGGGCAGCTTGTAGTTGCAAACCCTGCTACCGCTCAAGTCGTCTCTACCATCGTAAGACATCTAACTTAGTACAATACAATTGACCCAACTTGTTGTATTTCAAATCTAATTCAGACTCGCTTATTACAGAAGAGGTAAGCCAAATGAAAAGAACAGGGATCTTCCCGAGCCAAGGGTCGAAGGACATCCCGTCTGTCTTCGATCAGAAGTCCGACCATAAGGGGCGGTGCTTGCCGAGGGCGGACACACGAAGAAGTCCTACTTTCAAGATGACGCCATGAAAGTGCCAGATCAAGGTCATGGGAGGCACGCAAGCGGAGCGCCTCAAGGACACACTAAGGAGCAAATGAGGAGGAGATTAAGGAGGAGATGAGGGGAGATGATGGCACGTGAGGAGGAGATAAGAGGGAGATGATGGCACGTGAGGATCGCCTCGAGGGCCGAGATGATGGCGATGATTTCCCGAGTCGAGCGGATGCCCTCGACTCTCATAGAGAAGCTGTGCCTCGACCTAGCAACTGGGTTCCAAAAATGATAAGACCGGTCCCGGTGAAGGTAATAATTAATTTTTCCCGAGTTAAAGCTACGAGTGTAACTCCCGCAATGTTTTTCCTCGTTGTACACTTCTTGTAGGTGCTCGCGAAGTGGCGCTACCACCATCCCGACGGAGGATGGATTTCCGTCGAGGTTGCTGCGGGTTGCATTTCCATGCAACGAGATCGACATGTGCATGGTTGTGAGACCCGCTCGATGAACAGAACCTCCATGTGATTACTGTGCTATTCCCTGGATCAATAGCTAGAACTCACATGTTTACAACAATTGGAAATCACAACCATACAATAAAATAATTAAGCGGAAACAATTATACAAATAAATATTACAACTCGATAAATCTAGCAAAGAAAAGAAGCGAAGCCTTGTAGTGTACCCATCCATTCCTCGCAGTAACCGACTGCATAAACTCTAGATAGAACACGACGAAGAAAATCCCAAGAACTCTGCATTTAAAAGAGACTCAAGCCACGCTACCACAACCACCTACATATAATTAGGCAAGGGTGAGTACTTTACGACTCAAAGAAGACTTGAGCAAAACCTACAATACATGCAAGCTATTTCAAAGGAAAGGTTACTACAGTTAATTTGCATGAAGCAAATTGAATTGTAAAGCAAGTTATTTGCAAACGGAATTTATAAGAGCATTTGATTGATAACAACTAAGTAAAGCATAATAACACTCACACACCCTCCATGACGTGAGTGGCTAATCATGAATTCTCGAAATCCAACAATGTCACCCTTTGACATAAAACACACAGCTATAAAACAAATGAAACCAACCCTTTTGAAAATAATAAACATTTAACTCAAGCAGAGTTCACCAAGACACCCATGACCGCTGGTACGGCTAATCAATTAGATTTAAACTCGCAGAGGTGTACAACTTACCCACAAGGAATGATCCACCTTTTATGAGAACATTTCGACACACGCCCAATAGATGTGTGCTCGCCAGCGATCATACACACTGTTCATTACCCGACATGACTTTACACCAGCCCGGACGTTAACCTCGCCTCGAAAAACAGAGACACTCACCCAAGCCGTGGATCCACATTTATCACACCCAACACCACGCTCGCCCATGGCAAGGCGTACACCGATGCACCGCCAGCAATTACCCATACGAATCGCATGGAAGCCCTCACAAGCAATCCGCACCGAAAGCCTCCGCTAGCTCCCCGCCACCAATGAGCAAAGCCATGTCCAAATAAGTTAATAGGTTATGGCTAACCCATACTCACCCTCGTGGTTTGTACGGATTTTCTTGGATCAAGCTACACGATGTTCGGTCCTTAGTCCGACATCGGCGACACTTCACCCTACACTACGTGCGGTTCCTTTAATGCACAACCGCTATTGCCAATAATCGCCTCGCATCAAAGCCATAGTTTCATTTTGGGTTTTAATGAAAATACCCACAACCTACAAGCTATTTCCAAGGTTTTCAGAAACAAATGTTGCTTTGATCATGTATATCATTGATTCTAAAGCATGGCTAAGCATGAATAATATGAACGATATACCCATGATGACATTATAACGCCTAACCTTAATCTAAGGTTATCAAGGTTCACATGTTCATAATCATCAAAGGAGATTCACGAGACAACAGTATAACTACCCAATCCACAAAATAGCAATTTACATAAAGTAAACGCATGCATAAAATTATTTGATGCACAAAAGGAATACAAAATACTGGGTTCAATATGGTCAAGGATGCTTGCCTTGCTTAATTGTCGCTATTTATGAAGATGAGGATCGAGGATGATGGAGGCGATAACGAATCAATAACGCCGGGTTCTACACGCCGATCAACGGAAAATACAAAGAAAATACCAACTTCAATAAGGGCAAAAGAAAATTGATAGTAAGAACAAATAAAACTCTTTACAAGAAACAGAGATTGCTCTTTTATGAATTTATTAATTTTATTTTACGAATTCAAGATGCAAAGATTGGTTAGAATAATAGAATTAAGCATTAGTTGCAAGTTTCATTGATTTACTATTCATGATATGAGTTTCGCTAATTTTATTATATACGTGCTTTGCTCTAAGAGGATTTAGAGTCAAAGCAAGATAAACTAAGGATGTTTTCTTAGATTGCTGCAGATTATATCCTAAAGATCATTTCTAAGCCGCTACGTACTAAATTCGGTTTTAAATGAGTTGCTTTGCGAGTTAATGAAGAAGGCTTAATTGATCACATTGGACTATGAACGATTAAATCTTTATCTTTAATTGATTTTGCTTAGAATTGGGTTTACACAAGTTAGATTTATTGATTTAGGTTACGGATAACATATTCGTGATATTTGAGAAGGTTCTGGTGATAAAAATATCTTAATTATAGACTTCTTCACTTCTACCGATTCATATTATAAAGTTCAGGAAACTTAACACTTAAGGTTATTTAGCTATTAGGTTTTGCATGCAAAACATGATGAAATATGGTTATTTCTTCATACTAAGATGATTTATACTTTGTATAACAATCCTAAGCTAATTCCATAAATTTTAGGCTTTAGCCGATACATTATAATCATTGTTGAAAAGGCTTATGGCATTGCAAAGTTGACACTATTCGAATCGCCAAAAGTAAATCAAAAGGTTAATCACTTAAGGGTTTTGATCTAATAAGATTAATAGGCAAACCTTAATGGAATAAGATTCTTTTACAGATTATGGTAGTATGAACTTTGTACAACGAACTAAACCGATTTTACTGATTTTAGTATTTGGATGAGTTATTTTATCTATCGCTGAAATAGCATAAATGATCCCATTTGAAACCTTAAATCGCCAAGTTTCATATTGAGTTTGCACTACATTATACAAGATCTTAAGTTCATTTTTCGTGTGTTAGCGGTAGCAATCCTAGAAATGTTTCAAAGCTGGTTTGGGATTATTTTAACTTCAATTGCAATAGATTATCTATTTAATCATTGTTACAATTAACGCTTCCTTTCATTAAAAGGATGTAACTTAAATATTATTTTAAATATTTTTACATACATGGATTTGTATTATTTTCAGGAGACTAATACAAATTATTTCCTTATTTTATGAGCTTTTATGCTTTTGTTTTCACTAATGGCCATACCATGTTTTATTGATGATTGCAAAGTAAGTAAATCAAACATAGATCAAAAATTAAATATATTCTCATGATTGAGTTTAATATAATTCCAGAAGCATATTCATATTTATTTTATGACTTTATCATTTATATTTTTCATATGTACAATAATGTTCATAATAGTGAGTTCACCCCATTTTAAATTTAAATAATTGATCTGTGATATAAGAATTGAATATTTTTATATATTTAAACTCATACTGATCTTATAATCATATAAAAATTTATTTCAATATTTTATGAATTATTCTGCACAAACCTTTATTCAAGACCATAATGGAATTCTAGCAAAATTAAATTCCAATAAATTGCTTTGAAGTTCAAGAAATAAATATTTTTGTATATTTAGATTCTTTATGATTTTAGTTTAATAATGAAATTTATCTCATTGAATTTTGATTAAAATTGCACAAGTTATCGAGTCTAATCATTAACTGTTTTGGTAAATCAACAACTAAAATGAAAATTCGCCAAAGTGATTGAATACGACTCGCCGAATCTCATCGATAGCGCCATCGACATGGGGCCCCAATCGGCAGAGAGGGAAACAGAGCAGCGCTTAGGGCATGGCGCCGACGGCTCTCCATGAAGTTCGCGACGGCGACGCACACGAAAGATGCAGCTCGGCAAGGCGATATGGGGTGTCACCGATTCAACCTAAGGCAGCAGAGAGGGCGCGAGCTTGCACAAGCGGCGCCATGGCGTGGCAAACCGAGAAGATGAACAAAGGATTAGGGACGAAATCGGTAGCACATTAAGCATGAAGGGATACTAGTGATTCCATTTTCGGGGTTATTGAAGTCGGACACTTACCGGAGAGAGCTGCCACCGTGCGCCGGTTTTGGAGAAGATGGGCTCACGACGGCGGCACAAATTCGCATGAAGAAGATCAAGTATTTTTGAGGGCTACTGATCCTTAGGAGGTGTAGATGATGCATCCAGAAGTAATTTGGAAATGGAGTCTTATTTCCTGCGAATTAATGTCGGCTCTGAGCTTGGGAGTTTTCTGGTAATGGCGGAAATGAGGGGAACTTCATGCGCTAGCTTGAGAAAAGGAAGGGAAAGGTGAGGGGGAGTGAAAGCATTGCCTCAGTGACCACAATGCGCTATATATATGGCTGAGAGATTGAGCAGATGAGCCGGCCTTGGTTGATTCACTCGGCCAGAGCTTCACCGCAGTTTACAAAGAAAATGGCGAGTGGCGGGCTTAGCTTCAAGCAGATGGCGCGAGAGCTGTGGCGTTGATCACTACCGTGATGAGATGAGGCTGACGCCGAGGACGTGACAATTCGGCGAGGAGATGCATTGAACGGAGCTCAGTTGGCTACGCTGGACTCGGGAAACTTCTCCGCTCGGTCGCAAGAACAGGAAGAAGAAGATGACGAGTGGGGTCAGGGGTCCAGCAGTCAGTGAATGGAGATGAGTACATGAATTTATTGGGCTGTCCAATTTGAGTAGAAAATATCCAAACTTTTTGAACATGGTCTTCAAATAGATTTTGATGCCTGATAAAATTTTGAGGTTAAAATGGATTACCGAAAAATTGATAATATTCTGACAACAGTGACTGCTCCTAATTCCTTGTTTCGGATTTTCATTTTTGATTGAGACCAATTAAAGTCTATTATTTTTGACATTTTGTTTTTCAATAGGATTTAGTCTCAGAATGCTTCTGTAAAATTTTCAGCTCAAAATATGCTTCCATTATTTTATAAAAATTCTGACATTGCAATTTCTAGATTTTCGAGTTTCTGCTTTTAACTTCTAAAAGTCCTAAAGCACATTATTAATTTATAATATTTTTATCAGAGGTAGATATTGCATTGAGTATTTCATGATAAATTTTTTCAGCTCCAGATAAGATTTATAAATATTTTATAAATTCTGACAATGCATTGTTTTGATTTAAAAGTTGTCTTTTCATTTTATATCTTCATTTGTTTATGCATAAAATTTCAATTGATGGCTAAAATGATTTAATTGAATGATCAGGGTTCTCATGGCAAATTTTATAAATTTTTACTTTTTACATTTTTGCCTTTTCTCCTTTTCATTCTTTAATTCCACTTCTTGAATTTTTCTTGAACATGAAAATCCAAGAACTCCAAATAAAAATCAATAATGCCAAGAAAACTCAGAAAGAATAATATTCAAATTCAAAATATTGAATTTTATTTTATTAAAATTTTGGGATGTTACAATAGTCAGCCTGTGGGGAAGGGCTACATGAGGGTGCAGTGGACTACGCCCACGAAGACTTCTTATCACATGTGCTCGATTTCCAACGAAGATATCACCACTCTCGGGCAAGCACGCATGTCGCTCATCAAGTGGCCCACGACGGGTGTCAGATCGGGTCAAGGTAAAAAGTCCCTCCACGCCTTCTCTACCATTCCAAAGATTACTCTGCAGAAGTTAAATATATGCGTGCTTCAGAGGTTCCTCCCGCCCTCAGACTGCCTCCCCTCCTGCCTGGCCGCCTCCCCGCCCCCGCCTCCCCGCCTGCCACCCTGCTCTCCGCCTCCCGCCTCAAGCCCGCCTCCCGCCTCCTGCGCCTACTCCCGCCTCCTCCCCTCCTCCCGCCTGCCTCCTGCGCTGCTCTGTTCCTGCCTCAAGGCCGCCTCCCGCCTCCCGCCTCCCAGGCTCGCCTCCCGCTCTCAAGGCCCGCCGCCTGCTGCCTCGCTGCTCCCACTGCTCCAACCACAGTGATGACACAGAGCGCAGACCTGACATGTAAAAGGACAAACACGACACCCGTAGAACCACAGGAGGCCTCCGAGACTCCTTCCGCCAAGAGGGCAAAGCTGACAGAGGCCACAACGCCCCTTAAGGTACCTGAAAAGCCCATCGCCTGATCTCGAGACTCCTTCGCCCGAGAAAAGAAAAGTCAAGACAGCCACGTGCACCTCAGATGATTATAAGGCCTACGAGCATGGAAAGCCCCGATTGCATCGCATGAACTCAATGATCTAGGCAGTGGACTCGATCCTCCATGGATGGTACCTTGATAAGGTGAAGGGGAAGAGCGCCGAGTCGACTTCAACGTGAAGTATAAAATGGTACATTTTCACCGTGACGAGAATGGAACATTCCCCATCGCTTTTGAGGATCTATTCCGTGTACCAAATGAAAGTCGTCGATATTTCTACTTTACGATCATGGACGCTGTGAGTATCACACCATATAGCTTGCGCCATGACTTTTATAGGATTTTGCATTATGTTTTCTCACATTCAACACGAAGTTGCGGGATAATGAGACAACGAGCCGTGACGATCTACACGGTTGGGTTTGTCGACCGAGCTTGTGTTCTGCGACCATGGCTAAGCTTCAACCGGGTTCGTTGTTAGCTACATCAAGGGGGTATTGCAAGCTGAGTCGAATAAGGACTTCATTGTATTGCCGTACCATGAGGAGTAAGTAGTACTTTTCGATTCAATTACTTGTACGCACTTAAAACCGTATGTGAACTTATTTTCTTACACTAAATTTTATTTAATAAGCAACTATTGGGTTCTACTCGTCCTCGTTCCGAGTGAAAACACAGTCTACACATTTAACTCGGTCGAGAAGAGACCGATGGCATACGCGATCAAGCCTCCTTTGCAAAAGTAAGCACATTATTGAAACCTAACACATCTCGAGGAATTTAACTACGCTTATTTTTTTGACTCAATGGTGCTCTCCAATGTATGTAGGGTTTTCGGACTATGTCGATGAAGGAGGGCCGACGACGATAAAAAGGGCAAGACACCGCAAAGATAAGCGATTTAAGGTACAAGTGCCTAGCATATATATGATTAATTTTTTGACATCTAATCTTCGTGGGCTGAATTTCTTTTTCTCTTCACAGTGCCATCAACAGGCAAGCGGTGACTATTGCGGCTTCTATGTCATGCAAAGACATGCTCATCGTGGTCGGCAACTCACAACTTTTCCCTAAGGTATATGTACGCATAATAATATACTTAGCCTTTTACATAGAAATTTTGAAACTGAAATTAATATACCATTTCGCTTTTGCGTAAGATCAATATCCTCGAGAAGAGTTTAGACAAAGAAAGCACTCAACAATTTACTGAGACCACTTATGCCAATGGTACCGTTAGAAGTTATATCGAGGATGGCAGTTTAGAGATCCCAAGCATCCTACTAGTCCATATGTAAACAATATTAATAATATATGTCAATGTGATATGTATCGAGGAAGTCCATGTAATCGATTGTCAAGCATGTTTGAGTTGTATATTGTGAACGATATGATATATATGTGTTGTAATTAAAGCGCTTCGTTTCGTGAATGTGATATATGCATCCCGTGTTCTCAGATTGAGAATGTGATGATATATATTGTGCATACTGCTTTAATCAGGCTTTTTTGGAGAATTTGCAAAATGGCACACCCATGGGTCATCGGGATCGGTTCTTTAGGGAAGTGATTTCGATGACCCTCATCGCTTCGATGAGGGTCATCGTAATCACTTCCTTAAAGAACCGATTCGATGAGGGGTCATCGTAATCACTTCCTTAAAGAACCGATTCTCGATGACATTTTATCACGATCGGGTCAAAACCGATTCTGATAGCTCCACCTCATCACTATCTAAGGACATCGTATCGCCACTAGAACCGATTCTAATGCTAAAAAAGAACCGATTCTGATGTGCCGTTCTGTAGTAGTGTGGGAGACTGAGGGGACCCAATTGTCGGTGATAGGAAGTAGAGCACCGGCCTTCTGGAGCTCGCTGGCGGCGAGGGTCACCGGAACTAGTGAACCGATGGTACCACAAGAACAAGGGAGCTCTTGCGCACTTATGGAAGGTTATTCTAGCTACTGATGCCAAAGAAAAATGTCACACCACCAGAGCCATGCGGCGGCGGCCATGGCCAACTGGCGGCGTATCTAGAATAGGAACTCTCTTGCTTCGTTTTCACCAATATTAGCATCTACAAGCTATAAGGACTTCATTTTTGAGATTAAACCGGAAGATGAATTATCAGTTGAGTGTCTCACTATGCGGGGGTGGTGGCGATGAAAGAAGCTTAGGGCAGCAGTTCACCGGAGAAGAGAAGCTTCAATTGAGGATGAAGATGAGTATTGGATGCTATGGAGAGGGCTTTGGCGGAATGAATTGTTTTGTGGTTCACTGGAATGGCTTGACGTCAATTTTGCCCCTTTCTCTGTGGTTGCCAGTAATAGAGAAGAAGGCGACGTGATGAACTTGTTTCAGGCAATATTGGTTCGAGTAAGTGTAGTGGCATATTGGATGCTTGATTGAGGCCTGAAGTCGCATATATATAGGGCTTTGAGGCGGTGTGGCACAGGGTGTGAGCGTGGCTCAAATTTGCGGTGGCTGAGAGCTAGATGGCACTGGTAGAATGCAGGTGCCAGATTACATGTGCGAGACTTTCGAAGCAGTGGCATGGTCACAGGAAGTCAGAAGGACAGCAGCGCAACCTTGGGCGACGTGAATTGCGGTGCATGTAGGACAAGAAATGAGATGGCAAGCTGGGATGATGCGCAAGCTTTCTCGGGCCTTCGTGAGTGCGAGCATGGGGCTTCTTGGTAGGATAAGCTTCATGGTAGAGACAGCTGGGTCATTGCCTCGAGTTGCGAGAAATTGCGGCGGCAAAACGTCAACAAGTGAGGCGGTTTACTAGCTCTGGTGTGAGAGACAGAGAGATGAGGGGAGAGGAGGAAGATGAAGCTGACGAGTGGGACATGGGGCCACATGGTAGTCAACAAGGGACAAGGGCTGCCAGCTGAGTCCATCTAAGGGAACAGCTCAAATGAAATCTCTGGATAAATCTGGCTTGATCCTCTGACCAGAGCTATCATTTCAATTGGATTATTTTTTGAAATTTTTACATAGGTCGGCAGGATAATTTTTGTTATCCAGTAAAAATTTCAGATTAAAATTCTTGGTAGGAAAATTCAAACAATTTTGACAATGCATGTTATCATTTCTTTTAGTTTCTGTATTTTATTTATTTGAAGATCCAAATCAGGTATATATTTTATGAAACTTTTTTGAATGTTTATAATCACAATTTAATTTTACATAAACTTTTTAGATTTTTATATTTAATATTTTATTTATAAAAATTCTGACATTGCTATTTCCAGATTTAATTATTTTCTGTATCTGAATTTTTAAATGCTATAAATATAAGTTTTATTTTTTATATTTTTACCACAGGTAGATAAAGATACTAGATCGGCATGGTAAATAATTTGGCTGAATATAAATAGTGGAGAATTCTACACAATTCAGATAATATCCGGACTAGATATTTTATCCCATGATTATCACATCTTTTTCTTTTATTTTAATTGTGCAGATTATCTTTGGCAGCATGATAAGGGTTTTCAAGAATTATAATATTTTAATATTATTTTTGTAGATATTTTACTTTTACCTTTTTACTTTTACTATTTTACCATTTCGCTTTATTGATTTTCTTTTTAAAGCAAAAACTCAATAAAAATCAATAATGCTAGAAAATTCAAAAATACAAATTCATATTAAGATCACACTTTAAACTTATCTTTATTGTTTATTTATTTTGGAAATAGCGGTTTTAATTTTGAAATCTTTCCTTTCTTTAAGATTAAAATGCAAGAAAATAAGGAAAAGATATTGTTTTAAATCAAAATCTTGATTCTAATTGAAATTTTTATTCAACTCCATTATTAAATTTTAAATTTTTCATTTTTCACATTTTTGAATTTTTTGGGATGTTACATCCTCCGAAGAGATTTGAGCGAGAGAGCTGAGAGATTTGAGAGGGAGAGTTGAGCACGCCGGATCGAGGGAAGGGGAGGTGGTGCGGGGTCAAAGTTGTTTGAGATGAAAGACATCGTGGCTAGAGTGGTTCGGGCTGCATGAGTGCGTGAGAAGATGAGAGGAATGGGTGGGGCTATCGGGTTAAACCCTCTTCCATCTCAGCTATTCATGGCAAATCTAATGGATCGGATACTCTAGAGGAGAACAGATGACTGCCACCAACTCTTAATTAGAAGTAGTAGAGATAAGTGGAAACAATTGTTGCAAGATCAACAAACCTCTATAACATTGGTCTTCTTTGAACCAACAAGGAGTTCCATGTTGTGGCAAATAAAGAATCCATATTGATTAGTGCCCTTTGGTTGCTGGTGGTACTGCCAAAATATAATAGGTTAATTAGTTCAGAATGTATTGTTATGGAGTGTGAAGGATTATTATATACTAGTGGATACCAAAAAGTTATAAATATGCTTCAGCATCGTTGGGTTCTTCCTGTTAGACCTCCATAAGTTTTGTAGGCACCGAACGACGTGTCAAGCAAATCGCTGATAGGCTTCAAGTTGTGGGTGCCACCCTTTTTAGAATCAAGGTGTCGGCGTATTCCACCAGACAGGCCCGAGTCTACAGACCGGGTTTAGTTCAGTAGGAGGGCGTCTTCGCGGCTGGCAAACCCTAACGAGTGAAAACCCTAATAACTCCCACACGAAGGACTCCGAAGCCTATGAACTAAGATGACACAAAGATTTTTACCTAGGTTCAGGCCCCCTCCACCAGGGTAATGTCTTACGTCCTGCTAGATCTTTTATCGAGTGTTTGAAGCTAGTACAGAGCTTTCAGGTTACAAGTTCTTCCTTAGGCTCTACAGCTGAACTCTCGATCGTTCGACCCCCTTTCCCCAGGCACCAGAGGGCCCTTATATAGCCCAGGCTAATGGGGGTAGGTAAAAGGGGGGTCATCATGCTGACCCATATGCATTTACTACACCTTTCAGGCTGTCCTGCTCTCCAGCCTCATTAAATATAGACGATGGTTCCTGGCCCGCCGTGATGTGACCCTTGCGACGGTAGGTGAGAGGCGCAGAGGAATGGGCTTGTAGCGTAAATCTCGCATCAAGGGACCGACACACAGCCTCGCCTCGCATGGTACGGGGAAGGAGACTTCGAGGCGGCCACCACATCCCACCTTGTTCGGCGGGCGGGCGAAAGCGTGCCTCGCCACCGCCGCCTCAACGCCACGCGGCCGACACCGCAAAGCGGGCGTTTCGCCACCCGCCGCCAAAGCCGCCACGGCGGGCGCCGGAGAGCAGGCGCTCGCCACCGCCGCCTCAACGCCATGTGGACCGACACCCAGCGCTGGGCGTGTTTCGCCGCCGCTTCGCCGCCGTCGCCACGTGAGCCGGGCCTCGGCGCAGCAGGCGCCTCGCCACTGCCGCTCAACGCCACGTGGACCGACACCTAGCCGGGCGTGCCGCCGCCGCCGCCAGTCACCACGGGCGGGCGCCGGCGAAGCAGTGGCGCTCGCCACCGCCGCTCAACGCCACGTGGGCCGACACTGCCGGCGGGCGCGTGCGCCGCCGCCGCCGCTAGGCCGCCACGTGGGGCGGGCGCCGGCGGCGAGGCGTCTCGCGCTCGCCATTCGCCGGACACCACGGCAAGACTGCCAACGGGCGTGCTCGCTTCCGCCGCCGCTAAGCCGCGTGCGGGCCGGGCGCCGGCGTAGAAGTGTCCTGCCCACTGTCATTTGGACGCCACGTGGGTCTGATTTGTGCGTCGGTGAGGGTACCCCAACAGAGAGTACGCCGACAAGAGTTCTGCCCGCCTCGAGCGCGTGCTAGAGTCTTTTGGAACCTTCATTAAATGTTTGGTGCGTTCTTATGCGGGGCCACCACTCATGAGGATACGACCACCTCGGTTCTCTCCCGTATCTGCCGATTTTTCTTGGGACCCAAAACAACAAGACGATCTTGTCTCTTCGTGAATCGCTTGTGGGTGGCGGTATATATGGATACATCCGTACCAGCGGTTTCATTTACGCTTCGCTTCGCGACTTCAACTTTCGCTTCGCCTTCCTCGCCAAAGTCTTCACCTTCCTTGCCTTCATGGCGCCTTCCATCTCGCTCCACCGTGGACGCGCCCGCGGTGGCAAGGATCTCCACATCGCACGGAGGGCACCTTCCATTTACGCGGGGACCCCACGCTGCAGTACCTCTCCGATGAAATTCTCATCCACGCTCGGGCGATGATGGCGTGTCCGGTTCCGCCATTCTCCAACTTCTTTCTCACCATCCTCCATTTTTATGAAATCCATCACTTTCACCTCACCCCCAACTCCATCGTTATTCTTTCCATCTTCGCACACCTCGTGAAATGTTCATGGGGTGATGAATTTCGAAATTTGGCATGTGACACCCAATTTGACTGACAATTCACGATTGACACTCTAATTCACGCGGTTCATAAAATTGACACGAATCATTTAATTTTTGGCTCGATGACACTCTCAAGATTTTCCCAACTTTTCAAGATTTTCAAATAATTTCCAATCGTGTATAATACCGAGATATACGGAAAAGCAAGTATATAAAGGGAAATTATTTCAAGATTTTGAAATAATTTCCATTGTGTATAATATCGAATAATAATCCACAAAGGAAATTATTTCAAGATTTTTGAAATAATTTTTGAATTTATTTCAAGTTTTTCAAATAATCTCCACTGTGTATAATACCAAATAATAATCCACAAGGAAAATGGGCGATACACAAGTGGAAATTATTTCAAAAATCTTTAAAAGCCGAAAATACCGAGAGTGTCATCGAGCCAAAAATTCGCCGATTCGTGGTCAATTTTATGAACCGCGTGAATTGAGTGTCAATCTGTGAATTGCCGCCGAATTGGGTGTCACATGCCCAAATTTCCCCCGAATCTTCCTCTTTTCCGCTATTTCTACCTTTGCCGCGGCTCTACCGACAGCGAGGTAGTGGGGAGTTGCTATTTCCGCCGAGACGGGTTGGCCTCGCTTACATAGCCTTCGGCCCAGTCCAACCGAAGGCGTGGCGTGGTGAATGGCTGTACATCCGCGGATTTACAGTGGGATCGACGTCTCGGAGGTGCACGGGCAAGGAGGTTTTCAAAATCGAACTCGCCGGCCGAGGAGACTAGTAGAGCTCTTGTAATGGCGCCCGCATCAACAGATCGCGGACACCGGATTAATCTGGGCGCGGTGGTTTGGGACTTCGTGACCCAGAGAATCAGCTTCTTCGCCGACGCTACCGCCCCGCATGGCAAGACACAGCGACGATTTACATAACGCGACGCACTTGGCCGAAGTTTCGCTTCCTTGGCTTTTTTTCGCGATACATGCTTCTTTGCGCTCCCTACCAACCGACATTTCTTTATCTTTTGCCAAAAGGGAAACCCGAGGGCAACTCATTGGCAAATGGCTTGTCGGATTGATACCGCCGATCCCCGCCGCTTGATTTTCCAGTAGTGGCCCGGCCGCTCGCCGATTTGGAGCACGCGGAGCGCCTGCAAATCATCAGGTAGCTTCCACCAATGGACTCCATCGACTCCGCCGGATGCTACCGCGGACCGGCCGGTGATCGTGGAACGACCACCACCACCGATCGGTCGCAGTAAGCGTACCACTTGGCCCGGACGCCACGGGCTCGAACCCCAAGATGGCTCGCACCACGGGCCAGACTTCCACTGCCACCAGCCCTAGTGTGGCGGCACCTTCGCAGGGGGCGGCGGCATAGGCCGCCCCGACCATGACTTCGCCACCAGAGGCGCTGCCTCCTGCGGCGCCAGCTCCATCGCCTCCTCCAGTTCCTTCTCCTCCGGCGTCGGCCCCGACTACTACGGCGCCAGCACCTTCAGCCACGGGAGCCCACGCCACCGCTCAACAGGGTGGGCTTACACTCCCGACGGCCGCCTTCAGTTTGAGGGTGCTGCCAAGGGCGGCCCCTCAAGATGCCCCAGGGGCGCAGACATCCTCGCACCATCGGGCGGCGGAACTTCCACCTGGTGCCTCCGCCACCGCCGAGAGGGTCAAGAGGGCGACTTAGCTCCAGCGCCGGCCGCCTCACCTCCAAGCATCGCCATCGCCGCGCTGCCGAGTTTTTCACCGAACTTGGCGGAATACACGCTGGCTGGCGCCGCCTCGCCATATGCGCCGCAGCATGGGGCCCAGACGTTTAGCGCTTGGCGCGCGAGCGCGAATCGACACGGAGCGGAGGGCGAGGCGACTGGCGCAGAAAGGGCTAACGTGGCCGCCATGCAACCGCGGCGAGAGGGGCAAGCGCGCAGAAGCACTCGAGCATGAGTCCTTCCGCTGCGGCACAATCTCGCCATCATGCTCAAGAAGGCCTTCCAACAAGACGAAGAGGTGTTTGGAGCCCTTGGGGTGGCATCATCACGCCGCAGACTCGCCTTGCGCTTTGCCCATGCGACCAACCAGGCCGCAGAGGCACTCCGGGGGCTGCCCGCTGCCCTGGCCGCCCGCTCCGCCAGAGAGGGGCAGGAAGTTGCGATCATGGCCGCGACTTATGTGTTGTCCTGCTGCGCCAGCCGCGACGCCACCTTCGATCCAATGGCGGTGGTGACGGCCGACGTTGAGGGAGATGCGGCGCAGGCGGAGGCACGGGTGCGCACGGCCGCCGAGCACGTGGCCGGGCTGCTGCAGGTAGAGCAGCCGGTCATGGACGTCTCCACCCCACTGGCGAAGAAGGGAGAGGGCACCGGCGACCTCGACTGGCGACGAAAGTGAAGGGTCAAGTACCGCTTCAGCTTTTTTTGCTTCTTCTTCTTTTTGTCTTGTGTTGATCTACCTTCCTGCATGCACCAACATCTGGACAAATCTTATCGTAACGGATGTTTTTACTTGCTTTACCCGTGCGCTTGTTTACTTCGCTTGATTGATTCCGTTTGTTAGAGCTGCCAGGCGACCAACCTTGAACTCGGCCATAACGCTAAGTAAGCCTTCAAATTGAGGGCAATACTTCAGAATCCCTTTTTAGGTCACGTGCAGCCAGCTACAAACGCAAGCACAAACCACGTAAGTTACGCAGAACTTAGGTACAAATGACCTTAAACCTGGCAGTTCACGCAGAACAGCCTTAGCTTTAGGTTTTTGTGCAAAATTGTCGCTGGTTCAAATCCCTTCGGAACTTAGATCCCGATGATCTCCTGGAACCGTGCTGCAGCGCGGCGTGGCGAGGCAACAAGTTTCCGGGAGTGTTTTTAGGCCAGCAGTACTCGACGGTGACAACCAGCGGTGCTTCAAGGAGCCAACCCGAGGTGTGCGAGCCATGTTCGAGTATCAGGCCCAACTCAGACTCCGGCCACTTGCCCTCACGGACGCTTAACACTTAGCACTTTTCCTTTATCGCCAAGGGCCGCTCTTTGACGCCGCGATAATCACGCATAACTTGGCCCATCTCAAGTGTATACATAAGCAAAGGAATAGAAGTGTAGCACAAAACACTTATCCGCTTATGTACCATTGTATGATCACCCAGCGATCGGGCGACCAAATTTCTAGGTGTCTGGGTGACCAGCCTGGAGCATCGGGCGACCAAATTTCAAAGGCCAGGCGACCAACCCGAACATCTAAGCACCGGTCCCAAAGACTTGGGCGATGTTGAGCTTTTCTTTGGAGTGGGTCGATGCTTTGATCTTCTTCCTGCGTGCACACACATCTATCGCAAAGACAAGCAGACATAACGTGTGGCATATGCAGGGAGGATTTAAACAACATAAACCCTTGTGTGGGATCGTTATGGTCTGTTCTTATTGGATTCTAAGTCCGTGCGACCTTTCTGGGAACCGAACCACAGCGCCGCGTGGCCAAGAAGCGGGCTTCCTGGGGTGGTAATAGGCCAACGGCGCTCGCGGTGACGACCAGCGGTGCTTCTAAAAGCCAACCCGAGGCATGCGAGCCGCATTTGAGCGCCGTGCCAAACTCGCCCCCTGGTTACCTGTTCTTGCTCCACGCAGGCGGGCCGCCACCATGGATCGACAGAGAATTTCCAAATAGTCGGGACCAACAACACCTATACGAAAAATTGCCCCTTGAGGCACAAAAAAGATGGTAAAGCAAAAGTCTTCAAGGCAACAACTTTACTAATCGCCAGTAGCCGCCGATCAGCCGGGGGAAAGACTTACCTCGAGGCTGACCAAAGCGAACTGCTGGGCACTTACAATTTTTTCATGAATAGAACTTCCGCAACAACTCTATGTTGTAGGAATTTGCCAGTTCCTCGCCATCCTCAAGGCCAACCGACCGCCTTGTCGAGATATCAAACCACCTTAAAGGGCCCTCCCACCGGGAGACAACAGTGCAACCCGACATGCGTCTCAATCTCAAGAAGACCAGTCGCCCATCGCCTGTCCTCTCTGAGACCCGGTGGCGTGGTACCGAGGCTTTGCCGACACCGGCGGCACGGCGGGCGGCTCGATCACGGACTTCCTCTAGGAGGTTGACTTTTCTCACGGAGATCTTCTTGGCCTTCTCGTTGAACGCCGAGACGCTGCGGAGAACCGAAAGCGATACAGAGGGGAGAACAGCTCCGCCAGACACCAGAAGAAGGGCGCTCGCCAAGGTCTGACCGGGCGGTGCGGCGACCAGAGCATAGCCGGAGTTCTTCCGCCCATCGCGCTTCGCCAGGAGCTGATCAAACGCCTCGCCTTGAGGCCCTTCAACACTAGCGCTGCTGGCGCTCGCTGACCATTACTCTCGGGTGGGCCACCAAAGCAAAACATACCATGGTGCCCATTTCATCGAGAACTCCAAAAAGCCGTGGCGGTGAACCGAAGTTCCGTTATCGGTGATGATGCGGTTGGCGACTCCAAAGCGGTGAAGATCCTGCATGAATTTGATAGCGCCGAAGCCGTAATGGCATCGCATTACTTCGCTTCACCCACTTGGTGAACTTGTCGATAGCGCATTTAAAAGATGGGTGAAGTTTCTGCGGCCCGCGAACGGGCCTAGATATTCAAATTTCTGCATCGCAAACGCCAGAGAGCGGGATGGTATGCGCAGAGCTGGTCGGTGGATCTCGCTCGGCGAAGAACCGATAAGCCAGATTTTCACCACCGCAAGCATCCTCGAGGGCGAGGCCAATAAAATCTTGGCGAACGCTTTACCGACGAGCCGCTCGCCGACATATGGCTCCCACACACGCCCATGGATATCGAGAGCAAGTTGCTCCCATCTTCCCGAGTGATGCACTTCAAGAGAACTCGCTTCGCTCGGGCAGATAGGTCCCCACCTACCGAGTATAGCACTTGGCCTTGCGGCAATCTTCTCACCGAGGCATCATCGCCGAGGATCACTTGGTCACGCAGAAGGCTAGGATAGGATCCATCCACCGACCTTCCCGCCAAGCGTGGCGAACACTCTGCTCGCCCGGGCACTCCATCGGGCCAAGCATTTCGGTGTCTGATCGGCAGCACCGCCGCCTTCCCTCCCGGACCTGGGGGCTAAGGCGGGCACGCTGCCTTCCCTCCCTGAACCGGAGGCCGCGGTAGTGGCACCGCCTTCCCCGCCTGAGCCGGAGGCTGCAACGGCCATGCCGTTGTCCCCACCTGAGCCGGGGGCTGCGACAGCGACACTATCATCCCCACCTGAACTGGGGGTTGCTATGGGCGGTCGCGATAGTCTTTCTTCGAAGACCCCGACCGGAACAGAAGCTTTCGAGGACACAAGCTTTGAAAGCCCGTCCGCGAGGTGGTTGTCGCGTCGAGGGATATGAACATACCCCAATCCTTCAAAGTGGCACTCCATTTTTCGGACCTCCACTAGGTATGCCGCCATGGTGGGGTCAGAACATTGGAATTCCTTCCGCGCTTGATTGATGACTAGCAGGGAGTCACTCTTGACTTGGAGGCGCCAGATGCCCAGCGCCGAAGCGATGCACAGCTCTGCTAGCAGACCCTCATATTCAGCTACGTTGTTTGTGGCCTTGAAGTCGAGGGCGACCACATACTAGAGGGTGTCACCGGTCGAGGAGACCAGGACAACCCCAGCCCCCGCGCCTTCCAACCTGAATGAGCCATCAAAGAATAAGGTCCAGGGAGAAGGCGCAGGTGCTTCTTTGGCTTCAGGAGTGGTGGGAGTCCACTCGGCGACGAACTCCGCCAATTTCTGGCTCTTGATGGCAGTGCGGGGTACAAATTTAAGGTTGAACTCCCCAGCCCACCGACCATTTAGCAACTGACCCTCTCGCTTCACTTGCCAGGAGAATTTCGCAGAGGGTAGGCCGTGACCACGGTGATTTCGCCTTGGAAATAATGCCGCAGCCTTCTGGACGCCACCAAGCCTCGTGATACAAGATTTTTGAGCTTATGTATCGAGTCTCCGCTCATGCAAAGACCTTGCCGATGTAGTAGATCTGCTTCGACACCTTCCTCTCCGCAACCAAGATCAAGGCCACCACCTCAGAGGGCAACAATGTACAGAGCAGCGGCCGCCTCCTGAGGGGAGACCAACACCGGGAGAGGTGAGGTATTGCTTCAAGTCTTCAATGCCTTCAAGGCTTCATCCGCCCACTCAAAGTGGTTGGTCTTCTTCAACAGCTTGAACAGAGGCAAGCTTTTCTCCCAACCGCAATGAACCGCCTTAGGAGGCCAAAGCACCGCCAAGCACCGACCTGCTTGAGTCGCAGACCGGGCGCTTCATGTGCTCGATGGCCGCTATCTTGTCAGGATTGGCTTCAATACCCCGGTTGGACACCAGGAAACCCAGCAGCTTGCCAGAGGGCACACCAAACACACACTTTTCAGGATTGAGCTTCAGGCAATTCTTCCGAAGGTTAGTGAAAGGACCGATATGTCGCCTAGAGGGGGGGTGAATAGGCGTAATTAAAATTTGCAATTAAATAAAATCACCCGAGGAACAAAATCCGGACCGTCCGGATTAATTGTCCGGATAGTCCGGAGTTAATGTCCTGATAGTCCGGATTAAATGTCCTGAGTGTCCTGACAAGTGACCTCGAAATGATAATTTTAAATCCTTGCAAATTTGCAACAATCTAGCTGAATACAAATGTTCTAAATAATCTCGGTACCTTAGAAAATACGATCTAGAGCCAAGCACAATGAGTAAGTAGATCGGGCTCCAAAAGACTTAAGAACCACAAACCCTAGCTCAAGCAAATGAAGAACACAAAGACAATGATTTTTACCGGTTCGGATTCTTGAAGGAATCCCACGCTCCGCTGAGGAGGCACAAAGCCCGGTCCCTCTTGACCTCTTTCCTCCCTGTTGCACAAAGCACTCGCCGGTTCTTCACTTCTTGCCTCTTTCCTTTCGGAGGCAAGGCTTGCCTTCACAAACGACCGGGCTCTCCACACGAAGTCTTGAGGCTCCGGTGACTCCTTGCCGCCTAGGAGCCCTTCAAACTCCAAGAGTAACAAATACGCCGCTAAATCAACTTGGAGGATGAACTTGTGCTCAAGAATCAACAAAGCAAGCTCAAAGCACTTGAATCCCTTCTTTCTCCCCAAAATGCAAATCAAATCAAGATTTTAGTGGGAGAAAGAAGCTAGGGCTTGAGAGAGTGTGAGAGAGAGCCTTTGACTTGAATGCAAAGAATGAATGAGAGTTGTAACAGTTAGATTTGGAGTGAGGGCTTAAATAGCCCCCAAAAATCCAACCGCATTAAAGCGTTCACAAGACATCCGGATCGTCCGGACTTTATCTTCTGATACTCCTAACAATTTCTGAGTGTCCGGACTAAATAAACCGGATATCGGACTTATGGAGAAAGAGCAACCGAGACCCTAGCTCGAGTATCCGGATTTAATCCCTGATACTCGGACATTTTACCCGAGTGTCCGGATTAATTGTCCGGATATCTCGGACCGACCTCCTCGCCAGAGTATCCCTTTAAAAAAGCATGATTTTGAAATGCTTTTGAGATGCAACTTTCATCCTATGAGCACAAGCATATCCTAAAAGCGATTTTCCGTCAGATCCCCTTAATAGTACGGCTATCCTTAGACTCAATAAAATAAAAGAAATATAATCAAGTCTTGATGCCGCCTTTTCAAATTTTGAATATAGTGGGGATCTCAAATCGCCATTCCAACCAAGATATCTTCTTGATCACCGTGACAGAATCTCACATGCATCGTTAGATATTTATTGTGTTGCCATAAATCACCAAAACTCTTTGAGGGCCTAGATGCACTTTCAATCTCCCCTTTTGGTGAATTGATGACAACACAATTAGATTTAGATAAAATTTGAAATGAGATAGTATTTGAAGACCAAATACACGGAAGCTCCCTAAATGTGTGCATTGAAGTAATTTGAGTGAAAAATCAAATGCACATATTTACGAAAAGTTTTACAGAGCTCCCCTAAGATTCTTGCTTCAAGAGAATATGACATGATATATATAGCGTATAATTTTGCAAAGTAGATATGACATGATATCACACAAGTGCATAGCGAGAAGGAACTAGATAAAGATAATGAGCAAATAGTTCGACAGCCAACACAAGTTCACGAACTTTCACGAACACAAGATCAACAAAACGATAATTAAAAAAAAGCATATCCAAACATGGCAACGAATAACACTCTAACTCTCTCCCCCTTTGGCATCAAGACACCAAAAAGGAAGAGTCTACGCAAGGAATCACTCGTCGTCACCGGAAGGCTCGTAGTCCTCCTCCTCGCTATCGTCGCCGCCGCCATCGACGCCGCCGAGGTGCATGAGGTGGTAGATCGAAAAGTCACCGTAGCGGAATCCATCGCAGAAACATGAGTTGACTCTCGGACTCGCCATCGGCCGGAAGATCTCACCGCCGGGCGGCGGTAGGCGCGAACTCTCGGCGGTGCTCACGCAGCTCACGACGGTCTCCTTTACTTGCTCGACACATCTTGACATAAATGTAATAGGCACTTGAGCATTCTCTTGATGGTGTCGCGGTTAGTGCGAGGAGAACCTTCTCCCGTGGGAGAAATCGAGCAGAGGAGGCGATTCGCGAAGCCGGAGCCTGGTGGAGGAGCAGACGAGCAAAAGACCGAGTGACAGAGGACGACCTCGACGCTTGTCCACAGGAGCCGCAGGAACCGACCGAGGACGGACCTTGTAAGTCACATGCTCCACATCCTTCACGGTCAAGCCCGTGGACGTGCTCAATCACGCCATTATGAATGGCGATATCCACACCGCCGAGTTGCTCATTGAGTTGTAGCGATGGACTCCCAGATGAAATCAACCACGCCAAATCCATGAGTGCGCCAACCAAGTGAAATAGCAAATTTCACATAAGAACCGATGGTCGACGATTCCTCCTTGGGCCAAAGAGTGACCAAGCAACCAAGAAGAACAACCGCATCGCTTCGCACTTTGATAGTGCCCATCACAACATGCCGAGATGAATCATATAAATCTCCAAGCCGCCAGAGCCATGACCTTCTTATCATGCAACTTGGCATCCCCATTCACGATCTCACCGCAATATTTCGCAAATGTCCTCTTGGTCACCACATACCACAATTTTGCCTGGTCATCCACCAAATGGCGCTATCCTTTTATCGAAGAAAAGAGTGGCATAAAATTGCATGATTACCTCATCGCTCCATGAATGCATGAAACTCATAATGTCCTTCACTTTATGCCGCCACAAATCTCGATAACTTCGTCAAGACGGATTCTCGAGCCTCGCATATATACAACCAATCAATCCTCTTCATCTTCATTACGGATGCTCCATAGGCGTAAGAACTGCCTCATAAAAATCGGAGTGGAACTGCTCGTAACCGCTTGTCGACATATCTTGGTCTTGGTGGAACTCGAGCGGATCTTTGTTCCTCTCGCAAGAACTATGATCTTCCCTTACTGCACTCCACACGATAATCAACCACACGAAGTGGCATCATCCGCCCGATATCTCCACCGGGTGAAGCTTCAAGGGACCAATCGCCAACCTTGACTCTTGATATTGCTTTTTTTCGCTCCCGACGCCTAGCATGCGATCTGCAGGATGTTCTTGGCAGGATTTCTGGATTGACTTGAGGAGGAGCTTGAGCAGCAGACGGACCCAAGAGCAGATTTGCGCGGCCCTGAGGGATCTTCTTCACACCTTGCCTTTTCTTCTTTGGAGCGCCGGTGGGAGAGGGAGGAGGCGACTCAATTGGGCGCTTGCCGGCACCCGAACCTCCTTGGGAAGAAGACATCTAAGAGAGAACAACGAATGGAGTGAAAAAGAGTTGCACGAAAGCAGATTTCACAATTTAAGTTTTTGGGCCGAGAGGTGCTCGGATACTCCGGACATTTAATCCGGACAGTCCGGACAATTTCTCCGGATACTCCGGGGATTTAGTCCGGAGTGTCCGGGGTTTTGTCCGGATACTCCGGATAAAATACCTGAGACTCCGGTTTAATGATTCAACCCAAAACCCTAAATTGCAAACAATGAGAGATCTCTAAGAGCACATTGCAGGGAACAACCAAAAAGATGAATGTACTTCAATAAGGGAGCCCTAACCCTAGGCATTTTAAGGAATCAAAGAGGATTAGGGCAAAACAAAGTCATACCGCAAGGATGAACAATGAAACGAAGAAACGCCGAGAGGAGATCCTTCCCCCAACCTTGCTAATCTGGTGGTACCCGGAGTACGCGTCCAGAAAGCACAGTAGCTTGCACCCGGCCGTGGAGTCAACAATGAGGTCGACTCGCGGCAGGGGGTACGGATCCTTCGGGCAGGCCTTGTTGAGGTCGGTGAAGTCGACACACATGTGCCATCTTCCGTTGGACTTCTTAACAAGCACAGGGTTGGCAAGCCACTCGGGATGAAAGACTTCGACAATCCTCAGGCGCAGCAGCCTTTCTACCTCCTCCCGAATGGCATCTTGCCGCCGCTACCGCCTCCCGACCTTTTGCCGATCAAGCGCTTCAGTGAGCGTTGTTAATCGGTGCTCGATCACCTCCTGGGGACCCTACCAGTCGGACGGTTGCCAAAGCTAACACGCCGGTTAGATCGAGGAAGGTGACGAAGGTCTTCCTATTTGGCGCCGAGGTCGGGCGCCAATGTTGACGATCTTCCCGGCTCGCCTCACTGTATGCACCACCTTAACCACACCGGCAGAGACATGTGAGGCGTAGGTCCGGGCCTGAGGGGCCTCCGAGCCGGTGGCGTCAGCACGCCCAACGCAGGTGGTGCCGGCCAGGTCCCATGCTCGCCAGGGCGCAAGGCCTCGACTGCCCACTGAATTGTAATGGGGCCGCCGGGCCCCGACATCTTCACCACTATGTAGGCATAGTGGGTTGCCGCCATGAACTTGACTAACGCTGGTCGGCCAAGCAAGGCATTGTAGGGGAGGTCGAAATCAGCGACCTCGAAGTCCACCATCTCGGTGCGGTAATTGTCTTTCTCCCCGAAGGTGACGGGGAGGCGCACCTGACCGAGGGGCATTAAATTAGCCTCCGGCTACCCAAGAAAGGCAGAGCTGACGCAGATCTCGCCAAGGATCTGGAGCGCCAAGAACGCCAAGAGGACAGAGGTTGATGGAACTCCTCTCGCCCACCAAAGACACGCCCACCAGACATTCTCGATGGTGGGTGACACCACGATCGGAGATGTCCAGTATGTGGTGCTTGTGGTGGTCACCGACCGAAAGTGATCGTCTCCTCCAACCACTTGAGCATCCGACCCGCCCCTGAGCTCGATGCTGCGGTGCACACTTCCCTCTTTAGCCGTTTATATGCGGCATTGAAGGAAAAGGTGGATGAACCACCGTGGATGTACTTCACAGCGTGATCCGCCTGCTGGAAGGCCAGTGGGGCGGGGTCTTCGTCTTGGTCATCAGCGGGGCGGCGTTCCTTGAGCCGCTGCTCCACCATTTTGCTCACGACCCGACAGCCGTCCAGGTCATGAGTGTTGGTCCGATGGATCGGGCAATAGAGCTCGCCCTCCTTTTGTTCGCGACGGTCGTTCCTACGACCGCGGCGGTCATCACGCCGGTCTCAGCGATCATCACGCCGGTCACGGCGGTCGTCGCGCCTGGGTCACAGCGATCATCGCGCCGGTCACGCCGGTTCAAGACGCGCGCCAGTAACGGGTACCGACGAGACCCGCCCGTCGGGAGCCCTACCGGTTGGGCGCGCCCACGAGACCGGCGATGCTCCACTGACCATGTGGTGGCCGGGAGTCTCTCGCGAGTTCCAATGAGGGTGGTCCAAGAGGAGGCGAACCGCATGCGTGTTCTCGGGCGAGGGCTGCCTCCATGGCCACCGACGCCAAGACGGGTGCTCCGCCGCCTCCAAAGGAGCAATGCTGCCACCCTGCAGGGGCGGGGTGAGATGATCCTTCATCCGGCGAGACTGCCGGGACGCGCCCTGGGCGACGCTCACCCCCGCCGCGTCTTGACGTTGAGAACCCGCCATCTCCAGATGCGCAGGCTTGCTTCCAAACCACGAACACTGAAGTCCGCCAGGGAGTTGGCCGAGAGAACCAACCACTAGCCCCCTACCTGGTGCGCCCCTGTCGGCGTATTCCACCAAACAGGCCCGAGTCTACAGATCGGGTTTGGTTCAGTAGAAGGGCGTCTTCGCGGCTGGCAAACCCTAACGAGTGAAAACCCTAATAACTCCCACACGAAGGACTCCGGAGCCTATGAACTAAGATGACACAAAGATTTTTACCTAGGTTCAGGCCCTCTCCACCAGGGTAATAGCCTTACGTCCTGCTAGATCTTTTATCGAGTGTTTGAAGCTAGTACAGAGCTTTCAAGTTACAAGTTCTTCCTTAGGCTCTACAGCTGAACTCTCGATCGTTCGACCCCCTTTCCCCAGGCACCAGAGGGCCCTTATATAGCCCAGGCTAACGGGGGTAGGTAAAAGGGGGGTCATCATGCTGACCCATATGCATTTACTACACCTTCCTGTGCTGTCCCGTTCCTCCAGCCTCATTAAATGTTGACGCATGGCTTCGCCCGGTCCGCCCGGGATGTGACCCTTTGCGATGGGCAGGTGAGAGACGCCAGAGGAATGGGCTTGTAGCAGAAATCCTCGCAGTCAAGGGACCTGACACAGCAGGCCTGTCCCTGGCATGGTACGATGGGGGAAGGAGACTTCGAGGTGAAGCCACCACATCCCACCTTTTTGCCCTGCGGCGGGACGAGCAGGGCGCCCTTGCCCACCTGCTCGCCTAAACGCCACGTGGACCGACACTGGCGTGGGGCGTGTTTCGCCCACCGCCGCCAAAGCCGCCACGGGCGGGCGCCGGGCGGCAGTAGCGCCTCGCCAATTGCCGCTCAACGCCACGTGGACCGACACCTAGCCAGCGGCGCGTTCGCCGCCGCTTACTGCCGCCACGCGGGCCGAAGCGCCGCGCAGCGCCTCGCCACTGCCGCCTCAACGCCACATGGACCGACACCTAGCCAGCCGGGCGTGTTTCGCCGCCGCCGCCAGTCGCCACGGGCGGGGGCGCTGGCGAAGCGGCGCTCGCCACTGCCGCTCAACGCCACGTGGTCGGCACTGCCGGCGGGCGTGCGCCGCCGCCGCCGCCAAGCCACCACGGGCGGGCGTCGGGAGCAAGGCGCTCGCCACTTGCTCGCCGAACGCCACGTGGGCCAAGACTGCCGGGCCGGGCGTGCTTTCGCCGCCGCCGCCAGCACCACGGGCGGGCGCCGGGCGAAAGGTATGCCTCGCCATCTGCCGCCGGACGCCACGTGGCTTAAGATTTGGCCAACGGGCGTGTTTCGCCGCTCTTTGCAAAGCCGCCACGTGGAAATTTGGGTGCCGGGCGAAAGCAGGTGTCTCGCCCACTGCTCGCCGGACGCCACGGGCCGATTTAAAGGCGGTGAGGGTACCCTAGCGTAGAGTACGCTGACACAAGGTAAATTCTCAATTCTATCCTAGTGTAATTATGAGTAGAACCCAGTGAAACCTACACAGCCATATTACTATGGTCATTCAACCTAACTTCAAACTGTGTTATATAGTACAAAGCAATAAGTATAGTAACTGGATGAAGCACTTACCCCGGGTTGTAAGGTAAAAGTATGAATTTTTATCTCATTGAGCCAACAATACTTTTTCCATGTACTCGTAGACGACTTCTAAATTTTTGTCCATGGTTTGCTTGGACACCATGTGTGGGTAGAGGAAACCCACTGGTTGTTTCCTTACTTTTGCTTCCATGATCATGTATCTACATATATAAAATCAAGGATCATATATATATATCTGACATTTATCGGTACGACACGAATGTACACTGTGATTGCAGACACTTACAATGTCCAGCATCTCATGAGTGATGCGTCTAGCGCATTGAGGTTGTACAGTTTGAACAAGTCATTGAAGCCGACCACAAAACAACCATCCAAAAACCGGTGTAAGAAATGCTTCTCCTTGAAGTTGACCGACATACTCGATGCACATTGTGCCACCGTTGTAATACTGCTAGTTTTGGCCAGGTTTTCGGCCGGTGGTGTTTTTGTTTTCTTAACTTTCGAATTTATTCCGGAAGGAGATAAATGGTGTTGTCGGGCAATTTAAGTTTTTCTCAAAGAATTTTCCTTTCGCCGTGAATTCGAAGTGTCAGTTTTTGGAGTTGGTTGCTTTGTGGTTTCTAGTTGTGGTGTAGTTTATATTTTTTTCCTAACCCTAAAAGCACACCAACCACAAGAAAGAAAAAAGAGGAAGCCAATCATTTGTTTGCTCCCGCCCTCAGTGCTGGCTCCTTCCTAACTCTAGCCGCCTCCCGACTCGAGCATGGCGCGCCACTGCCTCCTCCTCCGGCGCCGGCCTCCTCCGATCGCGCCACCCTCCAGCCGCCGCCTCCAAGCCGCCCACCAGCTCCTCCCGCCGTGCGCGCCTCCCCAAGCCAGCTCCTCCCCGCCAGCGACTCCACCTCCGGCGACCCCTCCTCCGGCGACCCTCTCCGGCCTAGCACCCTCCCCACCTCCCTCCTTCCTCCATGGACCTTCTTTGAGGTAAAAACCCTAGGTGGTGGGGATCCATTTGGCTTGCATGCAAGGTGTTTGTGCTATTGCTTAGCTAGGATTCCAGATTTTGTGATGTTGGAGGTTGGGGAATGGAGAAACTAGAGTATTGGGGATTTCTGTTTCGGGCAGATTTTCGTCCTCGGTTAGAACTGCTAATTGAAAATTCTGCATGCATTTCCTTGGGGTCTGGTTAGTGCGAAAGTTGTAGATAATCGATTTACCTTTCAATAGAGACCAAAATCACTAAGTTTCATTCATCCGTCTAAAAGTTATGACTGTTTTACTCAAGGCTGTCAAGAATGAGCCGAGTGGTCGGTACCCTCTGTTCATCATCGATCTGGGAACATCTGGTGCATTGGCCAAGGGAATGGCTATGTTATTATTGTATTTTATTCCTTTGCGGTCGTTTCGAGTATAAGAACACGAAAATCCGTTGAGCCAATCAAAAGTACGCTATTTAGAAGTCTCGGTGCTGAATTTGGAAATCTGCAGCGTGCTCCACCTTCGGTTGGGGTTTAGTGTTCGATTTGGAGGTCCTCGAGGTATCTCCGCATGATTGGCTTTGTGATAGCTGTAGGTCATCCTCTTATGGTTGATTAGGAGCTGAGTTCACTCCATTTGGTTGCTTAATCAAAAGTTTTGCTCGTTGATCGCCGCTATCCCGATTGGATATATTTACGTTTTCGGGTTTTGGGAGTGGGTTAAGTAATGTTGTTCTGAGTCGGTTTTTGATTGTTTCTTGTGCGCAACGTTATTTTTCAGGGAGAGTGTCTTCGGGGGTGACCTCAACCCTGAGTTGCCTCACGCGTCGGTAAAGGCAAGTGCAACCCTTATTCTGCAATTAGGGCAAATGAGATGAATGCTTGCTTGTCGATATGTATGTGTATGCTGCGGTTTACATTAAGAAATAGGTTAATGCTCATGCAAACGCAAATGATAATCGTATTATGAGTATAGCTAAAGAATGGATCATAGAATGAAATCTCTTATAATGAAATGTTGAGGAAGGGATACAAAGCATCCATTCGAATGTTAATAGGTTGAGTTCATTGCATATATTCTAAGCATGAAAATTCTATATTGTGTGTATGAGTAATATCTAGAAGAGTGTCCGTATTATGCTTATGGAAATGAAGATTTGTGCCTATGAGAAATACTAGAATTGTTCATTTCATGAGAATGCATATTGTGGCTATGAAAGTAACAATTGCGATGATATGTTAGTAATAATTGGTTTTGGGGTGTTCCCACTCATCGATGATGAGATCGAACCGTGTTGTGCTTATGCTTATGTTTTTGGTCATAGTGCAGAGCAAATAATTTCGATACCGTGTATGAATTATTTATAAGCATCTTTTGCATATGCGCATTTATTACAGAAAAGGCGTCCCATGTTGATGTGGGTCTCTGTACTCACACGTAGTGAGTACAAAAGTCCTACCTCGTAGTCCCATCCACGGATGGGAGCGAGTCAGTAAGAGTAGGCCTCGCCACGGGATGGTTGGGAATGAGAGGGTGCACTCCGACGGGGGTGCACTCAGCTATACCAGTATAGGCAAAAAGGTTGCATGTTGAGCATGAAAGCATAAAGCATTTCATTGCATTGTGTGTTGCAATTGATACATGTTAATGGATGAGAATGGAAAGAACAGGTTGAGGATTGAGTCGTGGGCTCATCCAGAAATGATTGTTGAGGCATAGGCAAGTTTTATTACGTTTTCGAGATGGCTGCGGTAAGTGGAGTCAATTACTGCTTCTGTTACTGGATGTTTTCAGTTAAGTATTGGTTATGGTAAATGATGGAGTAATCGTGCTCTTATGTTTTGGATCTTTTATGAATTCAACTTCTTTCATTTATTTACGAATGTCAATTAAAGGAACTGTTACTTTATGTCTTGAAGTAGCTGTATTTTAGTCTAATTCATTACTTTTCCTACTTGTTGCACTTTGCTGAGTCTTGGACTCATGGTTGCTTGTTTCTTGACTTAGGTACTTTGCAGCTGGCTCGTCGGGTTTGGGAGTAGTATCACGTGCACGACTTCGGTTTCCAACCATTCATTTAACCAATTCATTAATTCTGGATGTAATTAATTCGGTTGTAATGTGTTGTTGTCGTGGTGAAGTTTATTAATTTCTATTGGATGTGTGATTAACTATCTAAGGACCTGCTAGAATGTTTCATTCTATTTTGAGTGATTGATATATCATATAACTGCTTAGCTCTTTTGTCTGCTGAGTGGATGTCTTCTATTCTAGAGAGGTCATGCCGAAATTTTGTAAATTTCGGTAACTTAGTTTTAAGCCGGTTTTAGAAGTTAGTGCTTGGTTGCAGTCAAATTAGTGAAGGTATTAGGTTGTTATGACTTTTTCGGTAATTCTCAGTTCAATTGATTTTTGTTGTGGAGAATTATCGTGTGTTGGTAACCCCTTTGGACATATGTGGGTCCGAGGGGTGTCGCTAGTGAAGCAGGGTTTTGGTAGCATCCGGGGCGCGTTGGCGTCGGGGTGTTATAGTTGGTATCAGAGTGAGCTTCAGGTCCGTGGTGTTTGAATGTAGTGAGTAATTTTAGAATGAATTAAAATTTTGCTGTGTGAAGGTAGAAACATGGTTTAGGTTGAACTTTTAAAATGTGGCCCTAGGGCAATAACCATAAAAATTTGACGTAGAATGGTTAATTAATTTAAAACTGACACACTCTGATGCACAGTAGGATAGGGATGGGATATCGTTGCATTGTGTTACGATGCTTATTTTGTTATTGATGCTATGATGATGCTTGTGATTATGTTATTTGGTAGTTTGATAAGGCTATGGTAGTATTTACCGCTATGCTTTTGAAGTGGTAAATTGCTTAGTGGGGTTCGGTGGGACTCTTTGTGCCGGAGGTATGTCGGCCCTGTCGTGTAGCCGTGTTGATCGGTGTGGCAGTTGAGAGCCAACACCAGAGGATTTATAACCCCAGGTAAGGATAGTCCTAATTCCTTTGCCGTAAATCGGAGAGTAATCGATTTCTTGTTTTTAGTGGTTGAGAAACTCGTTTTGGTGACTCTCTTCTATCGTGGGAGTTTTGTGATTTATCTGTGTTTCGGAAATTGTGGGCATGACAAGTGTTGAATCTTGTCATGCGGTAAAGTGAAGAGTATCGTTTCGCACTTTCTTTTGGTTGCTTTGCGGAGAAAGTTATGGATTCCTTCTTGTGTTGGACGTTCTTCCAGTTTAAAAGGAGTTGTTGTACTTTTGTTGTAAATGGGAGAATTGATGGAGTAAGTTTCCGAGCTTTGACTTATTTGGTATTTTTGGGTTTAAGTCAAAGAAAAAGGATTTGGGTGTTGCGCCCCTTGGTTGTTGGCAGGGAAAGACATGGGTTTCTTCGTGTTGTCATTCTCCAAGTTGAAGTTTTGGTGAAAAACTTAAGTCATGAGAACTTAAGGTTTGGGGCTTTAAAGGAAAAAAGTGTTATTCGATCGATTCGCTTTTCCTTTCCATAAATTGATTTGTGTAACTCCTTTTCTTCGTGGAATTTTGGAGTTTGATAATTGGTTTGGAGCTCTGTTGAATGACAAGGCTTGAGTCCTGTCATTTTCTAAGTCTTTTGAGAGTCAAGCTTCTTTGGAAGATTTGGTTGGCTTTTCTGGAAAGGAAAATACGACATTCAGAGTAAGCCGTAGGTTGATTGAAGGTCTTTCCGTAGAGGATTAGTAGAATGTTTATGTTGTGGGGATAAGGTGGTCGACATTAATTGGATAGATGGCAAGAAGTATTTTGTGGGTCATGGTGATCCACGGTTATAAGCGGAGGTTGCGTAAGGGTAGAAAAGATTTTGTCAAGTAATAACAATTTGGTTGAGGAACTTGTTCAAATAAGTTGATGGGGTTCAATTGTCTACATCATTGGAGACTTAGATAATTGATCTTTGTGTTTGTCATATGGTTGACGGATAGGAATTTTGGATGGTAGGTTAATTTGGGATAAAAAATTCAACCTGTTTTCCTTTGATGAGTTTTATGGGGGAGAATTTATTTAATGTTGGTGATAACATTCTCGAACGTGGATGTAATTAGTCGAAAGGATAATTACTGGAGAAAGTGATTCAAGGAAGAGTGGTTATAAAATTCTTGCTATGTCTTGTTGGGGCTTCCCAAAGGCGCTAAGTGTGAACATCGAAACCTTTATTGTTAAAGGTGCAAGAATTTTAGAGATAATGGGATGTAAGATGAACTTAGGTTTAATTACCTATGGGATTGTGTTGTCGGTGTAATTATTTGGAAGGTTGCTTTTTGGTTAAGGCATTTTGTTTGGTGTGCAATTGAAATTGCCACATGAGTTGTGTTTCGCCAAGTGGTGGAGTTAGTGGATGAAAGATTATGAGGAAGAAAGAATGTATACTTATGGAATAGTGTGATGATAGTCTTTGGACTTGCCATTTAAAGGAAATAAATAGATGTAATGGAAACTGTTGGATTTCAGGATCGTTTTGCTATTCCCGAAATGTGGTTTTGGAATTAGTGTGTTGTGTTGCTTTTTTTTAATCGAGTGATTCTTTGTTGTGAAGCTTTCCACCTTAGGGCTCAAGGTGAGGAAGTGGTTTATGCTGTTAAAGAGAATGGAGTTCTCTTCGATTTTGTGACTGTTTTTGAAGAAAGATTGTGTGAAGTTCCTCTTCTCAGTTGAGTCATCTCTTGTTGTGCATTATATTGCATTGATTTCAATTTGGGGAAAGTGGTTAGCCTTGTAAGAGAATCGAGATTCTCTTTGCTTTCTAATGGGAGAAAAGAAAATGTTTAGTTGTGGTTCCTTACTTGAGTATAATTTGGGAGTATGCTCATTGATCTCGTTCTACAGGCCAGATCGTCCTAGAAGGAGAACCATGTATGGAGGGGATTTGATGAAGTCCTAATTAGGGTTAAGTGTTAATGGTATGGATTTAATGTGGAGGGTAATGAGAAGTGATCCTTGTCGTGGTTCTGACCTTTGTGAGAGGAGCATTTTGATCGTGTTGTCCTCGGGTTGTGTGGGACTTTGTTGGTGGTGGTCTAGGTGGAATCAGTCGCTAAATGCTTTATTTTCGTAAGTTTGTCGGAACCCTTGGTTTTATGGGTTAGACTCAATGTGGGTCAGTCGGAAATGGATGGTTCGGTTGTGAACCTTTTCGTTGAGTGATTGTCTCGTTGTATGAGACAAGTTTGATAGAAGGTCAAGTTCGATTTTGTGTTATGAGGGAATTTGATTGGTGCCCTGTGGGGCTAATCATTTCAATAGTAAAGAATGATTTTTGATCCTGTTGTTTCCAAGGGCAACTGTTGAAAAGGTAAAAGTTGTGTTTTGATTCCTAGAGGATTCCGGTGTTGCTTGGTTAGAAATAATGATATGTTCGGAATTGGTTAGAAGCTTGTTGGAATAAAAATTCTGTGTGTGACTTGCGATAATCGTGGCAACATGAGTTTGATAATCTGTGGTACAATTCGGGAATTTGGCTGTCTGCCCGGTTCCAATAGTGTGTTCGTGTGGGAGATGTGAATTCTTAAGTTAAAAAGAGAAGTGACTCGAGTTTTGGAGTCTCGTGCGTGAGAGGTACCCAACTTTGTTCTTTTTGGGTGTTTTCGCTTTAGCATTCGGTTTCTGTTGCTCTTATGGGTGAGTTTTGAGGGGTTCCGAATTCGAGGGCGAATTCTTTCAAAGGGGGGAAGAGTGTAATACTGCTAGTTTTGGCCAGGTTTTCGGCCGGTGGTGTTTTTGTTTTCTTAACTTTTGGATTTATTCCGGAAGGAGATAAATGGTGTTGTCGGGCAATTTAAGTTTTTCTCAAAGAATTTTCCTTTCGCCGTGAGTTCGAAGTGTCAGTCTTTGGAGTTGGTTGCTTTGTGGTTTCTAGTTGTGGTGTAGTTTATATTTTTTTCCTAACCCTAAAAGCCCACCAACCACAAGAAAGAAAAAAATAGGAAGCCAGTCATTTGTTTGCTCCCGACCACAGTGCTGGCTCCTTCGACTCGGCGCCACCCTCCCGACTGGAGCATGGCGCGCCACTGCCTCCTCCTGCTTGGCGTCGCGCCACCCTCCACCACCGCCTCCAAGCCGCCCGGCCAGCTCCTCCAACTGCAGCGCCTCGCTTGGCCGGGCTGCGCCCGCCCGCCTCCTCCCCCGGGCGACTCCTCCTCCGGCGACCCCTCCTCCGGTGACCCTCTCCGGCCTAGCACCCTCCCCACCTCCCTCCTTCCTCCATGGACCTTCTTTGAGGTAAAAACCCTAGCTGGTGGGGATCCATTTGGCTTGCATGCAAGGTGTTTGTGCTATTGCTTAGCTAGGATTCCTAATTTTGTGATGTTGGAGGTTGAGGAATGGAGAGACTAAAGTAATTGGGAATTTCTGTTTCGGGCAGATTTTCGTCCTCGGTTAGAACTGCTAATTGAAAATTCTGCATGCATTTCCTTGGGGTCTGATTATTGCGAAAGTTGTAGATAATCGATTTACCTTTCAATAGAGACCAAAATCACTAAGTTTCGTTCATCCGTCTAAAAGTTATGACTGTTTTACTCAGGGTTGTCCAGAATGAGCCGAGTGGTCGGTACCCTCTGTTCATCATCGATCTGGGAACATCTGGTGCATTGGCCAAGGGAATGGCTATGTTATTATTGTATTTTATTCCTTTGCGGTCGTTTCGAGTATAAGAACACGAAAATCCGTTGAGCCAATCAAAAGTTACGCTATTTAGAAGTCTCGGTGCTGAATTTGGAAATCTGCAGCGTGCTCCACCTTCCGGTTGGGGTTTAGTGTTCGATTTGGAGGTCCTCGAGGTATCTCCCGCATGATTGGCTTTGTGATAGCTGTAGGTCATCCTCTTATGGTTGATTAGGAGCTGAGTTCACTCCATTTGGTTAAGCGAATCAAAAGTTTTGCTCGTTGGATCACTGCTATCCCGATTGGATATATTTCTGTTTTTCGGGTTTTGGGAGTGGGTTAAGTAATGTTGTTCTGAGTCGGTTTTTGATTGTTTCTTGTGCGCAACGTTATTTTTCAGGGAGAGTGTCTTCGGGGGTGACCTCAACCCTGAGTTGCCTCACGCGTCGGTAAAGGCAAGTGCAACCCTTATTCTGCTATTAGGGCAAATGAGATGAATGCTTGCTTGTCGTATATGTATGTGTATGCTGCGGTTTACATTAAGAAATAGGTTAATGCTCATGCAAACGCAAATGATAATCGTATTATGAGTATAGCTAAAGAATGGATCATAGAATGAAATCTCTTATAATGAAATGTTGAGGGAAGGGATACAGGCGCATCCATTCGAATGTTAATAGGTTGAGTTCATTGCATATATTCTAAGCATGAAAATTCTATATTGTGTGTATGAGTAATATCTAGAAGAGTGTCCGTATTATGCTTATGGAAATGAAGATTTGTGCCTATGAGAAATACTAGAATTGTTCATTTCATGAGAATGCATATTGTGGCTATGAAAGTAACAATTGCGATGATATGTTAGTAATAATTGGTTTTGGGGTGTTCCCCACTACTGATGATGAGACTGGAACCGTGTTGTGCTTATGCTTATGTTTTTGGTCATAGTGCAGAGCAAATAATTTCGATACCGTGTATGAATTATTTATAAGCATCTTTTGCATATCGCATTTATTACGTAAAAAGCGCCCCATGTTGATGTGGGTCTCAGACTACACGTAGTGAGTACAAAAGTCCTACTCGTAGTCCCATCCACGGATGGGAGCGAGTCAAGAAGAGTAGGCCTTGCCACGGATGGTTGGGAATGAGAGGGTGCACCGACGGGTGCACTCACTATACCAAGATAGGCAAAAGGTTGCATGTTGAGCATGAAAGCATAAAGCATTTCATTGCATTGTGTGTTGCAATTGATACATGTTAATGGATGAGAATGGAAAGAACGGGTTGAGGATTGAGTCGTGGGCTCATCCGAAATGATTGTTGAGGCATAGGCAAGTTTTATTACGCCGAGATGGGCTGCGGTAAGTGGAGTCAATTCATCGCTTCACATCGGATGTTTTCGCTAAGTATTGGTTATGGTAAATGATGGAGTAATCGTGCTCTTATGTTTTGGATCTTTTATGAATTCAACTTCTTTCATTTATTTACTGAATGTCAATTAAAGGAACTACATTTTATGTCTTGAAGTAGGCAGTATTTTAGTCTAATTCATTACTTTTCCTACTTGTTGCACTTTGCTGAGTCTTGAACTCACGGTTGCTTGTTTCTTGTCTTAGGTACTTTGCAGCTGGCTCGTCGGGTTTGGGAGTAGTATCACGTGCACGATTTCGGTCTCCAACCATTCATTTAACCAATTCATTAATTCTGGATGTAATTAATTCGGTTGTAATGTGTTGTTGTCGTGGTGAAGTTTATTAATTTCTATTGGATGTGTGATTGACTATCTAAGGACCTGCTAGAATGTTTCATTCTATTTTGAGTGATTGATATATCATATAACTGCTTAGCTCTTTTGTCTGCTGAGTGGATGCCTTCTGTTCTATAGAGGTCATGCCGAAATTTTGTAAATTTCGGTGACTTAGTTTTAAGCTAGTTTTAGAAGTTAGTGCTTGGTTGCAGTCAAATTAGTGAAGGTATTTTGTTGTTATGACTTCTTCGGTAATTCTCAGTTCAATTGATTTTTGTTGTGGAGAATTATCGTGTGTTGGTAACCCCTTTGGACATATGTGGGTCCGAGGGGTGTCGCTAGTGAAGCAGGGTTTTGGTAGCATCCGGGGCGCGTTGGCGTCGGGGTGTTACAACTGGCTTGTTGCCTTGTTCTATGCACCAATCTTGCAATCTAACATAAGCTAATGTGAGCGTCTCTTGGTGCTCTTTTGGTATGAACGGCTGCCCCTGCTCGAATTGCTGCGCCTATGGGGAAATAGATAGTCATGGACTGACATGGTCATCCCTATCGATTTTCCCTTGTCACCGCCTCGCCGTCTACCAAATGCCGTCTTCACAGAGACGACTTGGCCCGAACTACAATATCGACCTATGCGTGACGGGACACGGTAGCCGATTTGGTGGGCTCCTTCGGTGCAACACATGGCTTCGGTGGTGTTGGTAGCTCTGGTAGTGCTTGTAGCTTCGGTGCTTCTGGGTTAGTGTCGAAGGAGATGTCCTTCTTGGGCCACTAGATGAATGTGCCGATTGTATCCCCTAGTATGACGATCTTGTTGTTTAGAGGTATCTCCACCATGATGGCCTTGCAAATTTTATGTACACCGTCGACATGGATCTTCGCGTAGCCCGGCTCTAAAGTACGACCGTGCAAAAATACCCCTAAACCGGATGCATACGTGCATCCCCAAGCAGCCTGCAGGGGAACAGAGCCGTTGGCAAGCCTCACTTGTAGATTGCATGGCGTGGCCACCTACATAAGGGCACCTAAGTAATTAGCTAACACGTCCAATAGGTCTATCTAAGGAGCATTGCAGATATGTGTATTACCTGAGTGTCATCAAGAGGAAATCTAGCTTCTTCTATGTCCGTCCTAGGGGCAGACGCACAACTGCTCCGACGGTTGGTTGGGCTGAACTGAGCCTATGCTCCTTGGGCTTGCATGTTCCATGCCTGCCTCTCTGCAGCCACCCTTTGCTTTATCTTTTCCTCAAAGCTTCATAGCTGACTATCGAACTGCGCTTTGAGCCTTTCCTCAACTCTTTTTTCAATCAGGGCTACTAACTGTTCTTCGCGCTCGTTTTGCTTCTCTTCCTACTCCGGTACGTATCAGAGTCATGTGGGAATCCCATTTTCCAAAGAATGAAAACACCTAGGCCTCGGGTGCGACCCGGGTGCTCCTTGTTTTCCAAGGCTGTGTAGAGTATATCTTTCTCTCTGTCTGAAGTGAAAGAGCTTTGAGAAGATTTTGTGCTCAATGATATTAGGTGTTGGGACATTTCCAAAGACGTGGGATGTGAGCTCGCTCTTACCTAGTTTCGGATACATGGGTCCACAATCGAGACAAACGACGGCGTGACCTCCTTCTGGACTGTCTCATCATCCTCCCTCGTCTATTACGCGATCTTGCCCGTGTACCCAGTTGAGCCGAGTCTGTGTGGGTAAGTGTTTTTTGACTGGACAGTCTTGTGCGCCACACTTCGACACATGAACTCTTCCATCATCTTCAACTCAACAAATCATCCCCAGATGTCTTTAATGATGAATCCGTACTTCTGAAATGTAGTCATTTCCTTATTCACATAATTAGTGACGAGGACGCTCTTGAAATTTTTCTACACCTTTCCCGCCACTAGTAACGCATACCATTGCAGTGCGAGCATGGCGTCTTGTGAGAGCTCGAATGACGCAAATATTTATGTCATCAGGTTATCGTGCTCCCCATCTATCAGCGTCTTCCATAATGGATAGGTGATGGGGACCCTTTTATGCCCAACGATCCCGCACATGGTCCGAAAAGCTACCGCAACCTTTGGAGGAGTGGTAGGGGTCCCATCGCGCGGATCGATCGTCGTGATGGTGTATCGGCTCTAAGGCTTTTTGCTAAGCTCTCTTGGACCACGCCTCTAATTTCCTACATTGGGCGCCTCATCAAATGCATTCAGCGACGAGGAATGAGGGGACGAGGGACGACATCTTGTATTCAAGATCATAGAAGAGGAGGTAAGTTTAGTACGTTTGTAATTGTACGATGAAAGGTTAAGAGGAGGTAAGTTAAGAGAAGCAAATTTAAGAGGAAGTAAGTTAAGAGTTGTTTTGTACATACAAGATTGAGAGAATCAATATTGTTTACAAGTGACAATATACAAAACAATTCATGATATTTTAGTTATAAGTTTTCAGGGGAACAAACAAACATTGATGACAATTTTGTTTTATATTGCTCTCAGAAATAGGGCTCGATTGAAGATCGTAAATCTTCAATCTCAATCACAATCATATAGAACCTAATGTTTCTAACCTGTTTTTGGATGCTTTGGTGGTATAAATAGTGCAATTTCAAGATATTGAAAGCATTATGTTTTCTGTTTTCTGTTAAAAATTGTGCCTTAGGAACTTGATTTACTCTTAGCATATCATTTCATACTTGACATGTCATTCAAGTATCTTCGTCTACTTGTCGAAGTTACTACTGCACAAAAGCTATCCACAATCATCAATAGTATGCTAAAACAACCAGATGCATGTGGTTCTACATGTTGTAGAATTGTAGTAATTGTTTTTTATCATTGATTGTGGTAGTGTTCAAGGCTGAAGCCTGCGATATGTAGTAAAGTGATACTACTACCAGCATGTGTGTCAAACTTAAGCTACTATCTAGAACACGCTCTGGATCAGAAGTTGAACTATTTAAATTTCGCAAATCAGTTATAATGCCTAATAATAAAGGGAATTTTATTCCAGTAATAATGCTCATTGATATCAACAATGGAAGAAATATAATCAGCTTCATATATTAAGCTATCTGTCAACTTTGTGTTCTAAGCATCAAGAGAACAAAAAACATCAATTAACTCAGTACAAACGGTAATATTCCAGCAATTCTCCACATGGACATTTAAATAGCAGAAGCCATAGTTTATGGGGCTTATAAGTTTTACAAGGGTTCACCACTTTCATCCATCAAGCAATATTGGTCATTTTGAATCAAAGCTTTCTAAAATAAAGAAGTTTCACAGAAGTAACCTATGTATGAAAGAATCAGAAGGCATGTATTATAAATAACCCAGAAAATGAGGCCATTTCTGTCCATGCTACATACTCAAGACAAGACAAATAGAACACCACATACAAGAATGTAATCCAATCTAGCCATTCAAGGATGCATAAACCACCACTGTTTTGGTAGAAATGTGAGCTAGGGTTTTGGGGACAATGACTCACCATAGGACTCACTAGAGGGGGAGGGCCGTAGCCGAGGGGGAGGGGTCGCCGAGGGGTAGGGGCTGCGCGAGGGGGAGGGGTCGCCAAGGGGGAGCACCCGCCGAGGGGGAGTGCATCGTCGAGGGGAGGGGCCGTCGCCGAGGGGGAGTACGTCATCGAGGGGAGGGGTTGACGAGGGGGTGCCACCAGTGCCGATAGGGAGGAAGCACCGTTGAGGGGGTGGGAGCTCAGGGGCATAGGAGATCAAGGGCGTGGGAGCTCGGGGGCGAGGCCGATGGGGATTAGGGTGTGATGGGGCTAGGGTTTAGGGCAGCGCAAGGAAGGCGATGAGGGCGGAGAGCTGGAGGAGGCAAGGGCAGCCGGGCGATGCAAGAGAAATGGGCGCAAGAGGCGATGAGGGTGGGCAGGTGCAAGAAGCGGCTAGGGCGGGTGGGCACAAGAGCCAAAGTGATTGGAGGAAGACAGCTCGATGGGTGGTGGAGAGGGAGGACAGAACGATAGGCCAGTAGTAATGAAGGCTTGGCCCATCCCAAATGGTTCTAGGCTTGAACCGTCTGGGATGAAGTGTCATCCCAGATGGTTCAAGCCCAGAACAGTCTAGAATGAGCCAGTTTTCCTTTTTTTGCTGTTAATATTTATTTAAGTTTGTGTCATCTCTTTACTTATTTAAGCTTGTGTCCTTATTTATAATGCATACATCACATGAACCAGAGATGATTTTCACCAAGTTTGGCAGCTGAAAGTTGCAGCACATCTTATATTGTACCTTCAAACAAGTCAACCACTTTTTTCAGACCAAACAAGTCAACCTCGAGATGCGGCAGTTGTCGAGGTGGATGCCGGGGTGTGGCTACTCACGGACACCTGGGGGAGGATATTGTGCCTTGGGGATGTTGGAGTGGGTGCAAATGCGGAGGTCACCGGGGCGGAGGGAGGCCTTAAGCATGTTTTTAGTAGGTTTTTAAGCCTTTTGTTTTAAGTAGTTTTCTTAAGCTTGTGATGACTATTTTTTATAATATTTTTTAAGCCTGTAGCCTGTTTTTATCAGTCTCAAGTTAATTACAAGACATACATCTCATTAATTGTAATAAATACATCTCATTAATTACAATTCATACATCTCATTAATGCTAATAAATACATCTCATTAATTATAATACGTACATGATGACCTCATCACAACTCCACTTGCTTATTCTTTTGTATAAAAAATAGCCCTTCACGATGATCAACACATGTGTAGCTAGCTTCCTCATGTTGTTCTTCCTGCACCGTGACACCGGTACCAATAAGAGGCAACTCATCAAACTGATTATATTCTTCCTCATCTACCACATTCTCAACTCCGACAATCCTCCTTTTTCTAAGAACAACGTGGCGCTTCTTGTTGAATAGGTCGGTTACATAGAAGACTTGAACAACTTGGTTAGCGAGAACAAATAGTTTATTTTGGTACCCGACATGTTCGAGGTCCACAGTTGTGACGCCGTACTTGTCAACCTTCACGTGTTGCAAGTTAACCCAACAGCACTGAAATAAGGGATCTTGAATAGTACGTAGTCAAGCTCCTAAATTTTCTCAATGAACCTATAGTACGAGCTCCTCATCAATCCAGCGGTATTTAGTGCATCAATGCGAACACCGCTATTTTGGTTTGTGCTCTTCATATTCTGATCTCTCGTGTAAAATGTGTACTAATTTAAGTCATATCCTTTCTATGTTACAACCGTAAATGCTAGCCCTTTTGCTAACCATGTCAGCGTATCATCTGATGAGCTTCCAGTGATGGGTTATCGCTCCTTTAACCATCTGTTGAACTGAAAGTTATGCTATCTGATAATCCAGTACTCCTGCCACGACAGATTCTTTTGCCGTAGCCAGTTCTTGTACTCATTGATATATAGGACTACAACAGCCATGCATTGCAAAACTGTAAAATGGGTTTTAGAGCATGCAACCAGATCAGGCGTGATTGCTTTCCTTCCGATGGTCCTAATGCCCTCGAGCCTCCCCTCATGGCGGGATCGAGGCACACCTATCGGTTCGACCTGAACCATGTAATCCACGCAAAATTCGATGACATCTTCGGTTGCATAACCTTCGATAACGCTACCCTCCAGTCGAGATCGATTCCATATGTAGGACTTGAGAATTCCCATGTGCCTCTCGAATGAGTACATATTACATAGGAACTCAAGCCCACACATCTTTATCTCCCTCACAAGGTGAACAATAAGATGGACCATGATATTGAAAAATGACAAAGGGCAATACATCTCAAGATTACATAGAGTCATTACCACCTCAACCTGTAGAGCATCCATTTCTTCAGGATCAATGACCTTTTGAGCAATTGTGTTAAAAAAATAATATAGCCTTGCGATTATCTCCTGGACCTTACTCAGTAAAATACTTCTAATTACCAAAGGGAGCATCTGTGTCATAAGCATATGACAATCATGGGACTTTATGCCAGTTAAACTCAAATCTTGCATCGAAACAAGTCTCTTCATGTTGGACGAGTAACTGGACGGAACTTTCACACCATGCAAGCACTGGCACAGTTCGGTTCTCTCAGCCTTGGACAGAGTGTAATAAGCTAGCTCGTAGTATGTTCAGCCTTTATCAGTCTCTTTTGGTGCTAACTCAGGTCTGATGCCCATATCGACCAAGTCAAGCCATGCGTTGATACCGTACTTTGTTTTACCCTTAATGTTAGTAAGAGACCAATCAAACTATCACAGATATTCTTGTCTACATGCATCACGTTGATGTAGTGCCGAACTTCTAGGTGCTCCTAATAAGGTAGGTCCCAAAATATTGATCTTTTCTTCCACATGCTCTTCTCACGGGTCCTCGATTTACATCCCTTTTCAAGTACAACATCCAAGTTCTTAACCATATCATGAATGTCTGTCCCACCTAAAGACTTTGGAGCTAAACCGTCTTCGGTCATTCCATCGAATTGTTTCTTCATCTTGCGTTATGGGTGATTCCTCCGAAAGAACCTACAGTGACACATGTACACGATTTTGCATGGGTGATTTAGCCACACACTCTCGGTATCATCCAAACAGTGAGTACATGCTTTGGCTCATTTTTGTACTCTGCCCCAACAGGTTAGTAAGGGCAGGATAATCATTTATGGTGCAGAACAACAGGCAGCACAAAGTAAAGTACTCTCGTTTGTGAGCATCCTATACTTGCACCCTAGGAGCCGATAATGTGTTCAGATCTTCTACCAATGGTGCTAGGTACATATCAGTATCATTCCTAGTTTACTTCAGGCCTTGGATGAGTATAGACAGAAATATGTACTTCCGTTTCATAGACAACCAAGGAGGAAGGTTGTACACACAGAGATTCATAGGCCAAGTGCTATGACGGCTGCTTATGTTTCCGAAAGGATTCATTCCACTCGTACTCAATTCGAACCTTATATTTCTCGGATCCACTAAAAATTCTTGAAACCTCTTATCGATGTTTCTCCACTGTTTGGAATCAGTAGGGTGCCTAATCATTCCATCGTTCTTATGCTCATCCGAGTGTGACCGAAGCAATTTTGCCTTTTTTGGGTTCGCAAACAAACGCTTCAAAAGGGGAATTATAGGCAGATACCGTGCCACCTTAGCGGGAGGTTCCTTCTTCACCTCTATGCCCTTGTCGTTATCATCTGATCTATCTTTACGCTTGTATCAGGATGTGTTACACACCGAACATATATGCAAGTTTGCGTACTCTTTGCGGTAGAGGATACAATCATTCGGACAGGCATGTATTCTTTCTACTTCCATTCCCAAAGGATAAAAAGCCTTTTTAAATTTGTAGGTGGTTGTCAGCAACTCGTTTCTCTTCAAAAGCATATCCGCTAATAGACCTAACAATGCCGTAAAACTCTTGTCAGACCAACCATTACTTGCCTCTAATTTCAGTAGTTCTAGCACGGATGACAACCTTGTGTATTTGGACTTGCAACTCGGGATTAAAGGTTTCTCTGAGTCGTCCATCAAGCCCTGAAATTTTATGTACTCCTGCTCATCACGATTCCCTTCTGCATCCCGTAGCATCTAATCCAGATGGTTATCGTGAAGCCTATCCTTATCAAAAGCACAGTCGATATCATCCGGAGTATCATTGATGATATCTATAGTATCGTTGACTTCGTCGACAATGGTAGTACAACTTGCTCCCTACATAATCTGCTCTTCACCGTGACTGGTCCAATATGTATGCCCCCTTTTGAAACCCTGTAAAATCAAGTGTTCTTCGATCTGCGCTAGGTTTTGAAATATCCTCATATTCTCATAGTCAATGCATGGACAAGGCATAAATTCCACCCTCTTGTTCAACATACCTTCCTCTACAGCTCTTCTAAAAGCGGAGACACTATTACTACTTTAGATAAAAAGAACAAATGGATCTACACTAAGCTATATCAAAACCATCTTCAATTTCCTCTTTACTAAGCTAGATGTATATACTTTCAATATAATGCTATTACAACCAATTATTAGCCTAGATCACCTTCCTTTAAATAACTATCTATGTATTAAGTATAACACAATTAAAACCAATTACTACTTTACATTACAGAAAACAAAATGGATCTATACCAAACTAGATCTAGAAACCAGCTTCATTTCCCTTTTTACCAAACTAGATTTTAAATATAATGCGAATTTGAACCAATTACTACTTTATATCATAGAGAACAAATAGATCTACACTAAGCTATATTTAGCAACTACCTTTATTTCCCTCTTTACCAAACTAGATCTAAAATATAATGCAAATTTGAAGCAATTACTAAACCTTAGATGACCTAGAGCATAAGGATCTATAATTACACCTTCAAATCAAAGTCTCTTTCCACCAGATCACCTCTCAATCGCTGCCACCTCAAAAATAGCTTAAAAACCCTAAAAATACAGAGGAGGTCGAGCTCTCTATTCTTATTTATCAAAATTGATCATCATAAACGGTTTGTGGCTAAAACTGTCTGTGATATTGCCCTCATCACAAACCGTCTATGATGATGCTCTTATCATAAACGGTTTTAGCCACAAACCGTCTGTAATATTCTCCCCCTCATCACATATGGTTTTTAGCTAAAACCGTCTGGATGTTATTCTCATCACAGACAATTTTATCCAAAAACTATCTATTATGTTCTCTCCCTCATCACATAGTAGTGAGGCCAGCAGTATCTAGCGCTTTACCACATGTACTCCCTCCGTTCATAAATATACGGTGAATTGACCTTGCATTATAATTAGGGCAATGATGAAATTGAAAAATGTCCCATAGAAATGACTTAGATACATCTTGTAATTATCTTAGTAAGGTAAGAGGTAATAATTTGTGTAGGTAGTAAAAAATAAATGCTTTTAGTTAAGAGAGATTAAATAAGAGTATAATAGAAAACACCACATTAAATCCATATAAAAATCTTATATTTCTCAAAAAATTTATTCAAACTATATGCCTTAAATTTCTCATCGAATTGAGTACTATATAACAGTATATATGATGTACGGATGCAGCCATAGCATGGTCACAAAATGTTTTAGGCCCTGTTTGGGAGAGCTCCAGATCCCAACTCCAGCTCAGAGCTGAAACTTATAGGCTAAAATAAAGTGAATTAAGTTTATATTTTTAGTCTAAAATATAAATAAGATGATCTACCTAAATACTCTTAATGTATCCACAGCTCCAGCTCCACAAATTTCTGGAGCTAGAAATACCCTGCTCCACCAACTCCACAGATTTTGGTGAAGCTGGAACTGTCCCAAACACCCCCTTAATCTTCAGATCTTGAAGTTGGCAATAAAAAAGGGTTATCTCCTAATCTCTTGGGGAAATGAGTAAACAAATCAAACCTATTGCCTGCCTGCGCGTGTGATAGCAGAAATAAAGAAATCGTACTGACATTTTTTTGCGCAAGGAGTTTTTGAGAAGAGGAAAACAAATGCTTTCAGAGTACTACATTCATTCTTTTATAAAAATCTTCCTATAATTCACGTCATCAAAATTTCTAAAATTTGATCACTAATATATTTAAAACTATATAGGCTGACACATAAAAATTACATAATTAGATTTATCATTAAAATAATATTATAATATTATTATTATATAATAAGATAAAGTTAACAAAAAATTAATGGTCAAAGTGAAAGATCGTAAAAAATAAAAAACGTTACTTTAAAAATTAAGGGATCTAGTGGTTAGTTTATTACGGGTGATTCGCCTTATATATATGAAATCTTTATCTACGTAAGAGCGCAACTTGCTTGCCGGTAATGTTCCTAACAATCTCCTAAAAACAAGCTTGTATGCACGATATGCATTTCCTATTGTCATACTGTACGTCATAGTGGTTACGCAATCTAAGATGTTATGTCCCCCATCTATCAAGAAATTAAGAAACTGAGTGCACTAGCTAGCTAGCATGCGAGGAAGAAGATAGAAAAACTAATCGCTCCTTTTGGTTACACACCTAAATAAGATTTCCTGCACTTAAAGAAATGAAGAGGTACCCGAGCAACCATGATCAACTATTTTTCAGGTTCAGATGCCTAGGTACTATTTGCCTTTATATGTAGAAGCTGAGGACAAATCCTATTAAGAAATGTTTAATTAGATTTGTCAATACAACTGCCTACGTGCCTTCGGCATTTAGACTTGTAGGTTTGACTGCTAGTTTGTTTGTTTGTTTCTTTGTAGGTTAGAGTTGTTGAACACTAGCTAATGAATTTATATGATTTATGCCAATTGTAAAGTAATAGCACGGTGTATTGGTTTATTGATGGCACGCAGAGGATACCATGCATGGTAAATAGGGTATGTTGTGCTTCTCCGATTCCAATTTTTTATCAAACTTTTTTCTTTAGGGGAAGGTAGAAAGCTTTTATTGATTAATTGATAAATCAAGCATTACAGGAGGGTATAAAAAAACACACGTCTTCCCATATCTAAAAGTACAGGCAAACTTAGCTAAATTACGAGCTTCCCGAGTGAAATTCCTACCTGTCCTGTTGGAGAAATGCTGAGACAATCATAGAGGTAATTATATTTTTTTTATGTTTATGATTTATTATCTTGTTTTTTAAATAATGTCATTATTATTTATTAGCAGTATGTAACTTGTTTGTGTAACTTTACATATGATTATGATGATTATTTTAAAAACGATCCCTAATCGATAAACATATTAGGGCACATATATTCATATATATATATATTCATTGATGACCATGTTTCACGGGTCATGGATGTAGAGATATCAAACTAATAATATAGACACATGTTAGAGAACGTGGAGTTGGTTCGACCCATTTTGAGATAATGCGAGGGCGTTGTAATCTTGTTATCAGTTGGTCTAGTCATATATAATGTGTATATTATATTCTTAGACTTGAGGTTAACGAATAAAGTTAAGATATATAATGACTTACTTAGGGGCTTGTCAAACACAACTCCGGAATTAGATAGTTATAAAGGTGGCTTTTGGATTTGTCATGAAACATGCTGCAATGCATAGTCGGTCAAGATGGAATTTGCCTCTTTATACAACGGGAGAGATATCTCTAGGCCTCTAGTGTGGTCGCATTCCAAAAATACATAGCCATGCTACTCGCGGTTAAAGAGTTAACCGTAGTAAGGATTCTGAGTCACGTAATCGAGAAAGAGTAGTCGAGCTAACTAAATAAGGATGGCACATACTCACCTTGAGTTTGACTGATATCATAGGGCAAAGGGAAATGCATATAATTAAGTATTATTAACGTTCGTACGATGTGATCTTTATATATACTCGGAAGTTGATATGTTCTGCTAGGGACCACTATTGATTAATAGTCAATTAAGAGTACTCGAACTATGTCTAAGTATACAAGAACCTACAGGGTCGTAGGTTTAATGGGCTAGGACTTCGAGTTCCTCCATTATGGAGCGTCAATATAAATGAAGGGATGGTGGTTTTAGGGTTAAGAGATACTACAGGAATTTTGGAATTCATGAAACCCTAACTGCCACATCTCCTTTGTCCAAATTCGTGCAACCAGTGCTAGCACTCCGGCGCATGATATCTCTGCTCCACACGTGTATATACTTTGGAGGCGTTGTTGCGAAACTTCAACGCTAGGACGATCCATATCCTATGACGGTAATAAGGACTATCCGCAACCTACGACAGTCACGAGGAGCTATTGAGGAGCTACGAGGCTAGTACTACTACAACCGCACCAATACGCTACATCGACTCTACTTCCGCTATGGGTTTGCGCGTCTAGTGGTAATTCTGTGATCTATAAGATCTATAAATTGCACTGATTTCTTAATTACACGATAGAAAATTTTGAATTTATGCTAGAGAAACCTACCTGTTCCCCTTCACTCCACGCAGAATCAAAAAGATTGCATCTCCTCCATATTCAAGATCACTTGCTTACAGTCTAACGCAACACAAATTCTCCGATCCAGCGCCAGCGCCATTTCTTCATTGCAGGCAAGGCCCCAGGAGTCTCCGGATCGTTACAACCCGTGCAAACTCTAGCGCTCGCTGCATAAAAGCTACCGTTTCTGTCAAGGATCACAAGCCCTACAGCTCCTGTTCCCCCAGAACGAGATAAAGCTACATCCACATTAATCTTCGTAAAGCCCTCATCCGGTGGAATAATCAAACTTCTAACCGGCGGCTGCGGTACTGCCTGCTTCGCCTCCTTCGCAGCTGGAGCCGTGGCCAACTCCATGTCTGCTTATTACAGCGTGTTAATAAGGCCGTGGGTAGCGAGGCGACTTTGATAACCACCTTTATGAATTGCCTTTTGTCGATCGAGCTGTCCAGATCCACCAGCCCGAGACGAGGAGTCTGATAAAACTTGCTTCAGATAAACTCCCCTGCATGACCCAAAAAACAGCCACTGTTTTGGATCAGCAATTTGGATGGAAGAGATTAATAGTGTTTGTCATCTCGTCATCCATCAGTGGCCAAACACATCTCGCCATTGTAAAATGCAGAATCGTAGGTACCATCCGCAGCGCCGCACACCAGACAGTTGCTCCAAGTACCATGTTCCTATGTCTCATGACAGCTGCAGTCGGAACAGGAGTAATTCAGAGCTAGACGCCAAGCAAAACCACGCACCTTAGAAGGGACTTTAACTTCCCACAGTGCCTTCCATTCTCCACTGCTTGCAACACAATCAGAAACACCTGGCCGGTATTCAAGCCAATCCTCCCCACTGATCTTTATTCTCACCAGCATATTACAAGCCGACCCAACGGTAAACAAACCCCTCTTGTCAAAATGCCAAGCCCACATATCTTTGTTTGAACTAGTGCTCAGGGGAATGTTTAGTATCACATCCACATCTATATCATCGAAGAAGGTGCGGATTATCTCGGATTTCCAAACTCTACTGGTTTCATCAATGACTCATCACTAACCTGCATTGGTGGATCCAGTAGTAGAACTAGAAAATTTTCGATGGGGAATGCACACTTCACACGTGTAACTCTATAGCCTTATACAACGATTTTGTGAGATCGCAAATCCAATAATATGTTTGAAATTTACTAAAAATACGATACAAATAATTCTAATGTTTTAAAAATCTCAAACTACTAAAATTAGAACCACTACAGGAAACAAGAATAGTGTCCTCGGCCGAAACATTTTTATCGTCGGTAAAAAGGCCGACGACACAAAGTATGCCTATGTCGACGGTTTTAACGCAACCCGACGACATATATACACCAAGCAGACCTGTCTCGGCGGTTACACCAAACCCGGCCGCCACCACATGCTCGTGCTCAGCGCCTCGCAGTGTCTCTCGGCCGCGCCACTTTGCTCGCTCCGGGCGCCCTCCTCTCCTCCGCCCGTGTGTGCCTCCAGCCCGGCTCGATCGGCGCCTCCTCCCCTCGGCCTTCTTCCCCAACCAAGAAGAGAAAAGGTATAAAATTTTGGGGGGAATTACCTTGCATGCTAGGTGTTTGATGAAATGCCTATGAGGTTTAGGGTATGGTATCGCAGTGATTTAAGTGTGCAAGGTTGCGAGATGGGCTTGAAATGCAAGAGTCTATGCATTTCTAAATTTATGTACATATCTATATATCCATGTCTGTGATAGCTCTTATGCTCAAATTGGAACAGGAAAAGAAATAGAAGCAAATTATAGTGGTTGGCAAAATGATATATGTAAATGAAAGGGGGAAGCTGAAGTTTACCTAAATTAAATATATGCAAATTGATTTGTCTTCTTTATTCTGATAGTAGTATCATTAGCTGTACCAAAAAGAGCATATTGAAAGAAGTAAAAAAAAATGAAGTTACTGACCCAAAACTACCAAGGAAATAGTAACTATACCGCAGCGATTCGGGCCCATAAATGAGCCTGTTTTCTAATCTTTGCAATGTAAATGCCCCAAGATCTTCTAGTACTCTCTCAAGGTAGTATTCATCCAGTGAGAGATCAACATGCTGAAGGAAATCAGCACCACCATCAAGTGACTTGAAGTAATCCCCTCCAACACCTCACATTCTTGATGGACCAGTGTGATACTCTTCGGATTTATGTGCTTGTAAATTGTGATTGATGCTTAATGAGCTATCCATCTGTTGATGTTTTGATTAACCATGTTGAAGTAAGAATTCATTGTATATTTTGGTTGGCTATCGTTAGTTGCTATATGTGGTTGTTATTATATTAAATACTGTCTTTTGTGCATTGAGTGGATGTCCTAGTTTTAGGGAGGTGTTTGAAATTTCTAGAAATGTTACTAATTGACACTTTCATAATTAGGCTTTTGGCTGGTTCAACATTTAGCATCTGTAACGTCAACCGAGCCAGAGTTAAACCCGTTCGGGGGCGCTGCATATTTTCGTAAGGAGCTCAGACGGTGATTCGTTGGGTTCCATTACGAAAAGTGTTGCGCTCTCGAGCTGTCCACGTTTTGGACAGCCCACGACAAAGCGCTTGAATGCAAGTGGTCGTGACACAAGGGTGTATGGGTTGGGATTCCGGTGGTATTTCCTTGTCGTTCTCCTAGTGCATAACATAAGTGGTACGCCGTACCCGTCGTTGCACTCGGAGAACAACGGGGTTATGCTGCCGGAATTCCGACCCGAGCACCCTCGTACACGCACCACCGATATAAGCCCACATCGATGGGTGGGTAAGCCCTCCTATTTAGCAAGGCTTAAACCTGTCTAAATCTGAAATTTGGATGCATGCATTGACGTTATGTAGTGGCGATCTTTGGATGGAAGATCGGCGGTGGATGTACGATGGTTGGATGAAGTCCGGGAGACACACGGACGAGTGGATCGAGAAGGCTAGAGCATTCGTGGATGATGCTTTCCAAGATTCCCGACCCTAATGCAGCGATCGTGTGGTGTCCTGCGCTATGCGTGCTCGAACACCGAGAAGAGGACCAAGAAGGATATTAGCCATCACCTATGTAGGCATGGCTTCAAACCAAATTACTTTGTATGGGTAGCTCATGGCGAGAGGAAGCGTCCGGCGCCGGTGTGTGGCCCTGTGGATTTTGAAGAGGGCTACGACGAAGTCGAAGTTGATAGATTAGACGAGCTCACGGATGATGTGGCTCGGGCCACGATCTCTCCCCGAGGAAGAGTTCGAGCCACTTGCCGAACAATTCGAGAAGCTCCTTGATTCTCGCCAAGTTGCCATTGCATGAGCATACCGATGTGACTGTACTCTCGGCAGTGTCGCGTCTAATGGCGGTGAAGACCAAGTACAACCTGTCAGCCAATTGCTTCAACGAACTTTGCAAACTGCTAGATAGCCTCCTTCCGAGTGGACACAAGATGACTCCGAATCTTTACGAGTCGAAGAAGCTTCTTCGCGTGTTAGGCATGCCGTGCGAGAGGATAGACTATTGCCCAAAGTTCTGCATGCTTTATTGGAAGACCGATTCTGGGCTGACTCACTGTAAGCATTGTAATGAGAGTCGGTACGAGGAAGTTAAATGTACAGAACGTGGAATGAGACAGACGGCGGTGGCTCGGAAAACATTCCGTTTCTTTCCGATCACTCAACGTCTGCAGCGTCTGTACATGTCCAAGGCCACGGCGAGACACATGAGGTGGCACAAAGAGGGCAAGCGTAGAAAGGAGGGCGTGATGATTCATCCGTCTGATGCAGAAGCTTGGAGGCACTTTGACCAACAACACCCTGAATTTGCGGCGGAGACTAGGAATGTGCGTATAGGCCTCTCGACCGACGGGTTCACGCCATTCAATATGATGGCGCACCCGTACTCGTGCTGGCCGGTGTTCGCAATCCCGTACAACCTGCCGCCTCAACTCTGCTTGAAAGAAGAGTACATGTTTCTTTCCGTTATAATACTTGGGCCTAAGTCTCCTGGAAAAAACTTAGATCTATTCATGCAACCTCCGTAGAAGAGCCGACGACCTGTGGACTAAAGGAGTCTTGACGTATGATAGCTACAAGGGGAAGAACTTTAGGATGCGTGCCGCATACCTATGGTCAATACACGATTTTCCGCGTATGGCATGTTCTCGAGTGGAGCACGCATGGAAAGTTGTCATGCCCTATATGCTCTGCGTAACTCGATGCTTTCACCTTTGAAAAATGGGGTAAGTCCTATTGGTTCGATTGTCACCGTTGTTTCGGAGCCAAGCACCCATTTAGGAATCAAAAAGGCATTTCGCAAAGGCAAGATCGTGAAGAAGGGGCCACCGAACGTTTCAAGTGCAGGATATCATCGATCGGCATGACGATCTAGCGGATATCGGGTATGTGAAAGACTATGGTGAGGAGCACCATTAGACTCATAAGTCGCGAGAATCTACAACCTTCCTTATGCAAAAGACCGAAGCTACCTCACAACATCGACGTGATGCACCAAGAGAAAAATATGTGCGAGTCGATCGTGAACACAAACCGACATCCCACGAAGACTAAAGATAACAAGAAAGCACGCCCGATCAAGCGCTCGATATGTGATCGGCGGACATGAACCTCGATGAGAATGGGAGGAAACCTAGGGCAAAATTATGCCTTACACGTGGGCAAATAAAGCAGATTCTTGATTGGATTAAGGAAAAGGTTAAATTCCCAGATGGTTATGCGGCGAACCTTCGACATGCCGTTAGTATAGAGCAATGCAAGTTAAATGGGATGAATGCCCACGACTACAAAGTCTTCATAGAGCGTCTGTTTCCAGCTGTGTGGCGTGGATATGTTGACGATGATATATGGATCACTTTGGCAGAGCTTAGCTTCTTCTATCGAGAGCTCTGCGCAAAAGAGATATCCGTGATCGAGGATGGAGGAATTGGAGAAGGACATTGTCGTGCTTGTGACAAAGCTCGAGAAGATTTATGTCCTCGGTTTTTCAATTGCATGCAACATCTACTGGTTCATCTGCCATATGAAGCAAAAGTTGGGGGGCCAGTGCAGTTTAGGTGGATGTATCTTTGTGAGCGCATGATGAAAAGTCTTAGAGCGAAGGTGAAGAACAAAGCACGAGTCGAAGGCGATTGTGCAAGCTTGGTCGATTCAGAGATCGCCTACTTCACGGACAAATACTTTGTGCGACAAAAACAAGGTCCATGTGCCACAACCAAGGTATAAGAAGGCATGTCGCAGAAGTACTTCCAACTTGGAGGTGTTCCATGACCAAGTCGGATGCAATGTCGGCAAAAGCACCACACGTGACTTGGACGCAGCGGAAAAGGATTTGATTCAGTTGTATGTGTACGACAACATGGATGAAATGAAGGTGTACATCGAGTAAGTCAATAAATGTCTGAAATAAGTCATAAATACGTACTTATGAAATAAATGTCTGAAATAAATATTAAATCTTGTAGTCAATTTATTCAAGAAGAGTGGGAAGGATCAGGTGAACCTTCGGGCGAACAAATTGACAATCTGAAACGGCGAGGTCGTGGACAAGGCCGTCCAAACTTTCTAACCTGGTTTCATTACCACGTAACCTTCTTCCTCTTATACAAGTTCACTTAATTTACAAATGTGTGGCATTTATTCCTTAATGAATTTTGCCTCGAATGCTTGTGCAGTGTCAAAGACACCGCAGCGTGCACAACGATCTCCGACAAATGTCACATGGATGCAGCCGTAGAATTAAGGTCCATGAATGCTATGATTGCCATGGATATCGATTTCGATCCGGCGGTGAGTCGGCCGCCCCAATGCAACTACGGTGAACAATGGCGCCGTGAGTTATGTCACCGATGACTCGTGGTCCGACATAGAGTACTATGGGATCATCGAGGATATTGTAGAAATTTCGTATGAAGGCAACAAAGATCTCTCGCTCGTGCTCTTTCGTTGCAGATGGTTCCATCCAACTAGTGGGGTGTGGCGACTCCAAAACTAGGACTAGTGGAGATCAATCATAAGAAGTCAGATCAAAAGCCCGACGTGTTCATTACGCCGAACAGTCGAGTCGGTGTTCTATCTGCCGACGCCCACCCGAATTACAAAAGTTGGTGGATTGTACATAAATGTCTTCCACGGTAGATTGCCCGATCTCACGGAAGACGACTACGATTCTCACCAGACGTAGAGGTATTCCAAGAACAAGAGTTACCGGAGAGTCGACGTCGATATTGGTGATGGGCTAGATAATATTTTGGGATCAGTATACCCATCTCATGTAGAAGGAGAAGAAGAGGAGGAAAGGGTAGAGGAAGAGGAAGAGGAAGAGGAAGAGGAAGAGGAAGAGGCAGAGGAAGAGGAAGCCGAAGATTTTTAAGCTATTTAATTTTATAGGTTTAATTTTATATACTTTATGTCATTTAATTTTATATACATTTATATTTTATTCGTTTCAATTAATATCAATGTACTTTATGTCATTTAATTTAATTTGTGAGGATGGCTCGATTCTGAAGAAGTTGGCTTCAAAATTGAAGAAGGTCTTGGGAAGGGGGCATGAGGAGGCAGAGCAGGCGGCACACCAAGACTGACGCTTCCTGTGAGGAGGAGGAGGAGGAGGAGGAGGAGGTGGAGGAGGAGGACGACGATGAGCTTCGTTGGGGTTCTTGGCATCAGGCACTTGAGGAGGGGGATGAGGACGGGGACGAGGACTGGAGTCCATGGGAGTCTGTTGGTACCGAGTCAGGGGGTGCCTCCGCCTCGAGCTCTGCGGGATCCAAGAAGAGTCGGGGGCGGAATAAATTGCCAAAAGCCCCCACAGATCCAGCCGATAGGATACTGATAGTTGTTTCTAGCGGGCGAAGGTATGTGCTACAAATTTTCGATGTCTTTTATTGCTAACCACAAACTTGTTAACTACTTGTTATGAATTCTTCATGCAGTGGCTTGGTTTGACTCAACAAGGGTAAGCAGGAGCCGGGCCACTTGCTAGGGGTGATCTTGAAGCAGCTCTACCCCGGGCGAGTGGGCGAGGGTGGTGCTCGACGCCCAGTGACTAGATGGAGCGACTACTCGCTCGTGGAGGACGACCAAGGAGGCACTGTCGCGGATCATTGCATAGCCGAGTTCTAGGTAAGTTGTCATTTCTATTAATGTTTTCGTGTTTATAGCTTCACGTGTTTGTTTCGTTTCAGGCGAGGTATCAGCTTGGCCCTGACTGTGACCCCTTGACCATGCCGGTCGACCCTCTGGCCATCTACGACCAGTTCGGTGGGAGGAGTCACGGCAGGCTTGGCTTCATGGACTCGATGGTGGCGCCCGACCTCGTGAGAGGCCAAGTCAGACACGTTGATAAACGAGCCGCCTCTTCCGCCAAAGGCACACTGAAGCGCAGGCGAAGATGATCGCAGAGTTGCAGCAGCAGAGGTAGGCGGATGAGCAGCGGAGGCAGGCGGAGCGAGAGGAGGATAGGAGGCGGTACGAGGCCCTCCAGAGTCAGAACATCTGGATGTACAACTATTTCCAGGTAATTAAGATTGTATACGTAGCTACGTTGTACTTACACGTTTCATATGCTAACATATCATATCCACAGTCGTTGTAGGGGGCGGGACCCTCCGGCCAGCCGCAGATGCCACCTCCGCCGCCGTTCTTCACGCAGACGCTGACGCCGGGGGTAATGCATTTTGTTCCAGTTTTCGTGAACTATTCATACAAGTACACAAATGCACAAAAGTTTTGAACATTGTGGTTTCCTCTAATCTTGCGGTGTCGCCTCCATTGCGCTTTGCTCTCATGATTTAATGCTCGCAGGAGGTGATTCGATGGCACTAGATCGGTAGTAGATCAATTAAATCGACGACGTGTTTGCCGATCCTTCTGCCGGTTCGCAATCTTAGTTATTTGTTTTGTTGGTAGAATAGTATGTCATGTTCTACATAGACATGTTGATTGTGAATGTGATGTACTCTTTTAGTTTGTGAGCTGAATTTGGGACTTATTGATGCATTTTGCTATATATGCGTTTGTGATCAATTGTGAATTGTATCGGTGAATGCGAATGTGGTCATGTGTGTGAAATTAGATGTTGTGATTGTTCTGGGCAATTGTGAAATTAGAACCTGAAGCATTTTACGTGGGTCCACCATCTAGACAAAAACTTCCTAAGGTACATATCCGGTTGATGTATAATTTGATTAAATATCACTATATCAGTTTTGTGACTTTGTTTTGGTTTTATATGTTGAATTGCTTTTGCAGAATGCTCCATCTTATAAAATTTCTTATCTCATTCCACCATCAAAGGTCAGTAGCACGGGATTAAATTTTCAGTTCTGTTTTTATTTACTTTTATTTTTTCTTTGTTATTATGATCCTTACATTAATGCACATGTAGGGCAACTAGCTCACTGAACCTTACATTTATGTATACTTCTAGCTCAATTGTTATTAATCCCTTATGTGATATCTGTGATCCAAAAGGTCTGGTTGTGCAAAGTGATTAGTGTATGTGTGTAGATATAGTTGGCAGCTAGCAAACATGGCATCAAACCCATACACACAAATTGAAAATGCACTCTTTTGGTAGCAGAATGAAATATTCATAAGGATATACTTCAATGAAATACCCCAGTTCATTACTAATGAAGTCTTTGACTCCTGCCTTCCGTCTTGATTTGACCTCCTATTTTGCTCAATAAGCTATTTGTGTACTTGGCTGAGTCTTCGACTCACGCTTGTTTGTCTATTGTTTGTAGGTACCTTGAAGCCGACACGAAGGGATGGGAGTAGTAGCACGCACACATGTTGCATCACCACAGTTTCACATTTACTTATCGCTTCTAATTGTAATATAAGCTCTTGTCATGTAATTTATTAATGTGGTAGTTGTGCTTGGTTGGCTATCCTAATTTGCTTTATGTTGTTATCATATCAACTGTTGTCTTTTGTCTGCTGAGTGGATGTCCTAGTTTTAGGGGAAGTGCTGCCGAAATTTTTTACTCTTTAAGTGCATTACAATCTTTTAATAAATAGAAATTGCTTTAGGTTGAGTGAAATATGGTGTTTTAGTTTGTAATGAACTGGGATACTAATATTACTTCTAAAATATGACAATGGCAATATTATATGTGAAACAATGAAAGACAATGATGTTCTTGTCCATTATAAGGTTGGTAATGGATTGCCCAAATTGTAATAAATATTACTATAGTAAGCTTGCTCAAAGTATTTATCCGATTGCACTTGTTCCATGTTGAGATGGCATGAGCTCTGGTGAAAGATGAATTAAAGCGATAAGTGATAACCAACATGAGTACTTAATAGTGGCATATGATGTTTGTAGTTGGTCTTACGGTTATTTGAGAAGGCTCATTCGTGTGGTCGTGGGCCCATTGCAAATATCTATTTTCTCTTATTTGTTGCACGCTTGTGTTTTTGTTTATTGCCTTTTGTGATTTTAAACCGTAACTTAAGATATATCTTTTGGAATTCCAGATGTTGAAGAAATTAAGTAAACAATTAAATGGAGAAGATCGGAGTTGGAATAACCTCAATACTCTCTGTTGGGCTATAGGATCAATATCTGGTTCTATGGTGGAGGAGCAGGTTTGTCTTTGGTAAATGCTTTTTGAGGAATCAACGTTTTACTAGTTTTATTATGATTCCCACCTTTGCATGAAATGTGCCAAAATCCCAAATGGTTTCTGTGGATTTGTTGCAGGAGAATAGATTTTTTGTAATGGTTATTCGTGATTTGCTAAATCTCTGTGAAATCACAAAGGGGAAAGACAATAAAGTTGTGATTGCCAGCAACATCATGTAAGTATTTTTTTCAATTCTCCCGAGTTTTGAACATTGTGGTTTCCTCTAATCTTGCAGGTGTCCGCCTCAGCTGCGCCTGCTCCTGCGACGAATTCTCCGCAGGGAGGTGATTCCAGTGGCACTAGATTGGCCGCAGATCAATTCGTCGACGACGTGTTTGCCGATCCTTTTGCCGGTTCGCAAACTTAGTTAGTTATTTGTTTTGTTGGTAGAATAGTATGTCATGTTCTACATAGACATGTTGATTGTGAATGTGATGTACTATTTTGGTTTGTGAGCTGAATTTTGGACTTATTAATGCATTTTGCTATCTGTGTCGATGGTGATCATTTGTGCATTGTATTGGTGAATGCGAATGTGGTAATGTGTGTGAAATTATATGTTGTGATTGTTCGGGCAATTGGGGATATAAAGCTGCTGGGAATGGGGTTTTTTGCGAGTTAAAATTGGATTTTTTAATTCCAGATTTTTTTATTTTTACAACTGTGTCCTCGGCTCTAACCATGCCGACGACACAAGATAGCCCTAGGTTCTGGCACCAGAAGGGGTCTGTGTCGTCGGCTATAGCCCAAGCCGAGGACACAGATGTCCACTCTTTGTCCTCGGCTCTGACCATGCCGACGACACAAGATAGCCCTGTTACGGCACCGAAGGGTGCGTGTCGTCGGCTATAGCCCAGGCCGAGGACACAGATGTCCACTCTATGTCGGCAGCATTAATTAGGCCGAGGACACAAGTATCCCCTCTGTATCGGCAGCTTTAAGTTGGCCGACGACACAAGTGTCCCATCTGTATCGGCAGCCTGAGTTAAGTCGACGACAAATGTCTGGGTGTCGGGCCGGCCCCAGATGGCATCTGTGTCGTCGGGATTTATTGTGGCCGTCGACATAGGTTGGTTGTGTCGTCGACTCTGTGTCGTGGGACTTGTGCCGTCAGGAGGCCGACGACAGAGCCCTGTGTCGGCGGTTTTGGCATCTGTGTCGTCGGTAAAAGCCGAGGACACTGAGCAAGATCCCTGTGGTGAACCAATTCAATCAACAAATTTGGTCTACTTAGAAGATGATCTTGTAGCAATTTTCAAATTTTTGGAGCCCCTAGGTGGATCAGAGGCTTTCACACAACAGGTCCCCTGAATACTTGTACTCTCGCCATCTGCAATTCTCTTAATTAGGCCCTGCTTAAAGCACACTAATGTCATCATGAATTGCTCTCCAGGTGCGAGATGGTCCACGCCCAAGCTCAGCATACAGTTCCTCTTGAGGGAAATAGACTGACTTGTGTAGGCGAGCGCTCAAAGGTTTGGGGCGGTTCGACAGGATTCGCCAAGCTTGTTTGGCAAGTAATGCCAAATTAAAAGGTTCAATATCCCGGAATCTCAGGCCTCCTGGGTACTTTAGCATTGTCATCTTCTCCCAAGACATCCAGCTTGCTTTCCTCTTTCCTCTCACCTCACCACCAGAATATACGGATCAGAGAATAATCCATCGATATATTAAAGATGGTGCGATTCCGGACTTGTCGTAACCTCACGTCGTTTTTAGCTAGTGTGTTTGTTCCGCGTGCGACCATGTCGGTGCTTTAAAACCCTTACGATACGGCTTAAATAATTTGTCTTCGTAGCTTACCCGCTAAGGCACAGTAGCACAGCGGTAGCGCTCAATGACGTGAACGACAGGTTGTGCATTCGCGCTTGTGTGGGATTTTTCCTGCTCGACGTGTGGTGTCCGCACGCATCTTCGGCGCGTGTTGCCCACGTGTGACTTTTTTTTGCACGGAGCTCCTTCGAAACTCCAAAATTATATCTAGCCCCCCGAAAAAACCGGATATTAATTTTTTCTGTGTTTTCCTTGTGCAAAAGTCCCTCGGGTATTCATGAATTACAAGACCCTCGAATCCATTTTTTGCGGTCAGGCCTGAGACCCTTGAGTTTTCTTTTTTTGTACAAAGACATATTAGTCCTTGTTTTGCAGGGGAAGTTCCAAAAACTGTTTTTAGAGCGTTGTTCTTTGCGAAAAGCCATCCAAAACTTTCTAAAATTGCATATTAGTCCATTTTTATGTGGGGAGACCCCTGAAGCTCCGCGCGATTTTTGTCGCTGGGCGTGTAGTGGCTGGCACGGCGTGCGCCACGCCCACACATCTAGTTGATATGATCTCACAAACCTCTCGGCAGTAGCAGGGTTTCAAATTTCGTTCAAAACATTTTTTTCAGCACCCACCAAAATTCAGTCATTTTTAAATTTAGTGTAATTTTGGGACAAAATTATTGGACATAAATTTGATTTTTTCACAAAATTTAACTTTTTTTTGACAAAGTTTTAATGAATCCACCAAAATGTAACTAAGATAAGTGTATTTCAGGACCATCAAAAGAATCGAATTTCGGTGAAATTCGACACCCTACTCGACAGGCGGAAGTGGAAAAACTATTGTATAAGTCGAATCCACTTGCGAAACTGCCTTGATAAGTGCTTCCGTTTCTCTGGACAATAAGTGCAAGTGCAATAAGGTCATCTCAGCTTACTATTAGCATATACACGTCAGCTTTATACTATGTGGAAGAGTGAGAAAATAAAAGAGGGAAAAGAGGTGGCTTTTATTTAGTAGTAAGTATCGCACGAGAACATAAATGTTGTCGCGGGATAAAAGCTAGTATTGTTGTACAAACAGGCTTTTATCGTATGCTAGCTTTATTACTTATTCTAGAAACAAACTTTACAGATAGTTATTGTATAAGTTGCTTTCTTTAGATGATATAGATAAGAGATAGAGTAAGCAGTGTACTTTATTATTGTACTTGCTCTAAGGATAGTTGCATCCAACCTTGCACTCTCTCCCAAACCCTTTCCTTTGATATTAAAAACTCCAAACTTTTGTGTGGCTGCTACAGTGCCATCCCCGAGTATATATCTTTCATGAAGACTCTCACCGATAACATGGCATCGTTGTTTGAGGAGAAATTGTAAGGTACATTGCTAGTAATATATGGTGAGTAGTAGAAATTAGATAAAATCATTAATTTATTAAAAGTATTTATACTACTTTACTAAGAAATATAAATAAATACTAACTAATTAATATAATCTATTGATTGAAATGAATGAACATCTATATCGAGTTCAGTATACTGCAAAAGAGCTCTATTTGATAGCTTCTTGGGCAAGTAGTCCACTTGGCTTGCTAGAAAAGATGGAGGACTTCAATGGATTAAGGGCCTGTTTAGGGAGATGTAGTATTTCTGAAAATCTGTTTTTTGGTTTTTTGGGCTAAAAAACAGCTGTAACTTTTTATAAGAGTTTGTTTGATAAATAGTTAGTTTCTTTTAGCAATAAGCTGCAAAAACAGATCCAACCCAGCTTTCAGCTTTTGGTTTTTTCTAGTTATATATGGTTTCTGCTTTATACTAAAAGCCGTTTAAAAGCTGAGATGTTTGGGGGGTTTACTAACTTTTTAATAGTTAAAGCTGGCTTAAAGCCCCCAAATAGGACCTAACTTTCTGGCCTAAGGCTATTCCTAGTGCACAGTTTCATTGCACTATTTCCAAGACTGCCATATCATTTTTGTCTAGGTAAACGTGTATCTCAAGTTTCATCTAGATGAAACTCCTCTCATCTAAATGAAACTCACCTCATCTCTCTCATCATTAATTTCTTGCCATGTCATTATCTTTGCTTTTGTGGCATAGCATTTAATGATATTGAAACTCAAATGAAACTAGCACTGGGAATAGCCTAAGGCATCGTAGCGCTGGGTTAAAGAGGATTGGATCGCCACAGCATTCTCCTCCGTTGCCTTAAATTAGAAGAGACTGTCATCTGCGAAGAGGAGATGGTTAATAGTTGGAGATGTTCTCATAATTTTAATACTCTCCGTCTAATTTTATAAAACGTATTTTCTTGGTGCATAGATCAAGAATACATTAAAAATAATTAGATTGCCTCTAATTATTATCACTAATTAACCACTATATTTAATGTATGCATATAGATAAGATAACATAAAGTAAATGTGGATATTTATTAGGGATATAGAAAGAATATCACGCTAATTTTACATTAAAATACAAAGCACATATTATATTTGTGAGATCATGTGATGAAAAATTGGTTGAATGGTGAAATTGGCATTGTATAGTGACTTTGATTATAGCATGTGTGGTGCTTGTGCGTGTGCTATGTTAAGATAATTATTATGCTGGTGATAGCATGATGGATTCTGCTTGATGCAATGCACTCGTGTGAGTGGTTGCATGGATTTACCTTGAGTCAAGTCGTGGACTTGTGCTCGTGCAGTTTCTGTGTTTATTCATGTGCGAGTGTTGCTCGAGGGCTAACGTAGTCGATGACGGACCGAACTAGGTTCATGGAGGAACCGAGGTTGGGACTAGGTTGAGGAGGAATCGAGGTCTTGGTGGTCAAGGATGTCATGCGGGACGTTCGAGCTAGAGAACATGCACATGGAGGCTGGTTAGTCACGTAATTACAGTAGGTGGGCTGTACATACGCGCAAGAGTTGTTTTTGGCCACGTTGGGCCAAGTTGAGATAGATCTGAACTCTTTCCATGTTGGAAGTGGAGTTGTATTCTATCTCGTGAGTTCTTTCTGTATAAATAGGGAGGTGTCCCTGTTTATAGTAGAGGTTGAGCGTTCGAGTTTTGAAGGTTTGTACTCTTGTGTTGGAGTACTTTAGACAATGAAATAAAAATCAATCTTCCAGAGAGCTTCTTCTTGCGGTTGTGATTTGCTTTTGGCTTTGACATAGTTGATCGATCACTTGAAGTTTTGTTCATCGCAGCAGCAGTCACGAAGTTCATCACGGAGTTCGGTTCTTTGCAAAAGTATCATCTTGCGAAGGTAATATCTTTTGATCCGTAGATCCGATCGGATTGATTCTTATTGGGTTTGATTCGTAATTGAATCTAGTTTCTACAGTTAAAATTTTATATCAATCCAACGGTTAGATCTTTGGCAATTCGTGGTCGTCCAGATTGCTAACCTGGTCGCCAAACAGTAGATCGCTAATTGGTTCAGTCATCTTGCGAAGGTCATATCTTTTGATTCGTAGATCCGATCGAGTTGATTCCTTTTTTGTTCACTTCGGAATTGAGTCTAGTTTATACAGTTAAAATTTCACATCAATCCAACAGTTAGATCTTCTATAATTTGTGGTCGCCCAGATTGATGTCCTGCTCGCCCGACTGCTCGCGTGGTCGCCCGGATTTAGTCATCTTGCGAAGGACATAACTTTAGATCCGTAGATCCGATCGACCTGATTCTTTTTGTGTTAGCTGCATAATTAAGTCTAATTTCTACAGTTAAAATTTCACATCAATCCAACGGCTGGATCTTCAGGAATTTCTATTTTAGTGGATGTATATTGGTCTGCTCGCCCAGACTGTGCGCGTGGTCGCCCAACTGTTCACGTGGTCGCCCAACCTGCTCGCCCAAGTGTCCTACTGCTCGCCCAAGTGTCCTACTAGTCGCCCAGGTGCTCTACCTGCTCGCCCAAGTGTCCTCTTGGTCGCCTGGTGCCCAAACTGCCGCCAAGTGTCCTCATCGTCACCCAGTGCTTGAACTGATCGCCCAAGTGTGCTACTGGTCGCCCATGTGCTCTACTGGTCGCCCAGACTTCTAAACTGGTCTCCCAACTTCGTGAACCGGTCTTCAAGCAATTTGAGTTTGAATTGGGGTATTTCAAAAAGTTTAAGAATAAGAGTTTAGCTTCCGCGCAATCATTCACCCCCCCTCTGATTGACGCCATCCGATCCTACAATATTTATAGACAAGGTCATTTAAAAAATATCTCTACTACTTCTAATTACGAGTTAGTGGCGGTGGTCTGTTCTTCCCCCGGGCATACCCACGAAACCGCCATTGTCCCGATCATCTATACATTGGCGAACGGAGAAAGTTTTAATTCGGTTGGATATACATGCATGCGTGATCTGTGATGTATCAAACTCTTATCTCAATCAGTCGATTCTATTTCCAAATACTGCACGGCCGATTCTTTTTCCATATACTGCACGCATATAGCTTGTAAGTTACCATATATACCTTTGAGTTGCCATATGCATCCTTTCCATTAAATATTTACTTGCATATGTAGATAAGATCATCTTTTTCTTTTTATCTAAGCACGTATGGTCTTTGATTCCGGCTAGCTAGCAGCATGTGCACGGTTATACATGGCGCGACTAGATAAGTTTGTTATCTTTATCTCTACTAATTCTAATTAGGAGTTGGTGGTGGTACGCTTGTTTTCCACCCTCACCCTGACACGTGTGCGCACCCGCGTGGCTAAGTGGGAAGCGGGCAGTGGCCACTCCGGTAGATTGGATTAGATCTCGTCGCGAGAGGTAAATGAATATGCATGACTCATTTATTGCTTTCCTTTCTCCCATTGATCTGGCATTCGAATCAGTGGTGATTGTTCTTGGTGTTTTTCTGATTGGATTGATTAATTCCCTTCTGAAGGAAGTAGAGCTCCGATTCATAGAATTGGATCTCTTCTCGCCCCTTTCTTTTTTGTTGCCTTCCTTATTTGATGATTTCTTAATCTAGATTCCATAGATATCTCCTCGGTTGCTGAATCTATATAACCTCACCGCAATTGCCTCTCCTGCAGATGTGTTGAGTTTATCCGTTGAGTGGAGGTAATGGGCGACCTTCCTGATTTCGTCGATGCGATGCAGGGGCAGCCGGGCAGGTCACCGGTGGTGGGCGGTGAGATAGGCTATCAGTACTGCTAGAGCTCGCTGCGGTGGATGATGTCAATAGGTTGAGAGAGGTGCTCACGGGGCACCGGGGGGGGACGAGGAGGCGATGGAGTTGGTTGATGAGGTGGGACTATGGTATGGCTGAGCAAGGCATATGAGCTATGCACGCCGTTGATGGTGGCAGCCACATATGGACGACACCTACCTCTTCAATACTTTTGCGTCCATGAGGTAGCAGGTGATGCTTTTTTCGATCGATCGATCGATCTCGAATTATAGCGTTACAAATTTACAATCCCAAGTACTATGAAGTTATTATTTAAGTTTGTGAAATTAAAGATAATTTTAAGCTCGAGTTTGTAAATAGGTGTTTGAAATTTTTATGCTTCGATAAATTGATTTAAACATTTAACTATTGCATATTCAGAGTGAACATTATTATTCAGATAAGGTTAGTACTCTTTACAAATAATTTTTTATTGCAAATTGAGTTTCTATTACATCGTACGGGCACATAGCTAATACCTCATAAATATAGACGGTGAGGGTACCATAGCACCCTCCTCCTTCTTTCCTTTCAGCAAGCAAGGCGACATGAACAAACGGGGCGAAATGGGATCCCCTTGTATAATTAATTCCTCGAGACATGAACAAACATTTTCGGACTATTCGTCGGGTCTTAAGCCCAGACAGGAGATAATTGCTCTCTAAAGGGAAGCCCACACAAGTTTATCAGGCCATGGATAAATCGAGACAAGCCCAGAGACGCCAACGGGCCGAGTTTAGCCCAAGAAGGAGTTAAATGTAATTACTGAAACTCAGTGAGCTAGAGTGAGAAAATCACAACACTGTTCTGCTTCGACTCCCCTGTTCCTCTTCTCGGTCCCTGGAGGAGCTCCTCTCCTCGCGCGCCTCCAAGATGGGGCTGCTCAGCATCATCAGAAAGATCAAGCGCAAGGAGAAGGAGATGCGCATCCTCATGGTGTACGTTTCCTCCACCCTCCATTCTCCTTATGCATCCTTTCTTTTCTCCCGATCCTCGGTTCCGGATCTAGCGTTTGTGCTGCTGGATTCTTGATCCGTTCAGCTTCCGCCGTGATTTCTTGATCCTTGATGACCGATGCCATGTGAGGCTTATGGATTCATCTCAGTGGTCTGGATAACTCGGGGAAGACGACGATCGTGCTCAAGATCAACGGGGAGGACACGAGCGTCATTAACCCCACCCTCGGCTTCAACATCAAGACCATCAAGTACCACAAGTCTGTGCCCCCTCCTTCCTCTCTCTAATAGTCGTTTTGTTTAACTAGCCCCTTACCTCTGAATTATAATATAGAGGTTGGGTGCTTGCTTTAAGATGGAGTATTTTATGAAATGTTACACGAAAAACCCCAAACATAATACCGTACTTGTTACATAAAATGTGGCACATTACTTCAATTGATATAGTTTAGTGGAATCAGATGTATCTTGGGATTGAAAAGTTTGGCATTTTGACCTTGGTTTAGGGATAATTTTTTAGGGCTCATCTGTTGGGTGAATGTTCACCCGATATGACGCAGGCTATCTCAGTTCGTTGTTGTAATGTCTGTATACTGCGTACCAAGTGTCTTATAGAAGACCACTCTTTGGAAAGTAAATTATGTCATTTTGGACTGCTTTAGCAGCATCAAAAGGTTATATTGAACATATGAAGGACGGAAGCTTGCTGCAGTGGAGAAAATCAGCAATGCTGCAGCACAAAACTCAGGAGTTGTGACACCAGACAAACAATTTCACTGTCGTAACTCTAGAATTGTGAAATAGAAAGGCATAGTTAGTGATTCCTAGTTCAGTTTTCCCTGTTGCTTCATACCAAATGGGCATCTTTTGTTTTTTTAGGCAGCAGCATGCTTATTCACATTAATTGGGAAGAATGTACGAGAATTTACATGTTAGGAGTTTCCCTTAACAGTGCAAAAGAACACGTAGATTCCTTGAAGCTAAATTTAATAGGTGTCTTGGCATGAGTTTAGGCTTCCTGGTTAAGTAACCTAAAAGTTTTGCTGCAGGGATTGCATTTCTGTTATTTGAAGTACAGCATTTCTTAGTACTTAGTGTTGAAGTTTAATCACATCCTTGTCAGCACAAGGGCAGAGGCAAAGTTTTGAGTAGTGATGCAGCCCCTTACTGCCCTTTGCCAAATTACTAGGCCTAGCAATTCTGTGGGTATTACTGCAGGTGAAATTGTTGAATAATTTCTAGTTTGTGAATGGTAATTGTGGCAGGTACTCTTTGAACATTTGGGATGTTGGGGGACAGAAGACTATCCGGTCTTATTGGAGGAATTACTTTGAGCAGACTGATGGATTAGTTTGGGTGGTTGATAGTTCAGACATCAGGAGGCTTGATGATTGCCGTGCTGAACTCCACAATCTCTTGAAAGAAGAGGTATTATTTCTGGGCCACTAGACGACGGTTATGATTTATGCCCTTCAGTGTTTGCAGCTTTTTGTTCTATAAATTAGAAGAGTACAAACATTGCAGTGTAGAATGCAGGAAAGAACAAGGATATTTGCTGATAATTACATACATTGAATTTGTATTATAGACCTTTTTGTTTAGTTTAGGGGCTTCTCTGTTCATTAATTGGAAACTGGATTATTTTTCTCCATTTGCACATTGTTATCAAGGCATTTGTGCACGATGGGTGTTATTGAGATTTTATACTTGACTATGACTTTTTTTTTCCCTGCTTGCATTCGTATTGAACTAGCGCATACCACCGAAAGGAAATGCAATGTGTATTTGCCACTCTAGCCTAGGAATTTGACCAATTCAGAATGTGTTACTATTGAATGGTCCTTTGAATTTTGATTTAACAGAGACTTGCGGGAGCTTCATTGCTGGTGTTTGCAAATAAGCAAGACATTCAAGGTGCTCTCAAACCTGTAGAAATTGCTAAGGTAAGCAAAATTCAGTCATACATGTACAGTAGAATCTATTTGACTATCTCTGGTCCTCTTTTCTTGGACTTGAGCTACACAAATTAGATGGATGTCATAAATTCAGTTGTTTTCAGATTGCAATACTAGTTAACAGTTATTTACATTATTCATGCCCTATATATCAAATTTGTTGTCATATTTGACAAAATCTACTTGTTTTGACATTAGCACTCATGGACCCAAAAGGATATGCATGTTGATTACAGCTAGTCCCAGTTATGCCCTCAGATATAGACGGTCTAACTTTTATACGTACTAGATTGTTGTAGCTGTCCATTTTCAATCCTTTCTTCATTTTTAGTCGTCTCAGAAGTTAGCACCTTTAAAACTAATTTCAGAGGTCATGTTGTTCCCACAGTGTATAAGCATGCTCCATGTCGAAATGGATGAGCTGAGATCCGTTGTGTAGGAAGAAGCAACTGTTGTCTGATGAAGGATAGGGTTTCTGCAATTGGCAAATTATCAGAAATAACTATAGAATATGATAGAATATATTTGCTCTCTACATATAATTTGTAGCATACAAGTCTAAAGACTAGTGCTGTTAATGACATTATGCTATCTGCAGCTAACCAATATTTTGATTTAGGCTGCTTTTTGTTAGTTGATTTGAAGTTGGTAGTTATATGCTTCCAGTAATCAAGCTTCAAGATACATTTTTGGTACTGGAAGTTTCAAAACCATGTCATATTTCTAGTTCATTACCATTGGTACCAGCTGATTTTGACCAAGGTTGTCAGTGACTTCACTGCCAACGACTGGAAGCTTCTTTTGTTTTGTTTCATCTAAACCAAGTGTCCAACTCACTTCCGAAATTAAACTTAATGAAGCTAGTGGGGGTTCTAGCATCATTTTTGATCCATCGTTTGTTCTCTTCCTGCTTCATTCATCTATGTGGTTGATTGGTTTTATCTTTATGCCCCTTTTTTGAGGTTATGTGAGCCTCTTAATTCAGTAGTGAAATCTGACATTTTGCTGTGTTAGTCAATGATTGGCGAAACCACTTGTCTGTGCATCCCAGTGCTATTAATAAAAAAGAACAAAGTAAACAGTATAGTTGATAACACTTGGTGACTCTGCTCGAATATATCAGCAGCGTGGCTTAACAGGATGGACCATTTGCCTCCTTTCAGGTTCTCAATTTGGAAGCGATGGACAGAAGCCGGCACTGGCAAATCATAGGCTGCAGCGCCTACACTGGGGAGGGGCTTCTTGACGGTTTTGACTGGCTAGTTCAAGACATCGCTTCTCGTATTTACGTGCTTGATTGATTCATCGGTTGTCGCTAGTTAGGATGCACAGTTTCTATGGGTGATCAAATTATGGCTATTGCAGGATACAGGAATGTAATTGTTCCTGTGAAATTCCAGCGTGTATCATGCGTTTGAAATTTCGTTCTCGGTTCACATCTCGGAGGTTGAAATATCAGAATTAAGGACAAAATTGGTGAAAATTCCAAAAGAAAATTTGAAATCAAGAATTTTTTAACCGAAATTCAGTAGAAATCTCTGTTAAATTCAACCGAGTGAAAAATGGTCAAATCAATGTTAAAAATTTTTGAAAATTTTTGTGGATGGTCTTGACACATTATTAATGTTTATATAAAAATTTCAGATGACGATCGAGCATAAGAAATTTTTAAAACTTTTGACAGCACTACTATTCTGATAAAAGCCTAACCAGTAAATTTTAAATGAATCAAAAATGGTGCGAACCACAGTAGAACATTTTGAAAATTTTTGTGGATGATCTTGACGCATCAATAATGTTCCTGTAAAATTTTGAGACGATGATCAAGCATGAGAAATTTTCAAAAATTAGGACAGTGGTATTGAAGGCTGATACGTAAATTTTAACTGAATGAAAAATGGTCCAAACTACATTAGAAAATTTTGAAATTTTAGTGGGTGGTCCTAATGCATCAGCAATGTTTTCATAGAATTTTCAAATGATGATAAAGTATAATGAATTTTCAAACAATTTGACAGTACTATTATCCTGATAAAAGCCTGATGACCAACACATAAATTTGGTTGAGCAACGAAAAAGGTTTTGAATTTTTAAAACTTTTACAAAAAGGTGCTAACGTAATGCTTAAACTCTCAAAAAAAAATTGGATCATGATCACACTTCAATGAATTTATAAAATTCTTACAATGTATTGTGCTATTTATGTTCCTTCTGTGTTTTATTTTTGAAAGATAACAAATCAAGTTCAATGTTTCCATACATTTGATTGAGCAAACAAAAAAGCTTGAAATTTTGAAAATTTTAAAGAATGGTTCTAAGTCAATTCTTAAGCTCTTAAAAATTTTGGATCATGATCACACCCGACAAAATTTATAAAATTCTGATAAGATTACTATCTCACTTATGTTCATTCTATTTTTGATTTTTTGAAGATAACAAATGAAGTTCAATTCTTTTGAAAAAATTTCTATATGATCTTAGACTAATAACTATGGTACCATAAATTTTTCAAAGCATGATCAAGCTTGTATAATTTTATAAAAATATGAAAGTGCTTCTGTCGTAATTATAAAACATCTCAAAAATTCGGCTTCAACAAATTTTCATGAAAGATGACATTCTTAAGAGTTATTGAGCCAAATCTGATAAAAAAAGACAAATTTTGGTTTAAAAAAAACCTGAGAACCGAAATTTCTGAAATACTATAGTAATTTGAATTTTTTAATTTTTTTTATCCGACCGGGATTTTACTTCTTGTCGTACCTGGCTGAAATCCGAGATCTCAGCGAGATTCCGAAATTTTGGCGGGGTTTCTAACTATGCGTGTAAGCCCGGACGTAATTGTTGTAATCGAGTGTGATTAGCATTTGGATAATTGGATCGTCTGCATCATGTATCATAATTGTTTTGCTATTCGCCGTTCGTTTTGCGTCGACAAAACAATGCCACAATTTTTGTCCATGCAGTATTTTTTGGGGACTAGCTAGTTTAGAATTTACATTGGCAGGAGGCCATGATGGCAAACGACAATAGCATATTAAAGATGTGTTTGGTTGTCTAGATGAGGTTGGATAGATAGGATGGAGCATACAGTTGATTGTTTGGTTAGGTGGATAGGGATAAGTCAATTTTTTATTTGGATGGATGGATAAAAATAGATAGGATGAGCCAATTTTTTGTTTGATTGGATGGATGGGCTAGTTGTAATCGAAGTTTCAAAATTTTGAATTCTTGAACAAATTTTGACTGAAATTAGAATTTTTAGACAAATTTTGACTAAAGTTTGAATTTTCAAACAAAATTTGAGTGAAATTTGAATTTTTAGGTAAATTTTGACCAAATTTAAATTTGCGGATAAAATTTGACTCTACTCATCCAAACAATTGGATAACTCCAAATTCATAGATGATCATATTCTATCCAGGGAATTTGATTATATGCCATATTTCACTTGGTGCAATTGATAAAATACCCAGTTTGTCTCACTAACATATGGCTTCAGGGCCCGCATATCAGTGAGATAAACAGGATATTTTATCTGTGATAGGATATTTTATCGATTATTCTTATTCTATCCACCCTTATCGATCCAACTAAACGCCGCCTAAAACAGGTGGCTGCATCATGTTGTTCCCACAGCGCATTCGACTACTTATTTAAAATGCTTGGGCAACTATTGTGTGAATGGTTGATCTCAGGTACGTGATGCAGAATAAACAAATATTGTGTAAAGAAGAATATGGTTGCTGTCATTGGGCAAAGCATCAGAATACGTACAAAATAGGACAGAATATATTTGCTCTTTACAAATAACTAGCTCGAGTTAACATCACGTAAAGAAGGTGATACTAAAATATAGGTCCTGTTTGGTAGAGCTCCAGCTCACAGCTTCAGCTCAGATCTGAAACTTATAGGCTAAAATAAAGTAAATTAAGTTTATATTTTTAATTTAAAATGCAAACAAGATGATCTACCTAAACACTCTTAATGTACTCACAACTCCAGCTCCATAAATTTCTAGAGCGAGAAATACCCTGCTCCACCAACTCCACAGATTTTAATGGAGCTGGAGCTGTCCCAAACACCCCATAGTATAGTTTTTGGTGGCAACTTACCTGATGAAAGATGAGAAATGGGTATTTTCAATGTAGCAATAGCCAGCCAATTAATTGATAACTTTTGGAGAGAACTGATATCCAAAAGAGTTCTGCATGATTATGCTACTCTCGCTGGGTGACTTGTGTTGTTTGCTGTAGAAAATGTTCCACAGCATTTTCACATTAGTGACTCTATCTTGAGATTATCATCTTATTCTTAGCAAGTACAAGAGAAACTACATACAAATTTTCACGCTAAAAGTATCCCTCCCAGCAAAATTTCCTATTCAATCTAGGACCTCTACAACGTATTTCATCAAAGAGTTTCAGTACTTGTCCCTATCTTTTTCCTTTTACCAACCCATTATTCAGGCGAATAAGATGATCACGCACCAACCCATCTCTCAGATTCAAGAAGAAAATAATTCATTGCCTCAACAAATTTTCGCTATCTACATAAAGTGTCAATCACCATAGCATTGGTAAAGTAATTTGGAGAAACATTCCTACTGGACATATCCATACGAGTTAGCTGAACTCCACGCAGATCCCCAGCCATGGAGAGTCCACGAATAAAAGTATATATCTATTTAGACACTTTTACCAGAAAAAATTGTGAAAATACCACCCCTAACATTGCCACCTGGAGTTTCGAAGCTGCGTTGAGGCCCCGGATTCCAATGGTGAAACTAAACGAATCTGGCTTAATGCCCTTCTTCAACAGATCAACCAGCAGATTCATGACCCAGGCAAAGTGGCCGATGTCACGGAGCCTACTCGTCTGAGTGCTATAGCAGAACACATCATCATGGCACTGGCAGCCTAATTATTTACTGTGTTCTTGTTGCAAATAATGCATAGATAGTAGTAACGAGGGACAAGAATTTTACATAGAAAATATGTTTAAAACCAGACTTTTATTTTCTCTTCTTCATGCTTTTCTATCCTACGAACTATAAAGTATATATTTAAACGGATACAGAAAGGACTTACTATATAGGAGGAGAACTCTGAGTTGGAGTGGAAAAAATTTATATCATGCTAATTCTATTTGCGAAATTGATATTGTGATGATTAATTTGACAATAATTTAATATATGTGTAATGATTTATGTGACAATAATATTTGTTATGAAACAAGGTATTGCGAAAGTTTGTTTTATTTATGATGAGGAGATCTGAAAGAGCAATAGGAAGTGCTTATTTGACGCGAGATGCACGCTGCTGTATGCAGTGAACGTATATTGTAGGTCAAGGAAAATCCGCGCAGGTGACGCGTAGCCTGAGAGTAGCACATGCGAAGTCGCAGAGGTGCATGTGGCACGCGAGATCGCAAGTGAGGCGCAGAAGACGCTTGAAGGACGCAGTCTTGTGAGAGACGAGACGCGTGAGGTCTCATGAGACGGATGACGTGATGTTGCGGCTAGTGGACCATACAGACGAGTGAGTCATGCGAGAGTGGCAGATGGGTCGTACGTATGCATGTGTGAGTTTTGAACTATGTGCATGTATTGGGCCATGTATGTTTGGGCCAGGTAATTAAGGATAAAAAGTTAGGGTTGCTAAGTATAAATTGGAGGAAGGTGCTCCTGATTTTTTTTAAGAGCCGCACAAAGGGTAAAAAAAGAAAGTAAAGGGCTCTGGCGCCGTGCGTGAGCCGGAGAAAATAAAAGCGAAGATCTTCGTCAGGGACGGCGACGGCTAGGGGTGAAAATGAGTCGGGTAATTCGAGCGATTCGAAGAAAACTATCAAAACATATGGATAGTACGTCTGAAAATAAGCGGGTAGTATCGTGCATGCGATCGGATGCATGTGCGGGTAGGATATGGATGAGCGATATCGGTACTACGAGATAAAGCGATGAATGCAGTGCATCTTTTGCATTTTGTGCCGATTACTGAACGAAAGTCAAAGAGAGAGCCAATAGGCGATAACTACTTCCTTCGGTCCTACTCCCTAACGCGCTGGTCAGACTCTCTGAAACCCTTGATCCCCATTCTAGCTGAAAGAGCAGTGAAACGGGTCCCCAACTAAGATGAGTGGAGAATATGATGATCTTGGGAAGCCTTCTCGGTATCTGATGGGACTAACTGCATATTTGCATAGTCATGATATTTTAAGTTGTAGCATTGGGGCGGTGGGAGAATGTTGTATCTGGTAGTTAGAAGCCCGATAAATTTCTTATTCTACCTATTTAGTGTACTATCCGACAAAATATCCGATACTCATTTTTACCCGCTCGTTAATACGGTACCGTTGTTTACCGTTCGTAAATATCCGTATCTGTACGTATCGTCTGTATTTTTATTACCGTACCGTCCGTATCCGAGAAAAAAATATTAGGGTAGGATATGGGATAACCTACTACCCGCCTGTATCCGACCCGTTTTCACCCCTAGCGACGGCTGTGGCTGTAGGAAGCAAAGCTTCGTGCGTGAGCGGCACAGCAAAGGACAGAGGTGACAGAAGCTCCTTCGGCGACCGCAGCAAAACAAGCGAAGGAAATTTTCGGTGGTACAGTGCGAAACAGGATTTGCTACAGTGGAAACCAGGGGATAGCTACAGTGCGCAGCAGGGAATTGCTACAGTGATCTGCGCAGGAAAAAAGGGAGAGATTAGAAGGAAAATCAGAGAAAACTTCACAGATTATTTGAGATTTGTGCTTTCATGTGAAGAGATTCATATGTGTGTTCTTTGATAAAAATCAGTGAGTATGGATTCCGATCTAATAATTCATGTTTACGTATAATTGCTCTCTAGTATGCATATTTAATCTAGTTTCTCTTCGATAGTGTTAGATCAATTATTCTAGATTTATTTGTTCATTTTAGTCATTATTTTGTTAATTTCTAGAATTAATAAAAACGTAAAAAAAATTAGTTTTAGGTGTTAGTTTGTACCAATTCACCCCTCTCTTGGTGCGTCTCGATCCTACATATCACACTCAAACTCAATAATCTTCATCTTGAAGCGAATTCCTTATGTAGCCAAAATAAATCTAAAACCACATAACCAATGAAACTATATCTAGTTTCTCAAACTATAAACAAGCATTAGATGTACCTTGCAAATATGGGAACGACTGCTGTGCATGCATTCATGCTTCTTGTGCAAACACCGTGCAAACCAACTAAGAAAAGTTTCAAAAAATTCTGAAAAAAATCATGGATATACATCTCATCTTACCCCATCTACATATAAAATTTCATGATCAAATTCGTCCTATGCTAGAAGTTACAAAAAAAATAAATTTTTATCTTTTTTGTAACTTCTAGCATAGAACGAATTTGATCATGAAATTTTATATGTAGATGGGGTAAGATGAGATGTACATCCATGATTTTTTTAAATTTTTGAAACTTTTCTTAGTTGGTTTGTACGGTGTTTGCACGGGAAGCATGAGTGCACATCAGTCGTTCCCTGCAAATATATAAAAATCTATTGAACTATTTTTCGATGCTCTTTTCTAGGATTTACCATGTATCTACTAACAACACAATGTCTGAGATAAGTCGAAACGAGAACATACCATGGCGTATATAAGTGAACCAACTGCACTGTCATATAAAACTCCAAACATGTAGTCAAGTTCATCACCTAATTGTGGATATGATGCTAAAGAAAATCCAAAATAGGCCGCTAACGGAGTACTCACCAATTTAGCCTTATACATGTTGAAATGGCAATAAACTTTATCACATATATCCTTCCTGACTTTGGTATAATTTTCCAAATGTTTATCTATAATAATTTCTATATCAAGAATCTTCTTTGCTGCAGCAAGATCCTTCATCTTCAAATCATTGCTCAATTATGCCTTCAACTTTGAAATTTCTGCCTTATCTATTTCAGCAATCAGCATATCTCCAACATATAGAAGCAAGTAAATAGTTTAACTATTAACGGCTTTCAAATAAACATAGCTATCATAATCAGATCTTTTGAAATCTTAAAAGATCATAAGGAAGTCAAATCTCTTGTATCACTGTCTCGGTCATTGTTTCAAACCATAAAGAGATTTCTTTATATTTCAAGTAAATTTCTCCTTTCTTGAAATGACAAAACCTTTTGGCTGCTCCATCTAAATGTCTTCTTCTAGCTCCTCATGTAACAACGTAGATTTCATGTCCAATTACTCAAGCTCATAATCATGCATAACCATTATGGTGAGTAAAGTGCAAATAGAACTATACATCATAATTAGGGAAAAGACATCTGTGAAATCGATACTTGTAATATGGTTGTATTATTTAATAACAAGCCTTGCCTTTTACCTAACCTTTTCTGTCAGTGAAATATTTTCTTTCTTCTTAAAGATCCATTTATAGTGAAAGCCTTCTTCTCAATTGACAACATGACCAACTCCTAGGTGCTATTATTCTCAAGAGATTGCATCTCATCATGCATGGCAGCCATCAATCTTTCTGGATAACCAAAAGAAATGGGCTCTGAATAAGTTGAGGGTTTTGCAGCACCTTTAATTTCTCCTACCATATTCAAACAATAAGCTGCAGCATTGGCTTCTTTAGTCAATCTCTTATGAGCTTAAATACTCCTCTTAGGTATGTCAGCTGCAATGTAATGTTATGGTGTCTGCATAATAACAGAAACATCCTATGTTTTTTTTTGTTTCTAATGTAGATCCTGCACCAATAATATGCTCCACATGCACACTCGATTTCTGTGGTTTCAATCGAAATACCAATAGATACCTATCACGAAACATAGCAGTTTCATCAAAGGTAACATTTCAACTAATAGTCTCATTTCTAGTTTTTGGATTTTACAATTTATAACCTTCCGCACCATACTTGCAACCAAGGGAAATATACTTAATGGCTCTAGGCTCTAATTTACATTTGTTAACATGAGCATAAGTAGGACCAGACCATATCTCAATTGAAGTCATCTTATCAGTTGGCAGGTTTTGTGGCCGATTGATCAAATAATAAGCAGTAAAAGCGGCTTCTGTCCAAATAACTCCTAGTTAACCCAAAGTTTGATAACATATAATGTATCTTCTCCATAATGGTTCTTTTCATGTGTTCGACCACACTTTTTTGTTGAGGAGTACAAGAGACGATGTAATGTCTCACAATACTCTCTTATCTGTATAAAACTTCAATTTTTCTATAACAGAACTAAACCATTATCGGTACGTGGCTTCTTTACATTGTTGCTAATTTTTTTCAGTCATAATCTTCCACTCCACAAATATCTTGAATACATCCAATTTATGTCTTTTGAAACATGGCTAAACTCTTCTCAAGTAATCATCAATGATTGTCAACATGTAGCTAGAACCTCCAAGCGACGGAACGAGGGATTGTCCTCACAAATTAGAGCGAACATAGTCTAATATCCCTTTTGTAGAGTGAGTTACAGTGATGAATTTCATACTATTTTGCTTGCCGAAGATACAATGTTCACAAAACATCAACTTGTTCGTGTTTGATCACCAAAAAGTCCTCTTTTGTATAACTCTATGAAAGCATCTAAGCCTCTAATTCGATTTGATTTTGGTAATTAATGATATTTGCAGTTAAAGAACCAATATTATTAATTTGAGTATTTTGAGAATAGGTTGGTCCCAAATTTAACGATCATGGAAGCATGAAAATGGTGAAAAAGAAAAGTGAGCGTCGAAGACACGATAGCTAAGGTATAAGATTTAAGAATTTTTCATAGTTTTTGCCGATCTTGGAGTGGAGAAAAAGATAAGATTGTTAGAATAGGTGCTGTACTATTAAGAGGGGTCTTGACAAATTGCTCGATGTCGATAAAAAATGTTAAGGCTCAATACTTATGCATTTAGACTCTTATATGGCATAGCATTAAAAAGTGACAATCATTTCGAGAAAAATGGTCATTTGAGTGTAGTGGGGCCGGTACAACCGGGCCCCGTCCTGTCATACCAGCCTTTGGTATGACCGAACAAAAGCCGATCTATTTTTTACAGAACAGGTACAAATTGCTCCTAAGGAGGGTGATATGACCAAACCCCCTTCGGTCATACCAGCCAGCGGTGTGATCAGGGTTCATCCAGTCTATTTTTTACAAAGAGGCATATTTTTGTGTTGGAGTGAGTGGTATGAACGAACCCCTTCCAGTCATAGTGGCCGGTGGTATGACCGGACACCCTCCGGTCATACCGGCCATGTGACCAAAGGTCATTGACAGCGCATTAAATGCATTGTAGCGACTGTTGCTACTGAGGGGCGGTCATACCAGCCCAAGGGCGGTATGATCAGCCTCTTAGGACGATTTTGGCCAACAGTTACATTTAGTTGGTGGGGGTTATAAATACCCCTCACCTGCATTCTAGAACAAGTTTAGAATGTCATTGATCATTCTTGAGCTCTAGAAAGTCTGCTATTCATTGTGTGCATTAAATTCCTATTTTGTGAGAGTTAGGAGCAAACTTGAGTGTTGCATTTAGTGTTGAGCCTCTAAACACTTAATTCGGCCTTAAGCGAGTGTCAAGGCTTATTACTCTTGGAGGTTACTACCTCCTAGAAGGCTTGGAGGTGATTGTGTGTGGTGAGCTTCTCAACAAAGGTTGTGAGCAGCCCCGACAAGTTGTGAATGCCGGAGTTTCGTCTACCCGGAGAGGGGAAGAACTACCATAGTGATGAGAAAGGCTCAAGAGGTTGGAGCTAGCTTGAAGTTATTCAAGTCACCTCAATGTGGATTAGAGGAGACCGACAAGTCTCCGAGACCACGGGATAAAATTTATGTTTCTCATTCTCTTGTGGTTTGCATTTTCTCATTCTTGTGAGCAAATTTACAATTATAGCAATTTGAGTAGATCACTTGTGCTTAGAGTCATTTCTTGCTTACTCTTGAATTGTAGGAGAGCATAGTGATCACTAGAGAACTTAGTTGTAAATTATAAAAAATTGCAATTCTTACTTAGTGATTTTATTAATTACAATTAGAATCAAAAAATTTAGAAACCTTCTATTCACCCCCCTCTAATTGGTTTTCCTTGATCCTACAAGTGTTATCAGAGCACAGATTCTCTATTAGGGTTTTATCGCCTAGAGAGTAAGGATAGCTAGTGATGGGGCGTCTATAGGAAAAGCGCCTTTCTTTGATGGATCAAATAATACTTATTAGAAAATTTGTATGACCGTATATCTTAAGGCCATGAATGCAAGCATGTGGAGAATTGTAGATGTGGGATTCGTTATGGGAGTTAATCTCACACTTATAATTGAACAAGAGGAGCCAAATTCTCATCTCAATGTTCAAGCTTTGAATGCTCTCTTTGGTGCTTTGAACGTGAATGAGTTCAATTGAGTGAACAATTTCAAAATGGCTCATGAGATTTAGACTACCCTTTCGAAAATCCATGAGGGAACATCCATTGTCAAAAAGGCTAAATTGCATTTGCTTAAGATAAAATATGAAAAATTCATTATCTTACCTCATAAGAGCATCAATGAGATGTATTCACGGCTAAATAACATAGTGAATGAGCTCAAGGGCCTCGAAGCATCACTAACCAATTTTGATATTGTTCGTAAGATGTTTAGGGCTCTTCCGGACAAATATGAAACTTTGGTGACATTGTTTCTTAACTCACCAGAGTTGCCAAGGATGATGCCAACGGGACTTCTTGGAAATCTCATCACCAATGAGTTTTACAAGAAGGACAAGGAAGAGCTTTTGGAGCAAAACTTTTCGAAGAAGAATATTGCCATCAAGGTGAAAGCGTAATCAAGTGATGAGGCACTTGATGACTATGATGATGATGACACCGAGGAGATGACACTTATTGTGAGAAGAATGAAGAGGTTTATGAGGAGGCGTTCAAGCTCAAGCGCTCCTCAAAAATTCAAGAAGGGGCAACACTCTAGCATAAATTGGTATGCAAATATCTGGTGCTTGAGTGTGATGAGAAGAGGCACATCACCTCTCATTTCCCTAAGAAAGACGACAAGAACAAGTCACCCAAGAAGAAGAAGACTTTTTAAAGGAAGAAGACGCTCTTCAAAAGACTTCACAAGGATGGCAAAGATGAAACTCACACTAGAGAGTGGGACTCTGAAGAAGAATATTCGGATTCCGACTCCTCCGAGAATGATACACCTTCAAGGAAGAAGGGTCTCACCAGCGCTGCCATCAAGGAAGCTTCTTTGGGATTCGTCAGTCCTTTGTGTCTAATGGTAAAAGGAGAATTTAAGGTAAAATCTAGTGACGATGATGAACCCACCTATGATGAGCTTATGGACATGCTTGAGGACTTGAATGAATACCTTGGCAAGGAGAAGTCCAAATATAAAGCTTTGAGAAAAGAATTTCTTTGCTTCAAAGACTCTTATGATGAGTTAAAAGAAACTCATGAGACTCATCTTGCCAAGAGACATTCAAAGCCTAAAATTGATGTTGGCATTGAATACAATATTCTTGTTAATATGCCTAGTTTAAAAATCGATTCATATTATGTATCAAAAACTAGCATATCTATTTCGTGTGATGATTTAATGGATATGCCTTCAATTTCATGTTCTAGCTCAATTTCTTGCCATGAAAATTTAATCGTAGAAAATAATGAACTTAAAGAACAAATGGATAAACTTAGCAAAAGTTTAGATAGATGACTTAAGGGCAAGGATATTCTAAATAAAATTTTAAATAGTCAAAGATGTTCCTAAAATAAAGAAGGTCTTGGGTATATTCCCAAGAAGGGCAAGAAAATTAGTAACAAAACTCTTCGGTTTGTAAAATCAAATGGGAAGCTTTGTTATAAATGTCATGATTTAGGACATTTAGCAAATGATTGTCCTTTGGGCAAAGCATTTAAAAATAATATTTATGATTCATGCTATGTCCTTAAGAAAGATAGAAATGATAAAATTGTTGTTAAATTTGTTAGGACTCCTATAATTGGCCAAAGAAAGAGAGCCATTTGGGTGCCTAAAACTTTAGTCACTAACCCCAAGGACTCAAACAAATTTGGATACCTAAAAAGGCTTTATCTTCTTTTATAGGTGAACTACAAGACCGATGAATGACATTGGTGTTGGATAGCGGATGCACTCAACACATGACCGATGACTAGAAAATATTCACCACATTTGAATCGGAGAGTGGGCAACATGACAAGATCACATTTGGGGATAATAGCAAAGGAAAGGTATTAGAATTGGGTAAAATTACTATCCCAAATGACTTTTATATTTCAAATGTTTCCTTACTTGAAACATTGAATTTTAATTTGCTATCCATTGCTCAAATTTGTGATCTTGGTCTTAATTGCATATTCTCTAAAAATAGAGTAGTTATTTCTAAAGAAAATGATAATTCTTTAGTGTTCAAAGGTTTTAGATTTAGAAATTTATATTTACTTGACTTTTCCTTAAATGAATCGTGTCTTCAAACTTGTTTAATTACAAAAACCTCCTTGGGTTGGTTATGGCATAGAAGACTTGCTCATGTACGGATGATTCAACTTAAAAAGCTTTTCAAAAATAATTTAGTTGTGGGCTTGAAAGATGTAAAGTTTGAAAAAAAATAGACTTTATAGTACTTGTCAAGCTGGCAAGCAAGTGGCTAGTTCTCATGTTTCAAAGAGTATCATGTCCACATCTATACCATTAGAGCTCTTACATATGGATTTATTTGGCCCAACAATCTATAAGAGAATCGGGAGAAATTCTTATTGTTTATTAATTGTTGATGATCATTCGAGGTATACTTGGGTATTTTTCTTAGATGACAAATCCAAAGCCTCCGAAATTTTTATAAGATTTGCAAAAATTGCTCAAAATGAATTTGATTTCAAAATAAAGAAAATTCATAGTGATGATGGTTCCGAGTTCAAAAATATAAGAATTAAAGATTATTGTGATGAACTTAGAATAAAATATGAACTTTCTGTTACTTGCACTCCGAAGCAAAATAGAGTTGTAGAACGAAAAAATCGAACATTAATAGAAATAGCAAGAACAATACTTGACGAATATGGCACCTCCGATAGTTTTTGGGCGGAAGCCATTAATACCGTTTGTCATGCAACAAATAGGCTTTATTTGCATCGTCTTTTGAAAAAAAACTTCCTATGAGCTTCTAATTGGGAGAAGACTGAATATCTCTTATTTCTGGGTTTTGGTTGCAAATGTTATATTTTGAAAAGAGAGTTCGGCTTTCAAAATTTCAAAGTCGTTGCGATGAAGGTTTCTTGCTTAGCTATTCTTCAAATAGTAATGCTTATCATGTTTTTAACAAAAATAAAAGTCTTATTGAAGAAACTTATGATGTTGAATTTGATAAAACTAATAGCTCTCAAGAATAGCAGGAAAATTTAGATGATGTAGGTGATGAAGGCTCAAGAGAACTAATAAAGAACATGACACTTAGAGATGTTAAACCGGAGGTGGATAAAAAAAATCAACCTTTATCCACTCAAGTTGGGTCATCAACTTCCGCAACACCAAGTCAAATTCAACCAATTGATGTGGATAACAAGGAAGATGATTAATAACTTCAACCTCTACCTCAAAGAATTCATCATGAACTCTCCAAAAAATCATCCAATTGATCAAATATTAGGTGATGTTAGTAAGGGTGTTCAAACTCGATATTGTATTGCTTCTTTTTGTGAACATTACTCTTTTGTATCTTCTCTTGAACTCACTCATGTAGATGAAGTTTTAGTTGATCCGGATTGGGTGAACTCAATGCATGAAGAGTTCAACAATTTTGCTCGAAATGATGTATGGATGCTAGTCGAAAGACCCAAGGATCACAACGTCATCGGCACTAAATGGGTATTTCGAAATAAGCAAGATGAGAATAGTATTGTGGTAAGAAATAAGGCTAGATTAGTAGCACAAGGTTTTACACAAATCGAAAGACTAGATTTTAGTGAAACTTTTGCACCTGTAGCTAGATTAAAAGCTATGCAAATCTTGCTTGTATTTGCATCTTGTTTTGATATCAAGTTATTTCAAATGGATGTAAATAGTATGCAATTCTAAATGGACAAATATCCGAGTTGGTATTTGTAAAAAAACCTCCCGGTTTTGAAAATCCCAAATACCCAAATCATGTCTATAAACTCTCTAAAGCTCTATATGGCATCAAGCAAGCTCCTAGAACATGGTATAAGCAGCTTAGAGATTTTCTACTTTCAAAAAGATTCAAAATTGGGAAGGTTGACATAACACTCTTTAATAAAATAATTGATGGAGAATTCTTTGTGTATCAAATTTATGTTCATGATATCATTTTTTGTTCTACTAATGAAGATTTTTGCAAAGAATTTGGTGACATGATGTCTAGTGAATTTGAGATATCCATGATCGAAGAATTGAGCTTTCTTCTTGTACTTCAAATCAAGCAACTCAAGAATAGGATTTTCATGAGCCAAACCAAATACGTAAAGGATTTACTCAAGAGATTTGGTACGGAAGACACAGAGCCCATCAAGAATCTAATGGCATCCAATGGACATCTTGACCTAAATAAGGGAGCAAACTGGTAGATTTAAAGCTTCATCATTCTATGATTGGTAGTTTACTTTATCTTACTGCATCTAGGCTCAATATCATATTTAGTGTTTGCATGTGTGCATGTTTTCAAGCTTCACCTAAAGAGTGTCATTTTAGTGGCTGTCAAGATAATTCTAATATATTTAAAATATTCCACAAATATAGGGTTGTGATATCTTAAAGGTGCTAAATTCTATTTAGTTAGATATTTGGATTCGGATTATGCGGGTTGCAAAGTCGATAAAAAGAGCATCTTCAGAAGTTGCCAATTGTTAGGTAGGTCTCTGGTTTCATGGTTTTTCAAGAAACAAAATTTCATAACCTTATCCATCACCGAAGCTGAATATATATCTGCCGGTAGTTGTTGTGCTCAATTATTATGGATGAGACAAACTTTAATAGATTATGGAATGAATTTCAAAAATGTGCCTTTTTTATGTGATAATAAGAGTGTCGTTAAAATAGCCAACAACCCAATCCAACACTTAAGAACCAAACATATATATATCCATCATCATTTCTTAAGAGATCATGTTAGCAAAGGTGATATTGTGATTAGCCATATTAGAACTGAAGATCAATTAGTAGATATCCTCCTTACATAAAGTATGGTTTTGCAAACTAAGGAATGAGTTAAATGTCATAGATATCTCAAATGTTGCTTGAATATTTGCACCATGGTTGATTTTTATTGGATGTTAATTGGCTCTCATTTATTTTTCTTAATTTCTTGATGTGCTACACATTAAGGGGAAGTACTACACCATTATATGTGTATTACATCTCTAAATGTGAAAATATCAAAAAAAAAGTGTAGATAATTTTCAAAAGAAGACTCTAGGCCATACAATGTCAAAATATTTGAAAATGTATTATTTTGAAGATGTCAAATTTCTCCAGAACCTCATTTTCAAGATATGTACATGTAAACCCCTTCTTTGATTTCATCTATCCTAATCAACTTCTTGTATGTTGAAAAATAACTCAAAACTTTTGGATAAAATATTAATTTCCTCAAATTTCTCTTGATCCAAAATTTGATCTATATTAGTCTATTTAATGCACTTTGTGAGTAATTGCCTTGGAATTAGATTTTCATCATATCTAGTATCACAAAAGGTACTTTTTGCTCATATATGCCAAAATGGAAAAATCTTTGCTTGTTAGTGTTCTATTTATAAAAATCCCTCTTTTACTCAAAAGAAGTATATTTTAAATAAAAATTATTTGTGAAAATTTGTTCTTCTTGATTATTTTATCAAGTTGAAGTGCTCAAATAGATTATTCATCAAGAAATATGAATAAAAGAGCAACTACAACTAAATTTGGCTCTTGAGTGGCTTTTTAGCTTTGTTAGGGGCAGTCTCTGAGTCGGTCTTGATGTCGCCAAAGGGCGTATGGTGGCCCTTGTGTAGTCATACTGGCTAGGTCGAAGAGGGCAGTTAACGCCCAAAATTTTGGGCAACCACCTTTCTTTTATCTCTTCTTTGGCCTCCCCGCACCCTTTCCTTCCCCTATCTCTCTTTTCTTCATCTCTTCACCTCCCTCCTCTCAAGAACTCTCTTTCCTCCAAAAATCTCCAATTAGACCAATCCTTGATCCGAGCACCTCTTCTCAAATTTGTTGTTCTCCCCTTGATCTACTATCACAAGGTATCAATTTCCCTCTATTCCTTTCAAGTTCCTTGCATTCTCATACCCTAGGGTTCATATTTTAAATTTTAGGGTTTGATATATAATGTGGCAAATCGTTGTGAAAAAAATTAAAATCTTTGGTTAGATTGAGTAGATTATCGACTTTTGATATCTATTTATACCATTACATGGGTCTAAACTACTAAAAACCCGAAGTTCTTCAAAATTTAGGGTTCATACACCATATGGCCGGTATAAATGGCCCTAGGGCGCTAACACCGCCCATGCCTGGTGCAACCGGCCCTATGGCAGTATGACCAGACATGCTAGCTGAAAATCCTATAATCATATATATTTGCCACATTTACATTGTAATTCATCTCTAGGGCTTATAATCTTTGTTCTCACTTTATATACTCCTTGTTTGCTCAACCATTATGCCAAGAACCAAGAACATGCCTCCTCCTCGCGGTGGCGGAGTCGTTCACAAATTTGTCCTCGATAGGGGTGTTCCATTGCCTCGCCAGAGTGATAGTGAAGATTCTCAGTCTCAATCAACAAGGGACAGGGAGATTTGGATGAAAATCCAAGAAGAACTTGGTGGGAGTTCTCGATGAGGAAGAGGAAAAAGAGCAGTTTCAGAATGAAGTGAAGAAGAAGATGATATGGATGTGGATTTTAAGGAAGGAAATGATAGTGAAAATGAAGAATCAGAAGAAGAGGAAAGCTTTAATGATTTCCAGTCCGCTATGGATCTGAGGAAGATAAAGGGGGAGACATATTTCTCACTACATCAAGCCAATCAGTATTTGCTCTCTCACAGTGCTACTTTGGATAAATTCATGACTATCTTCCAACAAAAGGTATATCATGAGATTTATCTAAACAAGAAATTCGCAGATCATAAGTGGGTAAGTTGGAAACATATCAGGAAAATCCCACTTTGTTGGAGCCTGAGCTCTTCCATGCAGTTGGACTAGCAGTGTTTGTCAGCATGAAATTTGACTACAATGATGAAATGATTCGTCAATTTTATGCCACACTTCATGTTTCAGAGTCACATGATGAGATCAGTTGGATGACGGATGCGGTAGCATATACAGCTTCCAAGGTAGAAATTGAGTAGGCTTGGGGAATATATTACAGTGGATAGCCAAAATTACATAGCAACACAACTTTTCCTCTCTCAGAACAGTACAACTTTTATGATCGAATAGCACGTGTCAAGAGGCTAGGAAAAATGACTCACCTCCTTCCCACATCTAGCCTCACAAACAGGATTGTGCGAGTTACCATTCATCCCAAGAGTGGTAATTTCGATGAGATTAGAGGCTATGCGTGGAACATTATGAGTAAAATCATGAATAGGTGGAAGTTTGATGTGGTGGATTTTATCCTTCGAGAGATGCATTCATCAGCTAGTGATTGTGGCAAACGGATCTATTTTGCCTCATATATTATGATGATCATCAAGAGGGTGACTGGATACCGTGGTGGGTGTGGCAACACCCACAAGCCATATAAAACCACAAGAGGCAGGTCCTCAAGTTCAGAGGGGTTAGTCTTCACAACAGCCTTAGACACAAGATCTTGGGGAGGAGGAGTAGCAGACTCATCCTGCACCACAGCTCTATTCTGGGATGGCTCATGAGAATTTTGATATGTTAATAGTGCTATGATGAGCAGTTTTGCATCTGACATGATGAGCAACTTCATGCAGATTAATGAGTATCAATCTTAGACTCGCTAGGAGGCTCGACAGGCCATTGAGGAGGTTTGTGGTCTCTTGGACTCTATTGACTCTACTATTTAGGAGCTTCGCTCATCCTTTGAGGAGTATCATTCTCAGCAGGCTCCCGTTTCCTTTCATCGCTACGGGGCTCATCATACTCCACCTCGTTCGCCACCTCCTTTATCTTGAGCTTGTACTGCAGTTCCGTTTTTGTCCTTGATGCCAAAGGGGGAGAAGTATAAAGATTAGGAATTTCTTTGAGGATTAGCTTTAGTGCTTTTAGCCACTTATCTATATATATACTCATTGTAAGCTAATGAATCTCATTATCTTTTGGTGTTTGGTTGTGGCTGGTAACTATTGTTTTATGTCGCTTTTGGATGTTTGATGTTTAATCATGGCATTTTATTTTTCATGCTTATAGATTTAAATGCTTATCTATCCCTATGATTATTTATGTCCCATACTCATGCTTAAGGCCTATTTGGTAGAGCTCCAGATTCTAGCTTCACTTGAGATTTGAAACTTGTATACTAAAATAAAGTGAATTAAGGTTATATTTTTGGTCTAAAATGTAAACAAGATGATCCATCTAAACACTCTTAGGCCCTGTTTGGGAGAGCTCCAACTCCTAGCTCCAGCTCAGATCTGACACTTATAGGCTAAAATAAAGTAAATTAAGTTTATATTTTTAGTCTAAAATGTAAACAAAATGATCTACCTAAACACTATTAATGTACTCACAGCTCCAGCTCCATAAATTTCTGGAGCTAGAAATACCCTGCTCCACCAACTCCACAGATTTTGGTGGAGCTGGAGCTGTCCCAAACACCCCCTTAATGTACTCATAGCTCTAGCTCTACGGATCTGGTGGAGCTAGTAATACCCAACTCCACCAGATCCATGAATCTGGTGGAGCTGGAGCTCTACCAAACACACCCTTACTGTCTCATATTCACTTTTCATGCTTATATTCATTATGTACTGTTATTCTCAAACTCAATATTTAAAGGGAAACTTCGCCAAAATTCTCACAAATCTCAAATGTGCAAATGACAAATTTTCATTCCTATGCACATCTCTAGGGGGAGTTTTCAATTAAATATTATTGTTCTAATGATATTTTGCGCCAAAATCCACTCTTTATCCACAAAGACAAAATATTATTAAAACAAGTTTTTGAGTATACAACTCGATTCCCTAGTTACATACTCAAAATTGAAACTCAATTTAATTCTTATATAAGAATTGTCATCAATTACCAAAAACGGGGAGATTGAAAGCATTTAGGCCCCTAATTCGATTTGATTTTGGTAATTAATGATAATTACGGTTAAAGGACTAACATTATCAATTTAAGTATTTTGAGAATAGGTTAGTGCCAAATTCGACAATCACGGAAGCATGAAAATAGTGTAAAAGAAAAGCGAGCGTCGAAGACACGATTACTAAGGTATAAGATTTAAGGATTTTATAGTTTGTGCCGATCTCGAAGTTTGGAGAAAAAGATTGGATTACTAGAATAGGCACCGTACTATTAAGAGGGGTCTTGACAAATTACTCGATGTCGATAAAAAGTGTTGCGGCTGAATACTTATGCATTTAGACTTGTCGGCGTATTTTGCCTGACAATTATTCTCCCTGGACGAAGTTCGGGGTTCGATAGAGGGGGTCTTCGTGGAAGGACACCTACAGGCTCTGCCGAGACATCCACAGAGACAGAAATCCAAGAACACACCGATATTATCCAGGTTCGGGCCCCCGATGCGGGTAAAAGCCCTACGTCCTGCTTCTGCTCCTGTTAATGTATTTTGAGTGGATTACACCGTTCACTTGATCCTCCCTCTCTCTGGTTCTCCTCCCTTTGTTTTTTCTCTCGAGTCCTCCGGAACTCTCTCAGTGCTTTCTCCGCTCTCTCTCCGTGCTCTCTTAGTGCTTTCTCTGCGCTCTCTCAGTGCTTTCTCTGCACTCCCTCTCCCCCCATGCACCGAAGCTCCCTTATATAGGTCGGGCTGGCTCAGGCAAGTGTGAAGATGATATCATACTGATTACACTTCATTTATTACACCCATCGTTGTAGCCTCACCCTCTGGCCTCATTCTTTGCACCATCGCCTAACTCCGCCCGGGAAGCGACTTACATGCGACGGGTTAGGTGCAAGACGTTAGAGGGATAAGCTATCATGCTGTCAGCAGAGCCACACGCATTCAATGGTTCTGATATGGTGTGTCGGGGGAGAACACTTCGAGGCGAAGCTCCCCCATTCCTTCGACGTACGCCTCCACGCCTGATCGACAGCGGACCTCCAAGTACCTTCAGACTCCGTCGGCCGACCACGCGGCCCGGCCGTGGCGTCGGGCTCGGTCACCCACTTTCGCTAAGGTCGCCACGCAGCCCGGTCGCCCGGCGTTGGGGCCTGATCGCCATGTTGCCACACGGCCCGATCGTCCGGCGTTGGGGCCTGATCGCCTGCCTACTCGCCGGGCAGTCACGCTTCGGCACTCGTGGCCCCTCTTGACCGTGGCGGAGAAGGTACCCCGATGTAAAGTACGCTGATAAGACTCTTACATGGCATTGCATTAAAAAGAGACAATCATTTCGAGAAAAATGGTCATTTGAGTGTAGTGGGGCTGGTATGACCAAGCCCCCTCTGGTCATACCGGCCTTCGGTATGACAGGGCACAAACTGGTCTATTTTTTATAGAATGGGTGCAAATTGCTCCTGAGGAGGGCAGTATGACCAGACCCACTCCGGTTATACCAGCTAGCGGTGTGACCGAGGTTCATCCAGCTTGTTTTTTATAGGGAGGCATATTTTTGTGTTGGAGCGGGCGGTATATCGGCCATGTGGCCAACAGTCACTAACAGCGCATTAAATGCACTGTAGTTACTATTGGCTAGTGAGGAGCGGTCATACCAGCCAAGGGCGATATGACCGGCCTCTCAAGATGATTTTGACCAACTTTTGGCCAACAGTTATATTTAGTTGGTGGGGGTAATAAATATCCGCCATCTACATTCTAGAGTAAGTTTGGAACCTCATTGATCATTCTTGAGCTCTAGAAAATCTCCTACTTATTGTGTGCATTAAATTCTCATTTTGTGAGACTAGGAGTAAAATTGAGTATTGCATTTAGTATTGAGTCTCTAGACACTCAATTTGACCTCAAGTGAGCGTCAAGGCTTATTACTCTTGGAGGTTACCGCCTCCTAGATGACTTGGAGGCGATCGTACGCCATGAGCTTCTCGATGAAGGTTGTGAGAAGTCCAAGCAAGTTGTGAAGGCCGGAGTTCGCCTACCCAGAGTGGGAAAGAACTACTATAGTGATCGAGGAAGGCTCAAGAGGTTGGAGCCAGGTTGAAGTTGTTCAAGTCACCTCAACGTGGATTAGGGGAGACCGGCAAGTCTCCGAGACCACGGGATAAAATTTGTGTCTCTCATTCTCTTGTGGTTTGCATTTCTCTTGTGAGCAAATTTACATTTCTAGCAATTTGAGTAGATCACTTGTGCTTAAAGTCATTTCTTGCTTACTCTTGAATTGTAGGAGAGCATAGTGATCACTAGAAAATTAGTTGTAAATTATCAAAAATTGCAATTCTTACTTAGTGATTTTATTAATTACAATTAGAATCAAAAAATTTAGAAACCTCCTATTCACCTTCTCTCTAATCGGTTATCCTTGATCCTCACTCTATCATGCCAATTTCACTCATATGCCCTAGACGCATGTGCCAAAAATTAGTAGCATTAGAATCTAGTGATTTGTTTGAGGTAATAGCAGCATTAACTAAAATTGTAATGTCTCACAGATGATATAAGTGGTAGCCTTCATATCACCCTCCATCACAATAAGAGAAACTTTGGAGACCTTTAAAACTCCACCTCCACTTGAATACATGTACAATTTAGTATCAAGAACACCCGGTAAGATTAGACTTCTCTTCAAAATCATAATGTGTCAACATTCGACAAAGTTCTAACAATAATATTAAACATCTTGATATGGATAAAAGCAATACATGTAATCTTGCATGGTTAATTATCACCCATCAACACAAATCCATTTGGCATAACATTGTATGAATGAACACCTCATGGTTTAGGCTTTTGTGGAATGCACAGGCTTAATCAAGAACCCACTCATCACCGGTTTTGGAATCACCAGAAAAGGCAACAATAACTTGACTATTAGAATCGTCTTTGGTAGAAATAGTAGCTTGGTTTCATTGTCTTGATGATCCTTTTGGGAATTGTAATCATTTTCTTCTTTTTCTTTAACGCTCGGCATTCATATATGTCATGTTTATTTTTATTGTAATAGTTGCATGATTTATACCTTTCTCTAGATTTCGATTTGTCTTTGTAATTTCTGCTCGAGCTTTTGCCTTTTATATTGCCATTTGAACTCCTCTCCTTTTGTCTGCCACGGACAAGGCCATCTGCATGTGAACTTGAACTTTCATTCAAAACCATATATTTCATCTTTTCCTTTGCATGCAGCTTCATAGACTTCATTAAGTATAAGAGTATCTCTGCTATATAGAATATTATTTCTAAACACAGAGTACGAATTGGATAGCGAGTATAGAGTAAGGTCTAAATCTTTATCATCATATTTTATCTCCAAAGACATAAGATTCAAGCCTACTTGTTTGAACATTGTCGGGTGGTTCAATAATGACGCGCCTTCGTTGTGTGAATAAAGCTTTTGCTTAAGATATAAGATCTTTAGCCATGTAAATCAGCTCTGACTTCAACTATAATACGGCAATAGTCTTCTCTTTCAATATCTCTTGTAAAATATTATTTGATAGATAAAAATAAATTTGTGATAAGGTCTTACGAACTTTTCTTTGTTTCTTTGATCATCAAGCATTTTATCGATCCCCATCATCCAAATTGAGCTAGGTAAGCCCTGCGAAAGAAGTCCAAAATTTGCTAGTACAAATGTGTACCTAGCTAAAATTATGAACTCTTTCTAACAAGAATTTTACATGAAAAATCTTTTCGAGAGAAATCATGAACGCACAAAGTCAAATATCACTTTATAATATGTTTATAATGAGACAATTTTCTCCTTACCTTTTTTTTATATTCTATGAATTTTGAGTACATATTTAAAAATACATAAAAAAATCTCATGTAGAATAAAACTTAGTCATAGTAAAAAAACAAATTCCTATATCGATCCAACTGGACACAAACAAGCGTTGTACTTCAGAAAAAAAAAAGCCGAGGGAGAATATCCTCACACACTTCCCCTTTACGGAAAAATCAAACCTATCACTCTCAAAGAATGGGTAAAGAGAATCCAAGCTAGGGGAGCCAACACAGACTACTTATACGAAGCCCCCATTGATCGGAGAAGTTTTTATTGCTGTAGCCTTAAAAAATTATTTTTTTAAAAAACTACTACATATATAAAATTATTTGCAAAACTAGCCCTCCGACCTATAAATACCACCCACAGGGAGCACTGCAATACAATACCGTGCTCCCCGACCGCTACATAGCCATTATCGCGAGCGCTGCATTTGCCTTAGGGGCATTGCAATTCCATGCGATCTAAATATTAAAAAAAATGAATGCAATGGTACTGTAGCGCTGCATAGCTACAATACCACCATGACACTGTAGCAATACAGCACTATAGTACTGCTGCATTCAACTTTTTTTTGGCAATGCCCGATACCGCGCCTAGCGATTCAAAAATAAAAAAATTGAATGCAGTGACACTGTAGCGCTGCATTGATGCAGTACTGCAACGGTATTGTAGCAATATAGCACTACAGTACCTCTGCATTCAAATTTTTTTGTTATTATTTTTGGGTCGTAAGGGATTGCAGTGCTCTAGCTTCACGGTGCAATGGTCGAGGAGTGTGGTGGCATTTGCTGGTCAAGAGTCCAGTTTTGTAAATAATTTCGTTTGGAGGGTGGTTTAGAGAAAAAAAATTAGTACTCTACAGTGAAGACTTCTTGATTGGAAACCCTGGGGAAAATGATCCTGAAAACAAAAAAAATTATACAGTATGAAATAGCAAAAAAAAAACTAATTCGATTCTCAAAATTAGATAATTGATGTGGGCCTTCTGCCCAAATTGTCCCAACTAGGGTTCCAAAAACTGCTCGAAAAATCACAGTTTTTAACCTCATCGTTGCAGTTCTAGATTCAAAACCGCTCAGTAAACTAGTGTAATTAAAAAAATCAAAAATTTTGGAAAGATTTATATGTTAAAAACTATTTTTAAGAAACATTCCATTGGTTGATTGATTTTCGATGAAAACCGAGCGGCTTCTTGTGAAAAAATGTTCCAAAATTTTTAATTTCTTAGCCCTTCAATTTCTAAAGGTTTTCTAGCGGTTTTTTGAATGTTTTTTACGGTTTTAGAATTTTAAACAGTTTTTTTAAAACGGTTTTTAAAGGGCTGGTCCCGACCTCCTAAATTTCCCATCAGCCTATCCACTCAAATACCACAGTCAGTAGAACTTACTTTAGTGTAGGTAGTAGTAGATTGTGTCTGACGCATATACATGAAAAAAAATAATAATTATATAATAATAAGAATAAGAATTCTAATCTTAATAAAAGGAAGGGTTCGAATAGCATCTACTAATATTACCGAAAACTTTGTGAAAATACTTCTACGAGAAGGTTTTATTGAAAACGTTGGTGACGCATCAGCTGCTTCCGCAGCGAGGAAGAAAGCGAGACATTCGAGTTTATTCGGACAAGCCAAATATGAAAAAAAGAAAAAAGTGTGAACAGGGCAACCAAGCCAAGCTTGGACGCTTCAGCCCTCCCAATCACAAGAAAAGCAACCGTTCAATAGATTTGCGAACAAAACTTTGCTTGCTTCGTTCTTTTGCATTCCGTAGTAGCATAACAGTTCATCATAATAACAAAAGCCAAGCCAGTGATAACGTCACGGATAAACAACACCTAATCGAAACAACTCAACCCTAGGTGAGAGAGACCATAGGATACTCGTAACGATAATAGATAAGATAGACATCTACAACAAGGATAACTCGCCGCGAGGGGCGCCACCAATCAGTTCCTCCAATTGCCATCGGAGTTACCGCCGCCGTAGCCGCGGCTGCCTCCACCACCGTAGCCGCCGTCGCCTCCACCACCGTAGCCGCCGCCGCCGCCGCCGTAGCCGCGGCTGCCGCCGCCGTAACCGCCGCCGTCGCGGCGCTGGCCGTAGCCGCCGCCTCCCCACCGTAACCGCCCTCACGGCGCTGGCCGTAGCCGCCGCCGCCGCCGTAGCCGCCGCCACCGCCGCCGCCGCCGGAGCGGCGGGACTGGGCCTCGTTGACGGTGATGTTCCGGCCGTCGAGATCCTTGCCGTTCATGCCCTCGATGGCGTCGCGCATCGACTGCTCGGAGGAGAAGGTGACGAAGCCGAACCCGCGGGACCTCCCAGTCTCCCTGTCGTTGATGATCTGCACAAAACAAATGGAAAATAAATTCCAGTCAGATTCCGCGTCGAAAACAATTTTAGATCTACAGCAGAAGATAACGAAATCAACAGAAATCAACGGACGCATCTCAGATCTAGTAGACATAGACATCAGATGTAAAATCTAGTAGTCAAAATCTCTCACGAAGTCACGTAGGAAGACGAAACGAGCCAGACACGGATCTAATCGCGCGACGCAAAGAACAAACAAATATCAACAGAAACCCAATCCAGATCAATACAGCGAAGCATAGCACGACATAGATCCATCGCACATCGCAGATCTAGGCCCGAAAAGCACCAAAGCATCACAAAACCCGGACAAAATCTCAAGAAAATGGAGGAAGAGGGATGAGAAGCCACGGATCGACACGAGACAAACCTTGGAGTCCAAGATCTCGCCGTACGGCGAGAAGGCAGCCTCGAGGGAGCGGTCGTCGGTGGCCCAGGCGAGGCCCCCGACGAAGCAGCGGTACTCAACGTCCTGCTCCGCCATTCCTGCCGCTAAACCCTAACGAACCCCGAACCGAGTAGTAGTTGGGAAAGAGGGGGAGGAGAAGCCAACCCACCTCTATGAGAGCGCGAGGAGTCAAGGATGCCCTACCCCGTGCTTTTATAGGCCCCCGGGCGCGGCGGCCACTGCTGTGATCAGATCAGACGGCGCCGCTGGTGGGGGAGAGGATAAGGAACCGGGAGAGATGTCTTCTCCCGTCGTGATGGGCTCGAGGTTCTTTTCTTCTCTGGGCCGGCCTACATAGCGCTTAGCTTTGCGTTGTTAGGGAAATTTTCTCGCCCTCCGCCGACGGTTTTGAGTTCGGAGAAACTTTATTCTTTTATCTCCTCCATGTTTTATTCTAGAGTAAATTTCATAAAATTATAAGTTTCTTCTATAAACTATCAGAAAACTACTGATTATAACTTCTATTTTATAAAACTATAGATTTGGTAAGAAACTGTATCACAAAATTACATGTTTTAGAGTTTCTTATAAAGGGTATGACAGCACAGATCTACATGGCAGCCTCACGTGTCCTCATTTCCCGTATCACTCACATGTAAGGCTGCCATGTAGGTCTATATTGTCATACCTATTATAAAAAACAGTCAATTCTAAAACATATAGTCTATAATATATGTTCTCCTAAAATATGTAGTTTCGTAAAATAGAAACTAAAAGCTGTTGTTTTATGATAGTTTATATATAAAAAATTATAGTTTTGTGAAATCTCTACTACTTCTAATTAAGAGTTGGTGGCGTTCATCCGTTCTCCTCTAGAGTCCATTTTTATTCACACCTTCCATTTTCTCTGCCGCTCACAAAAACACCAACGCATCCTAACCTAACTCTCACAAATAAATCCCGGCCCAAAATATCCCAACTCCCCTAGGCCCGTTCCGCAAAATCTACATGGCAGTTTTGATAGTTTTTCTGCCCACCCCCACCAGCGCACTACCCTCACCTCCCCTAAGCCCAAAGCAAAACACCAGTACCTATCTCTCCCTACCTCACGTCGCCACGATATAGTCACCGCCTCGACGACGAAGGCCCCCTGCACGGCCTATTCGTTCTTTCTCGCAACCCTGCGTGCCCGCCGCGGCTGCTGGTGGTGCAACTGCACCTCCGCCCTGGCTCCCTCCTCGACTCCAAGCTCACCGAGGAGCTCAACCTCGCCAACTCCCTCCAGGAGCCCCTCGACGGCTTCTACCACGGCGACCTCGCTGCTAAGGGCGCATAGCCGCACCTCATCGTCCAGAACCCTGCCTCCCGCGGTCACTCCCACCCCGGTATTCAACTATCCTTCATTCCATTCCCGGTGCTTACTGCTTAGTTCAAGTGGGAGTATTTTGGGTTGCTTTGGAAGAGGAGCTTAGTTTGATCGCATTCCGAATATTTGTATTTTTACTGCACGCAAAATATAGTGAAATTATGTAAGAATTGCATCTCGTTTCTGGTATGTTTTGGTCTAATGTGATCAGATCCTTAATATTAGCATTTTAGCAGTGTATGCATGAAGGATGAACTGCAAAGTTTGGAGGTTTGTTTAAATTTCGCGAGTAAACTTGAGCTTATTGGGATCAAAGGTTTAGGGGTCTTTTCACTTTGATGAGGTTTCATTCCTATCCAATCCCAACTTGTTTGGGACAAAACGCTTGGTTGTTGTAAACTTGAGCCCATTGGATGCCGGGGGTTCTGTTGGGTTACGTGGAAGAAGGCCACATTTGCTTTGCTTGTTCTTCCACCAAAAACCACACCACCACAACACACACACGATGAATGCACAGTCATGGCTCTCGCCGACTTTTGTCACCGATCATTCTTCTATCTTGATCAAGCTGGTGGATAAGGATGGTTAGATTCTGTTTGAAATGGGTATAAAGTAAGTCGTGTGAAACAGATTGACATTTTTTCTTTTTGAAAGAACCTATTGGCATTTTCATATTGAAATTTGAGGATTTAGTTTGATGCATGTTTAAGCTGTGATGAAATTGTTTTGTTATTTTGAGCTTTTCAAAAGTGCCACAATGATTGTCTCATGACAGTGATATGCACTTCCTTGCATAGTGATGAATTTGTGTACTATTTGACTGTAATTCACTGATTCATAGCTCCAATGGTAGAGCACAAGTAGTGGTGGTTGTGGGCATGTACTTCATAGCCTCGTTCTCCATCTCAAAAATTACTGTGCTGTTTGAACATACCCATGATAGGTTACTAAAGTGTCTAGGACCTTCCCCTTCACCTCTAACCACTAGATCTAGGAGTATTTAGTGTGTACCTTGGTTATTGACGCCATTTCCGTTTGATCCCGAAGCCATGGTGAGGTCGAGGCCTTCGGGAGGTTGGAGCACGTCTGGACTTCAAGCCGTAGTAGTGCTAGGGTGCCGGGTTCACAGAGGAAGCCCGGAGCGGTCGGTGACGAGCGGCGGCGTCCTTCCCGTCACTTCCTCGCGCTAGGGTTTAGATCGGTCCTTGAGTGTATGTGGGCGCAAGGTTTCAAATGACGTTGGTTCGCGTCTCGCCTTGTCCTCTATATATATATAGCAGGTGTGACAGGGGCATAACCATGAGGTTGTTGCGCCCCGATCGAGGCAGCGGACGTGAAATGCGAACTCGGTCTCGACCGAGCCGTGCTGAGATCAATCCAACATTCTCCCCCTTGATCTCGAACTTAATTTTGAAACTTTATATCTTGATCTATTAACTATTATATACTTTTAACTTAACATCCCACTCCTCCATAGATTGGTGCACCAAGACCAAAGCGTCACAACAGTCAGTTACGTACTGCTGAACTCAATGACTATAACACTCCTCTCTACTTCAAAGCAGAATAACTTTATCTTTGTGGGAGATGGTTGCTTTGAATGACCCCTATTATCCAGAATCATAGTCTTTCTGTTAAACCCATGCCGGCTACGTGTTTTTCAAACACGTTGGGAGAAAGATATTTGGTGAGCGGATCCGCTAACATGTCTTTTGTGCTTATATGCTCAAGTTCAATTGTTTGATCCTGGATTTTCTCCTTCACAACATAAAACTTGATCTCAATGTGTTTGGCAGCACCACTTGATTTGTTGTTGTGGGAGTAAAATACTGCTGGCTCATTATCGCAGTATAATTTGAGTGGTCTTTCTATCTTGTCTACCACTCTCAACCCGGTACAAACTTTTTAAACCACATTGCTCGCCTTGTTGCCTCATAACATGCCACAAACTCAGCGTGCATTGTCGGCGTTAACGATTGATTGTTTGAGCTTTTCCATGATATAGCTCCTCCGTGAGGTGAACACATATCTCGATGTGGACTTTCCGGTGTCTTTACACCGCCTAATCTGCATCTGCATAGCCCACAATCTTTAGGGCACTTGACTTTCTATATGTTAGCATGAGGCTCTTTGTCCCTTGCAAATACCGCAAGGCTTTCTTTCTTGCTTTCGATGATCAACTCTGGATTAATCGATATCGCCAAGCATCCGGTTGTAAATGCTAAGTCGTATGCGAGTACATATTTGAGCATACATTATGCTTCAAGCAAATTGAAGCGTATGGGTGATTTCATTTGATCGATCTCGCACTTATTCTTTGGACCTTGAAAATTCCCAAATTTATCGCCCTTGACTATTGGAGCGGCGTGGCATTACACATATGCATACTGCATACTATATCTTTTCAAAACACTATATGTATGCCTTTTGTGATAGCCCTAGCACCCCTCTTTTTCTATCTCGGTGTATCTCAATTCCTAATACATAAGATGCTTCACCAAGATCTTTCATATCAAACTTTGAGGACAAGAACTTCTTTGTCTCTAGCGCAGATCTTTATCCTTTGCTTGCTAATAGGATATCATCCACATATAAAACTAGGAAGATATACTTCCCTCTACTAAACTTTGCATAAATGCAGTTGTCCTCCTCATTCTCTTTGAACCCAAATTTCTTATGGTTTCATCAAATTTAATGTACCACTGTCTAGACGCTTGTTTTAATCCATAAATGGACTTCTTTAATCGACATCCCATATTTTCTTTTCCTTTCATGACAAAGCCTTTGGGTTGAGCCATGTATACATTCTCATATAAATCCCTATTTAGGAATACTGTCTTAACATCCATCTGATGTAATTCTAAATCATAATGAGCAACTAGTGCCATAATGATTCTAAAAGAATCCTTTAATAAAAAGCAGGCGAGAAGGTTTGGTATAATCTATTCCTTCTCTCTAAGTGAAGCCTTTTGCTACAAGTCTAGCTTTAAACCTTTCAACATTCCTTTGGAGTCACGTTTGGTTTTGTAGACCCATTTCTGACCCTCTTTGTTTTGGCTCCTTTAGGAATTTCTTCTAAGTCTCGAGACTTTGTTTGTACTCATGGATCTCAATTTATCTTGCATGGCGACAAGCCACTTGATGAATTGGGACTTCTCATCGCTTCCTCATAAGAGGTGGGATCACCCTCTATCTCTATGTCTTCACCGATATAAACTTCATAATCAGTGGAATAGCCGATCTCTGTTCTCTGTGATCTTCTAAGTGGTTCTTGAGCGGAGTTCACTGCTCTCTCAGAGGAAATTGCTCGGGCTCCTCAACAGCAACAGCCGGGGCCTCGGGCTCCTAGCAGTGCCTCGCTGCCGCCGTTGAACTCGGAGAATCACCGGCGAGTCTTTGTAACCGGTGATACAACAACAACAGGTATCAAGAAGAAAGGCTCTTAAATCATAGGAGTTGGGACACAAACCCGCTTCTCATCAAGGCTAATTTCTCGGGGTACCATGCTCCCCCTGATCATATCATCCTCTATAAACACAGCGTGTCTTGTTTCTACAAACTTGGTATATGCATGCGGGCGACAAGAGAAGCGATAACCCTTTGATCTTTCAGGATAGCCAATGAAATGGCAACTAATTGTCTTTGGATCTAATTTTCCTATGTTTGGGTTGCATACTTTTGCCTCAGCTGAACAGCCCCACACATGTAAATAATTTAGAGTGGGCTTCCTCCCAGTCCATAACTCATACGGTGTTTTAGGCACCGACTTCTTTGAGTACCCGGTTAAGAATATGGGCGGTTTTTAAAGCCTCCATCTATAGACTAAGCGGTAAAGTGGAGTAACTTATCATACTTCTCACCATATCCATTAAGGTGCTGATTCGCCTTTCACTACTCCATTTCTTTGAGGTTACTTTGGCATAGAATCTTGGGCCACTATGCCATTTTCCTGCAGTACCTTGCAAAAGGTCACGGAACTTAGCCATAAGGGGTGTGTTTACCGTAGTACTCCCTCCACGATCGATCTTACTACTTTAATCTTTAAATCATGTTGATTCTCTACTTGACTTTAAATATCTTAAACTTTTCTAATGCTTGATCTTTCTTTGATAGGATAAATGTAGCCATAGCGAGAATAATCATCGATGAATGTAATGAATGAATCAAAACCATCCTTGTCTTTCTGGGAAAAGGATCACAAATATGCGTGTGGATTATTTCTAAGATTCTGCTCGCTTGGCACCTTTCTTTATTTGTTTAACATACTTTCCTTAATACAATCTATGCAATGATCGTATGCGAAAAGTCTAGGGAGGAAGAATTTCTTCTTTGATTAATCGTTCAATTCTCCCCCTCGAAATATGGCCTAAACGACAATGCCATAATTTCAACGACGATTCACTTTCTATTCGCTTTCGCTTTGTAGGAACATTGCATACTTTCTCATTCGAGGAGGTACTTATTTCATTCACAATATCATAATGGGATAGCAAATAAAGCTTGTCTTGTCAGATGGCAAGACCAACATCAACATTATTAAACTTTATTACACACTTTTCGTTCCCAAAATGACACTGAATGTTTTCATCATCTAAGCAAGATACTGAAATCAAATTCCTTCTCAAAGAAGGCACTAATAGAACATCGCGCAAATGGAGTATAAAGCCGCCATCCAACTTTAAAGGAAGATCTCCAATGGCTTCCACATCAGCTTCAACTCCATTCGCTACTCTAATTCCTCTTTCTCCTCTTTGTAGGATCCTCCTCGTACGGAATCCCTGCATAGAATTAGCAACATGAACAGTTGCACCAGAATCAATCCACCAAGTCCTAGTTGGTGAATCTATATACAAGGATTCATCTATGAATGTAAGTTGATCTTTACCTCTTTTGTTCAGCCACTTGAGGAACAGAACATAATCCTTCATGCGGTGCCCTTTCGATGGCGGCGCTACGCAGTGTCTGGGTCTATGTGCTCTGGTGGAGGCCTAGAACCCTGTCCACTGGAACCATATCCTCCATTGGAGGTTTGCCCTCCATTTGAGTGTTCACCATTCTCAAAATTAGTGAACCTTTTCTCTTGATAATTGCCCTTTTGGTAGTTACCTTTCTTGAAATTTGGCTTATTCAGAACGGAAATAATTCTTTTTCTTACGAGAATGCTTAACGAGTTCGATTCTTGACCCTTTGTTCCTTTAATCTTTCTTCTTCTTGGACACACATAGCAATGCACTTTTCAATAGACCACTTTTCTTCACTAATGTTGTAATTTACAACAAAAGTCTCAAATTCTTTTGGTAATGAAACCAGTACAAGATGGACTATGAAATCATTCTTTAAAGGCATATCAAAAGACGTGAGAGAGTGAGCCATGTTAGTCATCTTGAGAATATGCTCTCTAATGCCTAGTCCATTGCGCAGCCCAGATCCATCATACTTGTCATTGACAAGTTTCTTGATTAATGTGCCTGCATAGGCCTTTGTGGATCCAGTAAACTGCTCTTCTATTTTCTTCAGATATTGTGTAGCATCTGTACAGTCTGGGATTGCTCCCCTTATGGACTCAATGATGGTGCCCTTGATCACCATGAGGCATTTTCTATTTGAGTTGTCCCACTTTCCCATCTCAATACTATACGATAATTCTCTGCATGACATTATTTGCGACTTAGGAGTCCGGCTTCGCGAACCGGTGCCACAGGCTTTGGATGGAGCAGGGCATAATCTATCTCAGCCATAGCCATGGCCAAGTTCAAGTTCTCTCTCCATGAGGAGTAATTGTTGCCGTTCAACTTCTCAAGCCCTTGAAAGACACTTATGGAATTGGCAATCTTAGCTGGAAAAGCTTCATAAATGAAATAAAAAAATTTAATCAATAAATTAAAGCATATAAACTTTGGCATGAATAAATTAACGTTGGTCAATTAAACATGCTCTCAACTTTAATAAAGACTGATCTATTTCTAAAACACCGTTGGGCAGTATTAGAATAGAGCAAGCTTTATTCAAAAATTCCTATCAAACTTGACATGGTCATGGCAAAGTTATTTTCAACGTTGGTCAGAAAATAAAATTACCATATCTTAAAATATTCAGCGGAAAAACTATAAACATCTCATTTACTATTTTCTCTAATTAAATATCCACGTTGGTTTCAATTTAATCAGAAAAAAAACTTAAACTTGCAGCGGAAATTGAATTTAACTTAGCACTTAAACTAAAAATTTCACAGCAAAAGGAAAAATTTTCACTGTTCATTTCGCTGTTCATGGCCGAAAACTTGGTCCAACCGACCTGTCGGCCTTCTCTGTCTTCGCTTGGGACACGAGCCAAAGCAACTGGGGGCTGGCCGGCGAAACCTTGACCCTTTGGTAAAGCTCTCGGTAAGATTGCGCCGTCTGCCGTCAGATCGCATCGGACGGCTGGGATGGATTCACTGCGGGAATAAAAACCCGGAAAAATCGCAAGGCCCCCGAAACCCTAATTCATATTGTTAAAATTTTCGCCGCTCGCCGTCTCCTTCCTTCTTCGTCTCCTGCTGAGAGAAGGAAGCGGCAGCCGTCTGCGAGCCCTCGCCGGCGCGCATGACCGCCAGTGGGTGGACATGGCGCCGTCGAGTAACTCCTGGCGTGATGCTAAGCCCTGCCAGGCGGCGACTTCGACGGAGCGGGAGCGTCGCCGCACGAGGGAGCGGAGGCGGCTAAGGGGGGCTTCTTCCCGTGGCAGACGCCAATGTAGACGAGCACGGCAAAGCCAGGTAAGGTTTCTTCCCCTTTTCTTGATTTTCTATGATTCGGTTCTTGGGGATTTTTGGGGAAAAAACACTAGGGTTTCACAAATTCCAGAAGGAATCACGATCTAAAGTTCTTCGCTAGAGTGCTTCATCCTCTCCTTCTAATTGCTACGGACGAAACTAAACCCGAAGGTTTCAACACTTTTAGGGTTAGGGTTTGGGTAAAAACAAGGTGCTCTGATACCATTGATAGGTTACTAAAGTATCTAGGACCTTCCCCTTCACCTCTAACCACTAGATCTAGGAGTATTTAGTGTGTACCTTGGTTATTGCCGCCATTTCCGTTTGATCCCGAAGCCATGGTGAGGTCGAGGCCTTCGGGAGGTTGGAGCGCGTCTGGACTTCAAGCCGTAGTAGTGCTAGGGCGCCGGGGTTCACAGAGGAAGCCCGGAGCGGTCGGTAGCGGTCGGTGACGAGCGGCGACGTCCTTCCCGTCACTTCCTCGAGCTAGGGTTTAGATCGGTCCTTGAGTGTATGTGGGGCGCAAGGGGTTACAACGAACGTTGGTTCGCGTGCCGGCCTTGTCCCTCTATATATATAGCGCGGGTGTGACAGGGGGCCGCAACCATGAGGTTGTTGCGCCCCGATCGAGCAGCGAGGCGTGGTGCGGACTCGGTCTCTGGCCGAGCCGTCACGAGATCAATTCAACAACCCGAGTATGCATATCACGGAGTTGGATATAGTTATTTTAAATTTAGAACTCCTTTACCAATTTTGCTAGCATTTGGTTTTATTTATGCGCCTAGGTAGGTCTTCATTTACGCATTTCATACGGCTTGTTTAGGACTAATAAAGTTTATCTTATCGACAACTCATCACTCATGCCGGATAGTATTTACGTCTGGGCTGTTGATAATTTTAAGTGCTACAGGGGCATCAGTCGAGGTGCACTTTTCTTTTTGCCTCGTGTACATAATAAGTAGGCTATCGTGCAAGATTATTTGTAGACCATGCGTTATCTATTATTTTTTCCTTATGGTGTAGGAGCAGTAGGCTTCGAGGTAATTATACATGATTTCCAGAGGGTTTTTAGGTTCTCGATCGAGATGACTTCCATGGGATTTGGATCTGGGGGTTCTTGATTTGCAGAGGGTGTTTGAGATGAGGATTGAGAAGGAAGGTGAGAGAGAGAGAGCGCTCAGGGCCAGCTTAATATTTTTACAATAACAAGAATTGTATGTTTTAAAGTTGTCTGTTTATGTATATGGAAGAAACAGGTTGTACACTTATTCCATAGTACCGGTCGAGTAGTCACAATTGAAGAACTGATTTCACTAGTTCTTTTGAGATATTAATGCAAATTCATTAGGTAGTTTCGATGAATGCATGCCTGTTTGATTGCTGCCTTTTTTCCGTTTAGAGGTGGTTGTTAGCTATGTTGCTAATAATGAGCCTAGTACTTGAGCTTTTTTTTTTTTTTGAACGGTCAATGATATGGTGTAAGATCAGTTTTGCCGCTGAGCATATTGCTTCAGGTTGTATTGTGATCTCCATTATTAATGATTAGACATCAACTTGTGTTTGAGAAATGTGGCTACTTCATTTCTAGTGTTGGTTTAGGAGTTTATTTAGAAAAATGCTGCAGTTTAGAAACAGTAGATCCACTAAAGTGGTGTCATCTACTATCTTTGTAGATGAATTGAGCTTAAGGATCCCTAAGGGCTTGTTTGGATAATCCAAGTGGCTTGTGGTCGTGGGGCATGATCCAAATGCACACGACTAGTTCTGATTGTTGCATATAATCCTGATCGGAAGAGCTTGTATCAGTTTCAGATTGCAGATTACTTGGTTTGTTAGTTAGTTGCTAGTTAAGTATTAGTAATTAACTTTAGGAGTCCAGTTCAGATCGGAGTAGATTTGAATTGCTTTGCAAAATGTAATCCCAACTTATCTGTAATCCTAAAACATATAAAAAGGAGAATATACCTAGAAAAAGCTATGCAGGTTAAGGGCAGTACCAAAATCCTCTTGTCAATTGTTTCGATCTGTTTTCGCTCTCTCTCTCTCTCTCTCTCTCTCTCTCTTGTCGTTGCTATTTTTTCATTTGGAGTGCAGAGCATTGACAATGTGTTGTTATTGTTCTGCTTCACTGAAGTTCACAGAACCGGCAAAAGGCATTATTGTCATTGTTTCACTGAAAGTTCAGAGAACAGGCTAAGTTAGGGAATTTTACCCCTATGGCTTCCAAATGGTGATAGGGAATAAATTTCCCTTTAGGGAATTTGCCATAGGGATTGAGGAGGATTCAATATGCCTTTAAAATCCTTTTTAGAGAAATTTTTTCTGGATTTTTTTCCTAACATCCAAACAAGCCTTCAGAGAAAAAAAATCTGGAGATAGAAATTTGACTGGCCAGAGCCCCCAAAATTGGCTACAGCGGTATAGCCTATATATAGGATGAGCCTCCCACGGTTCCGCTATGATCGATCACAGCTTGAACCTTCACAAACCCATCTCGCTTGGCAACTTTGGCTCCAATTCCCAACATGGCCTTGGTGGCATCATGTGATTTGGCGGTTGTGCCGCGGAAACTGTGGGAGACTGGTCTCAGTACGAATTGGCTCGGTCAAGTGAACCAGGGGACTTTTGTGGTGCTAGGGTGTAATACCATAAAAAAAAAGAAATCGGGTTAGATAAGGTGAAGCTAGAGATGACAATCAGGTGAAGCAGGTACGGATACTACTTATTCATACTTATACCCGTTAGACAAAATCTCTCTTACAGGTATAACCGCAAAGGGTTATGGGTAAAGAATCTGGCTTATACTCGTCTCCCGCGGGTACCTGATACCAGCAGGCATACCTGTTTACCTGCCACCATCAATAGTACTTCCAACAAAAATGCAATAGGAGCTAATGAGCTATGGTAATGATACAATCCTTTTGATGAAAATGTGGGAATCGACTACATTCTATGGATTGAATAATGATTATCAATAATTCAAAATATCAAATGCACATCGGAATAAGAATTAAAATAACACATGCAACCAAATGACGCACAAATACTCAAGTTCAAAAATTAAAATAGAAATAGTTCATCATTTTCACACATGCTCAAGTTCAACAATTAAAATGGAAACAATTCATCAGTTATCACACATATCACAAATCATCCATCATGGCATCACCAATCATAAATTGCTAATATAAGGTACCACAAATTAGAGATCAGGAGCCGACTAAGCACCTGTTGTGGCTCATATGTCAGTAGAAGGTGACAGGTAATGAGGCAAAACGGACATAGGTCCCCCATAGTTGTACTTGTGTTACCCGTTGGGTAAAATTTGGCTCCATAAACATGTTTACGGGCAACAAAATTGGAACATACCCACCTCTATTAGGGTTTTTACCCACGGGTACATGGGTAATCAGGTAAAATTGTCATCCGTAGGCAAGACCGAGTCAATCTTGGTATGCGTGATGTGCCTGAGTCAGATTTTTCAGAGGGGGTGGAGAGGGCACACCTCCAAACGCTAGAGTTGTCTCACTACCCCTCTTGCGCCTTTATCACCCTTGAGTCATCGCCCTATTGAGCCGCCGCCTTTGCCACCACAACCAAGAAGGTGCGGCAAAGAAGGAGGCAATAGGAGGATGCTGGGGAGGGGAGGAAGAAGGAAAAGAAAAAAAGAAAGAGAAGAAGGCTGCAACCAGGAGGGAAATGGGAAGACAAGAGAAGAAGAAAAAAAAGGAGTGGAGTCATTGTTTTCAATGGCTCCAGTAAATCGTCGGCTTATAAGTAAAACCCTAGAATGATGCTCTTCACTATGGTGACGGTGTAGATCAATTATGTAGTCATGTTAGTGTTGGATGGTGTAGATGGATAGCATTAGGGTTGAATTTTTGTTGAAGGGTTCATCAAAATGTGTTGTTCGAATTTGTAGGGCAATTTTGGTGTATCTACGATATTTTTTATAGCTTTTCCATGTTATGAATAATATAGATAATTGTTTAAGGTTTTTATAGAGTTAAGAACGCTACATTTGGATTAGTAGTTTCAAAGTTATGGCATCAGCAAGGCTACTATCTAGAAATTGGTCGTTGTTGGTCGTAGTTGTATTAATCTATGTATTTTGTTTTGCAGATGGATGAATTAAATTATGTTCATAATTAGGTAAAGTTAGATAACTTCAAAAAATTTCAAAAGTGGTATGGTTTGCCATTTTTTGTTTTGTATAAAAATAGATATAAAATTGCTAAGCTTGTTGTCCAGTAGCGCAACTAAATAGTCTTCGTGGCTAACTAAGAAATTATGGATTAATCAGGTTTTATTTGGCAACAAACAAAGTGTGAAATTTTTTGTTTAATTTCAAGAAAGTATAAGGTTTATGTATTTTGGGTTTCGAAATGGAGAGTTATAGTTGTTCGATCACTAGGACAGTGGAAGGGGTTGTTCGGTGAAGGGGATAATTAGAGTAGGAATGTCCATATGTGTGGCACAATATTGTTTGATGTTTACAAACTGTTATGGAACTTTATTAAGACTAGATATTCACTATAGGAGGAGTAGCTTTAGGGTTGGTGCTGACTTCACATCAATCCACTCCACGTGGCTGAAAAGACAATTATATGGTACAACGGTTGTCGGTGTACTTTGCAGCGGGGTACCATCTCCGCCGTAGAAGTAATAAGCCCAAGAAGCGGCCTGGCCCAACTTGGTGCCCTGGAGCCCGCATGGCCCCCTCGTCGGCATGGGCGGCGGCCTGGCATACTGGCGGCCGGCGATCACGCCTTGCCGCCAGGCGAAGAGCCGCATGGCTCCTGGCGGCGACCGGCGATCATGCTCCTTTCGTAAGGCGGCGGCCTGTGGCATACTGGGGCGGCCGGCGATCACGCCGCGTCGTCAGGCGAAGCCCCATGGCCCCTGGCGAGCGACCACGCGGCGCCTGGCGGTAGCCGGGCGTCACGCTGCCCGCGGGCGAAACCCGCATAGCCCCTCGGCGGCGATCGGCGATCACGCCTGATACGCCCGAGCGGTAGCCTGCGCGCCTGGCGGATAAGCTGGCGATCACATCTGCCGTCGGGCGAAACGCCGCAGCCCCTAGCGGCGGCCGGCGATCACGCCTTTCGCGGGAGAAGCGACCTGCCGCGCTTCGGTGAAGCTTGCGATCACGCTCTGCCATTGGCGAAAAACTACATAGCCTGGCTGGCGGCAAAGGGCGATTCGCTGCTTTCGCCGGGCGAGAACCACGCGGCGCTCTGGCGGCGGCCGGCGATCACGCCGCCCTTTGGGCGAGGAGCGCATAGCCCCTGGCGGCGGCCGGGCGATCACGCCCTTTCGGCCAAGCGGCGACCGCGGTGTGCTGGCGCGGCCGCCGGCGGTCATGCTCGCCATTAACGAGGAGCCCGCATGGCCCCCTAGCGAGCAAATGAGCGATCATGCCACCTTTCGCCGGGCGGCGCCCGTAAAGCGTCGGCTTATGAGGCGGCCTGGCGAGTGGGCAGGCGTCTGGGCCCCCCCTCGTCAGACCATGGAGGCAACCAAAGGAATGAGAGGAAGGCTTCGCCTCGAAGTTTCCCTCCCCTGGCACCTCGTGTCAGGGTCATTAATTGTGAAGGGTTCTGCTATCGACACGACGACGGCACGTCCCCCTGACACCTCTTACCAAACCCATCGCAGGAGCGTCATATCTCGGGCGGACCAGGCGAAGCCACTCACCGACATTAAATGAGGTTTGAAAGACAAGGCTACGGAGGCGTGTGTAATAAATGATTCGTGGGTTGACGTGGAAGTTGGAATGATGAGTGTAGTTAATGTGTGTAGATAAGTATGCCGTCTCCTTCTCCCCTGCCCGGGCCAACCCGTCTATATAAGTGTGCCTCGGTGCATGGGAGAAGGGGGCCGGAAGGAGAAAGAGAGACCGAGAGATAGAAAGGAGAAGAGAGAAGTCATTGTAATCCCCTTCACATTTCCTCAACAAAGAGCTAGCAGGACGTAGGGCCATTACCCGAGCTGCGGGCCTGAACCTAGGTACATCATCGTGTCCATCGGTTGGTTGATTCCCGGAACCCATCGTGAGAGACATTAGGGTTTCCAGCCACGAAGATGCCCTCTACCGAACCATACCTTCCGTCTAGGGTGTAGTCAACCTCACTCGTTGACGGGATCTTGTCAGGTGGAATACGCCGACAAGGGCGCCCTAGGTAGGGGGCTAGTGGTTGTCTCATCCAGCCATCTCTCCAGCGGATTTTGGCTTCTCGTCGCAAGGACTTTGCATCTGGTGATGGCGGGTTCACACTTACAGCGACAAGAGGCGGCGGAGGCTAGCAGCGTCCAGAACACATCCCGGCGCTCTCGCCGGATGAGGGATCGCCTCACGCCGCCCCCGCAGGAGGGTGGTGGTGCCCCCAGTGGCGGCCGAGCTTCCAGTTCAGCATTGGCTGGCCATGAAGGCCGCCACTCCGGCTCAGAACCTGCATGCGGTCCGTCTTCTCCTGGACCACCCTCCAGTGGAACTTGCAGGAGACACCCCCACCACGCCGTGGCTGTGGGATATTGCGGGCCTCATGGACGCGGCTCAGCTCCGCGTAGGGATGCCCAACCGGTCTGGGACTATCGGTACCCCTCAATCAAGGGTGCATGTTGATCGCACCCAAGCTTCCAGCCGCCCTGCAGGGAAGCACTCTGGTCAGGAGGGCCAAAGTAAAGGAAAGGGCGTGCAAGAAACAGGTCCCAGCTCCGCGAGGAGCCGTGAGGACTTGAGGGCCCATCTGGAGCTCTGGCGTCAGCGGCGTGGCGGTGATTTGAGTGATCACCAGCAGTGTCGCCGCGCTCGCGACGGACGGATGGCCCCTAGGAGTGAGAGTTCCTCCCGTGACTCTCACCTTCAGGGCGAGGAGGAGGTCCGTTCCTCCGACTCTTTGGGGACTCGCGGTCCGCCCTCCCCGGCGCGGTTTCCAGGCCGGGGTCAGGGCGAACGATAGGATTCCCCCTTTGTCGTTGGATGCCAAGCGTTTTCCCGACGGCTGCGCCGCGTGGTGCGGCCCGAAAGGTTTTGCCCGACCTCCATCGAGAAGTAAGACAGCACCACTAACCCAGAGGAGTTCCTATAGATCTATACCACCGTGGTTCGTGCCGCTGGCGGGTCTGGAAAGGCCATGGCCAACTACTTCCCAACGGCCTTGACGGGGTCCGCCCGGTCTTGGCTGTTGAACCTCCCGCGAGGATCTGTGCACTCGTGGGAGGAGTTGTCTTGACCTCTTTGTCACCAACTTCCAAGTCTCCTTCGACTGTTAGGGCGTGGAGGCGATCTCCATGCCCTCGGCAGAAAGAAGGAGTCGTTCGCGCGACTTCATCCGTGATTTTGCCCTTTGTCAATCTGATTCCCCAAATTTGGAGCGATCGGTCGTCATCGCCTTTCGAAGAGGCGTTCGCGACCGCAAGATGCGGGAAAAGATGGCGACCCGCGACATCGCCACCACCTCCAAGCTCTTATCCCTAGCGCACAAGTGCGCGCGGGTGGCGGAGGCTCGGGGGCTGGTATCTGGTGCCACACGAGGACAAAGCTAGGACTTCGAGGGGCCCTAGCCATGCAAGCAGGAGGACACGAAAGCGCAAGGCGACCGAGACCAGGCGGGTCCTAGCCGTCGAGCGTGAGCTTGAAGGCGCCCGGCCGCAGAAGCGTGACCGCCGTGACCGGTGGGATGACCGCCACGAACGGCGGGATGACCACTGAGGTCGGCGTGGTGACCGCCGCGGTCGGGGGAACAACTGCTGTGAGGAAAAGGGGGGCAAGCCCTTCTACCCGATCCACCAGACCAACTCTCATGGCCTAGATGACTGCCAGGTCGTGAGCAAGATGGTTGAGCAGCGACTCAAGGAGCGCCCCCCCGCGGCGACGATCAAGACGAAGACCCCGCCTCGCTGGCCTTCCAGCAGGCGGACCGCACTGTGGCGTACATTCACGGTGGCTCATCCACCTACCCCTTCAACGCTTCCTATAAGTGGTTGAGGAGGGAGGTCTGCGCTACGGCATCGGGTTCAAGGGCGTGTCGGATGCTGAAGTGGTCGGAGGAGCCGATCACCTTCAGTCGAGCTGACCACCCTGAGAGCACCGCCGGCATAGGTCACCTTCCGATCGTGGCTTCCCCTATGATCCGGAACGTGAAGCTCGGGCAGGTGCTGATGGACGGAGGGAGCTCCATCAACCTCCTGTCCTTTGAAGCATTCCGGCGCTCAGTGCAGACCAAGAGCTGTCCCGGCCCCGCCTTTCTCTGGCGTAGCCTGAGGTGGCATGGTCCCCCAGGTCAGTCGCCTTCTCGTCACCTTCGGGAGGAAAGCAACTTCCGTCTGGAGTGGTCGACTTCGACCTCCGTCAATGCCATACTCGGACGACCGCGTTGGCCAAGTTCATGGACAACCCACTATGGATACATGGTGGTGAAGATGCCGAGGCTGGTGGCCCCATAGCCATCCGGTGGGCGGGCGGAGGCTTTCTTGCCGCCACAAGCACGCACTAGACTGGCGGTGTCACCTATGCAAAGCCGGTGATGCCGCTTTCCGGAGCCCTCGGTATGAGACCTGCGCTTCGCCCGGCTCGGCCGATGAAGTAAAGGTGGTCTCCCTGAGCGGGGGCAAGCCCGTCTTCATCGGCGCCAGCCTTAGCGCCAAATAGGAAGACACGCTCGTCACCTTCCTTCGGTCTAATTCTGACGTGTTCGCCTGGCAACCGTCCGATATGACTGGGGTCCCCAGGGAGGTGATCGAGCACCGACTAGCTACGCTCCCCGAGGTGCGCCCGGTCTGCCAAAAGGTCCGGCGCTAGGCACCGGAGCGCCAAGACGCCATTCAGGAGGAGGTAGAGAAGCTGCTGCGCGCAGGGATTATCCGGGAGGTCTCTCATCCTAAGTGGCTTGCCAACCCTGTGCTCGTCAAGAAGTCCAACGGGAAGTGGCGCATATGCGTCGATTTCACCGACCTCAACAAGGCCTGCCCGAAGGACCCTTACCCCTTGCCGTGCGTCGATCTCATCGTCAACTCCATGGCGGGATGTGAGCTGCTATGCTTTCTGGATGCGTACTCTAGGTACCAACAGATTAGCGTGGCGACAGAAGACGAAGACAAAACTGCTTTTGTAACACCCATGGGCGTTTATTGTTATATCAGAATGGCTTTTGGGTTAAAAAATGCTGGTTCTACTTACCAACGTGCCATGCATATCACTTTTCGTCCATAGATAGGGCACAACCTTGAGGTGTACGTCCACGACCTGGTCATGAAAGTGAAAAAGAGTGAAGAACTGATTGAAGACTTGGAGGAAACCTTTGCCAACCTCCGGAAGAATCGCTTGAAGCTCAATCCTAAGAAGTGCATGTTTGGCGTGCCTTCCGGGAAGTTGTTGGGGTTCCTCGTGTCCAGGCGGGGCATCGAGGTCAATCCTGACAAGATAGCGGCCATCGAGCACATGAAGCCACCCGTTCGGCTCAAGCAGGTGCAGTGCCTGGCTGGTCGCCTAGCCTCCCTCGGGCAATTTATTGCCCGGCTGGGAGAGAGGAGCCTGCCCCTTTTCAAACTGCTGAAGAAGACGAACCACATCGAATGGACCGAGGAGGCTCAACAAGCATTTGAAGACTTGAAGCAGTACCTCTCCTCCCCGCCAGTACTGGTTGCCCCTCACCCCGGTGAACCATTGCTCTTGTACATTGCTGCTACCCCGGCAATGGTGAGTGCAGTACTGGTGGCGGAGAGGGAAGCCATCCAGAAGCCGGTCTACTACGTCAGTAAAGTGCTACACGAGGCAGAGACCAGATATCCGCAAGCGCAGAAGATGTTGTACGCCGTCCTAGTGGCGTCCAGGAAGCTGCGGCACTACTTTCAAGGGCGAGAGGTCACGATGGTCACTGCCTACCCCCTGCGAGAAATTCTTTACAATCGAGAAGCAGAATGCCGTATTGCCAAATGGTCGGTGGAGCTGAGGGAATTCTGTCTCAAGTTTGTACCCCGCACCGCCATCAAGAGCCAGAAGTTAGCGGAGTTCGTTGCCGAGTGGATTCCCGACGCTCCTGAAGCTAAAGAAGTACCCGCGCCTTCCCCCTGGACCTTGTTTTTCGACGGTTCCTTCAGGCTCGAAGGCGCGGGGGCTAGGGTTGTCCTGGTTTCTTCGACCGGTGACATCCTCCAGTACATGGTCGCCCTCGACTTCAAGGCCACCAACAACATTGCTGAATACGAGAGCCTGCTGGCAGGGCTACACGTCACCTCGGCGTTAGGCATCCGGCGCCTCCAAGTTAAAGGCGACTCCCTGCTGGTCATTAATCAAGCGCGGAAGGAATTCCAATGTTCTGATCCTACCATGGCCGCCTACTTGGCGGAGGTCAGGAAGATGGAGCGCCACTTCGAAGGACTGAGATATATCCATATCCCTCGATGCGACAACCACCTAGCGGACGAGCTTTCATAGCTCGCGTCCTCAAGAACCTCTGCTCCAGTCGGAGTCTTTGAAGAAAGACTCTCACGACCGTCCGTCGTTGCCCCCGCTCCAAGCGGGGAGGATGGTATAGCCATCGTGGCCTCTGATCCAGGCGCGGGTGGCAGTCCGGCTGACATGCCCTCCGATTCAGGGAGGGTAGCAAGCACACCCGCCTCAGCCCCCTAGTCCGAGAGAGAAGACGGCGGTGCCGCCGATGTCGGCATCCGGGGAAAATCCTGGCCCAACGGAGTACCCAGGCGATCACCGTGTGATCGCCACTCTTGGCCGGGAAGGCCAGTGGATGGACCCCATCCTAGCCTTCTTGCGAGACCGAGAGATCCCCGATGATGATGCCTTTGTTGAAAAGTTTGCACGAGAGGCCAAATGCTATACTCTGGTGGGTGGGGACCTATACCGCCGAAGCAGAAACGGAATTCTCCTAAAGTGCATCACTTGGGAAGTGGGGAGCTCCCTGCTCTCTGATATCCATGGAGGCATGTGCAGGAGCCATATGTTCGGCCGGACGCTTGTCGGCAAAGCGTTCCGCCAAGGATTTTCCTGGCCTACTGCCCTCTAGGATGCTTGCGAGTTGGTGAGGAAATGCGAAACATGCCAATTCTTCGCCAGGCAAATTCACCGACCAACCCAAGCTCTGCAAACCATCCCGCTCTCTTGGCCGTTCGCGGTCTGGGAGGGGGCTTCACCCACCTATTCGTCGCCATCGACAAGTTCACCAAGTGGGTCGAAGCCGAAGCAGTACGTGCCATCACGGATTTCGCTGCTATCAAGTTCATCCACGGGATCTTCACCCGCTTTTGAGTCGCCAATCGCATCATCACTGACAATGGCACTCAGTTCACCAGCGCGACTTTCCTGGAGTTCTGCGAAGAGATGGGCAGCAAAGTATGCTTCACTTCGGTGGCCCACCCCAAGAGCAATGGCCAAGCTGAGCGTGCCAACGCGCTGGTACTGAGGGGCTTGAAGACCAGAGCGTTTGATCGGCTCTATAAGAGGGGGCACGGTGGACGGAAGAGCTCTCGATTGTGTTGTGGTCGCTCCGAACCACACCTAGCCGGGCGACTAGCGAAACGCCCTTCTTCCTGGTCTACGACGCCGAAGCTGTCCTCTCGTCCAAGCTATCATTCGGTTTGCCACGCGTCTCGACGTTCAGCGAGGAAGGACAAGAAGACCACCGCGGTGAAGATATCAACCTTCTGGAGGAGGTGCGCGACCAAGCGGCCTTGCGCGCCGCTCGGTACCAGCAAAGTTTCAGGCGGTACCACGCCACCCGGGTCTGCGAGAGAACACTGGCAGTTGGAGACCTGGTTTTGCGTAGAATCCAGACGCATCTTTGGGCTCCACTGGCTGTCTCCCGATGGGAGGGCCCTTTAAGGTGGTCTCGATATCTCGACGAGGCGATCTCAGAGGCCACCGAAGATGATCAAGAGCGGCCAACTCCTTCAACGTGGAGTTCTTTGCAAAAGTTTTACCCGAAAGTCAGTAAGTCCCGGTGGTCCGCTCGATCGGTTCTTGTGGTGAGCTTTCCCGGTGATCGGTGGCTACTGGCGGTTTGCGAAGTTGTTTGCCTCAAAGGCTTCTGCTTTATTTTTCTTACTTATCCCCTAGTGGATAGCCTTTCGTGGAGGTGTCATGGGCTCCGGTAGTTTGGCGGCTCCTTGTCGATACGTGATGACACCCGGCATTCGCGTCGTGCCCGGATGGATGACCAGGAGCGCGAGTCTGGCACGGTGGCTCAAACGCGGCTCGTACACCCTGGGTTCGCTCCCAGAAGCACCGCTGGCTGTCTCCACGAGCACCGCACGCCCAATACCCTCTCACAGGAACTGCTCCTATGCCACCTTGGCGCCATGAGCTAATTCCACGTCACAAGAGCCTAAGTTCCAAAGAAAAGGACCATGACATATCCGCGCAAGAACTTTGTGTTCTTTAATATGCTTTCTGCATGCTTTGCGTAATGCTGACTTGTGCTTTCAGCAGCTATGCGCAAATCGCAGATGAAGTGCCAAGGCGCCTAAAGCTCTGGCGGGCAGGTGGGTGACCACGCCCTGCTCGCCCAACTGTTGGCCTCCGTGACCAGTCCAGGGGCTGGTCGTCCAGTGGCCTATAATGAAGATAAGTTGCTCACTTTAACAGTACCGACTTATCTTTCACATTTGCACCCTATTGGGTCGAATTATATGTGGTTGTCACTGGCCCTGATTACCTGATGGCTCCTCGCTAATAAACGGAAATGCCAGCGTTTGTGTCGCAAGAACGGGTAACCAGGAGTGCGAGTGTGGCACGGTGACTCAAACGTGGCTCGCACACCCGGGTTCACTCCTAGAAGCACCGTTCGCTGTCTCCACGAGCACCGCAAGCCCCGTACCGCTCCTGGGAGCCTGCTTTCTTGTTATGCAACGCGGCGGTCAAGTTCCTAGAGATCACGAGGGTATAAGTTCCAAAAGGGCAAGAGTCAGTGACACCCTTACGCAAAAACTTAAGACTTTGCTTGTCAACATCCTGCATGTTCTGCGTAATCTTTGTTCTCATTATTGCAATCACTCAAAAGATGCCTAAGTATCGACCTAACCTAAGTGTCTAGGTTCGCATCATGACAAGGCTGGGGGCTGATCGCCCGAAGATTGAGTTGAGCAAGCACACCCAAAACGCGAACAAATGAACATGCCCAGGTGAAACAGAAATATGCCAACTTCATTACAATTGTTAATATTGTTCTGGCATACAAAAAACAGGAACAAAAAAAGAAAAGAAAAGGAAGCAGCCCGGGCCATCAGTCGCCGTTGACGACTTGGATGCCCCCGTCATCATCTTCGGCCTCCGGATTCGCCATTCTTTGCGCCAAGGTCCGGCTTCACGCCATCATGCCGACGACGCGCTCGCGGCCTCCTGACGCTGCTGCTGCGTGTGCACTGGCCTCGTCTCCCTCAATGCCATCCATGACGGTCATTGGGTTGAAGGCAGCGTCGCGGCTGGCGTAGCACGCCAAAGATGAAGGTCGCGGGGTTCTGGCGACTTTTCGCCCTTCTGGATGGAGCGGCGGCCATGGCGGCCGGCGGTCGAGAACGCCTCGGAACCGGGTGTGCGATGGGATCTTGCATCGCCGTGGGCTCAAGCGACTCACGGTTGTCCACCCAAAGCGCCAAGACCCTCGTCATGCGCCGGTATGATGGCCGAAGTATGGTCGCGATATTGTGCAGCGCCCGCCGCTGCTCATCTGCCGCCTTCCTCCGCGTCGTCTCAGCCTCCTGCGCCTTGGCAAGTAAGGTCGCCCCAGTGGCCCTCTCTTGGGCCAGCTATGCCTCTGTCCTCTCCAGCTCCCCGCGCAACGCCGCCACTTGTTGCGTCACCTGGGCTTCGCGTTGGGTGGCTACTACGAGGAGAGTGCTTTCGACTCCGAAGCCGCTAAGCTTCGGCAGCGGCAGCGTGCGGGCGATGGCGAGCGGCATGGGGCTATCAGAGCGGGGTGGGTATATATAGACCCCCATGAAGGCGGTTCGCGAACAAGCAAAAGGCGCGGCGTTTCGGGTCCCAAGAAAAATCGGCGGAAGTGGGGAGGACGAAGCGATGCGCATGCAGAGGTGGTGGGCCCATCCAGAACGCACTAGCATTAAATAAGGTGCGAAAAATGGCGGCGTGACGTTCGGGGCGGCCCGAGGGCTCTACTGGTGTACTTTGCACCAGGGTACCCTCTCCGCCGTAGAAGTAATAGGCCCAATAAGCGGCCTAGCCCAACTTGGTGCCACGAGCCCTCGTGGCCTCGGCGGCGGGCGGATGGCGCCACGCGGTGCTTCGGCAGTAGCTAGGCGGTGGCGATCACGCCGCTTGCGGGCGGCGAGCTCAGTATGGTTTCGGCGGAAAGCAATGGGCGATCACGCTCGCTGCTTTCGAAAGCGAAGCGCAACCGCGGCACCCTAGCGAACGGCCGGCGGTCACGCCGCCATTGGCGAAGTACCAGATGGTTTCGGCGAGCAGGCGAAGCGATACCTTTCGCTGCGGGCGAAGCCTGACGCGCCCTTAGCGAGCGGTACTGGCAATCACGCTCTGCCATCGGGCGAGGAGCCGCGATGGCCCCTGGCGGAAATAGGCGATCACCTCGCCGCTGAAGCGGCGGTTAACGCGGCGCTGGCGGCAGCCGGGCGATCACGCTGCCCGGCGGCGAGCCGCATGGCTCGGCGGCGGCCGAAGCGCCTACGCGGTGCCCTAGCGGCAGGCGAGGCGAACCCGTGATGGCCTTGGCAAGCAACCGAAGCGATCACGCATACCTTTCATTGGGCGGCGCACGGGCGTCGGCTTATGAGGCGGCTGGCGAGTGGGCGGCGTTTGGGCCCCCTCGTCGAGCCACGAGGCAACCAAAGGAATGAGAAAACCGCCTCGAAGTTTCCCTCCCGGCACCTCGTGTCGAGTCACATGTGAAGGTGCGCTATCGACACGACGACGGCACGTCCCCCTGACACCTCTTACCAAACCCGTCGCAGGAGCGTCATATCCCGGGCGGACCGGGCGAAGCCACTCACCGACATTAAATGAGGTTTGAAGGACAAGGCTACGGAGGCGTGTGTAATAAATGATTCATGGGTTGACGTGGAAGTTGGAATGATGAGTGTAGTTAATGTGTTGTAGATAAGTATGCGGTCTTCTTCTCCCCTGTCCGAGCCAACCCGTCTATATAAGGGCGCCTCGGTGCATGGGAGAAGGGGGCCGGAAGGAGAAAGAGAGACCGAGAGATAGAGAGATTGAAAGGAGAAGAGAGAAGTCATTGTAATCCCCTTCACATTTCCTCAACAAAGAGCTAGCAGGACGTAGGGCCATTACCCGAGCTGCGGGCCTAAACCTGGGTACATCATCGTGTCCATCGGTTGGTTGATTCCCGGAACCCATCGTGAGAGACATTAGGGTTTCCAGCCACGAAGATGCCCTCTACCGAACCATACCTTCCGTCTAGGGTGTGGTCAACCTCGCTCGTTGACGGGATCTTGTCAGGTGGAATACGCCGACAACGGTAAAATTAGAATGTTGGTTGTTCACGATTGATCTTGATGTATTACTGATAATGTTGTCATGAGATGATTATTTCTGTTTACATGTTGACATAGTAATGGATAATGGTAATAGTACATGACATAGTTACTTGGCAATTACAGGAATATGGGTACCGGTTAACTTTGACTAATAAATGTTTAAAAGAAATGCTGCATCGTGTCATGGAAAAGATGGCCTTTGTGGCTTCTATGGTCTATTTTGTATGGACAACCCACGAGAGTAGGAAGAGTAAGACCTACTCTAGTAGACACTCTACAGGAGTTGAGATTAGGTCCCCATATAACAAAGGACGGTCTTGAGGTCCTGGAATGAAAGAAGGTAGGCTTGCTATCCCTATATCGGTATAAACTAAAGTACTAAAGAGATGACGAGATATGTTCATGAACATTCACATTGCATTAAGGAAAAAAATAGTTGTGGAAGATGATAGGAATATGTTGATGATTATTATTTCATCAATGTTTGGTATTTTATTATGCACTTGCTGAGTCGTAGACTCATCCTTGCTTAATTGTTTTTTTAAGGTAACCATTGATGGCGACATGCATAAGGTAGAAGTAGCACATACATATCACGTGCATCACTATTGATTTAATGATCATCTTTAGTTGTTCTTAATCACCCTTAGTGATTTAGTTCATTTATATGAAATTTAGTTAATGGCATAATTAAAGGATATTGATAGTTGTGTGGAACGCAATAAGTCACAAGTTTTGTTGGACAAGGTTGAACTATTTAAGTTATCTAGGTTGTTGTTTAATTCATCCTTTATCATCGGCCAAACGTATGAATGTTCCCAAGCGCTTGGTCTCGGTCGTTCTCGAGCGCATAGTCTCGAGCATTCTGGAGGGTGTGGTTCCAAACAAGCTTGAATGTAAGGTTCCAAGATTATATTTGTGAAAGAGTTTACCTTTACTCTTGTCGTCAAACATGTTTATTCTTGAATTGTTACTTCGTGGAGACATAGTGAAAATGTTGTTGTAAGTTTTGGGGTAAATATGGTTTTAGTTTAGAGACACAAAGTTAGATGTGACATTCTAGGCTATTTGTGCCAGGGTGTTACATAGGGCTTGTTCGGGTAGCAGGGACAATAATGCTGGGAACTAAGTTTTGTGAGGGAATTTTGTGATGAATATAAATTCACGGGGCCAATCCCTCCAAAATGAAAAAAATACAAAGAATAAAAAAATCGTGCCTGGGGCACAACGCCACTATCATGGGATGTGGAGATTAGAGTCACCCGTCAGCAGCAGCAAGGACACATTTGCTGCGCCCCTCCCACCAGTGACTACAACAAATCTGGTTTGTTACGACAAAAATCCTTGTGGCAGAATGCAAAAATGCCATGTAAAGTTAATTTTTTGTTACAAACCTAATGATTTCGTCATAATGTTGGTGCAACACAGGATGGACAATAACTTTAGTGGTCTTTTGGAAAGTAGCGTTAGAAATAAAATATGAATCATCATTAAGAACATAGAAAATTATGATGATTCTGAAGTAATGTCATTTAGAATTAAATATTTTGACGATGTGATTCATCGCAGAAAAAATTGGCGAACATTCAAAATTTTTGCCCTTCATTTACTTTCAAAAAGAATTTGGTTTTCTTTTCACTAATGCAAAACAAATATAAATTAATTTTCGTTTACTTTGGGCCTTCCTTCCCGCAGTGCACATAAACATTCCACACTTCCTAGCTCAGCATGACGGCAGCTGGAGTAGCTTCGCCGCCCGGAGAGAAAATGGTGGGATAAAGAAGAAGGCTTACGATCCAATGTGGCATTTTTGAAAAATTATCTCACCCTAACAAGGAAAATGGATGGAACCCTAACGTCAATGATATTTCCATAATTTTGGGGCTTAACGATGGTACTGAGCAGTCCACTATGTTCGTGAAGGTATTTTCCTAAATATCAAACGTTTGTAATGGCATCGGTCTAATTTTCTCCTCTATTTTTGATGGGCCATAAACAAATGACAGTGATGGCGGCATAGCAGGGTACAAGTGGTGGCACAACTATGCCGACGATTGCAGTATGTCGCGAGCAAAAGACGGTGGTTCAGCTCTTGAGCTCTGCACCCCGCCAACTCCAAGGTAGTTAGTTGGTCGTGGCAATGTTGCATCTACCGGGGTTGTATTTCCACCTCACATTGACTCCTTGTGTGTCATGACTTGTTATCTGGAGGTTAATTCGTATATAATTTGGAAAAATTATCCTATGTAATGTTACGCATGTGTTATACATCTATGACAATGGGAGATATTTTTGTCACCGAAAATGGAATAATATGTGACAATTCTAGGTATCCATAAAAAAATGTTGAGTAAATTTTATACAACTACAAATTTCTTGTACAAACTATCGGAAAATAACAGGTTTTAACTAATATTTCATAAAAACTGTAGATTTAGGAAAACTTGTATTATAAAACTATAGATTTTTAAAAATAACAATTTCTTGTAATGGGTCTGACAGTGTGATCATACATGGCAGCCACACGCGTCTCCATTTTCCGTTTCACTCACGTGTGAGCTGTCATGTAGGCCCATAGTGTTAGAACCGTTAGAAAAATTGATCAATGCTAAAACATGTAGTTTTGTGATACAAGTTCTTATAAAATATGTAGTTTTGTGAAATAGAAGCTAAAATATGTATTTTTTTATAGTTTGTAAAAAAAGTATAATTTTATAAAATTTACTCTAAAATGTTCAATTATCAATGTTCCTAGATCCTTGTATTTCCACGTAGGGGTGAAAACAGATCGGATACAGGCGGATATTGCTCTTCCTGTATCCTAACACATATTTTTTCCTAGATACGGATACAAAGTCGAGTTATTCAGGATATAGATATGAGATAGATATGTGATGAATTCAGGTCAAAAATGAATAAAAATATACAAATAATGTATGTTTATATAGAGTAATATATGTTGAATCAAACCATACGTGTATTAACCATAGTAGCAAGTTATATCAATCAAGCCTAATAGACATCATAAAAAGGATATGCCACTTGAAGATCAATAGAACCAACTAATTGTCAATATAAATGGCTGCTATGAAAATATGTAATGAATGGGCCGAGCCTTGCTGATATCCGAAAAGAAAAAAAATTAGATATTTAGATCCCGTCCTATATTTACATATCCGACTGCTCTAAATCTAATCCCAAATGCAAATTCAAGTATTTGGATCCTGTCCCAAATTTAGCCGAATATTTAAATCCCATTCGAATATGACTACGACCGGATCCGACATCGAATCAGACTAGAAATAATTGACCATTTTCACCCCTAATTCTGCGCCACCAGGTAAGGCTCCGTTCGGTAGGGCTTCAGCTCTTGCTCCTCTCTGATTCTGCTCCTACTCCTCTTAATTTTGATCTTCTATAGAATCAGGAGGAGTTTCTGAGAGTGTTCAGCTAGCTAATTGGCTCCACATTCTTGAAAGAGGGAAGAGAGAGCAGAGAAAGAAAAGAGAGTTGAGAGGGAAGATCTGAGGTAATTCAAACATACCTTAGAGGAGGTCGACGGCGGCGCTCGTTAGGGCGCTCTAGGTGGGGTCAGGGCTCCACACGACAACACTCGAGGTGGCGCTTCAGGCAGTCATTGGTGTTCCAGACACTGCTCTAGGTGGGGATGGGGTTGAGGTGAGCGACGTCAGCACGACGGGGTCGAGGCAACACGATGCAATTGGCGGTGGGGACAGGGTTGAGGCAGGGACAGGGTCGGGGGCACGCGACAGGGTCGAGGGGGAATTGGGTCGTGTGCACTTGCCTCTGGGTGGGGGTGGAGCTCGAGACAGGATTCCCCACAGGAGCGGTTGGGATCCTGTTTTTTGCGCCTAGTGCATTATCGTAGAATCACTCTTTTGATTCTAAATTTCGTCAAATAAAACTGAGAATGTTCGATAGAGCTTCGCCTCCTCTAGTCGAGAATCCGGAGGGCAGAGCTCCATCGAACCGATCCTAACTCTCAAACGACTCTCCAGTCTCCACTCCCTTCTCCCTTTGTTGCTTTGTTTTGAAGACTCCTTTCTTTAGGAGGCAATCCTTCCTTTCCCCACGTCCACGAGTCCCCTCTACGTGGGGATGAAAACAGATCAGATATTTTCTGACCGATCCAGATGTTTTTGGATACAAATTATATTGGATTGAATATTTGTCGGATAGTATTGGATCAGATACAGATACAATTTTTTTTGTCGGATACAAATATGGATTCGGTAGCTCATTATCCATCGAATACAGATACAGATTCAGATAATCCGAATAATGGTGGATCAAATATCTAGATATATATATATGGGCTGGGCCAAGACTACTCTTTTGACTCAAAAAGGTTTCTTAATTTCAGAATTATTTTATAATTTAATTAATCTCTAAAGTAAGTTTCAATTATTAAAATTAGCAAACCAACTCCAAAAATTAATAAATTTTTTGACAAAGTTCTAGTAACAATCTAACAATTAAAAATTATTTTAAACATTTTATAAGATTTTAATTTTTCTCAAAAATTCAAAAACTCCTATTCTTAATATGAAAATATATTAAATAAGTAGCTAAAAATGCATAAAAACTCATAAATACATAATTTATTATTTTAAACATAATTCAACTAAGAATATAAATCTTGAGTCATTACATGTAAATGTTATATAATTTTTCTAGAGACATAATATCTAAATATTATCAATTTTTTGTGTGTTATGTGTTTACTTCTATTTGTATCTCTGAGTAAGGATTACCTTTATTTTGTATTTTAATCTATGTGTATGACGAACTAATCGTATCTGTGTGAAAACTAAATCTCGTATAATTTTGTTTGCGACATGGCATCTAACTATTATCTAAGTGAATGAAAATGCTTACATTTGTTTAATTTTCAATAATATTTTGATCAAATCAATTAGTTATGTATTTTTGTTAATTTTTTATGTGTAATTTAAGGGGTTATCATATTCCAATAAATATTCGAAGCCGTATCCGATTCGATTCGTATTCGATCCATATCTGTATTCGATATTATCCATATTCGTATTCATATCCAGACTATCCGTATTCGTATCTGAGAAAAAATATATAAAAATAAATATGATAGAACTATTATCCATCCGTATCTGACCCATTTTCACCCCTACCTCTACCTATGACCGCCGGCGACCTGGCCATCTCGCCGGCGTGCCTCAGCTCTCACCACCACCATATACCAACATTTTTCTCCGCCACCACACAGTCGCCTCAACAACTCCTCGCTGCCCATGCCACAGCAACGCCGCCCAATCCACCTCACCAATGGGCAGATCTGCTGGCTGCCTTCGAGGACGACATCCTTCTACTTCTCTGGACGTGAGCGCCACTGACGACCCCGCTGTCGTGCATACCTGGTTGAAGGCGCCGCCATGGATCCATGAGGGCTCACTCCATTCTGGTGCCACCCTCTGGCTCCCCCTGTTGGCTGCTGCCCATCTTATTCGGTTGATCCCACTCCCCTTATTCAATTTCTGACTGTTGTTCTGATAAATTGCTCTTGCTGTCATTAACGATTGTTAATTGTTGGATGCTCACTGTTTAATTGTGAATTTTTGCGTTAATCCATTTTCTAGTGTTTGTTAGTTAAAATGCTCTAGAACTGCAGGCTGGCTAGTTGAGTTTAGAACTGAGGATAGTGTTCTCCAATGCCGCCATGAAATTTCTGTTCGGTACAGTCATTTGCATAGGCTGTGCCACTGTGGTGCTAATTTAAGAAATTTATAAACCTTAGCCAACTCTAGAACATTGATAGCTTTCTTTATAACAATTAAGAAACCTACTTCTTTAAAAATCTTACTTCTGCTTGTGTTTAGATTTAATTTTGACTTGTGTTCAGATCTAATTGTGACCCTTGTTTCAGGTATTTGTAGGATCGATATATACTAAACTAGCAATCAGAGGGGGGTGAATGATTGTGCGAAAGGTAAAATCAAATTTTTGATGATTTTTGAAACACCCCAATTCGAACTCAAATTGTCTGATTCGGATTCGACAAAAACAGAGTGATATATGTTCACTGAAACAGTAATTTCTGAAGATCTCACCGTTGGATTGATATCAAATTTTAACTGTAGAAACTAGATTCAATTTGGAAACTAACCCAATAATAATCAGATTGATCGCATCTACGGATCTAGAGTTATGACCTTTGCAAGATAACTATAAGAAATAATAACGAAAATTGATCTAACCCTAATTACGAGATTAATCAGGATTTATGAGGAATTAACCAATTAAACTTTTCAGATCAATCACTTGATGCCCTAGCAAGATTTTGAATGGATCAAATCAAAATTATTATGGTGAAACTATGAATCAATCTAAAAAATAAAACAGTCATGCAAACGAAGAGCGAAAACAAAATAACGAGATTACCCTAAACGTGCAGATGAATCAACCTGAAAAGAATTCAGAGAACCAAAGCACATAATAAGGCCGCCATGAGCTCTTCAGCAGGTCAGGCACAAGTATGTTGAAGGCTAAGCTCTTCAGGACCTTGAAATAGCTCTCCAGGATAGCAAACCTACCTGATGTCCTAGCGACAAAACTATGTGCATGAGCTTCGCAAGGAACTAGTACAAACCATCGTCCACGCTAACATGCTGAGACTGCCGTGCGCCGCTGGACACGTTGGGGATGGCGCAGGGAACCTTCAGGCGGTGCAGGGAAAAACTCCAGCTACCGGACCCAAGTCGCCAGGAAAGCCAGCCGCCGTTGCTTATCCGCAAGGAAAAACAAGACACCAGAAGCTCTCGCCACAAAAAGATTTTTTATACTTTTTTTATCTGGTTATAATACCTTAAAATAAAAGAGTACAAACCCTACTACCAGCTTACAATAAATAGGATACCTCTCCCTATTTATAATAAGCAATTTTAAAGAGTTTATATACAACTGCACTTGGCCCACATGGCCTAATACAACTTTGCACGCGTACGGCCCGCCTGCCGCACTCATGTGACTAACCAACCTCTATGTGCACCGTTCTCTAGTCCGAACGTCCCGCATGACATTCTCGACCACCAAGACCTATCAGATGATTATCTTGATGAGGTCATTCCTCGACCTCAGTTCTTCCATGAACCTAATTTCGATCTTGTCATCGACCACGTTCGCCCTCGAGCAACACCTGTACACGAATAAATAAGAAACGAATCTGAGCACAAGTCTACGACTTGACTCAAAATCAATCCATGCAACCACTTACACAAGCGCATTGTATCAAGCAAAACCATTATCATGCTATCACAAGCATATCAAATAATCATCTGAAACAACACATGCATGAACACTACACATGTTATGATCACAACCACTTTGCAATATCAATTTCATCATTAAGTTAATTTTTCAGCACATGGTTTCACAGTATTGATCAATCCTTGCTAGGTATTTGAGAAATTGATTACTTGAGGCTTTCTTCTCAACAAAGACTGCAGTGCTGGCCACCATCATTAGCGATGGAAATGGCCACTAGATCAATAATCTCACGACGCAACAGACCTCACTGCTCACAGGTCAACTTGTGCTTAGTGCAGAGGAATAGTTGTGAATGGATTGTGTGAAACATAGCTTAGTAGTCCAACAATGACCCGTTAAAGGATCATGTCCACAACTTCCGAAGGTGGTGTTTTTCTTAGGTTCTTTTGTTCCTGTTTTTGATAAAACATAGGTTAGGGTTGCATTATTTTACTTTTCTTATGCATGAACTTATTAGCAAATCACAAATCATGAGTGGTAGCCACATATATATGGTTTGTTTTCCTCCTGTCACCTGATTACTTGTTGTAGTCACACATAGAGGATGCTCAATTTGTTGTATATCAATTTTTGTGATGCAAGGTGTCTTCTACTTACTAGACTAACTAGGTCGGTACTTATTTTGGTTACAATTTGTGTATGGTTCGAAGTGATTCATATTTTTTGTGTGCTTCTGCACCTTTTGTTCATTGCATGTATCAATATTGGCATAATTAAACACATGTTGTTGTGCTTTTCAGGGTTTGAACATCTGAAAATTATTATGGAGTCAACAGCTATTTAGCCTCTTCTTTTACAATTTTTTTCTCGCCGAAGTGTCTAGATGTAAGAAATTTGACATGTATTACAATTGTGCATATGGATGGCAGTAGATGTATGAATATATAAATGTCAAATGAAAGCTTTTGCGGGATGATTTGTGGATATAGTTTTATGAAGAAATTTCATTAGTGTAAATAAAAACAATATTTTGGCATTTATTTATTTATGTTTGGGGAAAATCGTACTTTAATGACAATTATATTTGTCACATTTTATTGCAAGAGTTGGTAACCTACTCAATTGTGACAAACGAAATGCATAAAGAGTGACACATTTTTCTATCAAAAACTGGAGATTTATTTGTGACGGTTAGGTATTTGTCATATATTCATTAGCTTTATGACGATATACAAATTTTTGTTACAAGGCACTTTTATTGACGGCATATACATGACGATCGTTACAACACCAAAATTTTGTCACAAAATAATTTTTATGACAAAAAAATGACATTTCTTGATGAGTTGCCTTCATCACAAAATATCAAATTTGTTAGTGACTACCAAGGCGGCGACGCGATGGAGGTGCACTTTGAGTGCGTACTACCATGGCGACGACACGATGGGGGTTGCCTGGTCAGTGACTTGGTGTCGACCCCAACGACAATGACAGTGACCATAAAATCTGGAAGGGCCGGCACCGACGACGGCGACGACCACCGGCGTGAACTCCCGTTCTGCCCGAGCTACACCGCGCATGGACGTGGATATGGTGGCAAGTGGAGGTGGAGGTGCTGCCCGTCGGTGATGTTGTGTGTGGAATGGCGATGGAGACAATGAGAGAGAGAGAGAGAGAGCTTCAGATCTGCTCACGACCATTGGAGTTGGAGAAGAACAATCGGGGGCGGGTCGAATCTGCGAGCCATCGGGGGCAGCGGCAAAATCAGAATGAAAGTAGAGGTGTAGCTTCTACGTCGAAGTTCTAATTCAATATAAGCATACTAATGTATATCTATTAATCTATTGCCAATTAAATTCTAAATTCATACATATTAAATTAGAGAGACAAAAATATTAATCAGTTAATAGAATATAGACTTAGGGCAATAGAATACAAAAATTAGCTAGACATCAGTTATCACAACAAAAGGTATTTAGATATGAGGCATTGCATTGATGCTTAGGGCAATTTTTTTTATACTGAGCAAAGCAATCAATGGCGCTAGCGAATTAGTCTGGCTCTGGTGTCCTCGTCCTAGCGATCAATACGAAACTAAGAGGCTCCTCGTTCTCGGTCGCTCCTCCTTGCTGATCGTCTCGGTTCCTATCTGGGCTCTTGCAATACGCATTCAGCCGTCAGCTGGATGGAGCGAGCCTCGGTTCCTCTCTGGATCTGAGATGCATGTTTGGCTGTTGGCTAGACAGCACTCCGAGCGGTGATTCCTCCCCTCTGGTTATGCGCGTTCCGCACAGCTCTTGACAATGCGTGTTCCGTCCGGCGCTCTGGCTGGCGATGCGCGTTTCGCCCGGCGCTCTGAGTGACCGATAACTCTTCTTAGGCCTCTGCCGCCTATCGGCTACCCCCTGCCCTAGCCCTAGTGCACGCCTGGCGCTCTCGACTTTGGGTCTCCAGCGCCCATCAGTGCCGGTGTGCCGCGGCGAGTTCTCGTGAATCGGCCACCTGCCGCATGGTCACGCCGGCGCATCGGTCTATCGCCTGTGAGATGACACCGACACTATTTGTCTCTCGGACTCCTAGTGCTGCACTACAGTAAAGATGCCGAGTACTGTATCAGGTGAAAGCTCATGAGAGTAAGGGAGCCCATTACATTTTGATGGCCCACTTGTCTGGCAGTATTGTTTTTTACTTTTCTTCTTTGCATCTTACTCCTAGTTGTCAGTTCTTAAATCTGCCGATTTGTCACCATGACACCATGTCTCTACTTCTTTCTGGTGTTGAAATATTGGGGGAGGGGGATTTAACCGGTCGAATGTGAGACTGACGTCCCAATTAGCCTCAATAATGAATCCACCCCTGATCGGGCTGAGGAAGGAGGTGAGGACCTTGGTGCTGGTGGAGAAGGTGGCGTGGAGGAGTGTCTAGCGTGAAACGCAATGGAGGCGGCATTCGACACGACAGAAGGTGAGTCGCGAGGGGACTTGGGGAAAAGCTTTGTCTCGATAGGCCTGACTTTCTCGTGGATTGGATGGGGATTTCCAACCCCAGGCTTCTCCCGAGCACTCCCCATTTCTAGGCCACGAAATTTTGCCACGTGTAGGCTAAGATTGGACTGGGATCCCGATCGAGATTGAGCCTCCTAGAGAAGTCCTTAGTGATGTTTCCACCCTCTAAATAGACAATTTAGAATGACGGGAAATTATTGTATGCAATCTAGCTTGAGGGTGCAATCATGATGCAATTCAACTAAACATCATCACAAAAAATTTAAAAATCTGTATGTACTTCATTGTTTACTCTACTTAATTCATTCTACTTAAGAGTAACAAAAAAAGAGAATTTCAACAAATAACAAAGGAAAAGAGAAAATTTTGATAAATTTGAACTCTTAAAACTTGTCAGTTTTTTTCTCTTTTTGGTACTCTTAACGTAGGATGAATTTGAACTTGAAAATTTATACATAGGTATGTAAGTCTAGAAGTACATCTATGTAAGTTTAGAAGTACATCTATAATTTTTTTTGTAACGATGTTTAGTTGAATTACATTGCACCTCCGAGCTAGATTGCATACAATACATTCGCTAGAACGGTAGCACATGGAGTACATACATAAACTTAGCCGAAGCACTTGGTACAAGTCATATCCAAGCATGTCAAGATGTATGGTATATCAGATCACAGAGAGGGGCAACTTGAGCCAATCACACAGTGTGCGCACTTTGCGGGCCCAGCTGAAATATTAACCATGTGCAGGCAATGTTTGTGCCGCCGCGCCTCCAGTCAATTGCAGGCTTGTCCACAAATTAAAGGACACAAAGCGTCATCAGTTGCAAATCTGGGTACTTGTTTTGTGTGAGAAATATCGAACGGAATTGGTTGCCCGTGAAATGTAATGAGATATTATTTAGAGCTCTACACATACAATTGTGTCGTAAAGCGCCTGTAGCTCAGTGGATAGAGCGTCTGTTTCCTAAGCAGAAGGCCGTAGGTTCGACCCCTACCTGGCGCGTTTTTTTTTCCTTTATTTTATTGTGCGTGTGTTCTTAGTAAGAGATTACTTTAACATTAACACATGTTTGTAATTGACCAGACGGACGGATCAAAATTTTACACATGATTCATGTGAAGGTGAGAACAAAACCCCCTTCTCAGTAGATTCCTCCGGTAAGTTATCAAAAAATTACGAAGTTTTGTTAGCATACAAGAACGAAAAATAAAACTCAAAAAGGTCTCATCCTTCCATCCAATCAACAAAAACAAACATTCATTTTGGACTAGAAGCAGTGGCTCTTTGGGGGTACATTTTTCTCTCAAATTCCACATGCACATGCATAGAGGACTGCATGATCACCGTTCTTTACTGGACTTCGCAAGTGTTAGTTGATAGACAGACATGCTTTATAATGAACAGAAGCACTTTGTGCAGGAGAGGACTGAATTCAGCCTAAAACAACATAATCACCACAAGAAAAGGGAGCACACTCTCTTCCCTCCCATCAAGTCAATCATCACCATCACAAGTTCACCACGATGATTATGACAGGCAATAAGCAAGTAATCATCCACAGTTCCAAACAACAGCACCAAAGACCGAAGAAAGTGAGCAATGCTACTTAACATTAGTACCGTAGTACTAAACTGAGTACAGACTAAAAGAGTACTAAAAAAGAAGACGCAAAGATTAGAGAGGATAGGGCAGCGGGTGAACAGAGGGGATTAAAAAAGGCACACAGCACAGGGTTTTGACCAACTCCAAGACGGTTTTGGATCAGCCAGACACCCCAAAAACAGAGAGCAAAAAGCAAGGAAGAACAAAAAAGAAAAGGAAAATCCTAATGATGAACTGGTAGATCCTTGATCCATCCTGAGAGGCCATTCCGATCAAGCGCTCTTCTGAGGTTTGTGGCTTTTCCTCCTCGCTCGACCAGGCTTCTGCTCTTGCTTCGGTGCATCAGCAGAAGCAGCAGCTGAGCCACTTTTACTGGAACCCTCCTCCTCCTCCTCTGCTTCATGTTTCTTGCTCTTGTGATCTTCTTCTTCTTGACAATCGTCTTCCCCCTTCTTCTGGTTCTCCGCGTCGATGATCTTCCTCGGCCGCCCGCGCTTCCGCCGCACCGGCGCCACCGCGCCAGTTTGCTCGGCCGATTCTTGGCTCGTTGACGGCGGCGACGATGGCACAGTTCTCTTCGCCTTCCTCCTCCTCCTCCTCCTCTTCCCCATGGCTTAATTCGTGGTAATAGCGGTCAGTGACAACTCGATCGCAGCAATCAGTAACTCCAAATCCTAATCGATACCCAGTTGCAAAGATGTGTGGTTGTGATCGATGTGAAGTGAATCGGACTAGTCCAGCAGCAGATAGATCGTGCTACTTCGTTTGCCTGATCTGTACGTACGATGTATTCTTGCAATAAGGACTAGCAGAAAATAGGAGGAAGGATTTATGGAGGTGAAAAAGAAATACTAGCGCTTACTAGCATCCATCAAGCGAGTGGTCGCTCTTTCACCAGGAGTCAGGTCAGGCCATCATGGATTGGCTTATCTGCCTCTGTCCCTGTCTCCCTCTCTTGTTCTTACCCCCGTCTCTCTCCCTCTCCAGGGGGCTCTCGCTTGTACGTACGCTGGTGTGTTGGGTGAGAAGTAAAAGTGGGGCTAGTGTGGCTAACACTGATCACTTTTAATACGCACGATGGAAGAATGTGCCTAGAACTGGAAGGCACATTGGTCTATTATTGCATGCCATGAGAGGGCATACGCGGGAACTACCCTTAAAAGTACAGGACAATACTTCGTAGAACTAAGACAAGCTTGTGGTGTTTCATGAGATTCCCACATCACTATAAGGTGCACGATATACAAGTGCATAGACCATAGCGGTCCTAGAACTAAAATTTAGAAAGTGCTAACGGAGACAATATAAGATAAGCGAACGAAATATAAATCGGATCAACTGGAGGCAGAGACTGCTAAAGAGTACCCACGGTCTAGCCCAGGGGCGAATCCAAGGGGTGGGCTCCATCAGGCCCGAGCCCATCCTCCGTCGTTGCCGAGCCCCTTCACCGCCTCGCATACAGAGTCTAGGCTCTCGGCAGCTCCACCACTAGCAGCCCAAGACCGACCACATCTTTGCGACCGACGAGATGGTCTTGCTAATAGTTAATAGTGCCTAGAGCGTATCAGACATCCTAGATGTCACTGTATCAATCGTGGTCTCTCTTCTAGTATCCTACAGGCTACAAATGGTAAATGGGTAAATGAGTAAATGAGATCACTGAGTAAATGGGTAAATAAGTAAATTAGTAATATAATATATACTATCAAATATCAATATATCATATCCATATTGTTATACACTCATACTGTTATACATTGATAAAAATTATAAATATACCATACAAATGTACAACATGCTCTAGGCTCTGTTGTTGGTAATATAGTTGTATTATGCTTACACATTTATAGTTGTATTTATTCGTAGATTTGCAATATTGGACAAACGAACTTTGCGCAATTATTTCACAAGTAATTCAAGTAGTACTCTCCAACCGATGAGAGCGCAACTCAACTAAAGATGCTTCGACTAGAATTGAATACGAATGAAATTATTGCCGATCCGGCACTTCGCATGCCAATAGAAGATTATGCTAATGAAATTAGAGATCAAATTAGGATTTTTGCTTTTTTTCTATGCTTTTCCTTTCTTTATGTATGAATTTTAATTTTACAATACTATAATTGCTCTGCTTGTCTCAATTTAGTTTATTCCAATGAGGCTTTGAGCCCATCCTCTATTTCAATTCTGGCTTCGCCACTGGTCTAGCCGAAGGTAAGGGTGCGCCAGCCAGTTGACCCCTGTTGAGTCCGCTCCTGTGCATAGTATAATAATAGAAAAAGTCTATATTACCTCTTGAACTTTGGCAGTACGTCTACTTAACCCTTGAACTTTGGTAGCATGTCTACTTAATCCTTTAACCACAAAACCAGGTACTCTGCCCCCTGATCTTCTAATTAGGGTTAACAATAATGTTTCGATATCGGATTTCGACAAACTGGTGGTCCTAAAATTCGTGAAAAACCGAACGGTTTTGAAAGTTAATCGAAATTGAAATCTGGTCAAACCGCAGAGCGAAATTCGAACGAAAAGGTAGAAAACCGCTTGAAAAGTTTTCACGAAAATCAGCGATAGGTTGAAAACTTGGGAAAATTTTTTGGAAAAAATAGAAAAAATTGTTGTAAAATTCCAAATTTTGTTTTTTAAAAAATATTCACACTAGAGGTCATAAAGCTATTAATACTAATTTTAGGAAACTTTTGGATAATTTTTAAAAAATTTCTCAAATTTTTTGAATTTGAATATGAACTTGAGCGGTTTACCGAACGAAATCTTTTTCCGAACCGGAGCGGTACGAGTGAATTTTCAATGGTTTTCGACGAAAAGTGAAACCCTGCTTCTAATATCAGAGCAAAAAACCCCTAAGGTGGTTTTGCCACATGGAGGATGACGTGGCCGACGACGGCTATTACGCAACAAATTAAAAAATTGTTATAAAACGAAGTTGTCTACCCGCCCGAACCACCAGCAAGCAAGCAATAACTCGCTATTCAAGAGTCGAGAACACACAGAATATAGGGTGGAAATCTCTCTCGCTTTATTGATTGATCGATTACAATAGGAAGCACTCGATATATATAGTAGTATGAGAGAGGAGTTCGGATTCACCCACACCTTAAAGAGATAGAGTTCTAAACCGAATACGGTTTAGAGTCCTTATCTCATAACACTCCTCTTTGGGCGAATACCGCGTAATGCATATGTCTCGTTAAAAACTCCACTCAAAAACCCAGTGGAAAAAAGGAGATGGAAAAAAGAGTACATCGCACTCGCACTTTATGTTGCACTAGTTGCCTCATTAAAAACCTTCATGTGAGGAAATTTCAGGAAAACTCACAAAGGGAAAAAGAGTACAACTTGTAACCTTCAGGGTTTATTAAGATCTTCAGGATCACAATAAGGGTTATGGTTCAAGGGTTTTCTCCCCCTGAACTCTGCATCTCTCTAAGTCTTCTCATTCCAATGCATTTAACATATCTTTGAAATATGGATTTAAGTAAGGACTTAGTGAATAAATCTACGAGATTTTCACATGACTTAGTTTGTAAGATCTTTTATCTCACCGCTCTTCTGGAGTTCGTGAGGATAGAATAACTTAGGAGCAATATGCTTCATGATGTTGCTCTTTACATAACCCAATTGCATTTGTGCAATACAAGCAGAATTATCTTCATAGATAATTGTGGGGTATCGACGATGTTAAGACCACATGACTTCTAGATATAGCTAATCACATGTCGCAGCCAAACACATTCACGTGAGGTTTCATACAAGGATATAATCTCTGAGTGGTCGGTAAAAGTTACTACCAGAGTCTGTTTATAAGACCGCTAGGAAACAGCTGCACCACCACAGAGAAACACAAAACCAATCTAAGATTTGACACTGTGGGAATCAGACAGATAGCCAGCATCCGTATATCCCACCACGGTCAAGTCTTGGTTCTTATGGAAAAATAACCCAAGATCTTGAGTACCTTAGAGATATCTGAGTACAGTCTTTACACCAGCCCAATGTCTTCTGGTTAGAGCTGAACTATGTTTTGCTAACAAATTCACTGCGAATGCAATATCAGGCCTTGTACAATTCGCAAGGTACATGAGTGCTCCAATAGCACTTAAATATGGGACTTCAGGTCCTAAGACTTCCTCATTTTTCATCCTCACTCTGAAAGGGTCTTTATCCACTTTAAAGGACCTTAAGACCATAGGGGTTTTCAAAGGATGTGATTTATCCATATTAAACCTCACCAATACCTTCCGGGTATAAGAAGATGTCATGCCCCGAATTTACAATTTCGGACACTCTGTGTATTCTGCACTAGTCCATGATCGCGCTAGTGCACACAGGCTAAACAGGGTATAATATCACATCATACACAGCGGAATATTAAATATGTATTTCAAACATGTATATAAACGAGTGTACGACCTTATGGTCATCCTTACAATAGTCTGCCACACAGGACTTACAATAATCAGAGTAACATAGTTCAACAGCGGAATAAAATAAATCTTCGTGGTGCTCCATCTTCTTCCACAGACGCCCTGACTGAGGCTTGATTCCCTAGTTCTCTGGCCCTTCAACAAACTCCTCTTCATATGCAGGTGTAGTTTCTTCTTCTGGTAAGTTTGTCCGCAAGGGTGAGTACACACCGTACTCAACAAGTCATGCACAAATGCAAATCTATTTACTACATGCATGGCTCATTATGAAGGAAAGGCTTTTCTGGTTATTTTGCTTTTGCAACCATATTTTAAATTATTATTTATTTTAGATTAAAAGCATCAAAACTATATAATCATTATATATCTCAAATTGTTTTCCACAATAGTTTGGACACACAATCCCTAATCATCTTTCTTTGACACACAGTCATCCCTCCCATTTTATTTTCAAACACTACCCCTTGACTGTAATCCCGAAAGCATCGCCGAAGAAGTGGACTCGGCTATTCAACAGCTTTTGACACTCTGCAGAGGTTGTACACTTTACCCACAAGATACAACGCACACCACAAAGGCGATTAGCGTAATAAAGCTTTTCAGAGATTTCTATCTTAGCCTAAGAACCTCTCCGTGTTGTCTTCACTATCACTTCCCTCACTCGAGGCAAGTATAGGATGAGACAAACACCGTTAGACAGTACCAAATGAAGCATGTGCACGCTCCCGTCTGATTAGCCCGTGTAACTGCCACCCCGAGGTATCAAAGGTAAGACATCGGAACCCTACTAAGCTATGTCTTCCCATTCAGACATGTGGTTGTACGAGAGACTCAGGTCAAAGGCTTGCAAGGTAAGGTCCTTAACTGACTAAGGCAAGACATCCTTCTCTCAATTTGGCACACAGCCCTCACAACACTCAACCCATCCCCATTTGCCACACAGGCCCACCTGGCACAAAGCCTCGGTCCACTTGCCCCAGTCTAAATCAATTCCATCCCAAGTTGTTAATAGTGCAACTCATGCTCATATTCATCTTTCACGTAGAACCACACAGGTATCTACATTCCAATGTTAATACCAACATCATTCCACATTTCATTAAAAAGCATTCACTATTCTTTAGTCAGTGTTGATTTTGTAATCCAAATAGAATGGTTCACGTACATGCATGGCTAAGCAACTATTCACGGTCTAGCCTCCCGTGTTGGCACAATATCATCAACCAACTAAATTTACCCAACTTAAGTTATCAAGGAATCATGGCATATAAATGATATCAAGGTGGCATAAACAATTTGGTTGGATAGCTAATTCACCCAAAATAATTAAAGCCATTTTTAGTTGAATTAGCATGCATAGTTTAAAACAAAGTATATTTCAAAAATTAGGAGCAACATGGTCAAAGCATAACTTGCCTTCAAAAAGTTACTGGTCTTGACCTGAAGCTTGGTCTTGCTCTAGAAATTCCCCCTCGTAAGCCTCCGGCAAATCAACGTCTAATTAAAAGCAACGTAGACACAATAAATTCATTTTTTCTAGAGAGCAACTCAACTCTAAAAATTCCACAAAATTCACCAATAAATAGATCTTGATTTTACAAATTTTTAGAAATTGGAATCACTTGAATCGGAGTTAAAACGCAAATGTTATAAGCATTTGAAGTTTTAAAATAAATCAAAAAGAATAAACCGAATTTCTTTATTTATTTTTATACGAAAAAATCCAAAATTATGACGTCAGCATCACTATTTATGACGTCAGCACCGAAAATATTTTCTACCGAATATATTTATTTACGAAAAACCGGATTTATGACGTCAGCATGACGTCACTGCTGACGTTAGCATCGACTGTGCCGGGTCTGACATGCGGGCCCCACTGTTGACGTCAGCATGCCACGTGGCACGTTCTGACCATGACACGTGTCAGCACATTATCACCCGAGAGCACAAATCAATATCAACCGTCCGATTTCAAACGAACGGCTAAGATCAAACGTCGGTTCGGCTCGGTTACTACGGTGACGACACGTGGCACATTCTCACCCCTCGGATCAAAATCCAACGGCGAAGAATAAATCGAATAATAATTCAATTCATCCAGTCATGCATCAAGATTCGTGCGGTGCGATCCATGGCCAGGATTGCACCGACACTTTTGAGCGTCACCACGGTGCTAACACGTGGCTCAATCATGACCATCAGATCTAAATCTAACGGCGGCAATTATTCGGGTGACGTCGACCACAGCAACGGCTGCGTCGCCTCGATTCCCGAGCAACACGCGTCGACGCGAGACTGGCTCGGCGCGCGGCAAAATCTGGTCCGTTCGATTCAAGATCAACGGCTCGGATTGCGACAAATTTTCTACGCTAATTAATAGCTACAGATAAAAAGGCGACGTGGCGAATTAGCAATCGCACGATCTGGATCTAACGGCTGACATTAGATAATGAGGTTTACTATTCACGCGGCTACGTGGCTAGTTCCTGATCGTCCGATACTAATCCGACGGCTATTAGCTAACGCGACTTCTAAGCACACGTGGGCAGTCCCTTCCTTGGGCACGTGGCACTAATCCTAACCATCCATTTCGAATCCTACGGCTGAGATCTAAAGCGCTACTGTTCTGGTCTCTAGCACAGAGGGATACGTGGACTCACCTCCACCGTTGGATGCAGATCGGGCGGTCGACATTGGTCGCGAGCTCAGCGAAGACACAACGAGCAGTAGTGACCGGAGTTGAAGAAGACAGCGGCTCCGATGGCGCTCCGGTGCGATTCCGGCGAGAAGTAGTCCTTCGGTTGCGGCTCGACGCGAGCTTTACTCCGGTGGTCACGGCGGCGGCGGAGAGTCACCGGAGCAGGTGCAAAACACGACGGATGGTCACGAAACTACGGCGAGCGCGTGCGGTGTCTACGGCGATCCTCGGTTTGCGTGAAAGGGATCGACGGGTGCGGAACAAAGTGCTTTATACCGTGCGCCGGTTAATGAAGCGGCGGGGACACATGACGGCGAGTAATGGCGACGGTTTCTACCCGTAACGCACGGCGGCGGCGGCGCTTCCTTTCCTCGGAGACGAAGCGGCGTGGCGCACATCCATCCGTCCATGCAAAATCCAACGGCGCAAGCAACGAACCGACGCGGTTGAATTACAACCGTCGGATCAAGATCGCACGGTGAAAACATAAATGCGACGCTAGGGTTTCGACGTGCGCACAGTAGTGGGCTCGACCCGTTACTGTTCATCCAAATTTTAATCGTTTTTCGAATAAAAATAATTTCGAATATTCATTTAAATTAATTGAGGCACTTAAAATATCAGAAAAATTCTAGAAAAATTCCAGGACATTTTGAACTTAAATAAAATATTTCCATTTAAATTTTCCAAAGGCTTGATCATTATTTAATTAATTTTCAAATAAGAGTTAAATTCTAAAAATTCAAATAAATGCAAATAAATTCTAGAAATTCTCAAAAATTCAAAATAAATTATAAAATTCAAAATTAGCTAAATTTGAGGATGTTACAGAAGACTAGTGAACAAGAATTTCTTCTGGGAAATGCTCTAGCTGCAGGCCTAAGGAAAATTTGGTTTTACCCAAATTTTTCATCTCAAACTCTGTCATGAGGTAAGCACTTGCTTCCTTTATCTCCTCTGTGGTTTCGATGATATTCAGATCATCGATATATACTGAGATGATACAGAATCCATTCTGGGATTTCTTTGTGAACACACAGGGACAATCATCATTATTGGAATATCCTTTCTTCAGAAGGAACTTGCCAAGCCGGTTATACCACATTCTTCCCGACTGTTTTAACCTGTATAGCGATCTCTGCAGTTTGACGCTATACATGTTGCGATTATTAGGATCCGGGACTTTTACTCCTTCTGCGACTCTCATATAAATGTCTGAATCCAGTGACCCATATAAATATGCGGTCATCACATCCATCAACTGCATTTCTAAATTTAAGCCAGCTGCCATTGATATTAGTTATCGGAACGTTATTCCACTCATCACAGGAGAATATGTTTCATCGTAATCGATGCCGGGTCTCTGCGTGAATCCTTGTGCTACAAGCCTCGCTTTATATCTCACCACCTCGTTGTTTTCATTTCTCTTCCGGATGAAAACCCATTTTGATCCTACAGGGAACACTTTAGGAGGTGTTCGGTCGATGAGACCGAATACTTTCCTTTTATTAAGCGAGTGCAATTCCACCTCAATTGCCTCTTTCTATTTGACCCAATTTGAGCGCTTCTGGTACTCTGCCATGGACTTTGATTCTAGATCTAGTTCAAGAGTTTTATCAATTTTGAAGGTGAAATAAATGTCGACAATTGTAGTCTTTCTTTTATATAATTCTCATGAATCCACATAATTGGTAGATATTTCTTCATTCATTTTTTCTAGCTCCTCGTGATTTTCCACAATGATGGAGTCTGGGTGTTCTGATTTCCCAGCATCAGGTTGTGCGCGCAAATGTTCACTGGGATTTCCATCTTCAGGATGGCTCACTTCAGGGAGATTACCATCTTCATGATGGCTCACTTTAGGGATTTTCTCAATAACAGGTTGAGCTTTTTCAACTGTCTCAAGTAGTGATCTCATTTGCTCGGTACTTTATTTCTGCAGACATCTCTGCGGAACTGAGTCCCGTGCACCTGGAGGCCTCCCCTCTTTTTATCATGAGGGGCAAGAGTGGGTACAATAACCTTCTGGGGTATTTCAACTCTTTCAGGTGCATTTACTGCAGGTATATGAGATTTTGTCACTCCCTTATGATCAGTAAAAGCATCTGCAGGCAGGTTATCGGCTATTTGTTGCAGACTTATTATTTTCCGAACTTCAAGTTCGGCTTATAGTGCGTGGGTCTAAGGACTAAATGCCAGTAGCATTCCAATCTATTTCCCGGCATTCTTCAATGTGGTATTTATCTCTCCCTAATGCCGGGAAATTGTCCTCATCAAAAATAGAATCAGCATACTGAGCCGTATACAGATCCCCTATCATAGACTCTAGGTATTTAATTATTGATGGAGATTCATAACCTACATATATCCCCAACTTTCGGTGAGGTCCCATGGTGGTACGCTGTGGTGGAGATATTGGCACGTATACAACGCAGCCAAATTTTCGTAGATGGAAAATACTTGATTCTTTCCCACGCACTAGCTGCAAGGGGGAAATTTCATGGTATGCAGTTGGTCTGAGTTGAATTAATGATGCAGCGTGCAGCACTGCATGGCCCCAACAGCTAGTGGGTAACCTACAATTCTACAAGAGTGGAACAGCAATAAGCTTTATTCTCTAAATTAATGACTCTGCAAGGCCATTTTGGGTGTGGACATGGGGTACAAAATGCTCTACATTAATGCCTAGAGCCATGCAATAATCATTGAATGCTTTTGAGGTAAACTCGCCAGCATTATCCATTCTAATGGACTTGATTCTTTCTTCTAGAAAAGAGGCTCTTAATTTAATGATTTGGGCAATTAATTTAGCAAAGGCATGGTTCCTAGTAGATAAGAGACATACATGGGATCATCTAGTAGAAGCATCTATTAGCACCATAAAATATCTGAATGGACCCGACAGGGGCTGAATTGGTCCACAGATATCACCTTGAATTCTCTCCAGGAAATTCAGTGATTCTCCCCAAATTTTAATATGAGAGGGACGAACTATCAGCTTTCCTTTAGCTCATGCAGGGCACATAAAAGCTTCAGGTCTAGGAAAGACTGTAGTTTTTTTATTATGGCCAGCAAAATTATTTATTATTCTTCTCATCATATTTAACCCAGGATGACCCAGACGATCGTGCCAGATCTTAAATATTTCTGGGGTTTTAACTATGGTTTTCATCGCAACATAAACTTCTGGTTTTATATATGTGTAATATAACTCGGAGGAGAAGGAAGGAAGTTTTTCGACCACACGTTTATTACACCCATTAAACTTGGTCATGAGTAGTTATTCAGTACCATCCTCATTTTCAGTCTCTATATGGAAACCATTTAGACGGATATCTTTGAAACTCAGAAGAGTGCGACTGGACTCAGAGTATAATAGGACATTCTCTATAATTATACAAGTGCCCATAGGGAGAACTATGATGGTTCTTCCGGCGCCAACAATAAGAGCATTGCTTCCGGCGATGGTCATAATATTTTCAGCTTTCTTAATCAATGTTTGAAAATATTTAGTTTTCCTAAGAATCGTATTTGTGGTGCAACTGTCTACAAGACAGATTTCCTCCTCCGCCATTAGATTATTCATGGAGTTCTATATTAAACAAGTAAAATTAATCAAACATTTGTTGCATCGGGAACAAATAATATAGAACAGGCATAGCATGATTAAATAAATTTCCTGGGAAATCATATTTTATTAAATTTGACCAATAATCGCTCAACAGGAGCATAGACCATTGTTCATTCAGGAACACAAAGACTAAGCTGATAAATGAGGCTCTTAAGGAGTCTCTAAAGGATAATATGACATCGACTCTAAAGGAAAACTTGGAGACTACTCCATGTCTCTATATAAGTCATTTATATCGTCCTCCTGGAACTTATTTTTATTCTTCTGGAATTCTTCTGTGGGATCGAAGGCTTGATCATCATCCAACTCTATTTTATTGTCAACAACAGGTTGATAAGTGAAGTGTGTCTCCGCTTTATTCCCTTGATTCTTCTGGAATCTCCTAGTGGATTTCATGTACAACTCCACCAAATGCTTTGGGGTGCGACATGTACGTGACCAATGACCAGTACATCCACACCTATAGCATGGTTGTTTAGAATCAGTAGCATTATTTGTTGGTCTTTTCTTCTGGAAGCGACCTGATCCATTTTTTTGTTTTCTACTGGGATTTATTTCTTCCTTTATGATTTTTGTCATTCTTCCATTTATCCCCTTTCTGTTTTTGGCCCTTTCTGCGGCATCGGCTACTGCTAGCCTGCTAAGCACTTGCATGTATTTCAGGCAATGCACAACTCCCACTAGGTAGGACTTGATGATTCTTCATTAGAAGTTCATCATACTTTTCTGCTTCTAGCAGAATGCATATCATCTCAGAGTACTTCTGATACTTTGCATGACGATACCGTTGCTGCAGTATTCTCATGTTGGGGTGGAATGTGCACAGAGTCTTGTCAATCTTTTCAGTTTCTGTGATCTTCTGGTCACAAAATGCTAGTTTTGCAATAATCTTGTGCATGGCAGAGTTATACGCTGCCACTGACTTAAAATCTTGGAAGTGGAGAAGGGTTCATTCACGTTGTGCTTCTGGCAACAGAATGGATTTTTGCTGGTTATATCGTTCCTTCAGGGAATTCCATAGGGCCAGTGGGTCCTCCTCCATCAAATATTCGGCCTTCAGGTCCGCATAGAGATGGTGCCTCAGAAGTCTTGGTCGCGACTTAGCGCTTTTAGGGAGAGCGAGGAGCACCACCAGTGGGAATTGCGGCTCCAAGGGATCGGGCTGTCAAGTTGATCTTGGCATCCATTGCCCAAGTGAGGTAGTTGCTGCCATTTAGGGCAAGCTCAACAAACTTTTTCTTTGCGATGTCAGACATATCCTATATGCAAACAAAACAGAGATTTTACTTTAGGTAAAATATTATTTTGCATGATTGCTATCTACATCTATTTAGTAGATAATTATCACAAAATTTTCCCAGATTTTCCTAGTATTTTTCATAATTTTTTCTGTTAATTATTAAGTAATCTTTAGAATTACTAATTAGCAGAAGAATAAACTTCAATATGAAATAAACATGGCATAATGTTAATTACATCTGATGTAACTCTTTTGGTTGGGTATGAAAACATGTAATGAATGCCTCCGTCAACATGATTCTTGGCCAGGTCAACCCGCCCCGAGGGCTCACATGAGGGAGGGAGCACTTCCCGATTTCGGGTGCCAATTAAGAAACCTAGCCTCATGTGTTTTTTCCTTAGACACCAATTATCATGTATCCATTCCTTCAAAACTGAGATCAAAACCCAACCACTTATACCCTTAAGCCCAAAACCGTTTTGATAGCTCGATTATTTCCATAATTTTATAGCATTTCTGTTAATTACTAAGCAATCTTCGGAATTACTTAATAATAGAAGAATAGATATTCTACATATATTAAATCATGACATAAAGCTAGAAAATAACCTAGAGCATGGAACTTCCAACGTGAGCTAATAATAATACATGTAGTAATTAACTATATTCTAGAATGCATCAAGATTGTTACAACCATGGAGTCAAGGCTAGGTTAAAGTAGTTCCAACATCCAACTAGCATACATAGACCGGAGGACTGCATATTGGTATGGTAGCGCTTATTTGCTACTATAAACAGTTAGGAATTGCTGTTAAACTAATCCGATAGGCCATCACATAAGGGTAAGGCTCATTGCCTGCTACCAACCAGCCGTTATTGTTGAAGGAAGGGACATATAATGAGATATAGTCCTCAATTAACAGAGTGATTTCAATAATTATGGTACCAACAATACAAAGTTTCGAGCTACCAAAACTTTTTCCCAACAACTCGTACGACAATCTCACGTAACCTACTACAGATCTCCTAGAATCCGATTTTTTTTTTTTACGGTGGATGAACAGCAACCGCAAGGGGTATTGATCTGATCTGATTGATCGCGGGTGAGGATGATGCGAAAAATGATCTACTAGATCGATAGTAAAAATCTCCAAAATTTCCGATCTACTAAATTCAATTGCGATTCGATAGTTCATGCCAATTTGATACCTTTATTCGATCTGGGGAAATTTCGTAGACTATCGCGTAGGATAGAGTCGCGTAAGACTTTTTCAGCAATCCGAGTGGATGCCGGTGTGATGACGAGTTGATTGCAGATCGGATCGAGCGATCAATCACCGGTAGTAGTCGTTCGTTGTAGTTGACGATCCTCCTTCTTATGGTAGAGACTCGTACTGATAACGTGTTATAAAACAAAGTTGTCCACCCGCCCGAACCACCAGCAACAACTCGCTAATCAAGAGTCGAGAATACACAGAATATAGGGTGGAAATCTCTCTCGCTTTATTGATTGATCGATTACAATGGGAAGCACCCGATATATATAGTAGTACGAGAGAGGAGTTCGAATTTGCCCACACCTTAAAGAGATAGAGCCCTAAACCGCGGTTTAGAGTCCTTATCTCGTAACAAAAATAAAATTTTCCATATGTCAGTAACTAGGCTTTCTTCCTCCTGTCTTCTTTCTATCTTCCTCGGTTCATGCCACTATCAGCATACGCTATTTCCCCCCTTTCTCTCTCTCTGTCTCAATTCTACCCTTGATGCTAATCACACTTGCTGTTACAATATTCAGAATCCAATCATTCATGACACATGACACAAAACTTCAATCTTCACAACAAAACCGCAGAACTTGAGGCTGCACACACACACCATGGCTAGTGAGAAAAGCATCCTATGGGAGTAATGCAGGATGGAGGTGCTGAGCCCTGGAGGTGCTGAGCCCTAAGGTGAGCCCTAAGGTACCATGAACACGGCCACAGCTGCCACCGCCGTCGACGGTGCCACCGACAGCGCAGAACCCCACCGTCGCGACGCCATCCCTCCCCGTCTCCACATCGTGCTAGTGAAGTAAGAACACTAGTCACACCAGAAAAGACCAGAATTTGGCCACCTCAAGCAGCAGCGGACACTAAAAAACTGCATGACACCTAATTATTGCTAGCCGCCGCCAATTTTGTAAACTCATCCTTATATATTGCAAGATTTTCTATAACGGCGCCGAAAATTGCGCTTTAGTCTATCTTCCTGAAGCTCTTGACGATCGATCTTCCAGATGTCGCGGCCAATCTTGGGGAGTTTCTTGGACCGAGCGGCGAGTGCTAGCGCCAAGATGCTGACGACGGCCACTAGCTCCAGCACGCCGACCGATTATACTTTGGAGTGTGAAGGGAAAATCTAGGTACATCTTATTCTATTATAGCCGATGGATCTAAATCTTATAATGGCCCTAAGTAGTATCGATTTTCACAATCAGGAACACTAGGGGTAAGAGCATCTCCAAGAGGAGCCCTAAATAGGTTGCTAATTGTAATTATAGAGTTTTGATGGAAAAAAAGCACTCCAACAGAGGTTGTATTTTGAGAAAAATTATCAAAATAGGTTTAGGACTCGGAGCCCTGTTGCTATATTTGGCAACGCTCCTCTCCAGCCCTATCCTATTCGCGCGTTTAGGGTCTAATTGCTGGAGTCAATAGTTATCTTGGACCCTAATTCTTTTAGTTTAGACCCTATTTTGAGATATAGGACTCCATTTTAAGGCCTGATTGTTGGAGATGCTCTAAATACCTATTTGTGATCCATGTTTGCTAAGCTGATCAGGGAGCTGTGACAACTGATGGAAATACGGAGGAAGAAGCTTGGGGATTATGACCGATATAGTTTCAAAGATGGAATTTTGTCTAGAGGCCGACATGAATCTTGGTTAGCAATGCATCGTTGAAGAATACGTTCGGCATATGCATCTACTTTTCATGTTAACTAGGAGTAGCTTTATAATTCAGAATCTCCTATGTAATTCGATTTTGTTCAATAAAGTTGCATATCACCGTTTGTTGATCTTCCTTGATTTCGCCAGGTTTGATTTTCTTCGATTATCATTGCTTATGATTTAATCAGCTTAAGTAGTTGTTTAAATCTTAGCTGATTGTTTCATCAAATCAAATCTGAGCATTATTTCAATACTTCATACCAATTGCAGGATCAAATCGGCTAGCACGCCTAGAATTTCTAAACTCGGTGTTTGTGTGTGTTTGAGTCGATTAATCCTCCATCATATTTTTTGACACCAACAGGGTTCTATGCAGTAGTCCATGCTGCATCTGCCTCCCATCCGGGCCTAAGTACCATCATTTGATTTTGATTTTCCCTTAGTGAAAAGATTGTCCACTTCCATTATTTATTAATGATTTGATTTCATAGAATATCATCAACGGACGATAAGTATCAAGTAATTAAACCATCTATGGGTATTGGAGTGAGTAGATATGGGCCTTACCTAGGAAGATTGGAAAAGGGTGTGTATTGCGAGTTTGTTAATGATCGATTACGCCTTCATGTGTGAATCCTTAACGAATCATGTGATCAAATGGAGTGGGTTTAGAAGCATCAGAATGACCTGAAGCCCATGCTGCCACCAGGGTTAACAAAACCGAGCTAGCGATTTTTGAATGATTTTTTATTTTCAAAAATTGGTAAAAATCAAGTGAAAATTGGTAGAAATCGAAGAAGATTGAATTCAAAATTTTTGAATTCGGTGGTCAAACAATGGTGAAAAAAAAAATGAGCGATTTTCACCAATTTTCACTCAGTTTTCTTTGATTTTTGAGCCTTTTTTTTCTATTTTCAAGCTTTTCTTTCGATTTTTGAGCGATTTTCACTGATTTGTATTTTTAACACACTGAAGGAAAATTTAAAAAATTCAAAAAATGTGAAAATGTTATAAAATATACCAATTAATTGTAAAACACCTTAGAGAAATTTAAAATTTTGAAATCCTTTATTGCTTCTAAAAAAATCCAAAACAACGATTAATGAAGAGGAACAAAGACACTATCATATTTTTGTAAATATTTAAAGGATTTATTACATTCTGAAATTTTAATGTAACCATAAATAGTTCCAAAGGATCATGTACTAAATTTTTCTAAAAAAATTAGACTTCGTTTATTGCCCATATAAAATCAAAAACAAAAGATCATATACAATGATAGTAGCACTTTTAGAATTTTATAAAAAATACACATATGTGATCATCATTTGAAAGTTTTATAAAATCATTATAATTATGTTAGAACATCACAAAAAGTGTAAAAATATTAGACTTTATTTATGTAACATTCCAAAATTTGAGTTTTTGAGTGTCTGAATTTGAAAATGATTCATTTTATTTTTCTTGGAATTAATTAAAGCTTAAATTGAATTTTTTAAAAATAACATGATTTAATTTGTTTAATCTATCCATCAAACAAAAGATTTCTAGTTTTTTTGGTTTCTTGTGCTTCAAGAAATTTTTCTGTATTTTTGGAGATTTTTGTGAATTTATTTGCTTTTATTCGAATTTCTGGGATTTTCTAAATTCGGAAATCATTTTTAATTTCTCTTTTTCCTTCCCGGGCCGAATCCTTTCCCCAACCTATTCCTATTCCGCTGGCCCATCTCCCAGCTTGGTCCTGTTCCCACTGCCGCCTGGCCTGCTTTGCTCCGTGTCACCCTCTCCCAAATCAACACCAAGCCGGGCCCGATCCGCCGCTCCTCCGCCGCTTGCCGTGCCTTCTTCCCTGAGTACGGTAAGTCGTGTCGTCGCCCCGCCGTTGCCCTCCTCCACTCAACCCTGGCCGTCTGATCGTCCCCCAGTGTCTCGGATCGCGCCACGTCGTCACCGCCCGCGTCGTTGTCCTCCGCCGTCTGATCCCAAGCCACCGTCGGATAACCACCGCGTGGCCGCCCCGTGTTCGTGCCCAGTCCGCACCACGTCATCTCCGCGTGGCAGCCGCGTCAGCGCCACGCCTGCTGCCATGTCAGCGCTAACAGCCACGTGGCCTTCCACGTAGGATGATCTGCCACATCACCCCTTGAGCCTCTCAGTGCTCTCGGTCTACCGTGGATCAAACCACTGACATGTGGGCCTCATGTGTCAACGGCATTTCTTTTCCTCTTTTCTGATTTTCCCGGAAATCTAAAATTCCAGCCAATCACGTGTTGACACGTGTCACCCCCTTCTGTTTTTTCTGATTTTCTATCCCAAGCGACTTCTAGGAGCCCGTTCTCCTTCGTCCGAGCTCCGATTCTAGTGATTTAAATTTCTAAATTCATATAAATTCATGATCTATCTTCCAGTACCATTATTTTTATTTTTTTAATTTTGTTTGAATTTGTTTTATTTATTTGCTCTCGTTTCACGTGTAGACGATGCAGTCGAATCGCAGGCGAATCAACAGGCAAAGGTAGAACTAGCAGGAGGCAACGAAGGCAAGTCTTCCTTGAACATGTTGATCCCAAATTTTATAAAAATCTTATGTTGTTTTAAATTATGCAAGCTTATTATTTTGCGCAATGTACTTTTACTGTAGCATTAAGGTTTAGCTAAATTCCAATTGTGGTATACCCTCATTGGCTTTAATCATAACAACCTTTGACACCCTATATGATACTAGCTACTTTATTTGGTGATAACCAATAGTGTAGCGTGGGACGGTAGAATTGCTTAGCCCAACTTAAATGTTTTGGTATGATGCCATTATGGAAAAACTTTTCACACCTTGGTCAAACTTATTTGTTGAGTTGTGGAAATTGATATTGCTGGTGTTATTTAAATGAAATAAAGTGGAAATGGCTTAGTCCGGGGCGAATGGATGGTTGGTGGGTGCTGGATGCACGAGATCTTGTAAAGTGAATATTCCGCCCTAGTCAATTAAGGACCGAAGCATGTGTTACCATGGACCGAGCACTACCGTACTGTTAGTGATATGCCCTAGAGGCGATCATGTGAGATGATTGTATCATACGTCTATGTTCATGTACTTTATCAGTTCCATGAATAAATGTCACTCCTTTGTTCATTGAGTATGACTTAATTGTGAAACACATTGGTTATATGATATTATTCTAAACGATCCCTGGTCACATATCATTATGTGGGACAATAGTGATCTGACCAGCACATGTTTTGATTGATGGTAATGTTTCACATACCATAGATATGGAGATATCAAATCAATAATGTGGGCACATGTTAAAGAACATGGGGTTGGATAGACCCGCTCCGAGACACTAATGAGATTGTTATTTTAGAAGTGCCATCAGAGTGTAGTCTCGAGTGGTATACCTATACGATCCTTTGACCTGAGATTCTTATTGATTCTCAGCATGTGTAATTGTATACTTTGGGGCTATCAAACGATTCTCCGTAGCAGGGGAGTTATAAAGGTAGCTTACGAGTATGCCATGAAACATGACGTGAGATATAAGAGATCAAGATGGAATTTGCCCCTCCTTGATAACGGGAGAGATATCTCTGGGCCCCTCGGTGTGGATGGATAAGAAAAAGTGCATGGCCATGCCAAAGTGATTAAAGTGTTAATCACGAATAATATCCATTACATTGATGAGTGAATGGGTCGAGCTATCACAAGGATGGCACGCATCTTGCCTTGAGCTTGACTGGTATCGCGTGGCAAAAGGATTGGTATATGAGTATATCAAGGTTCAGCCGATACGATCATTCTGTGCATTCGGGGGACAACATGTCCTGCTAGGAACCACTGTTGTCTGATGGTCTGGAAAAGAGGTTTCCAGGGCCATGGCCGTTTGCGCATGAACCTAACGGGTCACACACTTAACGGGTTGGATCATGTCTGATGGATTGGATCCATTAGTGGGTTTACATGGATTTGGATCCTCTAGCGTCTTAATGGATTTCTACTGTAGAAGATCCATTAGTGTGAGTCCTAGTGGGCTTCTATCGTAGAAGGCCCGTTAGTGCACTCTATATAAAGGGGCGTGGGGGGTGTGCAGCCAAGAGGTTCTCCCCACCACAAACCCTAGCCGTCGTTGCATCCTACCGCCCCCTAAACCCTAGCCGCACGCGTGGGTGCTAGCACACCAGCGCGCGGTGATCCTACCCTGGACGTGTGGATACCGTAGAGGCGCCGTTGCATCTGCCTCGGCGTTGATTGGTGAGAACGTCTACTTCCTCTACAGCGTTGTGTGCGCGATCGCGAGGAGGAGACGATCAACTCCGGCATCTACTACTGTACTTTGGAGTACGCGGAGACGCTTCACCCACTCTTCTTCCGCTGCTAACGTGCTCCAAGGGTAATGATCCATGATCCACTACTTGCATGTATCCTGGTTGAATGCGTAGAAAATTTTGTTTTCTGCTAGCGTAGCCTACGCGTTCCCCTACACGTACAACCACAAATCTATATGGGTACGACCTGGCTAATTAATTTGTGCATCTCGTTATTGGGTTTGCCATTTGGTAGGATGTGGGTGCCGGATGTAGATACTCACAAGACGCAAGAGGGGGCTTCTGTACTGGGTGGCTAGAACCCTAACAATGGTGAAACCTTAGCGGCGAAGTTAGTAGCGGGGTCATGCATTGTAAAGCCTTGTCATGATCTCTCTACCGACATACTAAAGGAAGTGTGTTAATTGCAAGGCAACAAGAGTCGATTATGTATTGTGGGTAAAGTTGTACACACTCTGTAGAGTTAAAACTACTTAAGTAGCTGTGCCCACAGTCAAGCGTGGGCAAGGTACACTAGCACATTGTAGGTCTTATGGTTTTATTTAAAATGACAATGATGGTTTAGGAATCCGTGAGTGGTCGAAACTCTCGGATTATGGTTTGGCGGTTAGAGCCAGTCAGGTGGTTGGAACCTGTGCAGTTGTTATATCAAAATCAATTACTATTCAATTACGCTTTGATTAAATGATGCTTTATGAAATTACTATTGGTATTTAAAGTTAAATTCTGCTTTATACTAAAGGAACCATATTATGCCTTCAATTGTTCAGCCATGCATATAGTTATCATGCACTATGTTTCCAAGACTTGCGGAGTACATTTTTTGCTCACCCTTGCAACTCCCTAACTTTCTACAGAAGAGTGCGCTGAAGCTGAAGGTGACTATGAGTTATATGCTTGTGGTTATGATGAAGGCGATTCGGACTACTAGGACGCGTACCCCAATCGATTGCCTGTTGGGCATATGGATTGGCTCATTCTACTGATGTTAATTTATTTTCCGCTGCTTCTTATTGAACTCAAGCCATGAGGCTGCCTATTTGTAATAATTTGGCCATAAGGCTGATACTCTCTTTGCTTAATTAATGTTATTTGCTTCGTGATATGATTGTGTTATCATCACTGTTTCCACTGTGTGTGTTAGCTTTTCTTGGACTAGCACAGTTATACACAGAGGGTTCGGATTTGGAAATCCGGTCCCGACAATTTAGTTCCCTAGAAAATAAAAAACTGAAGAGCATATATTCTGATACTATCAGTGTGAGAATTTTTAAAAATACCCATGTATGATAATTATTTGAAAATTTTATAGCATCACTAGCATTGCCTCAAGACCTGACAAAAAATTTTAACACTTTTGCTATTTTTTTATTTTTTGAATTTTCATTTGAACTCCACGGTTTACTGTGTGGTTTTTATTGCCAAGTTGGCTCAATACAGTCGAAAGTCATCGATTTTGTGAACTATGGCTACCACTTCGGAATTATGCTCGACAATTTCTTGGCCCATGAATATTAACTATGTTATAAAGAATATAATGAAGAAGACAATGTAAAAGAACTAGCAGAAGAAAATGTTGAATGGAGCTCTGACAATGATAATGTTCTCGATAACGAATATAGGGTCAAAGAATCTTACCATGGATGTTAATCGCTTCCTATGAGCAATAGCTCTAGATTGGATCAGAGTTGTGAGAGAAGATACAACCGTGTACAGTCTGAAGAACAAAAAAGATAAATTTTGTAGAAAAAAATTTAAAATAACGATGCTAAAGTAAGACAAGGGAGGAAGATTTGATGAAGATACTCTTCATGATCAGTTACCTTTTACCAGTAACCTACATGACTCTACCTCAAAGTGATACATCATAACCTTCGAGTTCAAGTGACCTCATATATATATTACATTTCTTTAAACTGGTAATATACTGAACTCCTATCAATGTACGATGTGCTCTATCGTACATCTGCAATGTAACTATTCCCACCTTAGTAATTACATACTCCCTCGCCAAACATATATGAAAGCAACAATCTAAATCTAATATTTGTCCGTTACAACTATCTGGTTGACTGATGACAAGTACGTCCGAATCATATTTTGCTAGTGTCATTGAGCATGCACCCTTTATTTGCTTCAAACTTGGATGATCCTTTATAATATGACCTTCTCCGTTGCATGGATAGCACACACATGTGTCTTTGCTCTTGCCCTTCTTCTTTCTATAACTCTTGCTTTTGTCTGCAATACCTACTACAGTCAATACTTGATCATCTCATAATGAAGATTCAAATGGGTCTTTCAAGGACTCTGCCACCAATAGATTTGCAACTGCCTCATTGAAGTTGAGAGTGCTTTCACAACAAGAATATTCATCACCAATTGCTCCTATAATAGTGGTAGGGTTGATGCTAGTATGACGACTTTATTGTTCTCAATTTTCTCACTTACACTAATTAGTCGTGTGATAAGCTTGTTAAAGATATTGAGATAATCAATGAACCGTGTACCTTCCTCCATACGTAATCTGTACAGTTGTCACTTTAGCGCCCACCAGTTTGTCAACAACTTTGCTATATATTATTTTTCTAAATCCTTCCATAATTTCTTTGGTGAATTCTCCTTATTCACCGGGTACTTTACCTCACTAGAGAGAAATAGATGAATTGTACTAATAGCCTTTAGCTCTATCACCTTCTAGTCTTCAGCGGACATCTTTTCCAATTTGTGTCTTTCAAGAGTAGCAATTAACTCTTGCTGGACAATGACATCCTACACCACACATTGCCACACGTTGGAATTTTCTCTGATGTCAAATTGCTCTACTTGATTTCACATTATCGACATCAATCTTGATTTTGTGCCACATAACGCTTTATCGGTATTCTCACAAATCTGATTAATCCAGACTTGACTCTAATACCACTTGTTATACTCTGATACCGCTTCTTAAAGGTAACAGCCTCTGGATGGGATCAGAATTTTGTGAGCTAAGGCACAAGCATGCAAGGTCTCAAGAACAAAGAAGATGAATCCCACATAGAAAATTAAATGATGATGTTGAAGCAACCATGATAAGAGAGAAAGATTTGGTGAAGCCGATTGCAATTCTTTAATCACAACCTCAAAAAAGTATAAGGGATTGTTGCTCTATCACAATTAACCTCTCGAACCTTTTAAGGCTCTCTGATCATCGCCATATACAAGACTCTAGTACTAAAGTATAACCTAGCATCTAATCTTCTCGTGCACTTCTTGCTCTGGATGAGTTTGTTTGTGGCTTTTTTGTTGCTTAGGATTTCCATGATCACCCCTAGGTTTATATAGCCTCGCCAGTTCTCCTCTAAAGTAAATAGGAATCCTTCTCCTAATAGAATTAGGAATTTCTAATTCCTATTAGGATTCATCTAGCATACCTTTTTAAATCCTAGGAAGGCTATATATGTATTTAACAGGATTTCATCTTTATAAAGAGTGGTCTCCTAGAGTAAATCATTGACGAAAAGATTAGCCTATAATTTAAATAGCTCCAAGATTCAAGACATAGGCCACTTATACCTAACATCTTCCTACAAAGTTTACCTAACGAACAATTCATAAACTTGTCTTTTACGTATTCGCCTTGCTGGATGGAATTAATGGTTGCTGACAAACAGAAGTACTTTAGAAGATCATCTTGAATATTGGCGTATGTTGGTTACAGGATAATTAAACAACAGCTCAAATGGCGTTGTTTGAGTACCTGTTTTTTTATTTATATACATATTGATTGCTACTGGGAAACATTTTCAATTTTTTCACTTTCGTTTTTTTCTTTTTTGTCGTGAGTACCAGCAATCTTTAACTACTAGTGATCGTCTTATCAGTTAATTTGTAATGTGAGCCCTAGAACTTGTACTCCATCTGAATCAAGTCGATATCTCCCGATTGCGGTTCTAAGAGAATGATTCTGACATGACCAATTCTAAGAGAATGATATCTCCCGATTGCAGTTCTAAGAGAATGATTCTGACATAACGGAGAGGTGTTTCTATGCTTTCTTTTTTTAAAAGTGTAAATAAAGGATAAATAATGATTATTTGTCTCTTCGTTTGTTTTAATATTTATGCAATTTATATTGTAAGAGAAAATATATACCAAATTCTACAAACAAAGGAAAAGAAAGCCTTGCCCAGCGGATAAGCCATAAGAGCATGGCGTATTTCGATGTACCCATGACATTTGACAACGAGTTAGGCACAGGGTTTGAAATTTCGTTTTCAGTTCATATATCAAAAATGGGCAAAATCCAAAATTTCAACAAAATCTCAGAATTTCAAATGAAATTGGGCTCAAATTCAAAAATAAAATTTGAAATCAGAAATTTCTGAAATTTCTGTTGAAATTGCTGAAATCTCGAAAAAATTTCAACCGAGTACGAAAAAAGGTCTAAAATATGTTAACAAATTTTGAAAATTTTGTGAATGGTTTTGACAGATCATTAGTATTCCCATAAAAATTTTAGATGATGATCATGCTTGAGGAATTTTTGAAAATTCTAACAGTGCTACTGTCCTGATAAAAGGCTGACCAGCAAATTTCAATCGAATGAAAAATGATGCAAACCATGTTAGAAAATTTTTAAAATTTTTGTAGATGGTACTGACGCATCAATAATGTTCTCATAAATTTTCAGGTGATGATCAAGCCTAAGGAATTTACAAGAATTTGGACAATGCAATTGTCCTGATAAAAGACTAACCAACATATTTCAACCGAATGAAAAATGGTTCAAACCATGTTAGAAAATTTTGAAAATTTTTATGGATGGTCTTCAAGAATCATTAATGTTCCCAGTAATTTTCCAAATGATGATCAAGTCTAAAGAATTTTCAAAAAATTTGAAAGTGCTATTGTCCTGATAAAAGCTTGATGATCAACACATAGATTTATTGAGAAACCAAAAAAGGTTTAGAATTTTTGAAACTTTTAGAGAAGAGTGCTGAGGCAATGCTTAAGCTCTCATAAATTTTTTTTTATTATGATCACACTTAAGTGAATTTGTAAAATTCTGACAAGGGTGAATAAGCACAGACCTAAGCACTCAAGCTCAACACCGGCCAGCACTTAAAGGTGTAGTCCAGCCAGATCCGGTCCTAAAAACACCAACCCGGCACATGAAATCATGAATCCAGCATAAAGAAGCTAAATTTCGGCGATGACGAAATTTCGGGCTAACAACGAGATTATTTGATTACCTGTGTTGGCGGGAAATACCGAAATGAAGTTCATGTTCACCTCTAGCGAGATTTCGTCCAAATGAACCGGAATCTCTGTAACCAGAGCTGAGATCTTGCTCATTTGTTGAATGTCGTAACTTTTCTCATATGGAAACACTTGAAGCGAGGAAACATCTATTCATTCATAAGGTTTACAACTTTACATGGAAGTTTACAAGCTTTCAAGCTTGTTATAACACAAACTACTACTCCCATACATCCATCCTGGAGATTGCTGCCTTTTTTATATACTATATATCCAGTAATATTTATCTGCTAATTAGCATAGTGTAGTTGGTGTAAATATAACATTCATGCTAATTCAGATAATTGATCTTCAAGCAGGTTTGTGACATTTGTTGACCATTAGTTTTGTGCTTAGCAAGTGGTGGATATATTTACTAGATAGTGCTAGTTCCTGCAGAGTTTTTGAAAATTGGAAACAATGTTTTGGAGCCACACTTGACATTTGAATTCATGTTGCATTGACACTCGTTCTCGGTTTCCTCTGCAGTTAAACCAAGGCCATTGATTAGAATCTACGAGGTCTGTTTATCTTCAGTTGTTTCTTTTCACCGCTGAGCCATGTATTTAGGCGTTGTGCACTCGAGTGACCAGTGTTCAAACTTCGGAGTCTTTGGACTTTAGAGTGCATGCTTATATAGTATACAATTTTTGATTGAGCAATCAAAATAAGTTTAGAATTTTTTAAACTTTTTAGAGAAGGGTGCTGAAGCAATGCTTAAGCCCTCCTAAAAATTTTGAATAATGATCACATTCGATAGAATTTATAAAATTCTGATACGGTTACTATCTCAATTATGTTCATTCTATTTTTGAATTTTTAAATATAACAAATGAAGTTCAATTCTTTTGAAAATTTCTGTATGATCCTAGACTGCTAAAGATAGTACTATAAAATTTTCTTAGCATAATCAAGCTTATATAATTTTATAAAAATCCAACAGTGTTTCTGCTATTTTTATAAAAGCATCTCCGAAATTCAGTTTTTCAATAAATTTTCATAGAAGATGACATTCTTAAGGGTTATTGAACCAAATCCATTCCTCAAAAGTCAAAATACCCAAGATTCGACGAAATTTCTAAAATTACTGCAGCAATTTGATTTTTTTTATTCGGTTGGGATTTTGAATCTCACCCCGGCTACAATCCAAAATTTCCAAAATTTCATCAGGATTTTGAACTATGGTTAGGCAAGCTGGAAAAAAAAAGGGACTATCAAGCTGCATCTGAATGCCAAACTGAATTGCCACGATATCATCTGCGGCACGCACCAGTCACCACGCCCAAGACCCAAGTTTCAACACAGCTAAACTCTGCAGTCGATCGTCTTGGAATATGGCATGCATAACATTGTAACATGTAGCGCTTAGCACGAGCAACAAAGAACATGGGAGTTTTCTCTTCCGAGAAAATCTGGATCGATTAGAACATAAGACACAAGTTACTTCTAAAGTTCTTCTCCAAGTGTTGATACAAGGAAAGTGTCTGCACAGGCAAAACACAACCTTTTTTAAGAGAAGCCCAGATGATGCCGATGTTATCAAGGATTAGCATCAACAAGCAATATATATTGCAAGGAGTATAGGTGAAAATGTATTTCATGAGCAAGAAAGTGCTCGGTACTCAGCTGAAAAGAAAGTGGGATACAATTTTGTCAAAACAAACATCAACTGGACACACAAAGAAAAAAAAACTTCATCCAATGTCATCATTTTAATCCAGAAACCAACTGGAGTGAAAGCAAGGTGGATATGAAGCTTACACATTCCATCAGAATAACAGAACAATCAGTGTTTAGTTACAAGTGTGTGAGCTGTCCAACACATTGAGATAGTTTTTCACACTGCAAGCATCGATTAAACAAAAAAGGAAAACAAACTGTATCAGAAAACACAAACTACTATACCCAACGAGCATTGCAGATTAGAATCCATAGCTTATCTAGCCCCTTGCATCTTTTTTTTTTTGGGGTGGGGGGGCTAATCTAGCGCCTCCCCTCCCCCCACCGGCGCGGCGGGCGGCATGCATTTGCAAATTTGGCCCCGTCCCTACACGGGAGCAGCGTGGCCCTACGCACTACCTGGCCACAACAGCAAGCTCCTGTCAAGCTCGCCCACGCTCCCTGGATGTGACAGGGACACGTGTCTCCTGCCGCATGCTTCCGCGGTCGGAGAAAGGCCAAATATGCAAATGCATGCATAGGGGCGGGCTAGATTTGCAAAAAAAAACAAAGTACAGAGGGCTAGATAAGCAATTAATTCTAGAGATTATCTACTCGCACAACACTGGAGCTCCAAAAATGATGATATCTCTTCTAGCACTTCCGTATAGACTAAATAATAAGGATGTATACCGGGGGCAGAGGCGTATGGAATGTTGGATGTGTGCTAGGCAAGCCGAGAATGTGGATTCTACCTAGCCAAGAATAACCACAAAAATTAGAGAACCTGCCAACAACCTTACATGGAGAGAGGCAACAGTAACCTTCTCTCTCTTTTCTTAGCCAGCTTTCTCTGCCTCAAAATATACAGGCCAGCGGGAAGAAGAATACCAATGGAGATAATAACAGCAGATAGCCAGAAATGCCTGAAGTATAGTGTCATGTACGAGGATATTATCAGAAAACAACACAGCAAACCCCATGAAACTGCTCCAATAATGTCACGCCTGCAGAATATGGAAAGCAGGAACCATGTTCAGATCATTGAAGAGGCAAATATATCTGATAGTGGAACGAATAACAGCAAGAAGAAATGATTTGGGATAAATACAAGAAAATATACCATAATGCACAGTTGCGTGATATCTTAAGAGAACTATGGACTTTCAAATTGGCATACAAAACTCATCAAAACAAGCTGAAGTAGTCTGCTAGCATAGTTTGGCACGCCCATTAGAGAAATATCAAGCAAGTAGTTTGTCATCAAACTCACAAGAGACAGGAAGCTCTTTGGAACGGTGTCTTGGATGATGTAACGTACAGAAACAAATAGTAAGTGAAGACATAATTCATCGACAATGGATATGGTAAAGCACAACTCTTTACATAGTATTTAGAACAAGGAGCATATACGGGTGATTTCGATAGTGAAATTTCAGAAAATGACACTCAATTCGTGTGTCTTTCAGCTCCTGTGTATGACATGTGGGTCCATCGTAGGCCAGGGTGTCAAATACGAAAAAATGAATTTTAAAGGTGGCAAGTTCTGAAATCTCTCGATTTCGATACCACGAAAGCAGCACAATACACATCTGCGCACTTTTCTTTACTAGCGAAGTGCAGACACTCATGAGAAACCTTAAGATCTTGACAAGAATCACTAGAGAGTAGACATTGTCTAATAACTGTTGTAGAATGCCTTTCGCTGGATCTGAATTACAAAATAGCAATGCCTGCGTGCATCTGCACAACCACAGGCAGCCATATCATCGATTCCATGGTTGACTAAGCGGACTCGTTCCACGAGATTATAAGGACCGAGTAAATCGCATTACAACTTAATCCACTACAACACACTGCCCATCCGAGAACCCGAGATCTGAGCATACGATTAGACAATCACACCGCAGCCTAGGCGGGATTTCGGGCGGGATTCTTAGAGAATGGAGTGGGCGGAGGGATTTACTTGTGCTGGGATCGGATCTGGTAGTCGCGCAGCTGCTCCACCAGCTTCGACCGGGTTATCATCGCAGATACCCCAGCCGCCGCCGCCGCCGCCGCCGCCACGACCTGCTCCTCCTGTAGCGTCGGTACCTCCGCTTCTTCTAGGCCCTTCTAGCTCCCCGAGCCGGGCGATTTGGAGCGTCCGGGTTCGGCTCGATTTGGGCCTGGAATTGGATTACGCCACGCCGCCGTGGGTTGCGGAGGCCGGGGGGAAGAAGTCGGTCATGCGAGGAGGAGGCCACGAGGGGGATGGGAAATTTTGCTCGCGCACTTCCTCAATGCTCGTGATTTCGCCACGTGTTTTAACACGGATCTCAAAACAGTTACCCAAACTAAGGATTTTTTTAGGGTTTTCCTACAGTCGCTATTTTAAAAGTTATATTAATATTAAACATAAATAAAGAGTAAGTATTGATTATTTATTATTTCATTTATTTTTAAACTTATATAATTTATATTAAAAGGAAATATATAGAAGCACGTCGTCTTTTTAAAGGAGAAGTGCACTTCCTTAGGGCTTGTTTGGAAACTCAAATCCCGGCCGGGATCCCAGCTAATTCCCAGGGATAGAAACCCACTGGGCAAGTTTCCCCGGGTCAGCAAGAAAACCATTTGGATGCCCATAGGAAAGGGATTTTTCGGCCAGAGTGGCGTTGTTTCCACGGGGAAAAATTCCTTGACTCTCCACATCGGGAAAAACTTCCATGTCGTGTCGCCCCTCCTCGCGCACGCCTCGATCTTCTTGCCTCACGACGACTCGCAGCCTCCGCCTCCCAACGACACTCGCGACCTCCGCCTCCATCGAATGTCTCTGCCTCCCTCTCTCGCGCTGTGAACCCTTCTAAATTCTTCCTTCGAAGCTCCCCGATTCCAATGCCCAATCTGTCGTTAAAATCGCAACTAGCGCATGTTTCCCCCGCACTAATCCCAATTTCTCGACTGTTGCTAGGGCCGCAGCCTCTGATTCTTGCCTTTCGCTGCTCCATTTCTTATAGGTTAGGTTTAATTTGGTTTGGTTTGTTTTGGTATTGGTGTTTCAGATTCTGTATTAGATTTGGTGCTTTACTTCTCCAAGATCAAGAACCAAAGTGTATGGTGCTTGTGAGTTCGGGTTACATTTTGGTTCTTGGTTTGTTGGTCTAGGGCCTGCCTGTAACTGTTCGACCAATTTCCTCACTCAAGTTAGTTAGATGCACCTTGTGTATGCTGGTAGCTAAATTGTAGGTTTCTATTCGTGTTTGGTTCCGAACTCTCATGTTGATTTGTTCTTGGCTACTTCACCAAGAATGGATTTCATTGTAACATTTGCCTTCTCTAGAATTTAGTTGCGGATTAACTAGTGTTACTCAATAGTCTCCCTTGCTATCTAATTTATCGCGGTTACTTCTTTCCTGATCAAGATCCGATCCATGGAGGGACTCGAGAATCTGTGAATGATCTACAATTGATTCTACACTTCTACAAGATGAGAAGATTCTTTTTTTCTTGGATCCTCCACAATAACGTGGGGAATGCCAATGGGACACCGGATGATGACAGCTAGAGTAAGAATAAGAAGACATTGGAGAAAGGTGAGGGCAATCCAAAGCAATGGCAGTTCAGTTCAATTCCCTAGCACAAGGATGTCTAGATCAAGAAGCCGTCGTGGAAAATCGAGAAATGAGGAATCGTCCAATTCAAGTAGTTCAGGAGATGCATGTCATTCTCATCCCTGACCACAAACAGTTGCAATGTCGATTACGAGTAAAAGTATGAATTTTTGGCGAGTCTTGACATGTGGTTTCTAGGTTGAGCGTTCCTACCTGTTTACATAAATTAGGTGTCTTTGTTTTGTTGCTTGGGTACTCTACTATTTATTCAATTCTGAAAACATACAAGGGCTGATGATTGGTTGGTGACTGCTACTGTTTTTACTGTTTACATGTTGGCAACATATCCGGTGCAACCCCCCTCCGTGAAACCACCGTGCAACTGAACTAAAAAAAGTTTCAAAAAATTCTGAAAAAAATCATGGATGTACATCTCAACTTACCCCACCTACATATAAAATTTCATGATCAAATTCATCCTATACTAGTAGTTACAAAAAAACAAATAGCAAAAATGAATAGTGATGAACAGTAAAAATCACTGTTCATGCTGAATTTGTCTTTTTGTAACTGCTAGTATAGGATGAATTTGATCATGAAATTTTATGTGTAGGTGGGGTAAGTTGAGATGTACATCCATGATTTTTTTCAGAATTTTTTGAAACTTTTTTTAGTTCAGTTGCACGGTGGTTTCACCGAGAGGGGTGATTGCACAGGATATTTTTCCTTACATGTTTGTCATATCATGATTTAGTGGAAATGTAGTAAATAATCATATGAGAGACGAAAAGATTTTTTTTTTTGTTACATACAATATGTGATTTGCTTAATTATGATGTTTTTTTTAATTTTACGTTTATTTTGAATTTTTTTTGTATGGCTGGGATTTTTATCCCTATCTTTTCCAAATAGCAATAGGGAATATTTTCGATGGGGAAATATTTTCCATGGGGAAGAAGGGGGATTCCATGTGCATTATAAAATCCCTCTAGAGATTTATTTCCCTGAGTTTTTATTTCCCTGAGTTTTTATTCCCCTTGCATCCAAACAAGCCCTTATGGTGTGCTCAGATCTCGGATTCTCGCTGAAATACGGCGCGATCGAACTCCTCTTGCTCGGAATTGCTCTTCCGGCCCACTAACTGAGCACTCTCATCTCTGATGGAGTGATGGGAATCCATTTGCTCATGACTCACATTCACGAATGCTCACACTTTGGGATGAAAACAGAATAGAAACCGTGGTAAATAGTTGTTTCGTTTTTATTTTTATATCTTTTATCACTAACGAAAATGAAATCGAAAATCTCGAAAACGGATACGAAACAAAAACGGATGCGGAACGAAATAGAGCGGATATAGAAACGAAAGTAGAAAATTCCACAAGAATTAAATGATCACAATATACATGACCATGAAAACAATATAACTCATTCCACCCCAAAGGTGGATAAAAGAACAATGTTATGATTACCAGTATCACTAGCAAGTTTTTTTCTCAAACTTGTGAGTTGAAGGCTCGCTATTCACTCCTAGATCAGACCATCATGTCCTCATCTATATCTTTATTATTCACATTCTCTTACTCTTCCAACTATAAAGATGTAACGCCATAAAATTTGCACCTTATTGTTCAATATTTATTTATGATTTTCTAGAATTTATAATTACCATTTTGCTATTTTTCAGATTTATATAATTAATTTATTCATGAAATTTGAAGCAAAAATTATGCTAGAAATAATTTTCCTAGGTTCAAAATGTTCTAAAGTATTTTTGAACTCTATTTGATATTTTCTATAAAGCCATTTGTATTTCTAAAATTATTTTAATTTGAAAATAAATGTAAATTTTCTATTCTCCTTTTTGGACCAAGTAGGCTAAGTTTTCGACGAAATTTCCGGTTTCACTTATATGAAATTTCCAATTCTGTTTTTGTTTTCGACAAAAATAGCTCTCTTGTTTCCGTTTCTAATAAAACAAATTTCTGCTTCTGTTTCTGTTTTCATTTCTATACCAATATTTTCTATTTACATCCCTACTCATAGCACTCATGACTCATGAGGCAATTAAGCAACATACGAGGTAGCAACTGGAAGCTAATCAAACTACGTGCATTCCAGTTTTGAGAGCCGCCGGGGGGCGGAGGTAACAGTGTTCTTTACTACGTTTGATGATCGACACACATCCATGAGGCGTGAACATATTCTCCATCCAAATTTACAAACTACCTCTTTTTGGCACAGATTAAATAGATAGAGAAAATAACTAGATTACTTCTAATTATTATCACTAAATACTATACTCAATACATGCATACAGAGAATACCACCTCTATCCCTGAATAGATGACATTTTATGATCTTGCACTTCACCAAAGCACATGTAGAAATGGCTAAATAATATTCTTCATTTATTGCTTTTGAATGGTTCTATTTCATAGTAATAGATACGATTGGGAATAATAAATAGTAGGAGTATCAAAAGAAAAAAAGCTAAAAGTTGTTTCGAAATTGTAGAATGATATGTATTAGGAAAAATTTTAAAGCCAGAATGACATATATTCAGGAACGAAAAGAATATAAAGTAAAGTTGGATATTTATTAAGGATATAGGGGGAACATCACACTCATTTTATATTAAAAAGTGAAATATGCTCTATATTCACAGACAAGAATATTAAAAAAATACAACATAAACATAATCGAAGGGAGTGGTATTCTGCTACTATAGTACGGTTTTAAACCATGGAATTAACGCAACGCAAATCTCGAGAGGCAGTACCTAGGTACTTCTGAATGCAAATAGACCAAATCAAGCGAAAGCTGGCGGCGCAAGCGCGCGGCAGAGTAGCCTGCCGAGTGGGTGAGGAACTATGGATGGATGGCCTTGCCTCGACGGTGCCGTCGTGCTGCTAAGGCGGTGGGGAGAGCCAGCTACTAGATCGGCGGCAGCGATGGTCGAACAGAGGAAGCCTAGAAAAGAGAAAGGGGTGGGAGGGGGGGTTTGGTAATGTCTTGACTGAAAGATTTTCTTAACATTGACAGACGCTGGTGAGGTGGCGGCCTCCAGGGCATAGACCCCCGCTAGCGGTGTAGAGGTCGAGGTTGCCGTAGATGTCTATGTCGCCGCTCAGAATCTGCTCTGTCTCCGCCACCCGGCAAAGGCAGTGGCGGATGTCGACCGAGGGCACCACAGCCTCACAATACGGCACGGTGAGGTTATTGGGCGCGCATAGTAGCACTCCACCTGGCTAGCGAGGATTGCACGACAAGGATGTCGTGTCCCCAGGCTGCGCCTCGACGGTGGGAGCGCCCATGCCTTCGCAGGCGGCGGCGAGGTGGAAGGCTCGCAGGCGGCCGCAACCTTCGCAGGCGGCGTAGAACTCGACAAGTTTCGTGGCATTGAATCCGGCAACGATGAGTGGCATGCATCTCGGCGGCCACACGGAATGATGAGTGGCGAGGACGCAGCCGCGGAGGTCAACGGAGGCCACCACCGGCAACGCAGCACCGTGCGGTGGCCACCTCGGGCACGCAGTAGAGTGCCACCTGGGTGGCGAGACTTGAGGGATCGCACAACGACGATGCTGTTGTGTCCCCTGTCTGCGCCCCGACGGTGGCCGCGGTCGCGTGGAAGCCGAGTAGCAGGAGAAGATTGGCGGGCTCCATTAGTGTGGCGGGGGTCTCGTAGGGAGCTATGGGGTTATTTTTTAAAAAAAAAAAAGCGGCAAAGCTTTACCATTCATTGAATCAGATAAGAAAATAGGTTCTTACAAAGAATCTAAGACAGAGAGTCACATAATAAGAGGTATAGATACTCTTAGGGAGAAAAAACTCTACGTCTCGCACTAGAGAAATTTGCTGAAAATTTTGCTAATTTCCTTTTTTTACTACTGCATGTTCATGTCATTCTTTTACTTTTACCAAAGAGTTGCCAGGAAAGATTTAGCAACTGTCTTGAAACTCAATATTTGCCCATATTTGTCAGAAAACTGCACTCGCGGCATCATTTTGCCCGGATGAAGCTCTTCCGTGCTTGGTCCTGTCAAACATTTTCTCCTCTGAAGCTTACATAATAGCTCTGGCATCCAATCACTTGCCAACGGCCTTCATTCTCTGCTCTCCCATGGGTGACCTGTTTTCATATTTTAGAGAAACTGAAGCCAGGTTCCTGGTAATTGTCTTCCCTGTTCATTCTTGCATGCATCGGGTTCTTTTCCCTGCCTCCCTTCCAAAACCTTTTCCTTCTGTCTGTACCTCCCTGCGGTTTGGCCCTGACATTGAGCAAGCCCTTTGGCAAAATTAAGGAAATGTTTCCGCACATTGAGGCCAGCCTTCTAGCTGATGGCTGCTTGAGCGTCAGCTTGCTGTTGACTCTGCGGTCCCATCGGAATAGCCATATTTCGAGTGCATGCGTCCTGCGTGATGTCATAAAAGATGGACTGGATAGATTGGTATGAACTGTCGAAAATTCTTGAGTTCCTCTCCCTGCATAAATTCCAGAAGGTGGAGATAAGAGTGCCATTAAAGTGTTTGCGGCAGTGTGTTGGCACCTTTTCTGGACAATACTCCACCAAAGCGAAACCTTTGTCCTTGGTTGGGGGTATCGGAGGGTCTAAGCGTAACCATAAGATAACCTTACTCCAAATCTGTTTAGCCAAGGGGCATAAAAGGAGAAGGTGCGTTGCTCGGAGCTAGGAGGTTATGTAGGCCAATCTCTCTGCTCCATGCTCGCCCTATGCAGAGCAGAGATTGCCAGGCTGATGGATGGAATGGCACACCTGTCAATGCCCTTCCCCCTATTCCTTTTCCCCTCAGCATGAGATCACTACCGTGATAGCCTCCGCCTCCCCTTTCCTTTGTTGCGCTAGAGCTCTCATGACCCTCTCACCCCGACCACCAGGGGACCTTCACCACGTTGCTGCTGTTTCCTTGCTGCGGTAGCCACTACGCCCTCCCCAACCTTGCCACGGCACAACACACCCTGCCGCCTGTCGAACTTACGCTATGACCATGGTCAAGCCATCCCGTCTTGCCTACCGCCTACACCGAGCTAAGCACCTGCCTTGTCGAAAGACTATGTCATGTGCTACTACACTGTCATCACCTCTGAGCTGACGTGAGCGCCATTTACGCCAGAAGCTACAAGGTACCCCGCACCATGTCATCTTCCCCTTGGTTGAGAATCATGCTTCACACCGAGTCTCCTCTCCTCGAACCTACTTAAGCCTCACCCTGGACACATCAAGTTTCCCCGTGCTCTCTGTTCCCTCTTGACCAACTATTGCACCATTAAAGCTCCGAGGAGCTCCGTGAGTAGAGAGCGCAAGGCGAACTCAATTGAGCTGTCCAGGTAAGCTATTTTCAAATTCCTCTTACCAAGAGCACCTATAGCCCTCATTGATCACTTCTTGTTGCTTGGTTTCAACTCTGATAGCCTGAAGCCCTGCTGCCGCTGCAGGCTTCTTCCCTAAGTTCGACGCTCATTTCTAGAGCCCTCCAGCCAACTTCCGCCGCCCCTAGCTACAAAAATGAAACTGTAGAGCCCCATGGATTGTTTCCCCTTGCTTACCCGAGCATAAGCACCCTTTATCTCCCTTCATGCGTAATCGTAGCTACCTCCGCTGCTCTTCCTAGCCGCCGACCATCTCCGACAGTCGTCGACTGCCACCAAGACCTCTCCTGGGTCCCCCTCACTCTTCTGGAGCTAGCTGTATTGCCCTTCCTCAACAAGAACCACCGTTCGCCACTGGTGAGCTCCCTTGCGCCCAGCTCTACTACGTCTCACTAACAAGTGGTCCACCCCTGTCAAGCTCTTCCTCTCTCTCTCTCTCTTAGTCTCTGCTGGGTGGGTCCCCCATGTTAGGATCTCCATTAGAAATCTAATTAGACCTGGTTTTAATTAATGAGTCGCTAACATCTTGGTCCCGCCTATCGGATTCCCTGTTAAAATCTAATTAGAACTTGTTTAAGTTAATGAGTCTATGACAAGTGGGCCCCGATTAGATTAAAAGTTTATTTGAATCGTTATTTATGGGGTAATTCACTAGGATGTGGGTCCCAATTGTCAGTGACGGGAAATAATCAAAAAATCGAGAAAATCTGAGAAAAAGACAATTATATATTCACTCTGAGGAGGTTTATTTTTCTATTTTTGGGTATTTTTAGTGCACATAAGATTCAAATACTTATAACTTTTGCAAATTAAGTCTAAATTGAGTCAAACCAGTTCTTAAATTCATATAAAATCATGAACTTTCTGATTCTACAAAAATATTTAAAATTTGACCACTATTTAAAATTTAAATTCATAGTAAAGTCAAAATTCATAGTGTAGATTTTTTGCAAACTGACTCCAATGTGGATGAAATAATTTTTTAAAAACTTCTAAGATCATAATATTCCTAATTATGTAAAAGTATTTGAAGTTAGACTTAGTTTGAACTGAGCCCCTATTTATGTTAGTTTTCAATACATTCAAAATGCAAATAATGATAACTATAGTAAATAACCTCCAAAATCATGAAACCTGCTCCTAAACTCTTGTTAAATCATGTACCTTCTGTTGTGTGATAGTAACTGGAATTGCAAATTGTATGGATTAAAATTATATTTAAAGATGACTTGTGGCACTTTTGTTATTAAAAATCCATAACCTACATAAATAAACTTCAAAATTTGCAAGGTCGACTTCTAAATTTTTTTCTAAAATATGACCTCTCGTTGTTGCACTAATATTTTGGTTTCAATTTTATTTGGATTCTTTGCTTCTTATAACTATTTAATGAACAACACATAGAAACCAACACTTTGGACACACTTGTCGTCGACTCCGACTTTGTCACTAAGACCAATGAGTAAGGCAAGTACCCCTTTTAATCATGTTGATCCTAATATTTCACTTAACTTAAGTTGTTTTCATCAACTTATGTATGCATGCTTTTAATTTTGGTAAAATTTGCTATATTGTGGGTATTGGTAGATGTAACCGTCATTTAATGGAACTTTCTTAATAAATACGTACATGTTATCCTTGGAAACTATAAGTTAAGGGGATTAGACAATATCTACTGTGACAAGGTATATCCGAGTAGTAAAAGCAATTGCTTAGATATGCTTTAGTCTTGGGCGAATATATGGTTGGATATGCCATTTGTTCAAAAAATAGAAAATTTGGACATATTGAGAGGATAATGTTTTCTAGTATTTTAGTTTAAAAAATCATAATAAAGCTATGGTTTGATGCAGGCGAGTAATATTTATACTATGGCCCTGTTTGGGAGAGCTCCAGATCCCAGCTCTAGCTCAGAGCTGAAACTTATAGGCTAAAATAAAGTGAATTAAGTTTATATTTTTAGTCTAAAATATAAACAAGATAATCTACCTAAACACTTTTAATGTACCCACAGCTCCAGCTCCACAAATTTCTGGAGCTAGAAATACCCTACTCCACCAACTCCACAGATTTTGGTGGAACTGGAGCTGTCCCAAACACCCCCTATGTAGTGCATGGAACTTATATGTAGTGTAGGGGGAGTGTTTTCACTTGAGTCGGATTAAAAATCGAACGTAGTGTTGTATAATCCAAGATATTCATTGCAACCATAAGCGCTAGTATAGGATGGCCTTGACTGATTAAGTTATTTGGGTCTAGCTTTGCACATTGGAAGATTATAGTATTACAGGCAATCTAAGTAGGTTTGCTCGAAGGGGTGCTCTCATCAAGGAGTTAGGAATAATCCATGCCGATATAACGATGTATGTCTTTCTATGGGTAGAAGTGCGGACGCAAAAGGGATGGATTGTTGAGAGTAAAATGATTGTACAAATATCTTTCGTCACCACAGTAAGGGTTTGTCATCACCAGGCTAGTGTAGAGTTAGGCCTAGGTGACGAGGACTGGGAGTCCCTAGACCGGCCGGCGCACGGTCAACGGATCCCCCGAGCTCGGGTGGCCCCCGGCCACGACTTGGGCGCGTGCCGAGGCGCTCGACCTAGAGCGCGCTGGACCCGAGCACGGCCCCGCTCGACCTAGAGCGCGCTGGACTCGAGCACGCCCCCTGTAACATTCCAATTTTTCAATTTTCCGAATTTGAAATTCAAAATCCGAACTCGTGAAATTTTTCTCGAATTAATTTTAGCTTAAAGTGAATTTTAAAGTCAACAAGGATTTAATTTGAATAATTTATAACTCAAATTAATTAATTGTTATTTTATTTGGGTTCCTTGTGATTTATTTGATTTTTACGTATTTTTGGAGATTTTTCAGGATGTATTTGCTATTTATTTGAATTTATTGGATTTATTCGGATTTTTCTGGTATTTTAATTAAATCGGAAAACATTTTGAATCTCATTTCCTCTCCGGGCCGAATCACTGTTCATTAAAATCGGCTGTTCCTATTCCACCGCCGGCCCAAATTTCCGCTCGGCCCATCCCGCATAAAATCCTAACCCTAAACCTAGGTCAGTCCTCAGCCGCTGATCGCTGATCCAAAGGCCAGCAATCTCGCCGTCACTCAACACAGCGCCGCCACTCACAAAACCCTAAACCTAACCCTAATCGGCCCTAGCCTCCAGCCGTTCGATCCCGATCCTGCGGTAGCCGAGAAGCCACGTCGCCAAGAGATGCGCCACGCAAGACAAGAAAGCCGCCCGACCAACCTAGGTTTCGACCGCTTCACGCCTCCGAGACTATTTAAGCGCGCCGACCATCCCGAGGTTCACCACCTCGCCGCCCATTTCCCTATCTCTCACCGGTTTGACGCCGTCGGCGTGCCGCAAGGACTTCGCCGAGGCGCCGCTCGAACCGAGCCATTTCGCCGCTTCTTTCTCTTTATCCGGAGAGCCTCGTCGCATATTTTGGTTCCGTTGAGTTAAATCGCGTCATCCACTTCCCGCTTTGCTAACTCTTCCGCTCGATCTGGTGTTACTTCGCGTTTGCACATCGTCTTCTCGACTCGAGCGCTTTGCGCCGCCACTTTGCCGTCGAACGCTTCGCCTCATCGTTGGCCGTCGACCTGACAAGAACGGCCGGATCTTCGCCGCCGCGGTGTCGGTAAGTCTGAACGGTAGCGCCTTACCAACCACCGTGTGTCATTCCTACGTAGATGCCATGTCGCGCCATGTGTAGCACATGTAGGCGCCACCCGCCTATCCTCGCCACGCACACGCCATATACACGCCACGTCGCCACCACGGTACACATCGAACCACGTGGTCGTTACGTCAAAACCATATCACCGCCACCGAAGCGCCAGATCCATGTGGCCGCCTCGTCGGCGCCACGCCATCGCCCAAATCACGCCTCGTCACGCCATGTGTACCCACGTATGAGCCACGCGTCCGCCACGTCCGCCACGTCCGCGCCACCTCACTCCTGACACACCGTGAACAGTGAGACTGCCGCATGGACCCCGCATGCCAGCGACACGGATTTTTTTCGTTAAATCGCTGATAAACCCGAGAAAAATCCGAATATTCAACCAATCACAGCGCGACACGTGTCACCTTCTGTTTATATTCCGATTTTCTCTCCCGAGAAACTTCGGAAGGCCCGTTCTCCTCCGTTCGAACTCCGATTCGAACGATTCAAATTTCTAAATTCATATAAAATCAAGATCTATCTGTTTGTGTCATTTTTATGAATTTTTGGATTTTATTTATTTCTGTTTTATTTATTTCTTGCCTCGATTTGCGTGTTTCGCGTATAGACAACGCGCCGGTTGAGCGAGAGGAGCATCCAACGGAGATAGCAGCAGCGGAAGAGAGTGACGGCAAGTCTCCTTGACCATTTTGAACCCAAATTTATGAAATGCTATTTTGTTTTTAAATTATTGCATGCTATTTGAATTATGAATTGTATTTTAAATGTCATTTTTTAATGCTTAGATAAATGCCAAATTGTTATAACCACATTGATATTCATGTTGACAACCATTGACACCCTAGGAAAACTAATTACTGTAATTAATGGTAAACATTTTACTATGGGAACGGTAGAAAATGCTTAGCCATGCTTAATCACGTCGGTACCTTACCATTCTGGAAATGCTTTCATATTTGATTCAAAATGAATTGTGGAAATTATGGCAATTGATGTTGCTGGTATTAATTTGAAAATAAAAGTGAAAAATGGTTTAGACCGGGGCGGATGGTTGAATGGTGGGTGCGGGACGCACAAAATTTTTGGAATGTGATTGTCCGCCCTAGTCAATTAAGGACCGATCGTGTGGACACCATGGGCCATGCTATATAGTACAACCACATGTCTATATGGGTACGACCTGGCTAAGTAATTTGCATGTATCGTTATTTGACTTCACCATTTGGGTTGTGCGGTTTGCCGGGACGGTACTTGCAAGGCGCAAGAGGGGCTTCTGGACTTGGCGGAGGTAGCCCTACCAGAGGTGGAACCTTAGCGGGTGAAGTCGGTAGCGTATATGCATTGTAAAGGCCTTGTCATGATCTCCCTACCGGCACACCAAAGGAAGTGTGTCAATAGCTTGGCGAAAAGGGTTGATCATGTCGTGTGGGTAAAGTGTACCAGCTCTGCAGAGTCTTAAAAACTACTTGAGTAGCCGTGCCTACGGATAAGAACAAGCGTGGGCAGCTTTCACATAGTAGATTTTCTGGGTTTTGGTTTTAAAATGGAAAATGATGGATTTGGTTTAAAATGAAAAATGTGGTTGGGAATCCGTGAGCAGTTGGAGCTCCGGATTTAGTTTGGCTAGAGTCAACCGGTAGTTGGAACACGGAAAATTGTTATACTTCAAGTTTAATTATTTATGCTAATTACATTTTGTTAAATCTTTGCTTTATGAAATTATTACTTGTATTTAAATTTCAATTTCGCTTTATGCAAATGAACCCTATATGCTTCCTTTGTTTAAGCCTTGCATTTAGTTAATTGCATTATGTTTCCAAGACTTGCGAGTATGTTGCATACTCACCTCGCTTTTTATTTGGGGTGCTTATTCCATAAAGCGATGATGGGAGAAGGGTGAACAAAGAGTCTGTGATCCACCGTTCGACATTTGTGCTGGAGACTATGAAGAGGAGGACGACTCGTTCTTCTAGGGAGCGCACCCCAGTCGGTTGCTGTGGGCTAAGCCGATTGGCTCTTTTTGTTCTACATTTTATTGCTACTTTTACACTTGGTAGTAAGGCTTCATACTTGTAATAATTTGATGATGTTGTTACACTCTTTTGCTTATCTTGTTATGAACTTTATGATATGTACGTGTTATCATCCTTTGATATCTTGTGCGCTAGTTGTTCTGGACTAGCGGTTGAAACACGGAGGTTCGGATTTGTAAATCCGGGTCTCCACAGAGGTGGTATCAGAGCCATATCGACTGTAGGTCGCAACCCTAGTTAGAATGGTCGTTAGAATTTCAAAATTATTTTCTAAATCAAACCAACGAAATTGAATTTAGAAGTTAGTCTCCTCTCACCTTATTCTTAGGTTCTTACTTCTTCCCTTTTCTGAAAATTATTTTGAAATTTAAATTTGATCTTATCTCCGGAAATATCCCTAAGTTTACGGTCTTCTGCAAGAATTCCAAATGAAGAAGATGACGTTCGAGATTTTACTTCATGAAGAGACAACATCACCCAACAGAAAAAGGCGGAAGATTAGAATATATTAGGACCTACCATAAGATAAACACCCTTACATGTAGCATATTATTCCGCTCTAGTTATATAGAGCAATTTACATTGTCGTTATGTTTCGCTACTTGAAATTGGTTTTTATCCTGAATGCTAGGACTAATTTATGTGTAAACTTAACCTCTTGGTTAAAGTTCCACAATAAGTTGTCCTTATGTGTGAATATGGAAAATTTAACCTATAGGATAACTAAGAAGTTATAAAATAGTTTATCTCTTATCTCTATTAAATTTCCACAAAGTTATCTTCTTTTCATAGAACTTCTGACCAGTGCAACCATTATGGTCATCAACCTTTCTTAAAATAAAACCTCAATGAGATTAATAATACGGTCTCCATTACTACTCTTAGCTTTGCTTGAGATCACACCATTCATATATAAACCAAGTTAAGATCTTACCTCATTAGCAACACCAAACTAGCTTATGCTGCTTTAGGCTAGTTGAAACCTAATGATCCAATAATAATTTCTAATCATGTTTTAAAACTCACCTCGCTGCTTATCTAGATTATATACCATAAAAATGAGCTAGAACCAGAAAAGTTTTGTACTTCTGAATGGAAAGCTTCGAATGGTTGTTTAAATGAAAACTGGAAGAATTGAAAGTCCTATTTTTCTAAAAGAAATATAAAGAGAGTTACATCAGTTATACATATACTCTTTTCTAATCTATAGAATTTAGTTTCCTTATTTATGTACTCGTCCCCCTTGTGTAGAATTTTCTTTCTTCACTCTTAAGTCATCTCTTTTAGAAGTATTTCTTTTCTTATTCTTTTTGCGAAATGAAAACCACAAACAAATCTTTTGAAAAGAATTCTGGTAACAAGTCAGCAATATCATGACGTCTGTATCAGCAACTTCAAGAAGATGGGAATAGCGAAGCATCACAACCTCTTCGACTTCATAGAAGCCTTGGAAGACTAACACAACAAGTGGTGCAAAAATTAAAAGAAACTCGTTGCCGAATAGCCTACAATAAAAGCTAGCATTTTGTGTGAGCTACATATTATTCTAGCGATATAGTAAACCTCTTATGCAGAAATATATATGATTCGGCAAGTAGAAGATAAACCATAGATACCCTTCCTACATACTAAGCAAAATGTATACATATTGTTTATGTGTTATTGAAATTTTGTTGTAAATCTTTTGTATTGTTTTCGGGTTACTCTCGTGAATGTTAAACCACTAGGTTGAAATTTACGATGTGCTAACCCTACCTAATAAGAAAAATTTAATTAAGGAAATTTTTAAAGAACGAAACGTTGCCTTATAACCCAAGCCAAAAACTACTTAATCTGCATAGAAACCTTTCCTAAAATAAGATTTTAAAAGAACGAATTGTTGCCGTGTAACCCAATAGAATTCCATTTAAGTAGCTTTACTCTAATAAATATTGTTGCAGGATGTCTGCGACACAATTCATTAATACGTCTACTAAAGTAATGAGTAATAAAAAAAATTTAGCCTTTATAATTGACCTTCAGTCCTCCCCAAATAACTCTGGTTGAGATGCAACCTTTCATTCATCTCAAATATTTTAACGTACTCTATATCTCTATTTAAATTAGCTTATTCTTACTAATGATTCTCGGTGTAAACTACTAACACTCCTCATCTAATTCGTGAAACCCCGCAAGACACTCCACTGCCAAGAAATGATAATCCTACCATAGTTCAACCAAATTCGTTGTATTTAGCTAGGGCACTTCCTTTCCCCATAGCAATCGTCATAACTCTCCACTTTCTCAATGTTCATAAAAAAATGTGTTAGAATCTGTAACCATGGTGTAAATGCTCACCGTAATTGAACAAATCACCAAATGCACACCTTTCTGTTCTAAAAACTCGCACAAGATATTTCTAATATTGGTGTAGCTTCTTTCAGAAAAGGAAATGGTTTAAACTAGAAACCTACTTCTATATCTTAATTGATACCTACACATTGTTCTTTGAAGTATTGTCAACCCAGTCAGTCCGAAGTTCGTGCTTGCACTCGCTATGGAGAAATAGGTCATGTTGTTGATGAGAGTGCAATCAATTGCTTCGGCTGGAAAGGAAATCATTCTCCTAGAAAATATCCTGTAAGCAATATCGCTTGTTACCCTTGTGAATGTCAAGATTATTGTCTAGTTCAATGCCCTTGAACTGATAGTCGCCAATACAATTTTGCTCAAGAGTTGGTGATCAAAAGAGGAAGAAAACCAGACACACAAGAAATATCACTTAAGGAATTATAGAAATAACACTTGATCCTAACTACATTCACTAAGAAAGTAGTAAATGGTAATCTCCAATGGCATGTTCCTTGTCTGATAAAGAAAGTCATTAGGCTAAAGAGTGTTCTGGGAAACAACAAATTGAAATTCACAAGATAATATTAAGTATACAAATAACTGAACATGACATCATGAGAAAAGCGTGAATGCTTCAACTGTCACGAAAAGCACCAAATTCCTAAACAATGTCCACAAGCTGCACAAATATCTCCTATAGTCGTAAACATACCAAGAATTTCAGCAGTCAAGTTTATAACTCCAAGAATAGAAGAAATAAAAATCTGAAGCAGTTCACCCGAAGAAGCAGATAAAGAAAAGGGCGATTGAACGAAGATGCTTGTCCTAGAAGAATTCTGCTCAACTTTATCCTCAATCTCAATTGTCATCTATTCATCTTTCTAATAACACCAATGAATAATTGTCTGGTACAAAAATATATATATATATATCGGAAAGTCAATATTATTTGCCTTTGGTATGAAAAACAAAAGTATTATGCCAACTGTTGCCTAAAGCAAGAAGCAAACGCCACCTCATTCTCAACCCCGACAAGCTACGCAACATTCTCTAAGGCAACCTCAAGAATTTGAAGACAAACACTTCCTTAGACATATATCAATCCAACTCAAAATGTTAATCCAATCATTCGTGGCATTCACCTACAGCATGAATTCGCGAAAGAAGTTTATGACCTGCCAGGCGTAGTGCTAGGTATGATGCTTATGTATTTGAACCTTACCAGGGTATGAGTTTAATTTTAAGATCAACTCTTTGATCCTAGTCACTTCCTGATCATCTATTTTATATCATTAGCAAACAACCTTTCTGATGTTTCAAATAAAATGGGTAATGTCACTTGTATCAACCGAGAAGAACTTGAATACTTCGCCAACACCTACCCAAGAAGAATTTTACTTCACCTCGACAAGGAAAACATCAACAATTTCTAAGCTATCTCAAAGATCTAGAAAACATCAAGTGTTTAGAACAACCCCTGCCTCGATATCAGGCTCTGAACGTAAACATCTTTCTTATGTGATTGTACCCAGCACTTGTTGTGGTATTGAGTACGTCCCTTGTGTATTCAATTCCTGCAATCAAACTTTTGAGTCTATACCTTTTATTCCTTCATAGTTTTTAAAACCAAAGAAAAAGAAAACCCTTTGTTTACCAAAGTGAGCAAACAAGTTAAATCACCATGAATCATCTTATAATCCTCTTACCTCAACCCAATACTTGAATTATCTATACATGTTTTTCAATTTAAAGTCAACTCGAAATGACATTTATTCTCAGCTCATTTCGTCAGCTAATGTTGAATTATACAGATCAACCATTGTATTCAAATACCTTTCTTGACATTAAACATTCAGTTTTCCCCAAATGAGAGTAATGACAATGCATCTTTTCTTTCACCTCAAATATTCTAATCATACCACATACCACTATATAAATTAGATTATTAACAATACTAGTTATTTAAACAAAAGAGACATGTAGAAAGTATTAGTATCTCTCATCCTTACCTAAAATTAAAATAGAAGGCTTCTCTATTTCTCGCACATCAACTAGGAATCACAAGGCGAAAGTCGATTGGAGCAATCATCCAAGAAGAAGCCACACGGGAGCGAGGAGGATCTTGACGGACTACCCCAACCTTTTTCCTGGTAGTTCCAAATCTGGTCGAGATTTCTTGTTAGGGGGGGGAGGTTTGTAACATTCCAATTTTTCAATTTTTCGAATTTGAAATTCAAAATCCGAACTCGTGAAATTTTTCTCGAATTAATTTTAGCTTAAAGTGAATTTTAAAGTCAACAAGGATTTAATTTGAATAATTTATAACTCAAATTAATTAATTGTTATTTTATTTGGGTTCCTTGTGATTTATTTGATTTTTCTGTATTTTTGGAGATTTTTCCGGATGTATTTGCTATTTATTTGAATTTATTGGATTTATTCGGATTTTTCTGGTATTTTAATTAAATCGGAAAACATTTTGAATCTCATTTCCTCTCCGGGCCGAATCACTGTTCATTCCGTCGGCCCGTTCCTATTCCACACCGGCCCAAATTTCCGCTCGGCCCATCCCGCATAAAATCCTAACCCTAAACCTAGGTCAGTCCTCAGCCGCTGATCGCTGATCCAAAGGCCAGCAATCTCGCCGTCACTCAACACAGCGCCGCCACTCACAAAACCCTAAACCTAACCCTAATCGGCCCTAGCCTCCAGCCGTTCGATCCCGATCCTGCGGTAGCCGAGAAGCCACGTCGCCAAGAGATGCGCCGCCGGCCGCACAGTAAAGCCGCCCGACCAACCTAGGTTTCCGCACCGTTTCACGCCTCCCGAGACTATTTAAGGGCGCGCCGACCCTGTCCTGAGGTTCACCACCTCGCGCCGCCCATTTCCCCCTATCTCTCACCGGCTGGGACGCCGTCGCGTGCCCGCAAGGACTCGCCGGAGTGCGCCGTTCGAACCGAGCCATTTCGCCGCTTCTTTCTCTTTATCCGGAGAGCCTCCGCCGCATATTTTGGTTCCGTTGAGTTCGTCGCGTCATCCACTTCCCGTTTTGCTAACTCTTCCGCTCGATCTGGTGTTACTTCGCCGTTTGCACATCGTCTTCTCCAGCTCCGAGCGCCTTGCGCCGCCACTTTGCCGTCGAACGCTCGCCCTCATCGTTGGCCGTCGATCTGCACAGCAACGGCCCGGATCTTCGCCGCACGGTGTCGGTAAGTCCTGAACCAGCGCGCCTTACCAACCGCTGTGTCATTCCTACGTAGATGCCATGTCACTGCCATGTGTAGCACATGTAGGCGCCACCTCTGCCTATCCTCGCCACGTACACGCCATATACACGCCACGTCGCCACCACAAGACACATCGAACCACGTGGTCGTTTGCCGAGCCATATCACCGCCACCGTGCCAGAGATCCATGTGGCCGCCTCGTCGGCGCCCGTCCATCGCCCGTCACGCCTCGTCACGCCATGTGTACCCACGTATGAGCCACGCGTCCGCCACGTCCGCCACGTCCGCGCCACCTCACTCCTGACACACCGTGAATAGTGAGACTGCCGCATGGACCCCGCATGCCAGCGACACGGATTTTTTTCGTTAAATCGCTGATAAACCCGAAAAATCCGAATATTCAACCAATCACAGCGCGACACGTGTCACCTACATTTATATTCGATTTTCTCTCCAGAAACTTCGGAAGGCCCGTTCTCCTCCGTTCGAACTCCGATTCGAACGATTCAAATTTCTAAATTCATATAAAATCAAGATCTATCTGTTTGTGTCATTTTTATGAATTTTTGGATTTTATTTATTTCTGTTTTATTTATTTCTTGCCTCGATTTGCGTGTTTCGCGTGTAGACAACGCAGCGGTTGAGCGAGAAGAGCATCCAGCGGAGGTAGCAGCAGCGGAAGAGAGTGACGGCAAGTCTCCTTGACCATTTTGAACCCAAATTTATGAAATGCTATTTTGTTTTTAAATTATTGCATGCTATTTGAATTATGAATTGTATTTTAAATGTCATTTTTAATGCTTAGATAAATGCCAAATTGTTATAACCACATTGATATTCATGTTGACAACCATTGACACCCTAGGAAAACTAATTACTGTAATTAATGGTAAACATTTTACTATGGGAGCAGTGAAAATGCTTAGCCATGCTTAATCACGTCGGTACCTTACCATTCTGGAAATGCTTTCATATTTGATTCAAAATGAATTGTGGAAATTATGGCAATTGATGTTGCTGGTATTAATTTGAAAATAAAAGTGAAAAATGGTTTAGACCGGGGCCGATGGTTGAATGGTGGGTGCGGGACGCACAAAATTTTTGGAATGTGATTGTCCGCCCTAGTCAATTAAGGACCGATCGTGTGGACACCATGGGCCATGCTATCTGATACAACCACATGTCTATATGGGTACGACTGGCTAAGTAATTTGCATGTATCGTTATTTGACTTCGCCATTTGGGTTGTGCGGTTTGCCGGGACGGTACTTGCAAGGCGCAAGAGGGGGCTTCTGGACTGGGCGGAGGTATCCCTACCAGCGGTGGAACCTTAGCGGGTGAAGTCGGTAGCGGTATATGCATTGTAAAGGCCTTGTCATGATCTCCCTGCCGGCACACCAAAGGAAGTGTGTCAATAGCTTGGCGAAAAGGGTTGATCATGTCGTGTGGGTAAAGTGTACCACTCTGCAGAGTCTTAAAACTACTTGAGTAGCCGTGCTTACGGATAAGGGCAAGCATGGGCAGCTTTCACATAGTAGATTTTTCGGTTTTGGTTTTAAAATGGAAAATGATGGATTTGGTTTAAAATGAAAAATGTGGTTGGGAATCCGTGAGCGGCTGGAGCTCCCGGATTTAGTTTGGCGGCTAGAGCCAACCAGGTAGTTGGAACCTGGAAAATTGTTATACTTCAAGTTTAATTATTTATGCTAATTACATTTTGTTAAATGCTGCTTTATGAAATTATTACTTGTATTTAAATTTCAATTTCGCTTTATGCAAATGAACCCTATATGCTTCCTTTGTTTAAGCCTTGCATTTAGTTAATTGCATTATGTTTCCAAGACTTGCGAGTATGTTGCATACTCACCCTCGCTTTTTATTATTGAGGTGCTTATTCCATAAAGAGATGATGGGAGAAGGGTGAACAAAGAGTCATGATCCACCGTTCGACATTTGTTGGAGACTATGAAGAGGAGGACGACTCGTTCTTCTAGGAGCGCACCTAGTCGGTTACTGTGGGCTAGCCGATTGGCTCTTTTTGTTCTACATTTCATTGCTACTTTTACACTTGGTAGTAAGGCTTCATACTTGTAATAATGTGATGATGTTGTTACACTCTTTTGCTTATCTTGTTATGAACTTTATGATATGTACGTGTTATCATCATTTGTATCTTTGTGTCGCTTAGCTGTTCACAGACTAGCGGATGAAACCACAGGAGGTTGGTTGGTAATCCGGGTCTTCCACACACCGCTTCGACCTCGAGCTCGGGCGAACCCTCGTCGAGCCGTAGTCCATCCTTGGATTTCGGATCAAGCATTTGACCGGCGGTTGCCCAAAGCGCGGTCGTGGAAGCAGAGCAGTCGCAGCAACAAGTTCGGAGCGATTCTTGCCGATCCTCAACGTGCATGAAGGCCACTTCCGAGAATCTCTCGTCCTATTGCGTGCGAAGGGGTTTAAAGACCAAGGATGCGCAGACTTCGGATGAGAGAAGACAACGCACAACACGCCATAGCTCGAGCTTAGACACGCCATTGTTAACACTTGAGTCATAACACATCCTTGTACTCAAAATAGCTAAGAAAAGCGCCGCAAGGCGGCCGGAGTAAGCTATTACCTCCACAGGCTCGAACCAATATAAATCTCGGTCTCCGCTTCGTTGTCGTCTTGCTCGACCATAACCACGTCTACACTTTTCCTCCGTCTCGGCGAAGTGTCGCTCGGGTCCCGTATCACACCGACCCCTCATCCCATTTCTTGCGGTCGGCGATCCCGATCGTCGACAGCTGGCGCCCACCGTGGGGCCCGATTGCTTCGCTTATTCGCAGGAACGACACCAAGAATCCGGGAGCATGGCGCACTTCATCGACGGACTTTCCTCAAGCATGGATTCGGGCACGGACTCCGACTCCGTGTCCCTGTTTTCGCCTTCGCCACCGCCACTCGAGCGTCACGTTCTGATGGCGGACGGCCAAGGCGCGGAGGGAAATGCGGATGACCGTGATCCGTAGACCCCTGAAGACGCCCGCCGAATGGTGCATGTCGCCATTAACCAAGCCATAACCGCCCGCGTGAAGGATCGAGAGAGGCGGCCGCGTCTTCGACCGCCGGACTTCCTCCCACGAGGCGCCTCCGCGCTTATCGCCGGGTCATGGTGACCCGATAAGGCAAAGTCGGAGCTCTTTGGCGAGCCACGGCGAAGAGCTCGTCGGCTATGACCGAAGTCGTACCTCCGCGACATCGAAGTCGGCACTTTCGGGACCCGATCGAGCGATGGCGGCAACGTCGCCGCGTATCCGCGCGACCGCCGGACGCCTCGTAGCAGAGCTAGCCCGGCGGCGGGCTCGGGACGGGCTTTAACACGACGCAGCGCCGGCGTCCTGCGGGCACCGTACCAAGCAGGGCCAGGCCCGAGCCAAGCCACACAAACTCCGAGTCGACCGGCAGCAGGTCTGCGGACCTCTCCCCGGACGTTCCGCCCAGGCGCCGCAGGGTCCAGGACCGCCTGCGTTACCTACCAGGTGATTCCCGTGCCCGGCACCGTGGTCGTTCCCGCCGAAGGTCGGGCCGCCGAGGCAGCCTCGACTCCGAATCCGGCAGCAGCAGGGACCTTGTCGGTGATGACCACACCCGGCGCGCACCTGTCCCGGCCTATGGCTGCATGGCGTACTCTGACGGCCTGCGTCGCGTGCGGTGGCCGGCTCGGTTCAAGCCCGCGCTGATCGAGCGTTTTGACGGGACCAAGAACCCCGATGAATTCTTGTCCATCTACTCGACCGCTATCTTGGCGGCCGGGGGTGACGAGCTTGTCATGGCCAATTACCTCCCGACCGTCCTGGACGGTGCCGCGCGGACTTGGCTCTTCAACCGTAAGCTTTGGTTCCTTGGTCGTGGCGCCAAATCGAAGCGCCTTCGCTCCAACTTCGAGTTGTTATGGCGCCCGGGGAGAGAAGGACTGGATCGTGTCATCGAGCAAGAACGAGCCACTAGCAGCGATTTCGTGCGCGATTCATCCACACAAGGAACACGGTTCGAGCATCTCCGACGGCCGTCATCAAAGCTTTCAAGTTCGGCGTTCGCGACGGCGCTTCTATCAATACAGAGATCACCACGAGGCTCAGCGTCAACAAGCTTTTCCGCATGGCGGAGCGGTATGCGGACGCGGACGACGCCGTCCGCTGGAAACGCGATTACGACCAAGGTAAGCTTGGTCTAAACCAGATAGAGGCCGGCCCATCCAGCTCCAGGGGCACCGACCACGGCACCACCGCCAAGAAGCGGAAGCGCAATCACAGGGGCGGCGGAGGTCTGCCACGGGTGATCGTTTCGGCGGATGGCCGGCGCGAGGTCCTTGAGGTCCGAGATCAGGCTCGGGATGGCTCCAAGCCTCGCCAAGGACGACCCCGACCTCGCCATGCGCAGAACCAGCCCCAGCAGGAGGGTCGACGACCTGGGCCCCGGCGGGCCGACGCTCGGCCGCAAGGGGCCGTGGGGCGCCCGGGGTATGTGAAGCAATGTTCTGCTTGTTTCATAGGGTGGCCGGCCACGATCTGCGAGCCTGCAGGGCTTGGTAAAGCAAGTTGGAGGCCTTCTATGATGGGCGAGGTGAGATGCCCGTGCTCCTGAAGGACGACGACCAACCAGACAGGGTGAACGCCGGCTCGGAGCACGACGACGTCGATTTGGAATTCCAGCAGGGTGAGCGCCGGATCGACGTCATCTTCGGCGGCTCGTCGGCTTACCAATCCAGGCGCGAGGTCAAGGCCGCCGCGCGGGCCATCTACCAGGTCACCGCCGGAAAGCCCATCGAGCAGCCTTGCAAGTGGGCCGGGGCCACCATCACTTTCTCTCCAGAGGATGCTCTCCCAGGTATGTCCCGAGACCTGAAGACTACCTTGGTCGTGACCCCGACCATCAGCAATACCGCGGTCGAGCGCGTCATGGTCGGCGGCGGCTCTCTTAACTTGCTGCGGTAGAGTGCTTGACGGATGCGATTCCCGGTCGAAAGTCAAGAGCATCGCCATACCCTTCTTCGGGATCGCCCCGGAGCTCGACCATCCCTTGGGGCGGTGGTCTTGCCGCTACCTTCGGGCGACTCTGACAACTTCCGACCGTGATCACCTTTGAGGTGGTCGAGGGTGACCTCCGTCTAACGCCATCCTCGGGCGGCCTGCCTTGGTCAAGTTTATGGCGGCCAACCATTATGGCCATCGGTGCATGAAGCTACTCGCCCAAACGGCATCATTACCGGCGAGGCGACTGCAGCGGCACACGGATGTGAGGCCAAGGCCTTGGCTCTTGCGAGCATGTTGCCCAGCCCATGTCCGGAGGTGACGGCGAAGAACGCCCGAAGGTGGCGATCCGGCCCGATGGGGCGGCGAAGGCCGTGCCGCTTCGAGGAGGCGACCCGACCAAATGCATCCACGTCTCGGAGAGTGAGTTCCAAATAGGAACTCGAGCTCGTCACCTTCCTTCGCGCCAACAAGGGTATATTCGCTTGGGAACCCGCGGATATGCCCGGCGTTCCGAGGGAGGTGATCGAGCACAAGTTGCAGGTGAGATCCGGCTCTCGACCTGTGCGCCAGAAGCTGCGTCGCTTCTCCCCGGAGAAGGTTGCGGTCATTAAGGAGAATCTTGACAAACTCTTGAAGGCCGGCTTCATTCGCGAGATCGACTACTCCGAGTGGCTGGCCAACCCGGTCATCGTCCAAAAGAAGGGTGGAAAGTGGAGAATGTGCGTCGACCATACGGGGTTGAACTCGGCCTGCCCGAAGGACAACTTCCCTCTTCTGCGCATCGACCAGATCGTCGACTCCACCGCGAACGCCAAAATGCTGAGCTTTTTGGACGCTTACTCGGGATACCACCAGATCAAGCTGGCGGTTGACGACGAGAGCAAGATGACCTTCATCACGCGGTTAGGCACCTATTGCTATCGACCATGTCGTTTGAGTACTGCGCAATCACGGGGCCACGTTCGGCGTCGATGACCGGGACGTTCGAACCACAGATCGGGCGGAACCTTGAGGTCTCGTGGGCTACATCATCGTCAAGAGCCCCTCCGAGGCGACCACGTTAGCGACCTCGAGGAAACCTTCGCCAACTGAGCAGCACAAGATCAAGCTAACCCCGAGAAGTGTGTGTTGGTGGCGGCGTCGGGAAGGTGCTCGACTACATGATCGGGGGCTCGGGGGTCGGTCCAAATCCGGAGAAGATCGAGGCGATCGAGAAGATGGCGCCCCCGACCTCGATCAAGCAGGTGCAGAGCCTCACGGGCCGCATGGCCACCCTCAGTAGGTTCATCTCGAGGCTCGGCGAGTGTGGGCTCCCATTCTTCCAAACTCTGCGCAAGCACGGGGGCTTCGAGTGGACTCCGGAGGCGCAGCGGTCCTTCGATGAGCTGAAGGTATATCTGTCGTCCCCACCCCTCTTTACAAAGCCACAACCTGGCGAGAGGTTGCTGCTCTACCTCACGGCCACCACCCTGTTGCCGGTGCCGTCTGGTGGCGAACGGGATCTCAAAGAACACCCAATTTATTACGTCGGCCGAGTCGCACACGGCCCAAGGAGCGCTACCCGCAGTCTGAAAGCTGCTGTATGCTCTCCTCATGGCGTCGCGCAAGCTCCGACACTATTTTTAAGGCGCATTAAGTGGTTGTTCCGAGCAACTTCGCTCGGGGACATCTTCGGAACCAGACGGCGGCGGGTGCATCGCCAAGTGGGCTATGGGTGGTGGCATTTGGCGTCGGTCGTCGCTCGAACAGCCATCAAGTCACAGGTGCTCGCCGACTTCGTGGTCGAGCAGGCGTCGCAATCCGCGCCCGAGCCTGAGGCCGAGGACGAAAAGCCTTGGGTCATGTTCTTCGACGGCTCGAGGTCCTTCAAGCGCTCGGGGGCTGGCATCCTTATTCTCACACCGCACGGCGACCAGCTGAGGTACGTGGTTCGTTTTGGGTTCGCGGCGACCAATAATGTGGCAATCTGGCTCTCTTGGCGGGCCTCCGAGCTTGCAAAGCTTTGGGCGTGCGCCGGTTGGTCGTAAAGGGCGATTCCCAGCTCGTCGTCAATCAGTACAACAAGGAGTACCAATGCTCGGGAGACTCGATGGCGAAGTACCTTGCCGAGGTGCGCAAAATGGAGAAGTGGTTTCAGAACTTGGAGCTCAAGCACATTCCCAGGAGGGACAACTCCAGCGCCGATTTCCTCTCCAAGCTCGCCTCCTCCGCAGCGAGATCCCGCCGACGCGTCATCACGAAATGTTGGCGGCTCCTCGATCTCCGCCCGGGGAGGTTTTGCTCGCCGTGGTCGAGAATACACCTTCTGGGCGAATCCATCCGTACCTTCCTTGCAGGCGACCTACCAACCGACCGCCGAGAGGCCGGGTCAGCGTCGGGCGAGTCTATACACGCTTCGTCGGGGCAAGCTCTCTGAGCGAAATGTCTCGGCATCTCGACGTGGTGCATCTCCACGGAGGAGGTAAGTACCTACTAGATGACATCCATTAAGACCTCTGTGGAGCACATTCTTCGTCTGCAGGCGATGGTGGCAAGGCCTTCCGCATAGGGTATTATTGGCGACGGCGCTTCAAGATGCTCGTGATATCGTCCGCACTTGCCGCGCATGCCAATTCCACGCCCGGATGTCGCACCAGCCCGCCTACGCGCTCCAGACCATCCCGCTTGCCTGGCCCTTCTCGACACGAAATTTGGACATCCTCGGCCCTTTTCCACAAAGCGTCGGAGGAAGAAGTTCTGTTCGTGGCCATCGACACCTTCACCAAGTGGATCGGTTTAACCGGTCTCGACCATCAACGCTCGGCGGTGATTCGCTTTTTTCCGCTTGTTCGTGGTCACGGTGCGAGGTTCCATGCAAGATTATCGCGACAACGGTACTCGGTTTACCGGTGAGTTGTTCCGGGAATTTTTGCGAGAACTCGGCATCAAAATATGCTTCGCCGGTGGCTCACCCTAGAGCAACAGCGGCAGCAGAGCAGCGCCAGCGGGCAAATCGTCGAGCGTCAAGAAGCGAGTTGCGGATGAGCTCGAGCGCTACGGCAAGACACAGGTGGGCGAACTTCCCACCGTCCTATGGTCTATTCATACCACGACAAGCGGAACTCTGGGGTCCACACCCTTCGGCTCGTGTTAGGTCTTGGCCGCCCCGCCTCCGAGGAATTCTGTTGGGCTCTGCCGAGTCAGCTTTGGTCGACCAAGTCGACTTGAGCACGAACGGTCCCTCGACTTTACCCTAGCGAAGAAGTAAGATGCGTGCCTTTGCTACGATCAATGCACTACCGCAAGCTCTTCGCAGACATGCGTCTCGGTCGATACGACCTAGGAAGCTCCTTGTTGGGGACCCTAGCCCCGAGGCGGATTCAGGGGCTCGTCCAGCGCCAACAAGTTATCCCCACGGTGGGAGGCCCCTCTGAGTCGTTTCAGCAGACGCACGGGCTTACTGCTAGCGATGCCCGATGGCGAGAGAGCTCTCTAGCTCGTGGAACATAGATCGACTTCGAAAGTTTTATGTGTAATCTCTATACCTTAAATTTCAATAAAATTTGTTCATTTATTCTCGCTCTTTATATCTGCTACCACTTGTGTTCTTCTTTGTTCTTTTCAAGAGACTCCTTTTTCTCTGAACACGACCTCAAGTACACTGACACATTCGCTCCTAGTCTAAAGTGTCGCGAGCTTGGCGTTCACCCCGGTGGAAGAGCTAGCGTAAGCCAAACCTCTTCCATAATCTAGCACTCTCCTGTGCCCGGGCCCGAACCGAGAGCCTCGCCATTTTGACTGTTGGGCAATGCGCATGGCCGCGATGGTCGTTCGAGCATTAATCCGAATGTGACCGTCTACTTAACGGGTTCGCTTCGCATCATTCTACTTTTGTGGACTTGCCCTCAACTCTACAGGTCGTGGCCGCTTGTCCATATCTACGTCTTGTGCCCGAGGCACGTGTCGCTCAGCCTCGGGCCCAACGGGGGCTGGATTAGGCTATCCTATTGGCGCACGACCAAAAGAGCGCGGGCACGGCAAACAAGCGAAGCAGAAGGGACTCCAAGTATCCCCAACTATAGATTTAGAACAGGGATGAGGTTTCCTTGTTGGAAAAATATCCTGTGCAATCACCCCTCCCGGTGAAACCACCGTGCAACTGAACTAAAAAAAGTTTCAAAAAATTCTGAAAAAAATCATGGATGTACATCTCAACTTACCCCACCTACATATAAAATTTCATGATCAAATTCATCTTATACTAGCAGTTACAAAAAGACAAATTTCGCATGAGCAGGTGATTTTTTACTGTTCATCACTATTCATTTTTGCTGCTTGTTTTTTTTGTAACCGCTAGTATAGGATGAATTTGATCATGAAATTTTATATGTAGGTGGGGTAAGTTGAGATGTACATCCATGATTTTTTTCAGAATTTTTTGAAACTTTTTTTAGTTCAGTTGCACGGTGGTTTCACGGAGGGGGGTTGCACCGGATATGTTGCCTTCCTTGTTCACCAAAAGCAATCTATTCTGTTAGTGCATTTCTTGTTTTTTAACATTTTTTACAGGTCGGCCATCTCGCGGGCAAGTTTTTCCTGCTCGAGCGTGGCCACTTTTCCCCTCAGGGTCGCTATCTCACCCTGGAGCTGGAGGGCTTGCTGCGAAGCATCCACGGCTCGGCGCCTTTCGTCTTCAAGTTGGGCCAGGGCGCTCTTCGCCGCCTTGCTGACACGCTCAAGCTTCTCCTCGAGTCCCGGGGCCTTGATCTCGAGCCCGGAAGACGCCTTCTCCACAGAAGCCTTCTCTAGCGCCTCGACCTTGGCACGCTCGGCCTCGGCGCCCAGTGGCGCTCGAGCCTCTCCTCCGGCCGTGGTTTTGGCCTCCGGCTCGGGGGCGCCTTGGCGAGGATGAGCGTTTGCTCGATGGCGGCCTTCTCCAATGCTCTCGACCTTGGCGCGTTAAATGCCTGCAAGCGCCTTGGTCGAGGAAATCGCCCGCTTCGGCGGCGGCCTTCTCCAATGCCTCGACCTTGGCGGCTCAAATGCAAGCGCCTTGGCGAAGTCGCTTCTTTCGGCGGCGGCCTTCTCCAACACCTCGACCTTGGCTGCGAGGCCTCGAGCGCCGAGTCCGAGGATCGGCTTCGTTCCACGGCGGCCTTCTCCGGGGCCTCTACCTTGGCCTTTCGGTCTCAAGCGCCTCGGCGCCTTAATGTCGCCTCGAGCCGTTCCCCTCCCGGCCTTGAAGCTATGCTCGCGCTCGGAGGCCTGGTTTGCTCGAGCTTCGCAGCGTGGGACACCTCCTGCGCCACCATCGTCGCGAAGGTCGTCGAGATCCGGTTAGCCCGCTCGAGCTCCGCTTAGTCGACCTCGATGGTTGTCTGAGTTTAGCCGCTCGGCCTCCAGCGTTTCCACTACATTCGGAGAGCCCCCACGAGCGCGTCGGCATGCTCGTGGAGACCCCGACCCTCGGGAGGCAGCCGCGTCGCCTTAAGAGGACAAGGAGGGGGGCCCCAGAAGAAAGCGAAAAAACTTCGACCTAACGCATTGCGGGGCATGAGTGGGGATCCCTTACCTCATGAGTTGGCCCTCCAGCGTCGCGGGTGAATTCCTCGCGGTCATCAATACGATCGCGGGGGATCTCCTCCTCCTCATCGGCCACCGCGCCAGTGTCAAGGTCGACCTCGGCCACCACTGGCGCGCTTGGGCCAGGACCTTGAGTTCCCACCCCGAGGGTGGCCTGGTCATCCGTTGCCTCCTCCGGGGTTGACCCGCCCGTCGGGAGGGTCTGGCGTGATACTAGTCCGACCTCTCGACGGGGCCCCGCTTCGTCTCGGCACCAAGGGGCGGCGGCCAGATCTGCCGCGGCACTCTCGGCCCCGTGGGCTGGATCTTTGCTGACCTCGACCCAGCAGCGGCCCGGTCTGCGGAGCTCACTGACTTTGATCACCTTCGGTGGCAGGCGGAATCGTGGCCTCGGCGCCCGGAGCGACCGTGGTCGGGGGAGCTCGGGGTATCGCCTCGGGCGTGGCCACGAAGCTCTGGGTGTCCTCCCCTGCGGAGGCCTTGGGAAGGCCGACGACGGCAGCTACGTCATGGGTCGCGGGCTGGGGCTCTTCCTCGTCCGTGTCATCGAGGCCTTGGTCGAACTCATGCGGCCGGAACCAGCTCAGCGGCCCGACGAGCCCGCGTTGGCGTAAAGGCAGTAGCAGGACCAACTCGAAGGTGTCCTCCTCCTCGGACTCGGACTGCATACGGACAACGAGCATCGTCCAAAGCGGGCAAGTTTGAGCTCGGGTGCTCAAGGTCTGCGATCAAAAACATACACTAAGCGAGAGACGCGAGGAAGGCGAAGCCCAAGAGGCGAGAATTTACAGGACGCCACCTCGCCTCGTTGAGGGTCGTGAAGGTCTTTGCCCCTAAGGTCGAGGGCCGCTTGCGTGACGTCGCGATCGGAGGTCTGGGGCCCGTCTGGCTCCGTCATCCGTCGCGGCGGGCTCGAGCTCGAGGTCCCGGGCCGGAGAGGCTCGAGGTCTGGCGGCGGTCGCCCGCTCTGCTTCTTGCAAAGAGAGAGAGCGTCGAGCCAGCCGAGGCCGCATAAGCCGCAGGCTCGGGGCTCGGCCGTGGGATCCTTACCATAGCACGGTCCCCCACTCGGCGTGGGACTTCTTCGCCCGGGTGGCCCGCTCCAGCAGCAGGAGGCCTCTTCCTCCCTTTCTTGCCCTTGCCCCCGCCGAGCAGAGGGAGCATCCTCCTGGCCGTCTCCAACAACTCCTGTTGATCCTGCGGGCAAGCGAAGCTCAAGAAGGGGCTCGTGGGCGCATGACTCGGGCGCTTGGTCGGATGGCTTACCTCGGCCTTGCGACGGAGCACGTTCTTCGGGACAAAGTCGCCAATAGCGTACTCGTCGCCCGCTTCTCGAACATCTCGAGACATCACGAAGCGACCCAGATTCGCTTCGCGCCGCAAAAAGGCGGTGTCGGGAAAGATCGAAAGGTGGACTCGAGCAAGACCTTGGGACAAGAAGACTTCAGACGGACGCGCCCTCATGGTCGGGTCGTCGCGCCTGGATCTCATAAAGCAGGTGCATCCTCCTCCGAAGAGGGACACGCGATTCGCAGAAAGTCATTGGTCGCTTTTGCCCGTTGAGGCGCGCGATAGCGCGAGATGTGTATGAGGCGATGGCTTCCTCATCGACCTCGAGGTCGTCCGACCCGGGGTCCCCTTCTTCCCGAGGATGGAGGCCCTTAAATACACCGACGTCTTGACCTCGCCCCTCTTCGTAGAACCACCGCTCGGACCACGGGCGAGGAGTCCATGATTGGAACTTGGGAAGGCCCACTTGAGAGCGACCGTGGCCGAAGTAGAGGCATCCGACCACGGGTCCTTCCCGAGCGGAAGAGGTGAAATCTGGGAAGAAGAGCGAGGGTCGGGAGGATCTGAGAATCCCTCGCATAGATGGGAGAAGATGGTGAGAAGGAGAACAGAATTCGGCACCAGGTTGATGAGCTCGATGTCACAGCTGGAGAGGACCCTTGCGACGAACTCGCTCTCCGGGGTCCGCAGGCCGAAGAGGACATAGTGCTCGGTACAAACGATCTCGTCGTCCTTGGGTTGCGGCTCGGTCTCATTGCCTGGCAGCCGCCATACGAATGGATCGAGCAGTCCCAGGGATTCGAGTTCCTTCATCCTTGTGGCCGACAGCGTGCTCCTCCCAAGCTTGGCCATGGCGATCGCGTCGGTTTTGGTTGAAGGTGGGGGAGGAGATTCTCGCTTGGGCAAGGAGGCTTGGAGGACGAAGGGCGCTGGACAAGGGTTCTTCTCAAAAAGACGCTGCGGTTTCGGGTTTAAGGGCTGCGCCGCCATTGAAGCTGGTCCACGATGCTTCGAAGGGTGCGCCGGCCACGATTTGATAGGCGCAGTTAAGGCCCGGCCTACGGTTTCGAGACGCAGCAGGTGTCGCCAACCGTTTGCATCCGTACCAGGGTTCTGGAGATCAAGAGGCGCCAGGTGTCGCTTACCGCGGCTCGGGCGATGCGTTCCGCCCGACCTCGACCTCAAGAGAATTTCGCCAATCGGTCCCGGTCAGAGACTCAAGGTCGGCCGTTTCTCGGCCACGACCTTAAGCCTCGGGGCTAGCCGACGAGGCCCAGGAGTCCCTTGACCGCCAGCGACGGTCAAGCGGATCCCCGACTCGGGTGGCCCGGCCACGACACAGCGCGTCTTGGCGCTTCGACCTAAGCCTTGGCCAGACGAGGACAGCCCCTTCGACCTAAGCCTTGGACCGAAAGCACGCCCGCCGACCTCGAGCCTCGGCGGAGCCCTCGCTCGAGCCGTAGTCCATCCTTGAATTCGGATCAAGCATTTGGCCGTGGTTGCCCAAAGCGCTGAGTTGTGGGGCGAGGCAGTCGCAGCAACAAGTTCGGAGCGATTCTTGCCGATCCTCAACGTGCATGAAGGCCACTTCAGGAATCTCTCCGTCCGTTGCGTCTTGAGGGGGTATAAAGACCAAGGATGCGCAGACTTTTGGGACGAGGAAAACAACGCACAACACGCCATAGCTAGAGCTTAGACACGCCCATTGTTAACACTTGAGTCAGAACACATCCTTGTACTCAAAAATAGCTAAGAAAATCGCCATAAAGGCTTAATCGAGTAGAGCTATTACCTCCACGAGGGCTCGAACCAAGATAAATCTCGATCTCCCGCTCGTTGTCGTCTTGCTCCGACCATAACCACGTCTACACTTTTCCTCCGTCTGAGTGAAGCGCTGCTCGGGTCCTGTATCACACCGACCCCTCATCCCATTTCTTGCGGTCGGCGATCCCGATCGTCGACACTAGGTAATGTAAAGGTTTATGTTATAACCTCTTTGCCACACACCAAAGGAAGAGTGAAAATAATGGCAAAAAGAGATTGGACATGTCTTGTGTGTAAAGATGTACGCCTCTACAGAGTGTAAAACTTTTTACAAAAGCCATGCTCGCGGTTATGAGAGACGTGGTGCACTGACACTAGCTAGAATTTGTATTTTTATAAAGTGATCACATTGGGAATATTGTGGAAAGTTTGTTTCAAATGTTATGACAAGAGATGGCAAGGGATAGTGGACCGTGAGTTGTTACATTTTATGTTGCTCATAATTACTTGTTACCTTACATATTTATCAGAATGCTCTTACAAATATCATTTATAATCTACTACTTGATACTCATCATGTTTCTAATTCAGCTTTACGCAAATAGCCATGTTATCCTTTCTTCGATATAGCCTACATTTTTTGGGCACCCGGAAATATGATTTGATCTTCGCTCGTGTGTTGGACTTAGAGGTGACACCTATATTCCACCTAAGTGTATGCTCACTGTCATCCAGAAGTTCCATGCACGGAGTATTAACTAGATGGTCCTCACCAAAACAAATATGAGCCACCTAGTTGCACCGTACACACTTACACAACCAAGAGAGTTTCGATTCCATTTCGCACAACCATACCGGGATTGAAATTAACTCATCAAAGCATAGCACTCGCCGTCCATATCAGAACATTGGTATCGCCCACGCCCACCGAGGGGAGCATGAGCAATAGTCAAGGAACAATGATTGCTTGAGTTTATGCATTAGACGGCTAAAAGCAATTCCAAATACCTGGATATGTGTCTAATGCTAGTTCCTAAGATCAATGCCTAGCACCCACTTATCCTGCATTCGAGATGCATCATAACACATACACACATGTCTAAGCAGTTGGCACAACATAAGCATAAACTACAACTATTACAACTACTTACTATTACAAGTACATGGCTGACCGGTCAAATATTACAAGTACATGGCTGACCGGTCAAATATTACAAGACAAAAGTAAATCGCAATGGTAAATAAACATAAACCAAAATAAGGCAGCGGTATACCCATCCGTAAACCCATAGGCAACCGACTTGGAAAAGCCCAAGCTTATCCATGAATGTAATAGTCAGACCCCGGAGCAAAGTACAAGTCATTGGGACACTCTTCCATAACTTCATCTATATTATTTAGATTAAGCAATGGTGAGTATACATATGTACTCGCAGGACTTTAGTGTATGGAAATATGATAAATGCATGGCTAGAACAAGGATAACAAGTTACTAAACTAAGTCTCATTTTCAGTATAAAGCAGATTCTATTTGCAAATGAATGTTTCATCAAACGGTAACGGAATTGTAAAGAGCAATTGATAGTAAGCTAAATATATAATAGTAAGTAAATTCATATACATCAATCCACAGCCCTCCTTGGTTGCGAACAAAGAGTAAAAACAACCACCCTTGGCTCATAAGTTTACCAACCCGTTCCAACACCATTTCCAAAAGTTTTCGCAAAAGCAAGACTATACTTGACATTATTTTTCGAAGTTGCTCATGACCATGAGTACGGATAATTAGTTAGATTTTAATCTCTACAGAGAATGTATACTTTACCCATATGACATATTCAAGCAATCATGTCAATTATGCCTCGTGATACGTACTGTACCCGATTTGCTAGATTGTGATGAAACCTTCAACTAGCTAAAGCTTAGCCTTACATCCACCCCGGTGATGTTAAACCTTTGCTATAGTTTCAGAGATCCTGAACCAACACGTGATGTGCTAACGATGGTATACACCATCGGGTCCTCTCCCCATGGCAAGACATACATCGTTGTATTGGAATGCTTTGGCCCTAACACCTCGGTGAAGGGAGCACCTATGAGCAACACCGTACTAGTGTGCCCTTACTACTCTAGCCTACCAAAATGCAAGATTAAACTTCAACTAATCTAATAAGTTAAGGCTATCCTATACTAGCATATGTGATTACACCAAATCACTTAAATAATAGCATCAAGTTCAATCCTTAATTGACCCGGGTGAGAATCTCTCCCTAACTATGTGTAAGGTCCCTTTTCACGTCTCAAATTTAAGTAATAACTCGTCCATGTCTAAACCATAAGTATTAGGTTGGATTTTCATCAAATTATACGAAACCATATCTCGGTTTCGTACCATTAAACAAAGTTGCTCAAGCTAGATAGAAAATGTGTCCCATCGTTTAAAAGACATTCTAGTGAGCATGTCTAAGTATGTACATAAGATAATTCACAAGTGTTACCCAAGTGACATTAAGTAATGTCTACACCATAACTAGGTTACAAAGGCAGATGATCAAACAACAAGGTAAAGTTAATGCATATAATAGGAAGTAACGACCAGTTCCCACAACATAGCAAATTTATAACATACATGCATGCATATAGTTTGATAAAACAACATAACATTGTAAAGTATGGGATCAATATCGTCAAAGGAGGGTGCTTGCCTAGTTGCTTTTTGTTGGGGACAAAATCGGTGTCGTAGTCGTGATCGTTGTTAACCGATTCCAAAATGTCGGTGTCTACGCATTAAATAACAAGAACCGCAACAAAAGCAAATAAAAACATATCAAATAGGGAAAAAAGAAATCAGATGCAAAATACCAAATTAAAACTTACCAAGAACATGGTGATTTTGGAGTTTTTGAATTATCACTTGCATAATGATTTCATTAGTACTTTGCTTATGTGAAGTTTTTTCACGAATGTGTTACTTTCATTCTTTGATTACAAGAAGCTAAAGCTATGATCATGTCTAAGGCTATTTATGAATTCAAGATGCAAAAATTATTTGGATTAATAAAAGTAAGACATTAGTTAAAGTGTTATGTGTAAATAGTACTTAGCCCTAAGTATTTTTGCATAAAAAGTGATTTATACAAGTTAGGTCTACAGGTTTAGGCTACTAGCTGCGTATTCATGATACACGGTGCTTCTTGCGACACAAGTATTGTCGGGGCTGAGAATCCTCGACAGTCAACGCCACGATCAGTGGTCCCTAGCTCGGGCCGGCGACATGGGACTTCGACCACGACCTAAGCCACGTGATCCCCGCACGACCTCGAGCTTGGGGAGTGAGGATTCAACTCCCGCATGACCTCAACCTTGGCTTGGAGGTGTGCACTTACTCGACAGTTACCAAGACCGGGAATCTCGGAGTTAAGGCGGACATGGGCATCAGATTCAGGACGGTTGCAGCACGTCCTCAATGCACACCATGCACTACTCCGAGAATCTATCCCGACCATTTCTGGTAATGGCGGGAGGGGTATAAGATCCCCTGAAGCAGATCGGCAAAGGACACGACATCAACGCACAAGCAATAGGACAGTAGCCATAACCAGAGCGCTCAAGCTCGAGCTGTAAACCACCTCTGTACTCAAGAATAGTGAGGTCCTCCGCCTCAGGGGAAGACTGGAGTAGAGCTATTACCCTCACGGGGGCTCGAACCAGTATAATCCGTTGTGTCTCGCTCTTTGTCATTTTGCCTCGACCAACATCGCAGCAGATCCGTTCCTCCGTTGAGCGTAACTCGTTTTGGGTCCCTCATTCACACTAACCCCATTTCATATTTGTGGTCAGGCGATCCTGATCGTCGACAGCTGGCGCCCACCGTGGGGCCCGAAAGCTTCATTCATTCGGAAGAAAGCCAAGACTTTCGAGGTATGGTGTCTGTCGCTACAAGACACTCCATGAGTTCGGGTTCGAATGCAGTCCCCGAGCATAGAAGCTCCACATCCTTGTTCTCCCCCTCTCCGCCGCTGCACGATCAGCTTGTTTTCATGGCCGCTAGCCATGGCACGAGCGTGGAGGAGCGGCGTCAAGACCCGAAGGCGCCGCCGGATGGCCCAAGTCACCATCAACCAGGTCATAACCGCCCTTCGGCGAGAGGAGCGTGAGAAAATTGGAACTTCGTCAGGGCGCTCCAAACTCCCTCAATTGGGCGAGCGCCTCTGTGCAATCGCTCGAGTCATGATCGACCCTGCCCATTCGAGGTTGGGCCTTTTCGGCCGAGCTCTCGCAGACGAGCTCGATAAGGCCGCTACTGAAGTCGTGCCGTCATAGGAACAAAGCCGCCCTTCCGGATCCCGTTCCCTGAAGAGTGACGGCAGCTCCTCGTCGAGCACCGGCATCGGTGGTCTCCTCACGATCGGCAATCCCGGATTTGTCTCAGCGTGCTTGCGCCGCCGCTTCCCCGAGTGCAACTCCGGATGGTGTACGGCGACAGTCGGCCTACAACGACTCTCACTCTAGTAGCAGCATGTCGGGCCTTTCTCCTGACATTCCCCCAAGGCGTCGCCGGGTCCATGAGCGCTTGCGGTACCTCCCGGGTGATGCTCGAGCCCATCATCACGGCCGACACGGTCGTAGGTTGGGTCGCCGAGGCGATCATGAATTTGACTCCAGCAGTGGCGATCACCTCCCTAGGAGCGCCCCTGTTCCGGCTTATGGCTGCACGGCGTACTTTGACGACCTTCGGCGGGTGCACTGGCCGGCCCAATTCAAGCCTGCCTTGATCGAGCGGTTCGATGGGACAAAGAACCCAGATGAGTTTCTTTCGATCTACACCATCGCGATCTTAGCCACCGGGGGAGATGAGGCCGTAATGGCCAACTACCTCCCAACCGTTTTGGATGGTGCCGCTCGCACATGGCTCTTCAACCAGAAGCCTGGCTCCTTCCGTTCGTGGCACCAAATTCAGGGTGCCCTCCGCTCCAACTTTCAAAGTTGTTATGAGCGACCCGGTAGGGAAAAGGATCTGGACCACGTTATCCAGGGGAAGAGCGAACCCCTCCGCGACTTCGTTCGGCGTTTCATCTGCACGAGAAACCTGATCCCAAGCGTCTCCAATGAGGCTGTGATCAAGGCCTTCAAGTTCAGCATCCGTGACCGGCGCCTCACCGAAGACCTGGAGATAACGACCAGGCTTACCATCAATAAACTGTTTCGCATGGCGGAGCGTTACGTGGACGCGAACGACGCGGTTCGCTGGAAGCGTGACTACGATCAAGGTAAGCTCGGTATCACCTCAGACGAGGCTGGTCCTTCCAATGCCAAGAAGCGAAAGAGGGACCGCAAGCATATCGTTGGTTGGCCGCGGGTGGTTGTTTCGGCAAATGGCCACCGCAAAGTCATGGAAGTGTGAGATCCGGCCCAAGAAGGGTCCTGACCTCAGCGAAATCAGCCACGACCTCAGCAGGCGCCGCACCGACCTCGGTAGGGGGATCGCCGGTCTGGGTCTGGGCAGGCCGACGGCTGCCCGTAAGATCCTGAAGGACGACCTCGGTTCGATGAAGAAAAGTTTTGCATATTCCACAGGATCCTAGGCCACGACCTGTGAAGCTGTAGGGCTTGGCAGAACAAGCTGGAGGCCTTTTATGATGGGCGTGGAGAGATGCCCACACTCCCGAAGGAGGGAGAACAACCCAACAGGGTCAACACCGGAGCGGACCAGGCCGACCTTGACCTAGATTTTCAGCAGGGTGACCGCCGGATCGACATCATCTTTGGCGGCTCATCGGCATACCAATCCCGGCGTGAAATCAAGGATGTTGCGCGCACGGTTTATCAGGCTACCGTTGGGAAGCCCCTGGACCAGCCCTGCAAGTGGGCCGGGGCCATGATAACCTTCACACGGGAGGATGCCCCCCAAGGTATGTCCAAAGACCTCAAGACTGCCCTGGTTGTGCCTCGACCATTAGCAACACCATGGTCGGGCGTGTCATGATCGATGGGGGCAGTTCCCTCAATCTGCTCCTGGCTAGCGTGATCGACCGGATGCAGATTCCCCGATCGAAGGTCAAGAATATCGCAATTCCGTTCTTCGAAATCATTCCTGGAAGCTCGACCACTCCTTTGGGGCAGGTGGTCCTACCTGTCACCTTCGGCACCTCGGACAACTTCCGCACCGAGCTAATTACCTTCGAGGTGGTCGAAGGGGATCTTCCCTACAACGCCATCCTCGGGCGCCCGGCTTTAGTCAGGTTCATGGCAGTGACCCACTATGGCTATCATTGCATGAAGCTCCCAGGCCTCAAGGGCATCATAACTGTGCGAGGCGACCTCAAGGTGGCGCACGGTTGCGAGACCCAGGCCTTGGCTCTCACCGGAATACTGCCTCAACAGGGCCCTGAGGCGACCACGAAGGTCGCTGGCCAGAAGGCGGTCATCCAGCCTAGCAGGGCGACAAAGGCTGTGCCGCTCAAAGAGGGCGACTCCTCCAGGTGCATTCACGTCTCAGCCGAGTTGAGTTCCAAATAGGAACTCAAGCTCGTCACCTTCCTCCGCGCTAACAAGGACATATTCGCTTCGGAGCCGGTGGACATGCTGGGTGTCCCGAGGGAGGTGGTCGAGCACAGATTGCAAGTGCGGCCTGACTGTCGACCCGTACACCAGAAGCTGCGTCGCTTCTCCCCAGAGAAGGTCGCTATAATCAAGGAGAACCTCGACAAGCTCCTGAAGGCCGGCTTCATTCGTGAGATCGATTACTCCGAATGGCTAGCCAATCCGGTCATCTTGCAGAAGAAAGCGTGGGAAGTGGCGGATGTGCGTCGACCACACGGGCTTAAATTCGGCATGCTTGAAGGACAATTTTCCCATTCCGCGCATCGACCAGATCATCGACTCCACCGCGAACACCAAGATGCTAAGCTTCCTAGACGCCTACTCTGAGTATCAACAAATCAAACTGGCGGTCGGTGATGAGAGTAAGACATCATTCATCACACCATTCGGCACGTACTACCACACTACTATGTCGTTTGGTCTCCGCAATGCCGGCGCGACGTTCCAGCGCTTAATGACCAAGACGTTCGACCCTCAGATCGGCCGCAACCTCGAGGTCTACGTGGACGACATCATCGTCAAGAGCTCCTCCGAAGACAATCACGTTCGAGACCTGGAAGAGACTTTCGCCAATCTAAACAAGCACAAGATCAAGCTTAACCCGGAGAAATGTGTATTTGGCGCTGCTTCAGGAAAGGTGCTCGGCTACATGATCGGGGGCTCGGGGGTTGGCCCGAACCCGGAGAAGATCGAGGCGATAGAGAAGATGCCCCCCCTAAGTTCGGTAAGGCAGGTGCAATGCCTCACCGGTCGCATGGCCACCCTCAGCCGGTTCATCTCGAGGCTTGGCGAGCGTGGGTTGCCGTTCTTCAAGGCCCAGCGTAAATAAGGAAACTTCGAGTGGACGCTCGAGGCTCAGCGATCCTTCGATGAGTTAAAGGTATACCTCTCAAGACCACCTTTGCTTACAACCCCGCAGCCAGGCGAGAAGTTGTTGCTCTACATCGCAGCCACCACCCTGTCGGCGCCGTCCCAGTGGCCGGCGGAATCTGTGACAACACCCGATCTACTACGTCGTGAGGTTCTTCATGGGCGAAGAACGCTACCCCAGTCCGAAGTTGTTGTATGCCCTCCTCATGGCTTCGAGCAAGCTCCGGCATTATTTTCAGGTTCACTCCGTGGTCATCCCGAGCAACTTCCCACTCGGGGAAATCTTGAGAATCCGGAGGTGGAGGTCGACGCCAAGTGGGCCATGGAGCTAGCGTGTTTGACATCCAGTTAAGGCACGCACGGCCATCAAGTTGCAGGTGCCTGCCGATTTTGTGGTCGAGCAGACATCGCAACCTGTTCCCGAACTCAAGGTCAGGGAGGAGAAGCCCTGGGTCATGTACTTTAATGGCTCAAGATCCTTCAAGCGCTCGAAATTGGGATCCTCATTCTCACCCCCAGTATGCATAAACCGAGTGCGTGGTTCGTTTGATTCGGCAACAAATAATGTAGCGAATCTGGCTCTCTGGTGGGACTCGAGCTTGCAAATTGGGTGTGTGACAGTTGATCATCAAGGGCGATTCCCAGCTTGTCATCAACCAGTTCAACAAGGGCTATCAATGCTCAGAAGATTCCATGGCCAAATACCTCGCCGAAGCGCACAAGATGGAGAAGTGATTCCAAAACCTGGAAATCACGCATGTGCCAAGGAGGGACAACTCCAGCGCAGATTTCCTCTCCAAGCTCAGGTCGTCCGACGATGAAATTCCTCCGGATGTCATTCTGGAGGCCCTGGCGTCGCCTTCAATTTCCGACTAGGGGGCCTAGGTCGCTTTCATTGAAGGTATTCCCTCATGGGCCGAGCCAATCCACAACTTTCTGGCACAGGGAGAGCTTCCATCCGACCTCAGGGGAAGACTGGAGTAGAGCTATTACCCTCACGGGGGCTTGAACTAGTATAATCCGTTGTGTCTCGTTCTTTGTCGTTGCGCCCCGACCAACATCGCAGCAGATCCGTTCCTCCGTTGAGCGTAGCTCGTTTTAGGTCCCTCATTCACACTAACCCCGTTTCACATTTGCGGTCAGGCGATCCCGATCGTCGACAAGTATCTTTACTATTGACTTCATAGGCTTGACTATTCATATAAAGGTTTTTAGCGACTATAACACTTAGGGTTATAGCATTAGCAGGATCTAGATGCAAAGCAAGTTGTACTAAGAATATGTTTTCCAGAATATGGTAATCCTTATCCTAAAGAGAATTTTTGGGATGATCTTCCTAATAATTGCATTTAGATGAGATATTTTACGAGCTGCAGAAAAGGATTAAGTGTTTCTAAAGTTTACATGATAAGGGTTTAGTTTTCGTTTTATGTTTGCGACTGCACCTTATAAGATTATTTAACCAATTTTTAGATGTTACCGAGGGATGTCTCTAAGAGTGTTTTAAAACTAGTTCTGTGATATTTTGCTTTTATCCAAGATGGTTTTCATATAAATGAACTTTAAGGCCTTATATGGACTTATTTCAACATTACACAAACATGTGATATTTTTACATAATCAGAAAGAGTATTAGTTTTCAAGGTATTAGGATTTAATTTCATCAAATTTGAAGTTCATTTGTGAAAGCTATGACTATTCGGACCTTTCTCAAATTAAAATTTTGACTATTGAACATATGATGCTAACCATGGAAAAACTAAATATTTTTACATATTTAGGATTTTTGTGACCTCAGGAGTATAGCTAAACTAGTCTTACCAAGATTTGAGTCCATTTGATCCAAGTTTTAACTATTTGATTTTCTATGCAAGAGAGGCTTTATATATTCACTTTTTATTTCAAACTAAGTTAAATCCTAAATTTTTTTGAGAAAAATGGAATATTAATGATCTCAGGAACATATGATAATAATTTCATGATTTTAGGAGTTGAAATTTCTTTAATTGCTATAGTATACATAAAAGGAGCTTTGCACGAACTTTGATCTAAATAATTTAAACTACAGTGAACATGTAGATGTTATTGCATATTCTGAATCATCAAGATTTAGCATAAATTTAGAAACTTCTTTTACTAAATTTGAAGCTACCTAGCAGAAGATATAACTGTTTGAACTTAATTCGGTTAGGAAAATCCCCTAAAATAGTTAAATTCACCTTCCCATATTGAAAACGCCTTCCAGTAAAAACACACTGCTCTCTTTTCCTGATTCCCTCCCACTGACAGAAAGGGGCCCGCTCCTCAGAGGCACAGAAAAGAGCTTCGGTCATGGCGGCTCACCGGCGGTAGGGAGAGGGCGGCGCCGGAGAGATGGTGGCCGGGAAGCTGAAGGGCGTCTCGGCGCACTTGCAGGAAAGCTCGACGATGGAGAAAGAAATCTAGGACGGGCTACCGCTGAGGCAGGGCGGCGAAAACGGTGAAGGTTGGCCGAGGTTCAAGACGGTGGCTCCTGTGCTCGAATGGGTAACTCGGTTAGCTTCAGGGACCTCCAAGGGTTCATGTCACCAAACGGAAAGGTCAAAAGCTCACCAGGGAGCTCTGCCACCGGTTGGTCGGAGTTGGGGAAGACAAGACCGGTGCGGCGAGGTTTCGGCCAACAGGAGCTGTAATGTGAAGCCAAGGTGAGCTCAAGAGAGTGTGGAGTAGCTGTGGGTGGATGAAGAAGGGCCGGCGAGCTTACCTGTCAGCAGATAGCACAAACTGGGGCTTGCCCGGCCTTGCCTGAGCTCGATAGTGCTCTCGATAGAAGGGCAAGGTTGGGCAAGCAAAGGGGCAAAGGAGAGGTCTTGGCGGCTTTTATGGCACAATGCAATGGGTTGGAAAGCATGGCATGGGCGACAGGCAAAGCTAAGCCGGCTCAGCACAAGGCCACAGTGGAGCGAAGCCTCTGCAGCGGGCTCGGGTGACATGGGTGGAGGGAGAAGAGGGAAGATGGAGGAAGGGAGAAGGCTATGGCCGGCTGGGGCCAGGCCGGTGAGTCCCACTGGGAGAGAGAGTAGCTCGGCCAGGGTTTAAAATTTAGATGAATTTTGGCGAAATTTCAGATTTCGGGACCGGGCGAATTCTAGAGTGCCGGCCGAATTTGAAATTTCGAAAAAATTTGAATTTACTACAATAATTTTGAAAATTTCAGTGAAATTTCGGGTTTTAAATCTGGATTTTGATGTATTAGGGCCGGATTTGACCATAATTAGTTCAATAACCCTTAAGAAAGTCATTTAAAATGAAAATTTGTTGAAAAACTAATTTTTGAGATATTTTAAAATTTGGGTAGAAACACTGTCAGATTTTTATAAAATTTTAAAAACTTTATAATGATTTGAAAAATTTATGATACCATTCTGAGTAGTGTAGAATCATACAAAAAATTTTTGAAAATAATTGAACTTCATTTGTTATCTTTGAAAATTCAAAAATAGAATGGACACAATTGGGACAATAAACTTGTTAGATTTTTCTAAATTTTCTCGGGTGTGATCTTGATCTAAAATTTTTATGAAAGATTAATAATTTCCTCATACTATTTTATAAAATTTTAAAAAAATTCAAATTTTTTTGTTTGCTCAATAAAATCTATAAATCCATTGAACTTCATTTGTTATACTATATTGCAAAAACCAAAAGAGAAAGTACATAAATGCTACTATGCTTTGTAAGCATTTTATAAACTCACTGGAGTGTGATCATGATTCAAAATTTTTTTGAGATCTTAAAAACTTCCTTATCACTCTCCTGTAAAATTTTCACAAATTTTAGACCTTATTTTATCTATAAAGCAAATCTATGTATTGATTATCAGGCTTTTATCAGTACGTAGCACTGTCAGAATTTTTGGAACTTCTTCAAACATGATAATCATATGAAACTTTTATAACAATATTAGTGATATATCAGGACCTTACACAAAAATTTCCAAAATTTTACGACATGTTTGAGATATTTTTCATTCCGTTCAAATTTGTCGGTAAGGCTTTTATCAGGATAGTAGTACTTTTCAAATTTTTAAAAATTATTAATTCTTGATCACAAATCAAAAATTTTATTTAAACATTATTTATTCATAATAATCATTCAAAAAAAATTTCAAAATTTTCTAACATTGTTTGTACCATTTTCATCCGGTTCAAACTTGCCGGCCAATGTTTCATCTAGATAGTATCAATATTTGAATTTTTAAAAATTACACATACCTGATAATCACATGAAAATTTTATAAGAACATAATTAATGTATCAGGAACCTTTAAAAAAATTTCAAAATTTTTCAACATTGTTCGAACTATTATTTGATCAGTGAAATTTCGACAAAATTTCGGAAATTTCGGCCGAAATTTCGGTTTTTTGGCTGAATTTTCGGTAGCAAAAAAACCTGATTTGAATTTTTCTTTTTGAATTTTGAATGTATTTCATCTTAAATTTCACCAAAATTTTGGATTTCGGCCATGGGCGAAATTTTGTTCCTTGAGCTCAGCATTTTGTCGAATATCACGCGCATGCACTGTAGCACTAAGAGCAATTTTGGGCAGAATCTGGTTAACATTTGCAGTGACTGCTAAATGGTCTAAAACATTTTAAAAATTTAAGAAAATTTTTATGTAGGTAGAACAGGGAATGCGGTTTCCAGTTTCTTTGCTTTTAGTCCATTCTTTGCTGTGTTTTTCAAATGAAAAATCCTCAAAATTGACTGGTTTCAAACTATCTTTGAATTTTTAAGCTACTCAAAGTTGGGAAAAAATTCTGAAAAAAATATATTTATACATCTAATGTGTCTTAGTATTTTATAAAATTATTAGCCATGTTAGGTTGCTTAGAGTTTAGATGAGTTTCTTTAATGCGATAGTTTAGGCATAAAAAGGCACTATTTCAAAAAACAAAAGCCTGATAATAAAAGATAAATTCTAGAAATAAATTCAAATGAAAAACTTAAGTATGCAATAAAAATCATGGCATGCCACTTTATTCAATTTCTCATGTTTTGGAATGTTACACATTTATTATACATTATGATACAATATAAGTCTCACTGAATACAAAGTACTCAACCTTACTTATTGTTGACAAATAGTGGACGACTGAAGTCCCTAACTTTGGCATGGGTTACAGGATTAAAACGATGAGCTTTTCTAGGATCTACTCCTTGTCAGTTGTGTAATACCGCGAACCTCTTTTGCTAGGGTTTTCGGCCAGTAATTATTCCACCTTCGTGATTCAGGGATTTGTATTTGGGAGAAAATATTTATTGTCACGTTTTCGAAGCTTTTAGTAAAGGTTTTGGTTGTTGCGCTAGTTTTTCAGTTGAAGTATCTTTTGAGCCGTATTGTTGGCGGTAAGTTGTATTTTCCTGGCAATCGTCGTTTCGCGCCAAGAATTTAGTAGTTTGGTTCGCGCTAATAATTAAAAGTTGGATTTTTGTTTGTAGGAGGGGTTTTTGGGGATTTCACCTCCCTCACCTAACCTCTCTCTCTCCCATTCCATATGTGTGGCTGTCATTTGTTTGGAGAGCCGGTTGACTTCCTCATTTCTTCATGTGCTGGCCAAACCAAGCCCTCCCTAGCGCCTTGCAATCTCTGGCGTTTTCCTCCCTGCGCCCTTCTTCCCCTCAAGCAGCGTCGCTCCTGTCCTCCCCTGACTAGCGCCCAGCTCTTCCTTGGCCAGCCTCTCCTCTCCAGCCAGCCCCAGCATCTTGAAGCAAGCGAAGAAGCTTGGCGTGCAGCAAGAAGCTGCAGTAGCAGCAGCAGCTCCAGCGACTCCCCTCCGGCGAGCCCCCTCCGGCCGGCAGCAAGCCCTCCTCTCCAGCCCGGCCTCGGCTCCTTCACCTCCCCTTTCCTCCATGAGTAAGATTGGAGGTAAAACCCTAGAAATTTGGGGGTGAGATTGCTTGCATGCAAGGTGTTTGTGCTATTGCTTAGCTAGGATTTCTAATTTTGACATGTTGGGGTTGGGAAATGGAGAGACTAGAGAAATTTGGGAGTTTTCGGTTCGGGCAGATTTCTGTCCATTGTTAGAACTGCAATTTGAAAATTTTGCAAGCGTTTCCTGGGGGTTTGGCTATAACGAAAGTTGTAGATAATTGAATTACCTTTCAATAGAGACCAAAATAATCAAGTTTCATTCAGCCATTTAAAAGTTATGGCTATTTTACCAATTTCTATCCAGAACAAGTTAAAATTATGTTCGTTTGCTGTTCGTCGCAAATCTGGGAATAATCGGTGCTTTTCCCGGTCGGTCGGCTATAGAAAAAGTTGTAGATAATCGAATTACCTTTCAATGAAGTCCGAAATCGCTAAGTTTCGTTCAGCCGATTGAAAGTTATGCCCATTTTATCAAGTGCTGTCCCGGGTTGGCAGATTTCTGTTTTCGGGTTTTAGGAGTAGGTTGCGAAGCCAACTTAGTTATGAGTCTTGCGTTGAATTGTGGGTGTGTTTTTGAGTGGATTATATCCATGTGCAGGTGGTGTGACCCCGGGGGTGGCAATCTCGTCTCGCCACACCGTCTCGAGAAGTTGAAGGCAAGTGTATTGTCTTCGGTTGTGGCTTAGGTGGCCATTTGGTTTTGCAATCATATAATTATCCATGCGTTATTGTAATATTTTCATGTTTGATTTTGCTTGCGATGTGATGAATGAGCATGGTTAATTGCTTATGCTATCGTTCAAACCGAGATTATATGCAAGTGCATCAATGTTTGCTTGTTATGTGTGTCGATTGATGAATCATATGCCTTGTCAATATGCCATGGGTTACATTTTATATATTCCTGGATGATGCTCCCTAGTATGATTAGGCTAAAAGGAACATAAAAGATATAAGATTTGAGTTATGAAAATAGCTCGAATGGTGGTCATTATATGCGATTGTGGCGTTTATGTGAGTGTTTATGATATATGTGACCTTATGGATATGAAAGTTGAGAATGGTTTGTGCATATATGCGTTTATGAAAAAGTGCATCTTTGGAGTGAATGCTTTGTATAATCACCAATTTGACATATTGCTACATCACACGTTCATAAGATTACTTACTACTATGATATGTGAATGTGAATAATGAAGTTGTGAGGTTGGATTAATAGGAATAGTTGATTTGTTATCTTGAAAATTGATTATGCCTTTGGTGCGAGTGATAATGACAGATTGACCATGTAGATAAGATTTGTTGAGAATATGGATACAAGTGTTGAGAAGGTGATTTGAATGTTGAGAATGGTACTTTATGGATGTGAGAAGTGGGTGATATTTATGTACTTGGCTACGGCTATGCAAATGTGAGAAATGAATGTAGGTTGCAAATTAGTTTATGTTAATTGCATTTGTGCATTCATGATGGAAGGCGACCCATTACGATCAAGGGCCTCTGTGCTCACATGTAGTGAGTCTGAAAGTCCTACCTCATAGTCCGTGATCGTGGGTGTATGGGAGCGAGTCGATGAGTAGGCACCCTCCACTACGGGGTGGAAGGGAATGAGAGGTGCACACCGGCGGGTGTGCACTCACCATCTGGGTATGTGCTAAAGAAGAGATGAGACATGCATATTGCATCATATGCACGTGATATTATGTGAATGAAATGCGTGGTTGTGTGGCATTATATACCATTACAGATATGCATGGGATGTTATGTGAATGAAATGCGTGGTTGTGTTGCATTATATAGCATTACAGATATGCATGGGATGTTATGTGAATGAAATGCATGGTTGTGTTGCACTATATAGCATTGCAAATATGCATGAAATATTATGTGAATGAAATGCATGGTTGTGTTGCACTATATAGTATTGCATATATGTATGAGATATTATGTGAATGAGAGCATAAAAGCATTTCATTACATTGTGTATTGCGATTGATAAATGTTGATTGATGAGAATGGAAAGAACAAGGTTGAGAGTTGAGTCGTGGGCTCATCCGAATTGATTTCGAGGCATGGGTAAGGTTTTGTTACATTGTCGAGTTGGTTGAGGTAAGTGGAGCCTGCTACTACTCTGTTCTTTGGATGTTTCGGTTAAGTAATGGTTATTTAAGAGATGAATTAATCGTGCTCTTACGTGTTGGACCTTTTATGAATTCAAGCTGTTTCCTTTATTTACGGATGTCAATTTAAGGAACGCTACTTGATGTCTTCTAATAGTTGCATTGTAGTCTGATGCTTTACTTTTCCTACTTGTTGCACTTTCTTTGAGTCTTGGACTCACGCTTGTTTGCTTCTGTTCTAAGTACTTTGAAGTCGATTCATCGGGTTGGGAGTAATAACACGTGCACGCATCGCGGTCTCGTAAATTTATTTAACCAATTCATCAGATCTGAATGTAATTAATGTGTTTGTAATTTATAGTTCATCGTAAGGAGATTTCTTAAATTCTGTTGGATGTGTGATTGCTTAACTAAGGACCTGCTAGAATGATATCATAATTGTTGCTATTCATTTGTCTGCTGAGTGGATGTCCTCTGTTCTAGAGAGGTCATGCCGAAATTTTGTAAATTTCGGTGGCTTAGTTTCTAAGCTGGTCTTAATAGTTTAGTGGGTTGGTAGCATCCGTGGCACGTTTGGGCTACGGGGTGTTACAAGTTGCCTATGGCATTTTGGGCAAAAGTATACTGTTGGACTTTGTATCTTTTACTGCATTTTAATTCGGCTGTTAGGCTTTATTATTTGAATTATATTTCGTTAATGTATTATGAATTTGCATATGGATGTGATGGCAATGTTGTGTAAGTGCATGCTAGCCATTGATCATGGGACTAGTATAGTGTGCATATGAGACCTTCTCGGTATTCCACGCCAGAAGGGATGGTCTCGACAATTAGGCTTATGTTCCAATAGATAAAATAAAATATTAGGAGAATTACTTTGCAATGTTCCATTAGTTTGCAGCTGATGTTCTAGCATACTTTTTTTGAATTGGGTAGGAGTAATGAACTGGGTGGGTGTTAGATGTTTGGTAGCTAAATGTTTCATTCATTTGGTTTCGATGTTTCAATAGTTCCTCAATGAGAGACCACGTGGTGGTCTATCTATGTTTTGTGATGAATAATTGACTGTATTTTGAGTCTTTGGTGCTTAGGTTTGAATTTGATTTGAGCTTACTTTGGCTTTGAGTAATTTGTTTAGAGAGGTCATGAGGCCTGTAGACCTCCCTAGGAGGGGTCGTGAGGCCTTGTAACCTCCTTAGGAGAGGTCGTGACAACTATAGGAGTGGTCGTGATGCCTTGTGACCTCCATAGGAAAGGTCGTGACCACTATAGGAATAATTGTGACCTCTCTAGGAGTGATCATGAGCTCTTGTGACCTTCATAGGAGAGGTCATGACCACTATGGGACTGGTTGTGACCTCTCTAGAAGAGGTCGTGAGCCCTTGTGACCCCTAGGAGATGTCGTGATCCCACTAGAAGTGATTGTTAGCCCTTGTGACCTCCCTACGAGAGGTCATGACCACTATAATAGTTATCATAAGCCACTATGACCTCTCAATTAGTGGCTTTAAGTGGTCTAGACCTTTATGAGAAGGTCATAACCACTGTAAGAGTGGTCTAGACCTCTGTTTGAGTGGTCGTATGTAGTCTAGACCTCTGTTTGAGAGGTCATGTGTACTCTAGGCCTCTAAGATTTACTTGGGAGTGATTTAGACCTCTATGGGTGTGATCCTAAGCACTGATGGAGTGGTCTAGACTTCTATATGAGTGGTTGTAAGTGGTTTAGACATATCTAAAGAGGTCATGGACATGAATGGTTATGGTCTATAATGGTCACATGCTATATGATCCAAGAAGGATTTTTGATATAATTTTGGACATTGCTATGTGATGGTTTTCTTGTTTGTATTAGTTATAGGACTTCAGTGTTAGGTCATGGTGAGGCGTAGGAGACCAGGTCTAGGCTAGGAGAATTGAGGTTTAGAATGGTCAAGGGACGCCAGAAGATGACTGAGGCCGAGAAGTGGTTGTGAGCCAAGAATACAAGGAACTAAAGTGATAGACATAGCATGCAACATCATAGACCGGGACTAGGCTTAGGGAGGAGTCTAGGTCCATAACGGTCAAGAAAGCTAAAGCTATTACTTGTCGAATATCTAAATATGGGATATGAGTACATACCAAAAATACAAAGACTATACTATATATACTCAAGCAAGCATCTAGAAGCTACAGATATCTCGGACCCGACCCTACAGGATAAGGTATATACGGAGGGGATATCTCCATACTAGAAAGGACTCAATCACTTTCCCTATACGAGGAAACTAATTCTAGTACGCCTGGTATCCACGAAGTTTGGATATACTATGGAGATCGACACGACGATGAACTCCTCATCAACTACGATCTGGTATCCCAGGCCCACTACAACTCAACTTGAGGTGGGGCTACCCCAACTATATAAAACCGGGGGTAGATATCCTCAGGAGGAAAAGAGCTTTTACAAGAGGCAGAGCAACCAGGAGCCAATGGACCACATTTTGTCAACCTCCAACTATAGTTTAGCCATTATTTAGATACAATCTTCATTGTAACTAGGGCTAGATAACTCGCTCTATACTAGATACACCAAATACATACATCATTCGCACAGGATGTAGGGTATTAATCCATTCGGAACCCAAACCTGTATACATCATGTACCACTGTCTTCGTGCTTGACTCTGACACCAAAGGTACCCGTGATCATAAGTTTATTGTCAAATTCTAACCTTCGATAGTTGGCACTCCAGGTAGGGGCCTTCAACTATTTTTTTAGATTAAGCATGTCTTTAGTGCTCGCTCACATCAGATTCTCCGACGACAACTCTTGTGACAAGTTCCGCTTGATCTCCATCATCGACCAAGCACCCACTGTTGGATATGAGATCACCTTCGGATCCATGCTCTATCGATGGGGACTGGGCGGAGATCTAATACACGTCGATTTCACCAAGTCCCGCTCTTGGGATCCATGCCGAGCGGTGGGTTTCATAGACTTTGACCTTGTGGAGCCCAACATTCTCACGTACATCGAGATAGAGAGTGATAGCCAAAGCGATGGCCACAACAGCCAGAATAGCAGCCGAATAGATCGATGTGTGTTCATGGTCGGAGCCAGCAACGGTGCTATTGCCGACAGTTTCCTAGAAAGGAATCTAGAGGTAGACACCATAGAGGGTCAGGGACACCAGATCCCTCTATACGCGCCTCAAGACCCTGCAGCGGTGACGGCTGTAGCCTGGGTGGTCGAGCCACAACAGCGATATCTTCAGCACCTCTGAGGCAAATGTCTAGTGGATCCACCACTGGATCCGGGCAACCCGATGACTCCAGTGTTCAATCAAATGAAAACGCTACTCGATGCAGCGTAAGCTCAGACCGCTCGAGTAGTCAACTCGAGGTTCGAATGCCCCAGCTAATAGGGCGCCAGAGCCAACTATCGGGACCATGCCACGATCATCACTGAGCAGTAAGATCGACGATGGCTAGCCTAACCATCACACTTCCAAGACAGTTTGTTCCAACCCCCATCAGAGACATGCTGAGTATCTTTGAGATCGTATTCCTCATGATCGATGGGATTTGCATGATGTCCAACACAATCGAAGAGAGGAACGCGACCGGGAAGATCGTGAACAACGGGAAAACAAGCTCCCACCTTCGAGGGACCAATCTCCCACACTTTGGGCCCAACGGGGCGAACCTTCGCCTTCGAGGGGCCGCTCAATGGCACAATGTAGGTTCCCTCCTCGACAAGGAGAACAATAAGGTGTGCGATAGATGACCCCCAAGGAAATTGATGAAGGGTGCAAGGCTTTCACCCTCGAACTACGCACAGTCAGATGGCCGGACAAGTTCAGGGCAAGCCCATTGAGAAATACTCGGGGAAGATCAACCCCATCGAATGGTTGCAGATTTATATTAAAGTCATGAGGGTTGTCGGAGGAAACGAGAAGGTAATAGCCAATTACTTGCTGACCACCGTAGATGGTGCGGTGAGATCTTGGTTGCTCAACCTCCTACCTCATTTGAATTTGATATCATTGTGGGCAGAGTTGCGGACCTAGTTCATCGCCAACTTTCAGGACATGTATGAACGCCCCAAAACGCGCAGCGACTTGCATCGGGTAATACAAAAGCTAGGGAAGTCGTTGCACAGCTTCATCTGACTCTTCAGCGACAAGCGCAACTCAATCCCTGACATCTCATATGAGGCGGTCATAGTTGCCTTTAAGAATGACATCAATGATAGGGAGTTGAAGAGAAAGCTTGCCACTCAAAAAATCAAAACTACCAAAGAGCTCTTCGAGTTAGCAGATAAATATGCTATACGTGCCGAAGCCTGAGACCATATAGTCGACCCCAAATCTGACGATGACAAGCCTGAGTCGTCCAAGCAAGGGCTGAAGAAGAACAAAAACTACGAAGAGAAATGCAAAGGTAACTCCACCGTAGCCGTGGTCGAAAGGGGAAAGGCGTAATACTAGCAACAACAAGGGTCGAAGCCGTGGAAGAAACAAATACTACCCAATCCATCACACAGAGAAACATGACTTCGACAAATGCCAAGTGATCAGCTAGAAGGTCCAGGAGAAGTTCAAAGCTGCCCTCGCCGAGCATGGGATTGAGCAAGCTAAAGAGAAGACCTAGGATGATGAGCCCAAATACCGCGAGGCTGATCACAAGCTGGCGCACATCTTTGGGGGATCTGCCACGTATGAGTACATAAAATAGTACAAGACAGTCGAAAGGGAGGTCAACCTAGCCACACTGGCTCCACCTAGGTTCCTCAAGTGGTTAGAAGTGCCGGTCACCTTTGACCAATCAGATCACCCAGCTGTGTTCCCACATCTTGGTCGATACTCCGTGGTGGTTGCGCCCACCATCGTCAACTTTAAGGTCAACTGAACCTTGGTCGATGGAGGTAGTTCATTGAAACTTATCTTCGCCAAAACGCTGGAGAACATGGGGATTCCTCGAACAGAGATCAAAGCCAGAGCTGAGCCATTCCATGGCATAACTCCATATTCATCATCGATGCCCCTCGGCTAGATTGAGCTGCCTGTCATGTTTGGCACACCGGACAATTTTGCACGAAAAGATCCTCTTTGACGTGGTGAACTTTGAGACTGCCTACAATTTGATCTTAGGCCACCCAATGCTAGCCAAATTCATTATAGTGGTGCACTATATATACCAGACCGTCAAGATGCCGACGCCAAAAGGAGTTCTTACAATCCAGCGGGACCAGCGCATGGCAGTCAAGTGTGATAAGAAGAGCCTAGAGATGGTCGAGCATCTCTGTGGATTGGCAGCCAGTGCTAACAGCGAGAGAGCCAAGCACAAAAAATTTAAGAGCATTGACAAGGCTCCTGTATCCAATAGCGCCGCCAAAGACCTAGTTGACAATAGCAAGAAGGACAAGAAGACCAATGGGGGCGTCAAGATAATGCCCTTAAACCTGTTGGAACCTTGCAAGATAGTCAAAGTGGGTGTCAATCTTGACCTCAAATAGGAACTCGAGCTTGTCACTTTTTTCGGCAAACCGTGTCTTGTTTGCGTAGCAACCATCCGACATGCCCGGGTCCCCAAGGAGGTGATCGAGCATCGACTAGCTGTGGAACCGAGCACCAAACCTATGGTGTAGAAGCAACATAGATTTGCGAAAGACAGGAAGTAGGCCATACAAAAGGAAGTCGGTAAACTCCTAAAGGCGGGCTTCATTCGAGAAGTTTGTCACCCAACATGGCTGGCCAACCCTATACTCATCAAGAAACCCAACGGTAAGTGGAGGATGTGCGTCGACAACACGGACCTCAACAAAGCTTACCCCAAAGACCCTTTTCCTCTTCCCCACATCGACCAAATAGTGGACTCTACTACGGGCTATGAACTGCTAAGTTTTCTAGATGTCTACTCGGGGTATCACCAAATTAGCATGTCCGTAGAGGATGAAAAAAACTACTTTTACTACTCCCTTGGTGATATTCTGTTATATTAAGATGCCTTTAGTTTGAAATGTGTTGGTGCTACGTATCAATGCTGTATCCAAAATTGCCTAAAATCTCAAATTGGATGCAATGTAGAAGCGTACATCGATGATATCATAGTCAAGTCAAAAACTAGGAATACCTTAACCAGTGACCTCGAGGAGACATTCAACAACCCTAGGCAGTATCGAATGATGCTTAACCCCGAGAAGTGTACGTTCGGCATTCCGTCCAGCAAGCTTCTCGGTTTCCTAGTGTCTAGTCGAGGCATCGAGGCCAATCCGCATAAAATTGAGGCCATTAACCAGATGCGTTCTCCACGAACACTGAGGGAAGTGCAAAAACTCACGGGTTGCATCGCATCCCTTAGTCAATTTATCTCTTGGATAGGCGAACGACGACTGCTCTTCTTCAAATTACTCAAGAAGCAGGACACTTTCGAGTGGATCAAGGAGGCAGAAGAAGCTTTACTGAATTTGAAAAGGTACTTATAATCTCCATTAGTATTAACCTCGCCTAATGAAAAAGAAAAGCTCTTTTTGTACATTGCAGCTACCCTTCAAGTAGTAAACACAAGTGGTCGAGCGAGATTACCCTACTAGTCGAGCGTGATTACCCTGAGAAAAAGGCCAAGTTCTAGAAATCGGTGTACTACATGAGCAAGGTCTTGCATAATGCCAAGCTACGATACTCTCAAGTGCAAAAGATATTATACGCCATCTTGATGACTTCCCAAAAGCTACGACACTACTTCTAGGTGCGCAAGATTACGGTCATGATGACGTATCCACTCAAGAAGGTAATACGCAACTGTGAGGCGACAGGGGCGAGTTGCATAGTGGGCGGTGGAACTCAATGAGTTTATGGTTGATTTTGTGTCACGAACCAGCATCAAATCAGGAGCATTAGTGGACTTCATTGTGGAGTAGACGCACGTCAAAGAAAAAGATCACATGACAGTTGATGACCACTGGACTATGTTCTTCGATAGGTCACTCACGCTTTAGGGCTCGGGGTTTGGCATCATGCTCAAATCCCCAACAGGTGTGGAGATTAAATATGTTATCCAACTCGATTTTCAAGCGTCAAACAATGTTGCAGAATACGAGGGACTGGTAGCTGTGTCACTTGAGATCAGACGACTACTTATGAAAGGAAACTCACAACTAGTCATAAACTAAGTGCAGAAAGAGTACCAGTGCTCAGATGACAACATGGTGGCATATCTAAACAAGATTCGCAAGCTAGAGCACAAGTTTAAAGGGCTCAATGTAAGGCATATTAGGCAAAGTGACAACTCCGCCATCAATGAACTTGCTAGGCTCGCTTCATCCCGTTCTCCCACGCCCACAGGAGTCTTCGTTGAAAAACTCCTCAAACCATCTATCTCTCCGTATGGGAGGCAAATGATGCCCAACTCGACCAGCAGCCTGGTCAGGTCAGCGAGGCAAAAACCGCAAACATAGAAGTTGCACTACTCAAACGTGAGCTGACTTGGATGAATCCATTCCAAGCGTATCTCGAAGGTTAAGAGCTCCTTGACAATAATGCCACAACTGAGAAAATTGTACGTAAGTCCAAACTATACACGTTGATAGAAGGCAAGCTCTACCGAAAGGGGAGTAACGAAATCTTGATGAAGTGCATCACTCAGAAAGAGGGCAATAAAATATTGCTCAATGTCCATAGAGGCATTTGTGGCAACCATACGTTCTATCGCACCCTAGTCAGAAAGGTTTTCTAGAAAGGGTTCTATTGGTTGACTTTCCTCTAGGATGCTTGCGAGCTAGTGAAAAAGTGTGAGAGCTGCCAATTTTATAGCAAGTAAACCACTCGACCAGCCCAAGACCTATAAACTATTCCTCTGTCTTGGCCTTTCTCCATTTGGAGTTAGATATCTTGGGACCATTTCCAAGAGCCCAAGGAGATTATAAGTTCCTATTCATGGCTATCGACATATTCACCAAGTGGATTGAAGCAGAACCTGTCAGGAACATCACCTCAGAAGTGGCTAAGAAGTTCATAAAGAGCATGGTTACTCGATTCGACATCTATAATCGAGTAATCACAGACAACGGTAGCTAGTTCAAAAGCAATGCTTTCATAGCCTTTTGTGAAGAATTAGGTATCAAATTTTGCTTCGCTTCTGTAGCTCACCATCAGAGTAATAGTCAGGTCAAACGTGCCAACAGTATAATCTTGCAGGGGATCAAGACCCGCATGTTCAATAGGCTCAAGGCTTACTTGACTAGATGGGTAAAAGAACTCCCCTTGGTGTTGTGGGCTGTTCGTACATCGACTAGTCGAGCCATTGGTCAAAAACACTATTTTTCTTGGTCTACGGAGCAGAAGCAGTACTTCCGACCGAGTAAACATTTAGTTCACCTCGTGTGGACAACTACTCGAAAGAGGAATAGGAGCGAGTGTGAACAGATGATGTAAATATACTCAAGAAGTACAGGGATCGAGCATCCATTTGAGCAGCCAAGTATCAACAAGCCTTACACAGATATCATAACTAGAGAGTCCAGGAGAAAGCGTTCAACGTCGAGGACTTAGTACAACGAAAGGTGCAGAAGCAAGACAAAAGCAATAAGATGTCACCTAAATGGGAAGGTCATTACATAGTGGTCGAAGTGACTCGACTTGGATCGGTACGGCTATAGATGATAGAGGGAACGATGCTTGGCAACTCATGGAACATCGATCAATTGAGAAAATTTCATAGATGAATAATAAGGACCATGCATCATGACCAAAATCTAGGTAAGTACGAGTTCATTAAAATTAACTAACATAAGTTGTCCTATTATATATGAGGCAGGTACCCTACTGTTACTTGCCCTTGAAGGCATCACGCCACCTCTTCTGCTCCCTCGAGGGGTTGACAGCTGATGATCCCCGGGATGGGCCTTTGCCCTCAGTACAGGTCAGAAGAGGATGCGAAGGCCCGGCCACTTGTCGACGGAGAAGGTGACTTCTTCGTCATCGAGGGTGGCAATGCACCAATAGAACGTGGAGTGCGAGCGGAGGCGGGGTTGATGATGCCCTCTTCAGCTTCATCTTCTCCATCAGTGGCATCTTCTCCCCTGGTGGCAGCAGTGGTGGCGTCTTCTTCGACAATGTTTTCTTCCCCACTAGCATCATCTTCCTCCTCCAGCCAGACCTCCTACTCAATGGCCTCCCAATCGATCTCCCCGTCCCGGAGAGACTGCAGCCAACGGCGTAGGGAAGGGGACTCTCCGAGGATCTCCGGAAATGGGGACGATGATGGAGTAGAAGCCATGAGTGCGGTTGAAGAACTAAAGCTCTACGAGCAGAAGGCAAGAAAGAAAACGGTGTGTGGAAGACGACTTCAAGGCCCATCTATTTATAGCTCTGGGAACGGTCGCACTGTAGCAATAGCTCTATTGAGATCCACTTTGGTTCCAATCCACGAGGTTTTTGTTGCACTTCCACACAAATACGGAAACCAAAGAGACGTTAAGTGATGACGTTGACAGGATGACGCACTGTGTTAAAGCTGAAGGGGCGCAAAGGCTGCAACAGTACCCAACCGTTGGAATGGGGTTTTATTGCTCACCTACTCCGACTGTTTGGATTTCAAAAAAACTACTAGGCCTTACCCATAGGCTCGGGGGCTCATGTGTCTGAGCGTATGGTCGGGGCTATAATTTTTGATGCTCACGCTCTACTCCCTTCTCGATACAATCATTGAGTAGGGAGTTGGGGGCTATATCATGCATTTTCGACGCATACGCTCTACCCTCTACTCGATGCACTCATCGAGCAGAAGGTCGGGGCTACATCGCTCGATCTTTTCTTTACCTGGCTCCACTCTCGGTCGATACATCTATCGAATAAGGGGTTGGAAGTCACAACAGATATCTTTGATGCTGGTGCTTCACTTGTTGCTCGATCCAGCTATTGGGCAGGGAGTTGAGGGCTACATCACGACTTTGTGCTTACGTCACTCTACTCCTTCCTTGATGATATCATCGAGTAACGAGTCGGGGGTTAAAGGTAACTCTGTACCTTGCTTTTTTCGCTGGTTGATATTGCTCTCGAGCGGGGCACTGTAGGCACAATCTCTTTATTTCCTTTACATGTGATCTTTTGCACGTATTTATTCAATTGCATACTTAGCACGTTAGTGAACAAAACCAAAGGGTGGCCATGCCTAAACCCAACAACGAGCAATTCTATCCTGCGCACATATGAGCACTAGATTGTCAGACATCTAAAGCTCAGTGGACGGTGGGAGATGAGGCCTCTAGTCAATTCTACATGTGCTGCCTAGCAAGTTTATATTCGCTACAAAATCTAAGCTATGTGGTCGATGAAGACTTGTCAAAATCATGTAGTTTTACTCTAACTTATATAGCGTTTATGTTATATACGGCTTCTTCGAGTATACACTCAGGGGCTATGCCATTTAATGAAAGTTTTTCTAGCCATCTGTGTAGATACAATCAGGCATGCTCTTGGCAATGAAGCTGCTTACTAAGGATATATGAGTGCTAAATCAAATTTGCATCTACTTGTGCTACTTTATTTCATCGACAAGGGAATAGCAAGCAAAGCACGATAGATAAGCAAATTAATTAGTAGTATCATACAAGACCATAGTAGTAAAAAGGTTCAACCATTACATAAGCATGGTCAGGTAGAAGGACTCTAGCTGGCGTCATCATCATCATCAGTAAGAGATAGCTCCAACCGGGCCACGAACTTCTTGGCAAGGTTTTCAAAGGACTCGATGTAGTCGGTAGCTTCGCTCGCCTCACACGTAAATCTCTCATCTAATATCGAGAAGTCTAGGTCTGAATGGTGGCTCTTCACCATTACAAGTGCGTGCGAAGTTACAAGTTGAGTGGCTTTGGTCATGTGTGCAAGCGTCTCTACTCGCAAAGTGGCTAGAACCTCATTGGCAATAGCCTTCTTGACCTCAACCACCTTCTTGGCAGCTTCCGCTCATTTTTGATCGGCCTCAGCCACCTTCTTTCCAGCTTCCATTCGGTCCCAAACAGCTTCAGCCACCTTATTGGCAGCTTCCGCTCGGTCCTGATCAACCTTGGCCACCTTCTAGCTGGATTCTGCTCTATCCTGATCAACCTTTGCCTTGGATAGCTCGGCCTTTAGCTTCCCTGTCTCCTCAGTAGCAGCTTCAAGCTTCTTTGCTTACTCCTTTGTTGTCTTTAACTTGGCCCTGAATTCCGCTAGTTCAGCTCTTTCATCCTGATCACCCTTTGGTCGATGGACAAGAGCTGCTCCAACTGTTGATGAGTCTACTCGTAGAAGGTTTCAGCCTCAGCTAATTGGGTCAACAAGGAATCAAGTACGCTGAGAAAAGGAGTCTAGAAACTTCAAAAGCAGAGCAAAAAATAGGGCAAGACACGAGGCAAGATCGATCGTGGTCATATACCCGGATTTGGGGCTTCAAAATAGACCAGAACACCGGAGGTGCCAGCAGAGCAGGAGGAGTTCAAGCTGTCACCATAGCAGGACCGCCAATAAGCTCGATAGGAGTTGTCAAAGGAAGAGCAGCAATGACAGTTACTCTACCGGGAGATGACGAGGAGGCCAGGGTGGGGCGATGTTATCGTTAGCACCGCTGGGCGCACCCTTCCTACAAGAAGTTCTCTACTTGACATCTTCAAAAGGAAAGGAATCATGAAGAGAAAGGAGAGGTGACTTACTTCACCAAACGAACCTTCACTGCACATTCTTCCTCTACACAGTTATCTTCATCAAGATTGGCCTAGCCCTGGCAGCTGGCTTCTTGATCAGTGCAACCGGTGGAGGAGATGATGCGGTGGGTCAGCGGCCGACAATGAAACATATGAACAAGTAGTCACTATGAACAAAAGTTCACCAAGAACGAATTCAACAAGCATTGCCCGATAGTGGTGTTACCTACTTGATCATCCTAGTCGACGGAGAACCTGCACAAGGAGGCATCTGCGTGGGAGCTGCCGACTTCAACACATCAGCCCCCTAGGTGGCCCACTGGTCATATAGCATCTGTTGAATTACATCAGAAGGAACTTTATAACATCCAAGCTAGCGATTGAAGATCACTTGGATGGCTGGTCTCGACGATGAGGTGCGAGGATGCTTGGCTAGTCGATGGGGCACTCGAGACACAAACCCCTTCACTCGAGGGGATTCGGCCACCTCTCGCTCCGGAGCTGCCTCACCATCACCTGGGACGATGGTAGGCACCGGATCGCTCAAGGGAGAGACGGCATCGGCGGGGACAAAGCCCGATGCTTGGTCACCATCTCAGGTTGGTTTGTCATCCTCCAAGCCAATGGCTCCTGTGATCGATCCACTTTCATCATCAAACTTGGCCTCCGAGAAAATACTACGTTAAAGTGGAAGGCGGATGTACGAACGATGCATTACGAACCACGACATAGTACTTACCTCTGGTTGAGGATTGGCGAGCGAGTACGCCTTGATGCTGCATGCGTCAAGTTCTTTACCCTAGAATAGCTTGCTTAGCCTAGAGGAGATGTTTGAGTCCTGCAAGCCTGGCAAACTGTGAGTCATTTCACTAGTCATCAACTAAAACAAAAGGACAAGAGTACTACAAGTGCTTACTTCCAGGAATGTCCCTGGTGGCATTGTCGACTCTAGAGTAGTCCTAGGCCAAGTGATCCCAGTATTTCAGCGGACTCAATCGGCATGTAATGAAATCTCTAGCTATATGCCACCTAGTTGACCCAATCTCCCTCAACTCCTCGATATTTCAGATGTAATAAGCATTGTGGGCGGTCAAAGGAGGGACTTTCGTCCAGAGTTCAATCGAATTAAGGAGGAGTGGTTGATAAGCTAGAGGCCAATTCACGGTGTCCAAGGAAGTGATGCAAAAATCACCGCTTCTTCCAGTTCGACTGCTAGGAAGAAGTTACGGGTATAAGAATATACGTATTCAACACTCCGCCACAGAAGTGGAAACTGGCACCCCCAACAGCATCGTTCTTCGTCGTTCATTTTAGATTGTAAAAATGAAATAATAGATTGAGGCTAAGCTTAATACCCAGATAGGCCTCACAAAGATAGACAAACACATTGAGCATGGTAATCGAATTGCGGCTTAGGTGAAAAAGTTGGATATTGTAGAAATCAAGAATCGAGATCAAAAAAGGAGAAGGGGAAATTGAGTCCACACGGAAAAAAGCTTCAAACACGACAGTCTCATCCTCGTTCCACGGCATGAGATACAGCTCACCTTGTGACAGCCTCCAATGGAAGAATTCCTAAGGAGGAATGAAGCTATCCTTCACCAATTTGGCAAGGGGCTTCTCCATCATCACTGATTTTTGCCACACCCTTTGAAGGGTCTTGTACTCGAAGACCGCTTTGTCGCTGGGGGAAGTAGGTGCGGCCGTCTTAGGATTCTTCTCTGGCGATGGGGAAACTCTCGTCACTGGTTGAAGGGCTAGACGCCATTGAGAAAGATGGGGGATGGATTCTTCGAAGGTGGTGGCGCTAGGGTTTAAGGAACACGGCAGAGGCTTCGAAAGTAGGATTGGAGGCAAAAAGGAGGTAACGGCTACAGTTTCGGATCTGGAAATTTATAGGCCAAAACCTTCTCTCCAAGCGAATGGTTCACTCCCCGCGGTGCGGCACCTCGATCAGCAAGAAAAGTAGAATGATGGCGCAGTACAAATTTTGGCATAACAGATGGAAGCTATAAATGCTCAACTATGCAACGTTTGAATTTTTGAATTTTCTAACTCTACTCAGAGTCAAGTCAATAAGACAACATCGAGTAACTATTGGTTAGACTAAGGACTCGAGTTGAGCTGATGGCAGTGCGCTTGACACAACAATATCCCTACTCGATACTTAGCTACTACCAATTTACTCGAGTCGTTCGACCACAAGTTGGCCGGGCATTACTTGACCAAGTCAAAGTTTGGTAGTAATCGACCAAGTATTTGTATAGACCCTCCACTGAATAGAGTTCGGAGGCTACTATCGAATATCTAAATATGGGATATGAGTATGTACCGAAAACACGAAGACTATACCATATATGTTCAAGCAAGCATCTAGAAGCTCCGGATATCTCAGACCCGACCCTAAGAGATAAGATATACATGGAGGGATATCTTCATACTAGGAAGGATTCGATCACTTTCCCAATACAAGGAAACCAATTCGAGTATGCCTGATATCCAGGGAAGTTTGCATATGCTATGGAGATCAACATGACGATGGACTCCTCATCAACTACGATCTGGTATCCCAGGTAGACTACAACTCAACTTGAGGCGGGGCTACCCCGACTATACAAGGCCGGGGGTAAATATCCTCAAGAGGAGGAGAGCTTTTACAAGAGGCAAAGCAACCAGGAGCCGACGGATCATGCTTCGTCAACCTCTAACCATAGTTTAGCCATTATTTAGATCCAATCTTCATTGTAACTAGGGCTAGACAACTTGCTCTGTACTGAATACACTTAATACGTACATCATCTACACAGGACGTAGGGTATTACTCTATCCGGGAGCTCGAACCTGTATACATCGTGTGTCGCTGTCTTCGCACTTGACTCTGACACCGAAGGTACCCATGATCATAAGTTTATTGTCGAATTCTAACCTTCGACATATCACGCTAAAGGGTATGGTCAAAACCATGTCGTTGTTGGATTTTGGGTTAGCCCATGTAAGAGAGTGGGAGTAAACCTACACCTTTGATGAGGTTTCTTAAGGGTCAAGAAGATCATTTAAGGGTGGAGATTACTCCTAGAATGCTATAACTATAAGGGGATGAGTGCCTCTCCTTGTGTGGAGCGTGTGTGAGTCTTGTGAAGGATTTTGGTATCCTGATGCTCTCTGAGTTTTTGTCCACCTTATTGTGAGGCTTTGTAAAACACTCTTTTAAGAAATAGAAAAAGTTTTAGCGCAAGAATATTGTTCATGTTTGTGTTTACTTTCTAGTTCTTGTTGTGCTTTATTTGTAATCACCTCCTTCTGCATTCTCTTGGCTCTTTTTTATCCTTCTTGTTTGATCTTGAGACAAGGATGAGTGATTGATGGATGGTATATCTTTGTAACACATATCAATCATCTAGACCCTCTGCAACTCTTTTCTCTAAGTTCTTGATCTAGCTTATTAGGATGTGTGGGAGTTACTCCAACATAACTTTGATCATTTATACCCTACGAGTAAAATCTGTTCAAGTTTTCAACCAACCATAAGGTGTTCATACAGTTCTTGTTGTTGATCGGACAATATTTGCTGTTTGTCCAAAATCGTTGAACCCCTATCTAGAACTACCTTGCCTTGCTGGTCACCTTATGTAGATGCTGCATGCATGGAATGGAAGAATTCCCTTGGCATGGGGCAGCAATCAAACTCAGGCTATGTGAGCTAGAGGTGGGCACTAGACCGGGCTATTTTGGGTCAACATGAGGCATGTCCGATCTAGACCGTCTTACAACCTGGCATGAAACTGTTCTAAACGGGTCGAATCGACACAACACGGTTGTTCAGGCCATGTCGGGTTTGCCAATTGGGCACGATGGGTGGCCTGGTCTAGTCTGGCCCGGCAGTTTGGACCGTGCTCAGGGCAGTTCGGACCGTGCTCAGGCCAACATGGCCCGAAACAGCCCGTGCGTGCTTGCATTGTATGTATGGGTGAGCAAATCAAGGAGTAAAGAAAGAAAACTTTAGATGGACTAGAGAAAAGGAAGGTAATGCATGCATGCATTGTATATGTAGGTGAGCAAATCAAGGAGTAAATATATAGCTGCATGCATGTGACTGGAAGAAGCAACTGAATCAAGGAAATCGAGAAGAATAAACACAATAAGATTTTGTTTCGATATGAGAAAAAGGAAGTTCTAGACAAATAAATAAATAAATCAATCCGTGGTCATTTTCTCTCTAGCAATAGTATAAATGGGCCGGATCTAGACCCTGAAAGACGGAAGTAGGCATGAAGCATAAATGAGCGTGTACACTGGCTCGCCAAAGGCGAGCCAGGCCAGCTCGGCCTAGCCCGACGAGTACGATGGGCCCTCGTGGTCCGGTATGGTTTAAACCCAAACACGATAGGCTTGGACCGGGCAGACCCGGTCCGGCACGACACCCATTGTGAGCACACAGCCCACGCACACTAGTACACCACTATTTTTTTTTAACAAACCTACCAATCTGCGTTAAATTTGTAAATTAGTGGTGTACGTTGTCTTTCGCTGTTAATAACTTACGGGCATACGTACTACCAGCGATGCCGATATTATTAAGCCTTAACTAGAAAGCAAGGGACATTGTTCCGTGGACTTTATGGAAAGCAGCTCGCGTATTATAAGCAAGTAAGCAGCTAGAAGTCTTAACGTATCATCTTTTTCTCCCTTCTCTTTTGGATTATACCTTGCGACAACAGGATCGATGCTTTATGGCTGAACGAGCGCCGATCTCCTCCACAGTTGCGAAGTAAATCCCCAACAATATTTGGAGGGTTTGCACCCTCATCACTGTTTGGATTCATCCGCCCACTGGTCGGCTCTTCTTGTACCATAGCCTCAGTTGGTGCTAAGGCCTATTCCACATTGGTTATTGCTAGTGTGACCAGTGGGTTAGCTTCAGCACCACTCTGAGTGATGACGTCCTAATCCATAGAGAAATTAGGAGCATTGTCCTTGAGAGTTGAGACTAAGAAAAGAGAGAGGAAAAATATAAAACAAAATCTCTCAGATTTCGAAAAAAATATACTTAGAAATAAAGAAATATCATGAAATATTACCTGTAGCAAAATCCTAAGTTCATTTCCCTTGAGATCGAAGGAGTAGAAGTCCTAACATTCAGATTGAGAGTCTTTTTCTTCTTCCTCCTCATAATCAAAGGAACATCATCCTCTGAATCTTCATTTTTTCCCTAAACAAATGGGAATATCGGAAGATGTCTATACTCTCAATCCTAATTGTGGTTGAACCATTTTTTTGTTCACCTAATACAAGATCCTTGTCTGCGTTCTCACAACAAACATCATCCTTTTATCTTGTGCTTGAGGTCGATCATGCACACGCTTAGAGCATACAACACTGATTGGTTGGCCAATGCTGGTCGGATCAACACTAGTCCCTACTGAGGTCGGATCCACCATCTTTTGAGCACCCCTAGTAGAGGTCCTCAGCTTATTAGCTGGCAGAGCCACTGTCGCAAGCTCAGGCTATTCGATAGCCCGCTTTTGACCATGCATCTAAAATCAAATCTAAATTGTTATCACACAACAATTAAGAAACATGGATAAATACAAGTATTCCTTACCATGATGCATCCATTAATGAACTCATCGGTCTGCTCGATCAAATAGCTACTTGCTTAAATCAGCATAGTTAGACCCATTAGAGGAAGTACGCAATATGTACATAATCCTTGACCAGGTCTTCTCAGAGGTTAGAACTAATGAGGAAATACCCAAAAAAAGTTAATAAATTTTCCCAATAGAAAAGATTAGAAATTCAAAATTTTCTTACCTCCAAGTTCATCCTTAGTAGAATCCTGGTTGCCTTCCATCCTCCAGGCGAATCTAAACCACCTCTTCAGGAGGGCTCATCTTGTGGTACAGAAAATCAAAGATGATCTTCTGTCCCGACAAACCCCCTATTACTAACTTGGTGATGACCTTCACAGTATCAAGCACTTCGTCGGTGAGGACTAGTGTGTCCTCCCTCTTCGTCTCTACGCTCGTCCACACCGAAGCAGCCTTCCTAGGGAATTTGAGATGTCTACCCCAGGAACCTCAAAGTAGAACCATTCCCGATGATATTCACGCCATGTGTCTTTGATCAGGAAAGGACAATATTAGGAAGCCATTTTATCTTGGAGCTTGAAATAAACACTCCCACTAATAACTTGGCTCTTACTATTCCTAGTGTATTGGTAGAAATAGTGGAAAGGCAAAGATGTGGAGGAATACCAAGAAAAGTCTCATAAAGATGCGAGAAAAATACTCAAAATTAAAATAGAATTTGGAGGAAGATGATGAAGATCAATCTCGTAGTGATCGAGTACGTTGGCTAGAAATTCGTTCTTAGGGAGATGAAACCCTAATCTGACAAATGGGGCAAACAAGACAAGGCACCCTTCTTGGGGTACTGGCTTGGTGTCTTCCCCGCAAGGATCCCACCTCAGCATTTCACATGGGGGAATCAAAAACCATCTTCCTCAAAATCGTGGATCATCTACTCTGTGAGAATAGATCTCTCCGTAACCATGAATAGGAGAGGACAAAGAATTCAGAAACAAAAGTGCTCGAAAGAGTTTGGAGTTGAGAAGACTCAAAGAACTGTTTTTTGCGCTTAAAATACAAATTGTGTAAGGAATCAAAGAGGATTTTACCTTCTTTACATAATCTTTTTTGTATCAGTTTTGAACACCATTTCGGTTCCCAAGAAAGGGTAAATAAAACCACCTTATGATAAACATATAACTGACACAGGATTGATTTCTTCAAACTTCATTTTAGATCTTGAAATTTTTAACCTCCTTTCCTTAATCATACTATCCATCACAAATAAATCGATGAGAGAAGAAAAAAGGATGGAAGTTGAAAAGCCTCAAGAACACAGAGAAAAGTTTGAAACCAATACAATTCAAAGAAATTTGTTCTTGGATCAGAAGCCTAAATATATAAAGGAGGCCTTATTCCCCTTTATATGCATTACACATTAAAGACGGTTGGCACTAGTTCAATTACCAAGAGAAGTGCAAAGATTTCCTCATTTATTAGCACTTAAATGGTCAAATAATTGGCGCATAACCCTATAAGATCGCAGAATACGAAAAGCCTTGAGTAATAAACTTTTATTACTCAAACCTTGAGGGCTAGCTGATGAGGATTAAAAGTTTATTTATTTAGGCCCTCAATTATTCGTGACTATACTCTATTTATGGGCCTATAAACATAAAGCCCATAATATAGAATAAAGCCCACCTTTCTCTAAATGGTTAAGTCTCTAAGCAGTCCAGTCAAGGTGATCAATAACTTTGCTTCACCCTGGTTATCCTCGACCAGTCAAATAGTCACCCCAACCAGTGAAATAGTCACTCCGACCAGCGAACTAATCAGGGATAATCGGTTATACCTGCACATGTCTCCATGCGAGCAGTTACTTGACATATACATGCAATTACCTGAAAGTTATAGATGGAAAAATTACCCTTTAGTGAGAAGGCACCCTTTGGTGAGAAGACATCTCTCAATTACATGACGCCCTTTTGAAAAACAACTACCGCCTCTTCATCCAATATAAATTGGAAGTCTATCCGCAAAGGAAAGGGTGAAGGGTACTCATACTTTTAGTCCCACAAATATTGTAACCTGTATATTCTGTTAAGTCGCTTGGCGAACAAAAGAAGCAATCCCTATATGCATTTCTTTTTATCATCTTGTTCATTAGGAGCTTACAATTATCATTTGTAAGCTCAATGAAGGGAACCTAGGTCTAAGCATCGACAAGGTTGTTCCCCCCTCTCAACGAAAGTTGAATTTTGAGAACATGAACATGAGGGGTAAACTGAACACCCACACTCAATGGAATGGATCGATAAGAACAAATCGAACTTACACAGACAGAGATATATTGACTTTTTTCACATCTATAACTACATTCTTCGTGGCAGGTCACCAGCACCATACCTACCGCGACAGACGAGCTACTGTGGTATTTGAGCTCGGTAAGGATACCATGGTATGTGAGCTTGGCAGGACAAGGTATCGCAGTGCCCAAGTTCGATAGGTACCTACCATAGTATCCGAGCTCAGTAGGAAGGTGGGGGCTACCATGGCTTATCAAGAGTTATCACGGTGGACGGAGCTGCTGCAGTGCTGATGACCTACCACGGTAGGAAAGTATGTTATATGACACGTATCACCTATCAATACTTCTATTATCAAGAAAAGACTAAAATTATAAATTTTATTGAGAAGAAAACTAAAAATAAAAAAAAATGTGGCGACGAGCCAAATACACGAGACTTCTTTCCAAGTCTCAAGTCGAGCCTCCTTCCCATACACTTGACACCGAATACCTTACCCGGAATTCGCGGTTCATGTGCACACGCAACGGCGGGCACCACCGGGTAGCGCCCAAGGGATAAGCCTCCAGCGCGTAGGCATATGATTCTTGGATGATTTGGTCGGCTTCCTCCCGCTAAATCACGTCCGTGTCCACGTCATAACGGCTCCACTCCTAACGCTCGGTCTCTCGCACACTTGGGCCGGCGCCTTCTACTTCTGCTCCTTCCTTTGCCTCCCTTTCTGACAACTCGAAATATCCAATCCGAGTGCGAATTCATGGAGGTGGATTCAAGAAAGCTCCTCGCAGTTCTGCCAATCTTGCTCGGCTTCGTGTGCGTTTCGAGTAAGTAGCCCGCTTTTCGAGCAATGTCGAACGATCGCGAGTCCCAAGAAGTGGATGCAGGGAAAGTTGGCGGATCGAGAAACTCTGGCTTTGAGAGCCGTAAAGCGCGGGAATTTTAGGCCAGTTTGGGTTAGATGCTGTTGTTGGTGCTTGATTGATTGACGGGTTTGCTTGGCTGTGTGCAGGGGCGCAGTCGTACATCGGCGTCAACTACGGCGAGGTGGCCGACAACCTGCCGCCGCCGGACGAGACGGTGAAGCTGCTCAAGTCGACCACGATCTCCAAGGTCCGCCTCTACGGCGTCGACGCTGGGCTTATCCGCGCGCTCGCGGGCACCAACATCTCCCTCGTGGTTGGCGTGGCCAACGGAGACATCCCCTCGCTCGCCGCAGACCCCGCCGCCGCATCCCGCTGGCTCGCGGCCAACGTTCTCGCCTTCGTCCCGGCGTCGACCATCTCCGTCGTCGCCGTCGGCAACGAGGTCCTCGAGTCAGGGACGCCTCCCTCACCGCCGCGCTCCTCCCCGCCCTGCAGAACCTCCGCGCCGCCGCCGCCGCGGCCGGGGACGGGGCCGCCGGCATCAAGTTCTCCACAGTCAACACCATGGCCGTGCTCGCGCAGTCCGAGCCGCCGTCCACCGGCGCCTTCTACCCGAACATCACGTCGCAGCTGCAGCAAATCCTGGGCTTCCTGAGCAAGACCAGCGCGCCCTTCATGATCAACCCCTACCCCTACTTCGCGTACCAGGCCGACCCCCGGCCGGAGACGCTGGCCTTCTGCCTGTTCCAGCCCAATGCCGGCCGCTTCGACGCCGGGTCGAAGATCAAGTACACCAACATGTTCGACGCGCAGCTCGACGCTGTCAAGTCGGCGCTGGGGCGCGTCGGGTACGGCGAAGTGGAGATCGTGGTGGCGGAGACCGGGTGGCCGACGAAGGGCGACGCTGGGGAGGCCGGCGCCACGGTGGACAACGCCAAGGCGTACGTCGGCAACCTGGTCGCGCACCTGCGGTCGGGCGCCGGCACGCCGCTGATGCCGGGCAAGTCGGTGGACACGTACCTGTTCGCGCTCTACGACGAGGACCTGAAGCCCGGTCCGACATCGGAGCGGTCGTTCGGGCTGTTCCACACCGACCTCAGCATGGCGTACGACGCCGGGCTGACGTCGTCTGGCAGCACTGGGAGCCCGAGCAGCGGCGGCGTGGGCGCGGCGCAGCCGAATGCGGCCGGGTGGTGCGTGGCGAAGGTCGGCGCGACGGACGCGGAGCTGCAGGCCGACCTGGACTACGCGTGCTCTCAGGTAGGCGTGGACTGTAGCGCCATCCAGGCCGGGGGGGCGTGCTTCGAACCCAACACGGTGCTCGCCCACGCCGCGTACGCCATGAACCAGCTCTACCAGGCCGCCGGCCGCCACCCCTGGAACTGCGACTTCAGGCAGTCCGCCACGCTCACCTCCAACAACCCCAGTACGTACAAGCCCCTCTCCTCGCTCTCTCCAATCATTCGTAATTGCGCCATTGCTCGATCATTCCCTGAATCATATGCATATGATAGTGCGGTTCTGTTCTGCCATTCGTGGATCGTCATGGCGAGTAGTCACTATTCAGGCAACATAGTTTGATATTTTGATTTGCTCCGCTTTGCTCTTGCAAGCTTGTAGTAGTATCATGCGCAATAGTGCTAAAGGATGTCAGCTTTGCTCATCCTCTGTTCTTTGGTCCATTCATTCGTTCCAGCACCGTTGAGGCAGGTGTTTTGATTTGTTTCACTTTTTGCTGCAAAAGCTTAGGATGGATGACATGTGTGCAAATTACATAACCAGTGATACTGTTAAAGTCAACTAAATTCCCTATCAAGTGTTAGTGCACAAGTTTGCTTTGCTTATCTTGCAATCCGATTACCTCTCTCATGTTATCTAGGTGTCTTTATTTGCTTTGCTGTTGTTAGATTGCAATATTTATTTGTCATCATTGATTTCATTCTTAGAGCATCGACAAGTTCGATTAATTCAGTTTCTTGCACTATAGGATCAACACTTACAGCAACATAAACACAACCTCTTCTACCAAACTTTTCAGTCAATCACTGTGCTAATCTTGAAGTCCCTTCTCTATGATATCTTCAGGCTATGGCTCATGTGTCTACACCGGAGGCCAATAACGCCATGAACTATTAACCCCGACACCATTCCGCGACGCATGATTCCTTTTTGCATCTATCATGACAACAAATTCCGCCCTACAAACGTCTATGTGCATCGAATAAAGCCACAGATAATAGTGGTGCTGGTTTCGTTGTAGGGATGCATGCATGCATGCATCCCCTTGTTTCATCTTAGCAGATGCTTCCCCACCTCTTTTGAGTTGCCTAGATGGATGGCTCTTCTTAGCGCTTTGGGCAGGTTGGTTTGTGACTTTGTGTAAAGATATGTGAGTTGTCGTCATGGTTGGCATAAGTTTGGCGTATTATACATGCTTCTATATGTATGTCCTTAACTAGAATTCGGCTCTACTATTTATTCATAACTCGTGTTTTTTTTTCTTTGGGGGTCTCTTTCAGTTTGGTGTGGTGAGTAGCTGGATCTTGTTGATGTTTCTAGCTCTTGTAGGTATATGCATAACAATAAGTACTACGAGCGTGGTTACAAGTTTTGGATCAAACAAAGATTGGAATGGAAGGGTCGTAATCTGAATTAAAAGGCGCCTTGATAGTCAAATGGGAAGGGTTGTTGCTAACTTGTAGTGTCATTGTCGATGATGTGGAATTAGTTCGTGGGATAACGGTTGGCAGGTCTTGATTTGGCCATCTTTCTGTCGGATTTGCTATGCCTTCTGGGAACCATCGGCGCCTCATGATTGACACCATCCAACATCGGTTTTCCCAAATTTTTGCTAAGAGCTGACTTGTTGGAAGGACCGGAAATAGCGATCAGAGTAAGATGATCAAATGATCACACAATAATTTTTCTTTCAAAGAATCCAAATAAAACCTCCCAAGATCTCAGAAGAGCGAAAGAAGAAAATCTCCTAAAAATTAGTTCTGAGGAGCACTACCGCATTACAAAGGCCGGTAGTGCCTAATAAACAAGAAAAACAGGCAAATAAACAGTACATCAGCGCTACTTAAAAACGAAAATCGATGTAACTTTTGATCAGTCGATCAAAAACCATGCAAAACTTTGTATGCACCTTCCTATGGGTGTAGGAACCTATTCTAACCTTCAATCATAAGGATTGACGTCAAAGTTCTGACTTTTTTGAATTACCGAATGTTGCGTCAAAACCGGATCAAAAACAAAGACTTTGCCTTGGACTTACTCATAGGAATTTGATGATCAAGATGGATCTAGATGGTCTTCCACATGTCACAGCAAACAAGAACTCCAAAGAGATTACCTCGAAACGTACACGATCAAGATCTACCTCGAATCCTTCCTTCTCAAGCCAAAACCCGGTTTCTTGAGAAATCACTTGATGATCATGAGAGAGCTTGATGATCATGAGAGAACTTGCCTAGATAATTGGGTGATGATCTCTAAAAGATACATCCATCAATCACACATCCTTAGAAACACAAGATCAAGAGAAAAGAAAACTAACAAGAAAGATCAAGAATCAAGAAGGAAAAATGCTAAGAACAAAAGCCAAATCTTGAACACGAAATTGATCTTTATTTTAAACCATGAGGATAGATTACAAAGCCTTTCCTTCTGAGTGCAGAGCTCCCAAGAAGCGCACACACCACACAAGAACACAAAATCTTATGGAAAACCTAAAATTCCTAGTGATTAAGTTTAAGGTCTCAAGTCTCTTCTCCCTCTACATCTTCTTATATAATGGAAGCAACCCTAACCCTAAACCTGGACACTACAAGTAGATACTATCAATATTTACAAGGGCTAACCCGAAACCTAACACTCTTAACGGGTTTTTCACTCACACAAGTACACTTCTCAAAAGTGGCCACTACATTCACGTCAAATCCGCTACGCGAGCGAATTTGCGTCCAACACCATTTTGAGGTGACCTAAACCACTTAGGCCACTACTACGGTTATTCAAACCGCCCGATCGCTAGTATTGAATAAATTACCAATTTACCCTAATGGTCGATCTTCCTTCTCCTCAAAGCATTGCATACTTAGCACTTTCCACGTGGCACTAATGATTTGCCGCCAAACCTCTCACGCATTTTGACTACTTCGAACCGTCCTCACTTGCAAGCAGACCCAAGTCTCTTGACCGCCACGTGTTCTTTTTCGCTTCACATGATGGCATTGGCTTACTTGACCATTCTGAACCTCAACACCTCCTTGAACCTTGTCCTGGTCCATGCTGTTGCTCGCCATGTCGATCACTAGTGCACCATGCTTCAGTTTCTTGTCTTCTTGGCTTACAACCAATTCCTGACCTTAGTCATCTTCCGGCTTCTTTGACCGTTCTAGACCTCAGCTCTCCTAGCTTAGTCCCGGTCTCGCCTTTGCGCTCACCATGACCTAGCCTTGGAGTCCTGCAACTACACAGACAAGAAACACATCACATAGCTACTGTTAACAAATATATGCATTAATCAAGACATAATGCAAATATTAGGCTCATATTTGCAGTAAAGTCGGCACTACTGCCTATTTGGGACCGATAGTACCACACCACTGGTACTATTGCTCCCAGGTAGCCGGTAGTGCCGTTGCCTCTAAAGTTCTCCAAGAGATCCTCTTTGAAAATTAACTACCGTGCCACTCCCCCGGTACTACCACACCCAGATGGCCAATAGTAACACTTGCCCTGGAAATACCTGAGAGACCCTTCTCTGGAAAAAAAACTACCGCATCCATGGTTGGGAGCTCTGACAAGCCAGCACTACCGCTCATCCCTGGTCGGTAGTGCCACCTGGTCGGCACAACCACATTTCCAAGGCCAGTAATGACACCCTGATCTAGCAACACTTCAAATTGCTCCAAATTTGAAAATGGAATACAAAACAAACTCAAACTTAAGCACCACATGCTTAAACACTATCAATAACTTATAATAAATCTGGATAACCTCCATATGGTCTTTCATGTTGAATCATCCCTAGCTTCTATAGCCATTTTTGTTGATATGCTGATGGTAACTTAGCTACAATTCAGATAAGTTATGGTTTGTTTGGTTGATGGGATTGTATGCAATAGGATGAAATAGTCCAGCACCATGTGGTTTTATAGTTTTTGGTGAACCAGATGGTTCAATATTTAGCGAGAATATTTCTCAAATTTGTGTCAAACGAGAATATATCTCAAATTTGTGTCACATCATCTATGGCGGGGTGATTCTATTTAAGCAAATAAGCACATCGAATATTTTTTTCTTAATCCTATATATGTACCATTGGGTACAAACAACAAAACACAACCTTGAAGAAATCGTGTGGTAATCAAGAGGATCGTGCTATAAAAATCTCCTGAATATTCACTAGTGAGCAGAGCAAGCCACTAATTATCTTCGTAAGTGTAACATGTGTATGGAGTGGCATCTGCTGACATTTTTCTTTCTGATTTGAAGCTCGATGACTCCAGTCCTCCTGAAACAGTATGTGTATAGATATGGACTTTGTAGTAACTAAAAACTAATCCTGACCTTAGTCATCTTTCGGCGTCCTTTGACTATTCTAGAGCTTAGCTCTCTTAGCTTACTCCCGGTCTTGCCTTCGCGCTCACCATGACCTAGCCTCGGAGTCCTACAACTACACAAACAAGAAACACATCACATAGCACTGTTAACAAATATATGCATTAATCAAGACATAATGCAAATATTAGGCTCAGATTCATAGTAAAGTCAGCACTACTGCCCATTTGGGACTGATAGTACCACACCACCGGTACTATTGCTCCCAGGTAGCCGGTAGTGCCACTGCCTCTAAAGTTCTCCGAGAGATCCTCTCTGAAAATTAACTACCGTGTCACTCCCCTGGTACTACCACACCCAAATGGCCGGTAGTAACGTTTGCCCTAGACATACCTGAGAGACCCCTCTCTGGAAAAAGACTACCGCATCCATGGTCGGTAGCTCTGACAAGCCGACACTACCGCCCATCCCAGGTCAGTAGCTCTGACAAGCCAGCACTATTGCCCATCCCAGGTCGGTAGTGCCACCTGGTCGGCACAACCGCGTTTCCAAGGCTGGCAATGCCACCCTGATCTAGCAACACTTCAAAGTGCTCCAAATTTGAAAATGAAATACAAAACAAACTCAAACTTGAGCACCATATGCTTAAACACTGTTAATAACTCATAATAAATCTGGATAGACCTCCATATGGTCTTTCATGTTGAATCATCCCTAGCTTCCATAGCCATTTTTGTTGATCTGCTGATGGTAACTTAGCTACAATTTGTTAGTTGTGATCTTCTGGAATAACGAAAATACCGAAAATTAAGGAAAGAGATCCGAAAATCACGCTCTGATCGGGAGCAATTATAGCTAATTTGGTTTGGTCTCGAAATCTGGTGCCATATTAAAAGGGGATCAGTCGGCACTCAAACGTATGAGAAAAAGAGGTTTTTGAGTTAGCCAAGACCCAACCAGCACCGAGAGGATCTCGGTGAGCCCCTCATCTCTTCATCGCGCTACCACAAAGCCAACTCCTTCACGCACGGACCAATGGCGTCGCCGAACCAAGGTATTATTCCGCTTATGTGTTCATGTGATTAGGTTAGCTAATGAACTAAGATTCTAACATTTGGTATCAGAGAAGTCTAGCCTAAACCTTGAACCGATTAGTCCTTATGCGCCTTTTGATTCGGCTTTTAATTCGGTATGCATGATTTATAAGTTTCGGTTTAGCAATTAGAAGGAGAGGATTTTGGGATGGCCATTCGGTTTTGTTGCTTTCACCAAATCCGAAACTCTAAAGCCCAAATAAGAACCCTAGTCCTCAGTTTATCCTCAAAATTTCGAAACCCTAAATCCCAAATCCCGAATCAAATGCCCCAAATCAATCAAGCAAACCCTAATGTCTATGAGGGGTTTGGTCTTACCTCGTCGGTGCTATCTCGCCCATTCGTGCTCACCGTCGGCCACTTTGTGCTGCTTATTGTTGTTCCTTCGTGTCGCCCTTTGCTCGCATGCCACAACCGTGCTTTGGTGTTCTGCCTCGCGCCAGGCGCCTTGTTCAGCTCCGCCATCTTGTCTTGCGCCGTCGCCGCCGCTTGCCCTCCCCTTCGCCTCGCGCCGTCTCGCCATTTTTCTTTCACAGCTCTTTAAATGCATTCCGTGCGCCATCGCCTCTCGCTGCGTGTTTTTCGGACGGAGAAGACGATATGCGCTAGGGTTTCATTGCCGTGCGCGTTTTGTCTCCGATCCGGTCGATCTGAGCCGTCTTTTTTTCCTCAACGGCTCGATTCATACTGCAACTCTGCGAAGATCTTGGGCCTCGCCTGGCGTGAAACGCCGAAAGCGCTGCGTGTGGGTGAGCCAGCGTTTGGGCCGTGGTGTCCCTACGGGCTCCGCGCATTCAGCTGGGCGCGAAGTTTTTCAGGCCATATTTAATTTGTTTTTTTTAGCCCAATTAATTTATTTAATTCAGTATGCTCGTTTCAGCAAATAAGTATTGATTAATTATTTATTTTCTAGGCATTTATGATATAGATAATTTCATGATTAATTTTCTGAGCTAATTAATTGATATGAAAATTAATTTTCACATGATGAATATTTATGAGTATTACCTCTAATTAAAATGGAACCAACAGGAAATTTTAATTAGAGATTATTGTTTAATGTTTAAAATTGGGATTATGTTATGACCATGATCATATACTGACCAACGTTGTTTATGAACATGTGTCACCCTCAAGTTAGTTTAATTCCTTTTCGTGTCTGCCCAACGGTGATGCGAAATTGAACTTTAATTTTTCCCTTGTCATTAGCATGATTATTAATCAGACCAACGTAAGGTGAACTAAGCAAGGCGTAACTTAAATTTTAGACTTTAATTAATTTTAGTGTATTTTCTTATGATTAATATTGTTCTTTTATGCACAGCAATAATTAATGTCAATTACCCGTAATAATGCATCATTTTATACATCCTTTTGGTTAATGTTTAGATTCCCTAAGTGATGCAATTATGATAATTGAGGAATGCACAAAGTTAGTTAATATTTTTGGCCTATTATTATTAAGTTTGTCTCAAATCAAAATGGAACCAACGGGAAATTTTGATTTGGGACTATAACCAAGTTTTGGACATTAATATACAAGTGTTGACCTTTCATGGTTGTATTTCGACCAAAGTTATTTATAATCATGAATTGTCAAAATTTATTACTCACTAATGAAATATTTTAGATCCTAAGCCATGCAATATTAATGAGCTCATCTTTGGGCATAAGTTTTATGCAGGTTTTTGGATGTTTTCTTAGATAGGCCACAAACAACGTTTTAGTGCATTCCAGGAATAAGTTAAGATAGGATTAGTTAAGTACTATGTTTCTACTTGAGTTGTTTATATTTCCACACATGTTACAATTTCTTATACCCTAAATTCTGAGCTTAAGTTTCTCCCTTATTTTCAATTTAGCACTTAATTTACTGCTCATTAATTGTTAATTGTTTACGCTTCCGCAATTTAATACTTGATGTCTAATGCTCAGTAATTTTGATCATGTGATTAATTTTGTCTCTTATTAATATATTCTACTTTGAGACAACGTGATTATAATTAATTAAATGCTTCATGACTATATACTAACCGACGTCTTTTATGGGTCATGTGACATTTAATTAATTCTCATATTAATTAAGTTATTGAGTCTTTTCAATTATAATTAAGATATCTCTAATTAAGATGGAACCAACGAGAAGTCTTAGTTAGAGATTTAATGAAGTTTTGGGATTATGTTGTGGCCATAATTGCATTCTGACCAAAGTTGTTTGCAATTGTGTGCCATTCCCATAGATTAAGTTCTTTTCTGTTATCTACCCAAAGGTGATACCGTTTGGAATTGTAGTTATATTTTGGGATTTTGTTGTGACACACGGTTATATTCTGGCCAAAGTTGATTATAGTCATGTGTCATTCCCATAGCTTCTCTAATCAAAATGGAACCAACAAGAAGTTTTGGTTAGAGATTTCATGTTGATTTGAGGATTATGTTTTATGGCTCATGGTTACAAACTGACCAGCATTGTTTGTGATCATTTGCCATCCCCATTAGTGAATCCATTTATTCTTCGTTTTCTACAAAAATATGATGCGAAGATGGACTGTTGATTCTTTCCTCATATTAAGTTCTTCGTTTTACCTAATGGTGAAGCGAATTAGAATTGTTAAGCTTTGTCGTTAGCATGTTGTTAACCTTATCAGCGTAGGGTTAATTTTATGATAGAAAATCATTCACATTTTGTGGATATTAAGTAATGATCAGTGTTATATCCCTATTATCAATTTAGCCATAAGTTCTTCGACTGCTTCTAGTACCCTAATAAGAAATAGAGTAATTTATTAGCATATTATTCTTGAGGCTATTGATTACGCACACAAAGATAATGTTGATAATTAGCTCCTATTAGAAGAAGCATCTAATAACCTAGACATTGACAAAAATTCAATATTCTGATGACTAGTGGGAGCAATTTTAGCAAATGTCCTTTTTTTATCATAGAATTTAGAATCTAGGGGAGCAATTCTCCCATTAAATTATGACTATCTGGCAATAATAGAAAAGCATTATGAAACTCTTCAAAAGTTATTGCCATTATACTGATCATAAGAGTGCTTAAAGTCAATGAGTTAGGACATAAAAAGTTATTGGAGCCTTTCTAATTCACTTTAGTACGTCATTTATAAAGAATGTAACAACAATAATGAAGAATGAGAAGTGAACTATGATTGTGCCTATAAATGTGTGCATTCATAAAGAAAGTTGGCTAAATACTAAGTTAGAAAACTGCGTTTATGCTGCCAACATTATCTCAAGACTATGAAAGTTTTAAAGGGAAGCCTTAGAGAATGAATAGGAGGCTAATGTTGAAGCTGTTGAAAGTTTTCCATCAGTACTAAGTTATGTTTTCACCCTCTATCCTAATAATGTAATTTATGTTCTTATTATAAAAGGTAATTTGCTTACACTTTTATAAATTATTTGGGGAGCATTAAGTATGTTGCTAACTCTATTGGCTTCACCAAAAGTCAAATATTTATGAGAGTTCATCGAAATTGTGGCATTGACGCTTTTACCACATTTCGAGGGGGAGAATGGAATATCTCATTAAGAAAAGAGAAGCTTCATTACGTGAGACATAAACCCCATAAACAAATTATTTACTCTATTAAAGTTACTCTCCTTGTCAATAAGTTTAATGAATGGGAGGATTAAAGATAATTAATGTCAATACCTTACACTCTTAAAGAAGAAAGAAACACTGAGTTTATAGAAATGTTGATTCTAGTGGGAGCTCTGAGGCAAGGTAAAACTATACTTGACACAATTGTGCTTATGTTCTAATGCCGATAGTACCAAGAGAATAGCAATCTTCGTCTCTAAAAGTTCCACCTCCTATTGATTCTGGAGTTTATGATAATGCGAGCTTTACATAAAGATACCTTAAGTTTTAACCTTAAGACCAGTGGGAGTGAATTTAACATCTTAGCTGTTTATATGGACTAAATTGTTGGTTATCAGCAATAGGGACATTAATGTTTGTCTTGGTGATGTCTCTCATGTTTTGACTATTAAAATTCACCAAGATAGGTCCAACATTAAGGGAGTTTACTCCGATTATTAAGGGCGATATAAGTTTTTCTTACGTTCTGTTGTCATGAACATTATATATACTTAAGTTTGTATGTGCCCTTATTTAACGTTTATAACCAGGATACTTGGCAGGTATTAATCCAGGATTGGACCACTGGAAAACTACTAAAGACAACTTTACATCATAGGCAAAGTGCTAATGATTACATGCTCACATATAAGAAATCTGATAATCATAAAGTTGTGGGTTATTCAGACACAAATTATGCAAGGTGTGTTGATATTAAGAAATCCACATTAAGTCAAATCTTCAACCTTGCAGAAAGAGCCATATTGTGGAATGGCTCTAATCAATATCTTAAGGCATCATTAATGATGCAAGCAGATTTGTGGCATATCATAAGACTATTAGGTAATAAGAAATCCACAATAGGCTGTTGTGGTTTAAGAATAAGAAAATTTATTTTTGGTTTAAAATTATATCCTGAAATTTATTATGTAATAGTGCAATTTTTGTTTCGAGTAACAACATGTCAAGTTGTGCTGCCAAACACATACCGTTGTGAAAGATGTGATCCAGAATCGAATTATTGATGTTCAGCCTATAAAAATTGAGTATCTTGTTTGATATAAGTTTATGTATCATGTTTAGTTTAATGATTCCCTGTTAAAGGCTTGTCTCAAAATTAATGCCGGCATAAGACTTATTGATGACCTATATACAGGACAAATTGAGATCTCAAAACTTTGATTCGAAATTACAAAGTTTGTTTTCACCTTTTAAATGTGCACATGATGACAATGAAAACAAACTGCACAAAAGGATTATAAGAATAAAACCAACTCCCGTTAAGAAATAATTAATTATCCTATCGAGATAGAATGATGCACTATAGATATTGAAGTTTCAGTGGTGCATTTATTAACCGTGAAATACTTTATCTTGGTGTGTTGTTACATTGAGTATAGACTTATGAAATTAGCCCGATCAAGTGGGAGAATGTTAGTTGTGATCTTACGGAATAACGGAAATACCGAAAATTAAGGAAAGAGATCCGAAAATCACGCTCTGATCGGGAGCAATTATAGCTAATTTGGTTTGGTCCCGAAATCTGGCGCCATATTAAAAGGGGATCAGTCGGCACTCAAACGTATGAGAAAAAGAGGTTTTTGAGTTAGCCAAGACCCAACCAGCGCCGAGAGGATCTCGGGGAGCCCCTCATCTCTTCATCGCGCTACCACCAAGCCAACTCCTTCACGCACGGACCAATGGCGTCGCCGAACCAAGGTATTATTCCGCTTATGTGTTCATGTGATTAGGTTAGCTAATGAACTAAGATTCTAACACAATTCAGATAAGTTATGGTTTGTTTGGTTGATGGGATTGTATGCAATAGGATGAAATAGTCCAGCACCATGTGGTTTTATAGTTTTTGGTGAACCAGATGGTTTAATATTTAGCGAGAATATTTCTCAAATTTGTGTCACATCATTTATGACAGGGTGATTCTATTTATGCAAACAAGCACATCGAATATTTTTTCTTAATCCTATATATGTACCACTAGGTACAAACAACAAAACACAACCTGGAAGAAATCGTGTGGTAATCAAGAGGATCGTGCTATAAAAATCTCCTGAATATTCACTAGTGAGCGGAGCATGCCACTAATTATCTTCGTAAGTGTAACATGTGTATGGAGTGGCATCTGCTGACATTTTTCTTTCTGATTTGAAGCTCGATGACTCCAGTCCTCCTGAAACAGTATGTGCATTGATATGGACTTTGTAGTAACTAAAAACTAATTCCTTTTCTTTCCAACATGCGACACAGTTGCATAATCTAAACTCGAATGATCTCGTGCACCTAGAATTGTTTCTTCCTTCCCATAGAAGAGATTGTGTTTGCTCGGATTAGATGACCCCTAACGTAGAAAGGCTGCCTACGAGTTTATAGAGCTCCCTAACTACGCTGCACCACAGAGAGGTTGAAACATAGAGATGAGGAGGTCGGTCTAAAATCCCTCTTAGCACATCTCTCCAAGTCCTGAAAAGATTTTAGACCAAATAAGATAACACACACACCTATCTTCATAATAGCTCAAATCATAAAACCATAAGTAGAGAAGGAGAAAGAAAAGATGTAATGCTGAGGCTAGCTAGTTTCTTGTAGCTCATAAGATGAAAGTCAAAGTGAGCAAGCAAAGCAAGTCAAGTTAAATCTTGCAGAGCCCTGGATGTTTTGCCATTTTTTATCAACAAGCTGAACATTGCTGAACGACGCAGCTTTGGGACAATTTGAAGGAAATCCGCTTCCCATTGGAGGTAGATGGTTCCTCAAAGGCTCCACGTACAATGCCAGAAAGCTCAATGTCATCTGCTTTGTTCTTCAGGTAGTAAGTAAGGTTTTAGGAAAGCGTCCAATTAAATATGGTTCCGAATCGAATCCGTAGTGCACTACCCAATCTCCAGTTGTTCTATCCTGGATTTATAGTTACGGGAATAAAAAGGGGGGTAAGAAGCGATAAAAATAGAACACAAAACTAAGAGTGCTGCTACCCAACGTTGTATCGTTGAAAGTGCTATTAATGGTATTAGCAAAGTTTCAGCAACATGACGTTAGGAAGCCATAAGATTTTGATCTATGCATGTCTGCTTCATCACCCAAGACCGAGAAAAACTAAGAGAAGAAATAATGGTAACCCAAGATATGAAACTCACGTAACGAGATGGGCCACCGCAAGCTGGAAATAAACCTTGACCACTGGAACTTTGAATTAGGCTTGGTACACTTAGATCTAGATGAGATGAAACGCTAACCCATCAATCTTCAGGATGATCTCCTACTAGTTACCCTCCAAAACAGACCAATGGTACATCTCCTGGAGAATAACTACCATGTTTGTCCTATGAACAAGTTTAAGAGAACAATGAGGAATCGACGAATATTTGTTTGAAGAAAAAAGGGGATTATTTTATTTATATCAGTCTCTCACTTATAAAATGAGTTCAATTAAAAAATCATTGTGTATCTATTGTTACAAACCACGATAGTTGTAGGAGATGTGTTTTCATGCTTTTCCTTTTGACAGTTGCACAAATATTAAAGTATAAATGAATGGTAGATGATGATTACTTTTTTTTAGATAAAGGATAAATATCCGGTATCTGCAAAGTACACACAACCGAGTTTTACAAAGATCTCAGCCGTAGAGCTGAAACAAAAAAAAGGAACAACGGGAACTTAAAATCAAAAGCAAATTCTATAGTTACTTCGCCATCCACTCTTGGCAAAGATGTCCAAAGCCAGCACTTCCAAAGCCCTACTTGCCAGGCGGATGGTCGCCCTGTTGTTCTCATACTGTAATAATACCCAAAACCGCAGCCAGTATGTTCTCCTGAAGATAGCCTGCATGAAAGAAGAATATTGTTTGTTCTGAAAGATTAGATCATTGCGAGTGCACCAAATAACCCATAATAGAGCAGCACCCCCCCACAAGAATCAATCTTTTTTCACACTTCTCAATGCCTGTTAACCAGTGACTAAGCATATAAGACATAGACTTCGGTGAGGATAAACTAGTAGCAACATGCACAATCCGCCAAATAGTTTTTGCATGTTGGCAATCAAAAAATAAATGTCTTATTGTTTCATTACAATTACAGAAACAACACTTTTGATTTCCATCCCAATTTCTTTTAGCTAGATTATCCTTTGTTAAAATTACTCCTTGTTGTAAATACTAGAGGAAAATTGTAATTTTTAAAGGAAATTTTAGTTTTCATATAAATTTACTGGTGAAAGGGATACCTTAGTTCATCAAATAAACGTACATAGACCGTACAGAGAACTGTCCATGTCGATGTAAACCCTAGAAAAAAATGTCCCTTCCATCAATAAGCTGACAATTAGCTATTTTTGTTACTAAGTGTACCACGCTATCAATTTATCCCCCAATAATAGTCTTCGAAAATGAATATTTGGTGGCATTTGAGTCCTAACCTTTGCCACAATATTATAAGGGTAATGGACAATGCTATACAGGCTCGGAAATTGTACCTTAAGTGGAGTAGAACCCACCCAAGTGTCCTCCCAAAACCTAGTTTGCGAACCGTCTCTTATTCGAAATGATCCACATTCCAGGAAATCATTTTTGACCTTTAAAAGTCCCTTCTAAAAATGTGAGTCACCAGGTTTAATATCCACTTGGGACTAACATTTGGAGCTTAAATATTTATTTCTAAGCAAGGTCTGCCAGATCCCATCCTCATTCAACAGTTTAAATAACTATTTGCTTAGGAGACATTTGTTCTTAACCTTAAGGTCTATAATACCCAGTCCACCTTGATGTCTAGGGTGACACAGGATATCCCACTTAGCAAGGCGATATTTTTTCTTATCATTATTGCCTTGCCAAAGAAACCGAGAGCGATAGAAATCCAGACTATGCAGAACACCCTTAGTAATTTCAAAGATGGACATCATAAACATCGGGAGACTACTAAGCACGGAATTTAATAAAACAAGTCTACCCCCACAGGAAAGGTGTTTGGCCTTCCAAGTACTTAGTTTTCTTTTAAATCTATCCTTGATAACACTCCAGTCCGCATTCTGGAGCTTATGATAGTGCATTGAAATACCTAAGTAGCGAAACGGATATGATCCTATCCCACAGCCAAACAAATCAGAGTATTATTGTTCATGTCGTCTAGCATCCCCAAAGCAATAAATCTCGCTCTTATGGAAGTTAATTTTTAGACCTGATAACTGTTCAAACACACAAAACAATAGCTTCATGTTTTTTGCTTGCTCGATATCATGGTCCATGAAAAGAATAGTATCATCTGCATACTGCAAAATTGATAAGCCATCCTCTATAAGATGAGGTATAACTCCTCGAATCTGGCCATCCTCTTTCGCACGCTTAATCAAAACAGCTAGCATGTCTGCCACAATGTTGAACAAGATAGGGGACATGGGGTCACCCTGCATGAGTCCTTTTTTGTTTAGAAGTAATGTCCAATATCCTCATTCACTTTAATGCCCACACTACCTCCAGTGATAAAATGTTCAACCCAAGAGCACCACTGTTGGCAAAATCCCTTCATACGAAGAGTTTGTTGAAGAAAAAACCATTTCACCTTATCATAGGCCTTTTCAAAGTCAAGTTTTAAAATCACTCCATTGAGTTTCTTAGAATTTAATTCATGAATAGTTTCATGAAGTATCACCATTCCTTCCATAATATTACGACCTGGCATGAAAGCTGTTTGTGATGGTCGTACTACTTTATCTGCCACCCCCACGATTCTATTAGTGGCCACCTTTGTAAAAATTTTGAAGCTCACATTGAGCAAACATATAGGTCTATATTGTTGTATTTTTGTAGCTTCTTTAGATGATGATTACTTACCCCTTTGTTTGTTTCAATATTTGTTTTGTATTGGAAGGAAAAGTATTGAAGGCTGGTATGTTGTATCACTTCTACGGCCCTGTTTATTTTAGCTTTTGATTCTGGATTCTGGCTCCAAAAGTATAATCAGAAACAAACAGCCTGATTCTAGAATCCAATTCTTACAATCCAACCCATCCATATACACTAAAATCCACAATCCACTTCACATGTGCTTTTGGATTCCAGTTTTTGGAGAATCATCTTCTCTACAACCACAATCCAGAATTAGCTTTTAAAGAATCCAAAACTGAAACAAACAGGCCCATATGCTACCAACCTGATTTGCAGAATAAATGCGACTTCCAACAGTTCTGTAGGCGAGAAGTGGAATGCACGAGAGCACAGCGAAGAGACCAACTCTGGCCATGGCGACAACAATTGCAAGTAACACGCAAGGGAAATGTCTTGTTTATATAATAAAACTTTGACAAAGGAAATTTCTTAGTATCTTCGTTAATTATGTTGATATGGTTTGAGTTGCATGACAATTAACATTTACATGTACTCGTGTATCCCTTAGGTATCATAAAATCTCATACAAAAGATTTGACAGGCATGGTAATTAGTGTTTTGATGCACTCAAGTTTACGTTGGTATCACTAAAAATAAAGTTTCTCAATATCTTTGTTAATTATTGTCGACGATGCGGGACAAGGTCCCCCGCCGAGCTTACTTGTTGAATGAGGGATCAACTTGGGGCCCCTTTTCCGCAAGGGTTATCGTCTGAGAGTATACCGAGCGATGGAACGAAGGTATACCGGACAATTGTAAGGAACAGGGGGTCGTTTTTGTCTGGTTCGGGCCTCTCACGGGGGAGATAATAACCCTACGTCCAGTGATTGCACTAGTATGTGAAAGTGGGTTACAATGCGCTTGCTCGGGAGGCCCTGAACGATCCTAAGGACTCCCGTAAGAAAGCGATGTGTGTAGGTGTGTGTAGTACAGAAGGTCCAACCCTCAGCACATCGCGGGAGGGGGTATTTATAGAGAATTACAGGAGACAAATCGCTTAATGCGTGGGGCGCTTCACTGTAGAGGACGCATGCATCATAGTAGCCGCGCCACCCGCCGGGTACCATGCGACGTGGGTACAGGGAACGCAGTCCAAGGCGGCGCAGACCGGGGCAGCGCATATCCCGGGCGCGCGATATCCCGCGCCGCTGGCATTAAATGCCACGTCGCCTTGTCGTGGACCCCCGAGCTTCATTGCTCGGGGCAGCACTGTGAAGGTCGAACGCAGACGCGTTGCGGGCAAGGGGCATGGTCATTTGGCCGGGCTTCGATGGTCGTCTAGGCGCAGTACATCCAATCCCTGACAGCTAGCCCCTGAGGCTAAAGGGGGAAAGGTCTTGAAGAGGCCTCCGCCTTAAGCCTCTAAACTCCTCAAAAAAGAGGGATTGGAGTCATGCGGTGAAAAAGCTACCGCGGGACCCGAGCTTCCTTGCTCGGGGTAGAGGGATCTTGGCAGCGAAAAACTGCTACGGCGCTCGAGCAACTATGCTCGGAGCGGGAACCTTGCGGCGAAGCTGACTTGCATCCATCCAGGCATCGCTTGGGAAGAAAAGGACTCGCAACGAAAAGGAAGACATGTTGCGGCATCCGAGCAGCCTGGCCCGGGGGATAAGTGCGCCCCAGCGAGACCGAGCATACTTGGCCGAAACCTGGGCCAAATAGCACTTGTGAGTGGAAGCTTGAAATTCGTGATGGTTCCTTCCTCGTGAAGCGTCGCGCGGCTCGATAGCTTTTGAAGCTGCGCCCCCGAGCCCGCCGGAGACCGAACCGCCACGCGCCGGCAATCGACTGCCCTTAACCGTCCACCCAACTTCTCCGCCTACAAATTGCATTGGGTACGCCTTGAAAAGGCCTGCTACTTTCTTTTTTCATCGTCATCTTCTGCGCAAACACTCCGCCCCGGACTTCCTAACTTCCAGACTTCCTCTTTCTGCTGCGGCGCCCGTTCGGCTGAGTCCTCCCATGGCGCGGTTTGGTGTGAGCAAGATCACGGCGAAGAGGCTCAGGGTGCTGCAGGATCACGTATACCTGGACCCTTATTCTTGGAGGGTCCCGGATGGCGAGGAGCCCGGCGCCCATGCGGCCTTGAGATAGTCTCGTGCGAGCTCTACACCATCAATGGGCTCTGAATGCCCGAGAGCGAGTTCCTGGAAGGTGTGCTAGAGCAATGCCAGTGTGAGGTCACACACCTGAACCCCAACTCCATCCTTGTTTTGAACATTTTTGCCCATCTCTGCGAAGGCTTCGTGGGCGTCCTTCCTACGCCGGACCTTTTTTTCCATTTTTACAATCTTTTCCGTACCGGGGGCTCTTCGCTCATCGGCGCCCTATACTTCACTTTGAGGCCCAATCGCCTCTGAGTTCCCGTCTTCACCCTCAAGGACTCAGTTCTTGGTGGGTCGAGCATTGGTTCTACTGGAAGCTGGGGAGCTCTCTGCGCTTAACCGGAGTGGCGGCGCCAATTCAGAGCGCCGCGCCGCCGGCGGCCACGAGGGCGGATCGATGACGATCCACGAGCTCACAAACATGGGGCTCACCGGGCGGGATATCGTCGCGACTTCCTCGAACCGGATATCTCGAGGCGAGAGAGAGCACCCTTTCTTCAAAATCGGCGGGTGGGGCGACATCACCCGCGAAGGAGAATCGGGTAAGGTCCCATGACTTGCGGCAATTTTGTCCGCATATCTTGCTTGAGCCCGTCTTGACCACATGCAATGTGGTGTGACCAAGCCGATTGGGTCGAGAAGAGGGTTCCGAGATGTTCGGAACCCGAAGAACAAGGAGCTTCTCGCGACCGCCAAGTCTTAGAACGTGCTTGCTCGGTCGCGACGTGGTAAGCCTCCTTGGCCATTTATGCTCGGGAAGGGCATCAGAGCCGGCTGATACTTGCGCGGGAACAACATCCGAGCTACTCGACGGCATTCATTTGTCCTTTGGTAGGAAAAAGACATACAGCCGGGCGTGGCGAGCTCAAATCCAAGGTGGGTAGTAGCGGCGTGCTCCTTCCCGCGGCCAAGGCGAAAAAAGGGAAGGGCAAAAGGTCGGCGCCGCCACCCGCAAGCACCCGGGCGTCAAAGAGGCACACAGCAGCACACGGAGACCCCCCGAAGCGACACTTGGAGTATGCCGATCGGATGGAGGTAAGCCGCCTGAGGCTCTGGTTGAAGAATTATAGCCTGGCAATTCAGATCGAGCAAATCGAGGCGGAGGGGAGATTGATCGAGGATGGTGCGGTAGCGTGCAGATGCCCCTGGCGAGATCGAGGGCGTGAGGACCAACGCGGCCAAGCCGCCAAGCTTCGGGAGTTCGGGGTCATCGGCCGGCGCTGACTCACAGTAATGGAGCCGAGCAATCGGGAAAGAGCGTTGGTGGGGGGTCGACATGGAGGAGGTCGACCCCAATGGCGAGAATCACCCAAGCCGCCGCGAGAAAATGGCCCGGTGCTTGCGGCGGAGAATCAACCACCGGCGACGAGGAAAGCGCGCCAAGGGTGAGTCTCGATACTTGCTTTGCTTTAGCTTTGTTTTTGTGTGCCGACCGAGCTAGCCCCACCTAGGCGGCGTGGGCGACATAGCTCGTAGGTCTATTCGAGCTGCGAAAAGTGGCTTACGAGATCCTTGACAATGTCTTAGCGGCGATATGCTCGATGCCGCCGACATTGTGATGGCGAGGAGTGAAGGCGGTGGAGAAGTTTGTCGCCGACGACCAAGGCGAGCGAAACCCCAACCCTCCCGAGCACGATAAGCGTCGAGAGGTGGTCGAACTTCAAGATTGGGCGAAGAATCGCCCAAGAAGGCGTGAAGCCCGGCGAACAACATGCTCGGGCCGACCTTCCATTGCCCGAGGCGAACAACGTCTTGCGGAGGGCAGCGAAGACCACGAGCAAGGAGCTCGCTCGGGGAGGGCGAGGCGCTCCATGGCGATTCCCGGGAAGCGTCGATCCTCGGCGGCCCGCCCTTTTCGGGGACTCTGGGCAGCGTCCCCTCTGCCGAGGTCCGGAGAGCTCGGTGACGCGATCTTTGAGCAATCCGGGTGAACTCAGGCCAACGTTGCGAGGTAAGGATGTTCTGGTACCTCCGACTTTCCTTCTTTGGATTTTGCGGGGGGCCTTACTTAGGGTATTTTACGCATGACTTCTTGAAAAAACCACGAGCGACTTTGAAGAGTCTGATCGTCCCCAACTCCGTGAGCCGCTTCTATGAAGAAAGCGGCTCGTCTTGATGTAAATTTGGAGGAGAAAGTGGGCGAACTCAAGCGAGGTCGCCTCGCTTGAGCAAAGATGCCTCGAGGCGGAGCGCTGGCGTCTCCGAGTCAAGGCGTTTCCTCGTGCTCGGCGGAGCTTGAGCAGAAAGGTCGAGCTCTCGCTTGTGCAAGGAGAATCTTGCCGCCGAGAAGAGGGTGCTCGCTCGAGCAAGAGTTGGGACAGTTGAGGCAAGCCGCGGTGCGTCGGAGAAGGACCTTGCCCTTAGCGGGACAAAGTCCGTGGCCTCGAGCAAACTTCAACAACGGAAGGAGTATTCAGGACCGGAGGCGGGGTGGTCGAGCTCGAGGGGTCAATAAGGCCAAGGAAGAACTTGAGCGGTGGAAGCGGGCGCCGCCATCCGGAGAAAGACCTAGCCCTTAGCGGGAAAAGGCTCTTGGCCCGGCAGAGCTCGGGCGGGAAAAGCGGCGTGCCCAAAGCCTCGAAGCCAAGGTGGCCGAACTAGGCGAGGCGGCGTGCGGCCGCCGCTCTCGCCGACCAAGATAAAGAAGAGATCGAGCAACTCGTGAGGAGGCCACGAGGTCATGGCCCGGCGGAAGGTGATCGATCTCGAGGCCAAAATCGCCGATTATAGGCGAATCTTTCCTTGGCCTTCGAGCGATGCAGCTCATAGAGTTGTATACTTTTTGCTTGGAAAACTTTTGGGTGGCGGCGTCTTGAATGAAAATTCTTCCTTGGTCGAGTGTAGTATTACGTAGCGGTGCCTTTTTTTTTCTGCGAAAGATGAGTGCGAGATAGACGTAGGTCAGGTCGATGCATGGGCGACATGGGCCCGAAGTAAGTTGCAAAAGAAATGACTTCGCGTCGGAAGGCGATGCTCGACAGGGAGCAACACTTTATGGCGAGTAGTGCCTTAGCGACAAAAAATAGGCGAGCTCGGGAACTTCGCTTCCATCCGGCCCATTGCGAATAATGCTCGTGCACCAAATTGCGAGCACGAGTTTGTTCGCAGGGAGGTGAAGGAAAAAAGCGGCCCCTCAGGCCAAAGCACCGGCTGGCGAAGCAACGGCGTGGGATAGGTCGGTGGAGGGAAAACGGGCGTGTGCTGAAACTTGTTAACGCTTAGGACGCGCATCCGTAATTTGCGGGTGTGGTCGTTTGAAGGGAGGGCGCGTGGGCAATTGACAAAGTGTGTAGCGACCAACACACGCAAGCCGAGCTAAAGCTTGGACCGACCAAAAGGGTGTCTGTTTGCGACTTGTATCGCGCAGCGAATAGCTACTGCGGATCAAGGTCGGCTTATCAAGACTGAAGCCTTTGGTGGTGAGCGTTTAGTGGGCGGATGTTGCTCGCGGTACGTTGTGTCATTACGCACGCGCAATCCCGTGGCAGCAAGATGAAAGGGTACCGGTCGGATGAAAGCTGTATTGCTCGAAAAGTAGGGACGTGGATTTACAATATAACGTAAACAGAACATGAGTTTAGACATAGAACTTGCGCAGCTGGTCGATGTTCCATGAATTAGGGAGCTTCATGGCCGTCCTCCATGGCAAAGCGGAATGACCCGGTAGCGTCGGCCGAGACGACCGTGAATGGTCCTTCCCATTTGGGAGAGAGCTTGTTGGCCTTTGACAAGTCTGAATTGGTGTAGGACAAGGTCGCCAACCCGCAAGGCTTGGGGTCGACTATCTTATTGCGTGCTTGGAGTGCTGTTGGTAGAGCGGTGATCGGAGCTGTGCCTTGGCGAGATTCTTGGCGAGATCGAGGTCTAAGCGGCGCTCACGACCTTAGTGAGCAGTGTCGGCCAAATGGACTCTTGGGGATCGAAAACGATTTGGCGAGCAAACGGCCTCCGCACCATAGACGAGTGGAATGGCGTTTCGCCCGTGGCTCGGCTTCTTTGTGTCGCGCCTGAGACCGGAGGGCGGAAGGAAGCTCGTCCACCCATGACTTCGCCTTGTCGGAGAGGTCTTTGAAGACCCTTTTCTTGATGCCCTGGAGTATTTGGCCGTTTGCTCTTTGGTTGCTCCATTGCTCTGCGGATGAGCTCTGAGGTAAACAGATCTTTGTTCCTATTTCCTCGCGAGAGGCTTGAAGCATTTCATTTGGTGAAGCGAGTGCCATTATCCATGATGAGGCGATTGGGTACCAAAGCAGCGTCACCACGTTCTTCGCGAAAAAATCTCTTGGTCGCTTGGCGAAATGGTTGAAAGCGGCTCGGCCTCGATCCACTTAGAAAGTGTCGATAGCCACGAGCAGAATTTGCAACCCTTTCGACCCGCGGGAAAGGCGAGAATGTCGGCCCCGGTCGAGAATGGCCATGAGTGGGATGGTTTGCGTAGCGTCTGTTGGTGGTGGGACTTCTGGCGTGGAATTAGCACGCTGGCGGTCGCCACGATCGCTCGAGTGTCGTCTAGCGTTGTTGCCAATAATATCCGGTGAATTGCTTTGCTCACGGCGTTGAAAAGACGAGTGAGCTCGCGACATCCTTCGTGGATATCTCGAGAAGAAATTAGCCCTCTTCTCGAGATATGCACTTGGAGAGAGACTCCAAGTGCCCTTTGCGGTATAGGCGCCCTCTACGAGCTTGTAGGCGGAGGATCGCCTTTCACCATTTGAGCAGCTCGGCTTCTTCCTCGGGCAATGTCCCATGGGCAAGATCTTTGGATGAATGGCGCCATCAATCTGCACCTTGCTCGAGGAAGGAGGCGTTACGCGCGTCTCTTGTGCCTCCTCTGAGAGGAATGGAGGGCTTTCGCGAGATGCTCGGCGGCGCCCGGTGGCGGCATCTAGGGTGGTGCCTCCTCTGAGAGGAATGGAGGGCTTGTGCGGATGCTCAACGGCGCCCAGATGGGGCGGGCAAGCTGAGAACCGACCTTAGAAAGGTGGTCGGCAGGAATTGTCCTTCACGGGGATGTAGAGTGCTTGAAATTTCTAAAGTACCGCTCCATCTTCCTCACCTCAACCAAGTAAAGCGCCATTGAGTGATCGAACACCGATACTCCTTGTTCACTTGGTTGACGACCGGTAGAATCGCCCTTCACGGTCGATCATTTGGACTCGGCGCTTTGGGCGCTCGAAGTCCGGCCAAAAACCTTCATACTCCGCCGCATTGTTTGTTGCGGGAAGTGTAATTGAATAGCGTCTTGAGCTGATCCTTGAGGACACAGCACCACGCGAGCCCCGGCGTTAAGCTCGGGACCCGTCGAAGTACATGGTCAATGACCGGCCTCGGTTCGTGGTCCTTGGTGGTGGAAATTTGGTGGGTTCGTCCATTCCACCACGAAGTCCGCTAGAATTTGAGATTTGATCGCGGTGCAGGCAGAGAAGTGGACATCGAACTCTGCGAGTTCCATGGCCCACTTAAGCTATCCGGCGTGGCGTCAATTTCTTAGGATCTCCCTAAGTGGAAAGTTTGGTCGGGACAACGACCTTGTGAGCTTGGAAGTAGTGGCGCGGCTTCCTCGAGGCTACGAGCAGCGAGTATAAGAGTTTGGACCTCGAGGTAGCGCTCCTTTGTTCCGTGCAACACTTGACGACGTAGTATACGGGCGCTCGTCCTTCTCGCTCTCACTTGACCGCGCTTCTGACTGGGCGTCGCTGCGAGTATAGCAAGCGGCTCCCCCGACCTTGGCGTGGCCAGGATCGGAGGGCTGGACAGGTACTGTTTTAGTTCCTCGAAGGAGCGGTTAACCGTCTCGTCCAGCGAAACCATCATGCTTGCGGAGCGCCTTAAAGAAGGGCAAGCCGCGCTCCCCTGACCGGAAATGAAGCGGCTTAAAGCGGCCATTCGCCCGGTCAGGGTTTGAACCTCCTTTACCGAGTTTGGGGGCCGCATTCCTTCGATGGCTTCTATCTTTTCCGGGTTGGCGCCGATGCCCTGCGGCCCGATGATATACCCGAGCACTTTACCGGATTTTACACCAAAAATGCACTTTTCGGGGTAAAGCTTTATTCGATGCCTCCGGAGATTACAAAAGGTCTCCTCAAGGTCGGACATATGGCCTGAGGGGATTTTACTCTTAACTACGATGTCATCTACATATACCTCCAGGTTCCGGCCTATCTGCTCCTGGAAGGTCTTTTGCATCAATATTTGGAAGGTTGCCCCGCGTTCATGAGCCAAGAAGATATGGTCGTGTAGCGAGAATGTGCGAAGGCGTGATGAAGAAGTCTTCTCCTCGTCCCACAGGAACAAGCTAATCTGGTGATAACCGAATATCGTCGTAAAGCTCATTACAGGATTCGCCGTCGCGTCTACCGGTGGTCGTCTTGCGGTAGAGGAAGTTGTCCGGGCATCGGCGTTTAAACTAGTGTGGTCGACACACATCGCCATTGCCCCCTTCTTCTTGACGATTACGGATTCGCGACCACTCCGTGTGCGACTTCTCCGAAGCCGGCCTTGAGGAGCTTTTCGAGTTCTTCCCGGATGATTGCCTGTTTCTCCGGGGAAAATCGCCTGAGCCTCTGGCGCACAGGTCTTTTGTCAGGCTGAACAGCCAGCCTGTGCTCGATCACCTCCCTTGGGACCCCGGGCATATCGGACGGTTCCCAGGCGAACACGTCCGAGCTCCTCCGGAGGAAGGTGATGAGCTCGAGTTCCTATTTGGGGTCTAAGGAAGACCCCAAATGGAGGACCTTGGTCGGGTCGGCCTCGTCGAGAGGGACCGCCTTGGTTTCTCCTCCGGGCTGGAGGGTAACTTTAGGCGGGAAGGTCTTGGGTCTTAGTGGGGCCACGCCGAGGCTGTTGCCCGACCATGTCGAGGACTTCTCATCGTGGCTCGGGGCCGCCCTCAGTCGCCCTTCACGGTGGCACGCCTTTGGGTCAGGGACCTTTAGGCAGTGATAGGCGTGATGCGTGGCGGCCATGAACTTGGAGAGGGCCGGCCTGCCCAGGATGGCGTTGTAGGCCGACCTGAAGTCCACGACTTCGAAATTGACTAGCTCGGTCCGGAAGTTCGCGGTGTCCCCGAACGTTACGGGCAAGACGATCTGGCCCAAAGGCTTGATCGAGGTGCCGGGGACAATCCCGAAGAACGGGACAGCGATGCTCTTGATCTTGGAACGAGGGACCTGCATCTCGTCCAAGACCGAAACGGATATGAGGTCCAAGGAGCTCCCGCCATCGATCAGGACCCGGCCGACCTTCGCGTTGTTGATGGTCGGGCTCACGACCAACGGGAGCTTCTGGGGTTTAGTCATTCCAAGGGGACAATCATCCTTGGAGAACGTGACGAACCTTCGGACCACTTGAGCTGGCAGACGGGGCTGCCTTGTGCGATGTGGCCGACCTCCAGCGGCCTCCTTTAAATCCTTCGATTTGTAGGCGAGGAGCCCCGAATATGGCGATGTGATTATGGGGCTCCTGGTAATCCATGTCGTCGGCGGCGGCGGCGGGGCCTTTGCCCTTGCTGCTCTCCCCTTTGCTCGGGAGAGCCGGCATGGGGCCTTCGCCCTTGTAGAATTTCTTCAGGCGATATGCCCAGGTCCTACAGTTGCGGAGGTCGTGACCGGCCACCTGATGGAGCGGGCAGAAGCGGTCGCCCGTGGGGGCGCCCTCTTCGCCGCGACCCTGGCCGTCGTGACCTTGGTCATCCTGGCCTCGGTCGGTGTCGCGGTTGGTTTCAGCGTGTGGCGCGTGGCCGACCCGCCGCCCGTATTCTTGCCGAGTGGCGAACCTGAGCCGTCGCCGCTCGGCGGCCGCGACCATGTCCGGCGCGATTTCTTCTTCTTCTTAACCTTCTTCTCCGTGGGCAGGGGTCTCTTGCGGCGCCCTCCAGTGGTGAGGCGGTAGCTTGCCCTCATCGGCGCTTTTTCCATTGCGGCCGTCGGCGTTTGCGTGTGATCGGCCACTCTGAAAGCGATTCGTTGGCGATAGGTCGGGTGAATCTCAAGTCTTGTGTGAAGCGGATGTCACGGACCCCGAACTTGAAGGCCCGGACCACCGCTTCATCCGAGATGCTCAGGATGGAGTTCCTTACCTTTATGAACCTTTGGACGAAGTCGCGTAGCGTTTCCTTGTCCGTTTGGATGAGCCGCTCGAGGTCGCTTTCGTTGCCGGCGGGTGTAGCAACTTTGGAAGTTTGCGGGAGGGCCTCGAGAGCTGCCTCCACGGCGGATCGACCCTCCTTCGGTTAAAGAGCCAGTGTCTGGCGGGCCGTCGAGGACCGTGGGGAGGTAGTTAGCCATGACCCCTTCGTCTCCGCCGACGCTGGATGGCGGTGGAGTAGATCAAGATGAACTCATCGGGTTTTGGGTCCGTTAAAACGCTTCGATGTGGCGGGCTTAATTTGCTCGGCCACTTGGCGTCGCGGAGGACGCCAGAAAGCCCGACATCCGAACGCCGGGCCATCATGGCGAGCCCTCCGGGTGTGGCGAGGCGTGGCGACGAGGCCCGACGGTCCTTGGCGCGCAAGGTGAGGCGAAGAACACGCCCTCATGCCGGTGCGGCGGTGGCGAGTTCGATGTGGAACACACGGAGCGCTCGCAGGCGGGCGGGCATGCCGTGACCCGTGAGGCTGCGGGAAGTACTCGGACATCCTCACGGTGTTGACCTTGCTTAGGGGTTCCCTGGCGGGGCTTCGGAGTCCTGGGCGAGAATGGCGCTAACGTCTGGGAAACATCCGGGGCCTGAACGCCGGGGTCTGGGAGCCGATGTCGGCGGCGAGCTTTTCCATATTTTCGGCCACGAGGGCCCCCATGGCCGCCAGTCCGCTGGTTAGCGGTTCGGAGGCTGCGCCGCGGCCGTCGCCATGGCGCTCGGCGCTCGAGGAGCGGGAGGCGATCTTGAAGGGGCGGCGCTCGTACTGGGGAACGAATCGGGTCCCCGAGCGATCTCGGCCCGGCGCCAGCTTCGCCACGGATTAGCGGTGGGCGATGGCGGGTCCCCGCCGAGATAGCTCGGTGCTCCTCACCATCGTTATCTTGCGGAGGAGAGGCGGCCAGAGACGGCCGCTCCTCGTGGTCGTCCTCCTTCCCGCCATGCGAGACGCGGGAGGACCAGATCCTGCAGGCGACACGAAGTGGTGTCGTCATGACGCGTCCCCTGGTGAGCTTCGAGGCGGTTGGGGCGGCCGGTATCATATAGATCGCCAGATTCATCCTCGCAAGCGAGGGTATTTGGCCGCGAGCGGAGGAAATGCTCTCGCTGCGACCACCGGGAAAGACTCCGGTTTGGTGTGTATACGGATCGACCGCACCACCCATGCCGTCGCTGGCGTAGTATTCATCGCCGTCCTCCACGTCGTCGAAGACGCAGAGGTCTTGATTGTCTTGCGAGTTTGGCATCCTCAGGGATCCTTGCAGAAGGACTTCAGTCGCTCCCCACGGACGGCGCCATTTGTCGGCGATCTTGGGACAAGGTCCCCGCCGAGCTTACTTGTTGAATGAGGATCAACTTGGGGCCCTTTTCCGCAAGGGTTATCGTCCGAGAGTATGCGAGCGATGGAGCGAAGGTATCTGGGACAATTGTAAGGCACAGGAAGTCGTTTTATGCAGTTCGGGTCTCTCACGGGAGATAATAACCCTACGTCCAGTGATTGCACTAGTATGTGAAAGTGGGTTACAATGCGCTTGCTCGGGAGGCCCTGAACGATCCTAAGGACTCCCGTAAGAAAGCGATGTGTGTAAGTGTGTGTAGTACAGAAGGTCCAACCCTCAGCACATCGCGGGAGGGGGTATTTATAGAGAATTACAGGAGACAAATCACTTAATGCGTGGGGCGCTTCACTGTAGAGGACGCATGCAGCATAGTAGCCGCGCCACCCGCCGGGTACCATGCGACGTGGGTACGAGGAACATGATCCAAGCAGCTGAGACCGGGCAAGCGCATATCCGGCGCGATATCGCGCGCGGCATTAAATGCCACGTCGCCTTGTCGTGGACCCCGAGCTTCATTGCTCGGGGCGAGAACTGTGAAGGTCGAACGCAGACGCGTTGCGGGCAAGGGCATGGTCGGTGGCGCGGAGCCGATGGTCGTCTAGGCGCAGTACATCCAATCCCCAACAATTATCATCCGAAAGATTTTGCTATTTGCATCACAATTAATATTCTGACTAGACGCAAATATTGTTTGTCTTGAGAATAAGATAGAGGAGTTAATGTGCTGATAAGAGAGATAGGAGATAAATGATGGAAAATATTTTATTTGTATGTCTATTTGTAGAGGAAAATGATGTGTTAATGACTTAGGAGTATAAAAGAGTACAATTAATATGCTCATGAACGCCGAAGAGAGAGGGGCACAACAAAAGATTTGGTGGAGGAAATTATGTCTCATGTTGGTATGCATGACAATTAATATTCTGCTTAGGCACGGAGATATAAGGAGTTTATAATAGAAGATAACGATTGAAAAGTGTTACTTTCTCTGTTTTTAAATATATGTCATTCTAATTTTCAAAGTTTATTCTTAAATACATGCCATTCTATAATTTTGAGAAAATTTTAAATTTTTTCATTTACATACCTCTACTATTCATTATTCTAAATGTTATTTATTACTGTATAATAGAGTAACACTCACCATCCAAAAGCACTAAGTGAGCTAATGAAGAGAACAATTTGGTCATTTCTACACATGCCTTAGTTGAAGTGTAAAATCCTAAAATGTCATTTATTCAAGAATGGAAGGAGTAATGTTTTGGCAATTAGAAATAACACCTTGTTTGGCTCCATAAGATTGAATTTGATTCATTCAATTGGATTGCTAATCCTATTTCAGTAGTATTTGAATTGTATTCAAATCAATTCAAATTTCAATTTTTTGTTTGGGGTGTCTCTTGAAAATAGCACATCACAACAACACATCTACACCCAACTCTTATCTCTTCCTCGTGGGTCGCACCCCACCACTCCTTTCTTTATTCCTTTTCTTCTCTATCTCTCTCCCCTGTTCAACCAATTTCATGCTCAAGATGAAAATGCAAATGACTGCCATGCTCTACGCCGTCATGCTCTTGTTGTCTTCATGTAATATTCCGGATAAAAAAATAAACCTCATGGCCTGAGCTGGCCGGTCGAGTCGGCCTCGACATGCATGCCGAGCTGGACCCAATCTAGCCAGCATAAAAGTGCAGGGGAGGGGGCTGAGGCAAAACCTAGCCCCATCCAAGCCTCCACCTCTAGCACTGCTCACTACCACCGTCGTCACCTAGGGCCACTAATTCATGCCATCGAGGTCAATTGCCACGCCCGCGTCACACTAGCCTTGCCTTGGCCACACTCCAGCAACATCCCTCCTGCCTTTTAGCATTTCCTATCAAATCATGCACCCAAATTGAAAGCTATTCACATCACCGTGTGTAGTAGGTGATAAGAATCTTGAAGGATGTAATGCAAGAGTTTTGGGAAGCATGAAGGAGTGAGAAACATTAGGGGACCATGGAGGATTACCGACAACAATGTTTCCAACGGATCTTCGAGATGTATGTATAAACTATAGATTAGTGTTGGTTATGTTGTTGCTATAGTGGAGTGTTTTTATGGTCATTTTGAGGGTAGGTGTGGTAATTGGAGAGCACCGAGATGGAATTTGGGAGATATCGGTATTCATTTAATAGTGGCCTCTTCTTTCGGGTCGCGTTTTGGGGTACTTACGGTCAGTTTCATGACCTGTGCAAGTTATGAAAAATATATATTATAGTCTAAAGATTCATTAGAGCATAAGAATGTAAAATTTAGTTAAGTGGTTTGAAATTTATGGTTTGTAGAAGCTTGCTATCTAGAAATCATCGCTGTAGAGAGCAGTTATGTTAATCTACTGTTTAGGACTAGATAATGACCAAATTAAATTATATATATAATAAGATAAAGCTAGATAATTTTCTCTAGATTCCAAAGATCCTATGGTTTCCTATAATTGGAGTTGTATATAAATAGTTATAAAATTGTGAAATCTTTTATCTAGTAAAACAACAAACCGGTCTTGGGGCTGGAAACCAAGGTTAAACGAATTAATTAAAAAATGTAGATAACTAGAAAGTTGTAGACAATCTTGTGTAGTTTTAGAAAATATATGATTTACCATGTTTGGACTTTTGAGCTAGGAGTTATAGCCTTCCAACTGCTAGGACAACAAAGGGTAAATTGTCCGACGAGGGAGAAAGTTAAGTGGAGAGATTTGCGTAGGAGTGATATTATTATATTTGATGTATGTAATGTATGGCATTTTAAAAAAAAAAGTTTACCTGCTGTAGGAGGTGTGACTTCAAGTTTGGCTTCATTTGCTTGTCACCCTGTCGCATGCAGTTAAAAGGCAAGTGTATGGTAGAATGGTTGACGGTTGATGAAATTGTCATTTAGTGTTTATGGATGACTGACTTATGAATAATTTCATTCAATTGATTTATTATAAGTGATTCAATTGAAAATTGAATGGCACAACATGAGAATGTTGATTATTACATTGAAAGGAAAATATGGCATCATATGGCATAATAAGAAAGAGATAGATAGCTTGAGTGCATCTATAGGCTACTGCATATAGGCAATCACATAGAAGTGGAAAGAGAAAAGACCTACTAAGGTAGGCCTACACTCTCGTGGAGGTTGGACCTGTATGAATAAGAATGAGGCATGAGTGGTTCATTGGCAGGTGGACACTCCACTGTGTTGGTATATGCTAAAGCGACAGAGATGTGTATGAGAATTTGCATTTTAAAGAAAGATAAAGTTACATTGAGATATGAAGAATGGTACAAATGAGTTAATGATGATAAAATTGCTATTGCTTACTATTTTATTATGTACTTATTGAGTCATGTGCCCATCCTTACTTATTAAATGTTTTAGGTGAATATTGAAGGCGAAATGTATGGGATAAAAGTAGCGCCATTATTTCACTTGTCACACCGTCACCCACAACCATTTGTAGCAATAATTATTCTTAGATTAATGAATTGTTTAGTTGGTTTAGCATTGAACTTTCATATCATCTTTTAGTTATGTAGACTTATTTGATTTAAAGATTAAATGAGGAGTTTGGTTATTTATCTATCCTTGTTCATCGTCATCGCAAAAAAGGTAAAGATTACTCCCATATGCATGTGATCCTGGTGTACGCAACTGCAAAGCTTGGGCGTGTGGTTTCCAAAGTTTATTATTGTTTTGTTGTTGTATATATGATTATACAAATTATTGTTATTGTTGGTTTATTAGTGGTGATAATTGCTTAGAGCCTGTTTGTTTTTATTTTGGATCATCTAAAAGTTGATTTTGGATTATGCTTATAGAGAAACTGATTCTCTAAAAGTTAGAATCCCAAAATATATATGAAGTAGATTGTAGATTTTAGTGTATATAGGTGGGCTGGATTGTGAAAATCAATTTCTAGAATCAGGCTATTTATTTTTTATTTTGCTTTTGGGACCAGAATTCAGAATCAAAAGCAAAAAAAAAAGACCCTTAGGGTGCTCCCTGAAATTCTAGTACAATCATGGTAAAAGTGATAAAATATAAACGGTGGTAATGTCTTGAGCACTTATTATACTAGAGTATTACACTTTAGGCTCACTGATATGCACTGCACTCTCACTATTGTTGGCCTCATCTCCAACTAGTCTGTAGTCCTGTGGGGACTGCAACTTAAGCAACCTCTATATGACTATTTGATATAAAATCGATGGCCTAGATGCTCTCAGAGCACCATGCAAAATACTATATAGTTTTTTACTAAGCATATACTGTAGTAAATTTACTGCAGCGATATGAGGGATGTTCAGATCGTCCAATGCCTCGGTCAGTGCAGTCCCACCTGAACTCTGTCCGCTGCCGTGATCCGCACCATCGATGCTGATCATGACGTCCCCGTCTCCATCGTAGAGTGCCACACCCACGAGGTCGCTGGTGTGGCTGGCTACATTGCATGAGAGCTAGAGTCGGCCCGCCCATCATCGTGCGTCTCTTACGCATCCTCACCCCCATGCAGGCCTGCCGCTCACCATTGAGTGGATCCCCAATTGATCCTACATCTCCTCTGCCATCATGGACAGTGGCGACAGGAGGAAGAGGATGGTGAGGCCTGAAGGAGGAGGAGAAAGCAACAGGGTGGTGGCCAGAGTAAGAGGAAGACAGAAACAATCGTAGCGTCGAGGAGGAGCCGATGGAGAGGCTAAGTGTTCGTCATGTTTAATTCCATACATTTGATGTGTTGAGAGCTGTCAATTGGATTTAATTGTAGCTTCAGTCTTTGGAAATGGAGTGGAGTCATTGATTCCAATTTCATGTGGTAACCAAACACCCTTGTTCTAAGAATCTAATCCCAATTCTACAATTCAATGGGGATTATCTGGGAGTTAAACCGGATGCAATAGTTAGTGTGCTAATAAACGTTGAAGAGAAGAGATAAACAATTGTACTTAAAGCACTAGGCGGGCGGCTTAGCAAAAGTAACGAAACTGGGAATACTTTTAAACAAAAAGCTAACATAAAATGATCAGGCCTGCCCAATCACGATGAAAGAACAAAAGAGCCGAGGCTCATTCAAGAGAATGCTTTAAACCTTGCTCACTTTTTATTTCAGCAATAGCCAACCAACGTGCACGTTACAATCCAACCTGATAAAGGGTCCAAAATCTTATCTATAGTCATTTCGATTAATTGGTTTTTCCATCCCATCGCTTCCGGAGCTAAAAAATATTTGATTTCAGAATTGATATGAACAAGGTAGGGAAAGAAAGGCACGCACATGAGATCGATGTTAGAATAAATGACGACTGGTGTTAGTGTACATCTTGGCGGACGTTCGTCTCCCGTGAGAAGAATAACCCAGAGAAACACAGGGTAACGATCTTGGAGCGATTTGTGTAAGGAACCCAGAGAAACACAAGGGAATGATTTTGAAAGTGATTTGTGTAAGGATGTATACAAGAAAATCATAAACAACCAATGCAATAACCTTCAAAAAGGTATAATAAGGAGGTCGAGAAGCGCTAGAGAAAAGAAAAAAAATCAGCATACCTGCCACACAGTTTGAAACAAGATTGAAAAGTCGTAGCAAGGCTTGTTCGTGGTAGTAATGACTATTAGGGCACTTACAATAATTTTTATTACACATTGTTACTAGAGGAGTGAGTAGTTAGGGCCTGTTTGGCAGGGATTTAACTTCTCCAGATTCTGAGAATCTGGTGAAGCTGAAAATTTTAGTTTCACCAGATTCATGAAGCTGGAGCTGTGAGTATATTAAGAGTGTTTAGATGGATCATCTTGTTTACATTTTAGACTAAAAATATAAACTTAATTCATTTTATTTTAGTCTATAAGTTTCAGATCTCAAGTGAAACTGGAATCTGAAGCTCTACCAAATAGGCCCTTAGACGTACGAGCTTTTTTTTTTGTTGTTGTTGTGTTCCACATAAGCAAAAAATAAATGACGCAGTTGCATGGCTACACTAATAAGTAGAAACAAAACGGGACTCCCTCAGTTTTTTTATAGCCTATTTTACATTGTTCGTACCTAGCACATTGAACATCATTTTGTGCAAATCTAGCTTTCAATGTTTTTTTTTAAAAATGTCCTCCTCTTCCACTGTAGAAGGTACAGTAAGTGATATGTGTCCCTATTGTGTTCGGAGAGCGTGATAGCGCTCGGGCAGACGCGGCCGAGGGTGCAGGCCAACATAGGAGAGCACTGGAGGGTGTGGGTAGACGCAGCTATGAGCAAGAGCCATGCCACAGCCAGATAGTGCAAAAGCTCTTGCTCTTGCGCTCGTGTGAGCTGTCATAGCGTCAGCAAGCTTCCGTACTCTCGTGCGGTTGGGAAGGGAAGAGGGGCTAAATTTATAAATACACGTGCAAGAGGCTAGAATTAAAAAAATAAGGTTAACGGGCTAAATAAAGCCATGAATTCTTTTATCATTGCAAAGCAAAACTATAAGAATAGAGACCGGCTGTGAAAGTCCGAGCTAGTGTCTAAAAATACTGTCAGGTAACGGTCACTGGCTCACTGTCTCCGTGGTCCCACACCCCCACCAAAACGTCCCAGGCTATGCAATAAATCAACCCCACGCCAACTGGGCCCTCGTACCAGCGGACCCCACATGTCATGCAGTAAACAGTAGGCAACACCCCACACCTCTTCCTAAACCCACCGCGTCCCCAACAACTCACCCCCACGCTCTCGCCCCTCCCTTGCTTCGTCAGGACTCAGGTTGTCGTCGTCGCCGCCACTACCACCACCGCTTAGTCTCCTCCCGCTGCCGCCGCCTCTTCCTCATCCTTGTCTCTCTCCCTCCATGCCCAGAACTCAGTAGATCCTCTCACCAGCGCACGAGATCCTGCGGCGGCCTCCAGGGCGCGGCCGGCCATGGCGTCCGTGGCGGAGCTCAAGGAGAAGCACGCCGCAGCGACTGCATCGGTGAACTCTCTGCGCGAGCGGCTCCGGCAGCGGCGGCAGACGCTCCTCGACACCGACGGTGGGATCTCTCTCTCCTGCCCCGGCAAGGAGCTCTCGAGGGTTCGGGGAATTTGGGAACTTTTGCTGATGTTTTGTGTGTGGCTGTGCAGTGGAGAGGTACTCGAAGGCACAGGGAAGAACGGTGGTGAGCTTCAACCCGACGGATCTGGTGTGCTGCCGCACGCTGCAGGGCCACAGCGGAAAGGTTGTTGATTGGGTGACCTTGGTCTCTTTCCTCAATTTCGGCGCAGCTTTTGCGACTTTTCTTTCAGTTGCACGTTTTTGGGAGTTGAATTAGGAAGTAAAGATGGGTGAGGTTTGGCAGTTGTTACGATTGGGAATAGTGGAAATTTGAAGTAGGTTATAGTAGTATGAGCAATTCCTAACTTCAAGGTTGATCGCGGTTAGTAAGATTTGGTCATAGGGTCGAGAAGTCATCACTTTTATGGTCCTCTGTTTTTTTATTTTCTTTTCTTTTTTTCTTTTGCAAATATGACCCCTTCCGAACGTAATTGTAAAATAGACCCACTCCAACCGCGGAAGTGTCGGTAGATCCTACCGAGGTCCCATGGCTTGGCAAGAAATTGTCTCATTAATCTTTATTCACTTTAATTAATTAATCACTTGATTAACCACTTAATTAACAACTTTTGCTTAATTAAATGGGTGCATTCATGCTACCGAGATCCCATGGCTCGGTAGATGCTCCTTCCAAGCACCTGCTGCGTGATACCTCCTGCCGCGGTATAGGAGCACGGCAGGTGACATGTGTTGCCTGCTGGCGCTTCCACAGTCGAGGAGGGGGCTATTTTTGTAATTACGTTCAAAAGGGGGCCAAATTTGCAAAAAAAAAGAAAAAAAAAAGAAAAAAGAGTTTGTCAGAGGGCTAGAAAAGTAATAGCTTCTAGGGTTGACCTCTGAGATGTAAGTTTGTTCGCCTAGATGAGGTTTGATGCCTCTAGTTGCATACCTTGACATTGTGTTCGATGCTTGTTTGATAAATGCTGATGATTTAGCCTAATTTGGTGTGGATTTAGTATTGTTTGAGTTTTCTTGAGATTCAGTTCTGTAGATTAGAGTGAAGTTAGCTTGTGTTTGGGAATGGTGGTTCGAGGAATTGAATTCATGATACCGTAGAGCAAGAAAAATCTAATTTGGCACTTTTCCATTTTTGCGCACTTTTGTTTTGTTATGTCATAAATGGTCAATAAACTGAAATATGGGGTGTAGATGCATTGTTTGGGGGAAGTTTGGTACTCCGCATTTCGAAATATAAGGCCCTTATGAGTTTCAAGGGCCAAACTTTGTAAACATTTACCAACAGTTGGTCCAACAATGTCTTTGTCTGCTCACATAAAAATTTTATGATTAGACTTCTATTTAGCAAGTGAGGCCAATCCAATAAGTGAATAAAATTAGGGTAAATTTCATGGTTATCAACGCGACAAGGCAAGGCGATGCTCCAACTAAGCTCCTGCGTGCCTAGACACCTAGGCGAGGATTAGGCGACCAAAAAAAAGTTCAAGGTAGCAGCAGCAACACAGCATCAACGCTAGCAGTCAAAGGCCTTCCTGGAATCCTGGCCCGCCCCATTCCCGGGCACCGGCCTCCCCCTCAAACCCTAACCGTCCCGGCTCCCCCCTCCCTCTCCATTCACACGCACTCTCTCCAACCCAGCCGCCGCCCTCTCTCCATCCTAGCCGCCACCGACTCCTCTCCTCTCTCTGGCGTCGACGACCTCTTTGCCCCTTCCCTCTACAACCGCCGACTCCTCTCCCTACTCCTCCGCCCCCGCCTACGGCCGCTGCAGATCGGACGGCGGTGGCCAGATTTGGGACGACGAATCCGAAGCTGATCGGATTTGGAGATGCCGGATCCGGTAGTTCCTGACACCATGACCGCTGGATCCGACAACGACGACAACAGGAGATGGCGACGACCGACCGGGAGGGCCTTATCGCGTGCGGGGCTCGAGGTGGATGGCGACAAGGTACTAAATTATCAGCGCCCGACGGTCTGCCCCAACACCATGCCCAGACGTCTATGCAGGCGGCCACCTAGCCTCTTCCAGGCGCGGCGCTGGCCCATGGCATGCTCCGGCCACCTGGACACCTAGGCGGTGCGTAGGCAACGCCGTGATAACACTTGTAAATTTGCTTCGTAGCATCCAAAGTTCGATATTTTGCTAGATAATATTGCAATTGTCTTGGAATGCACTATAACGTCCTAAACATGTGAAATTATGCCAGATGAAATTACTGTCACATTCTTCACCTGTGACTAATGGTGCATGGTAATTGGACAAGATAAATTAGGAAATGCCCAAATTGTCTTTTGTTTGGATAGGTAAATTGTTGAGAAGAAGATATTATATTATAGGAGAAGAGCATGGCTTTATACTAGGAGTGAGGAGAAAGTTTTACTCCAAAGCCCCTGCCTTTTGGCGCCAGTAGCAAAAAAGAGAACAAGGGAAAACTGTTCGTCTTACCCTACTAAGGGCTGTCCTGAACAGAGAAGATGACAGAGATGTTTGGATGTTATATTGCAGTCCAAGACAGTTGTAATGCTCTGTAGTAAAATATTGATCCTGGGATGCTTCTGAGCAAAATTTCCCATAAAATTATTGGTGCTTTGCCGTATTTAGGCATGCCTTGGTTCTTAGTTTAGTGATTTGGCATCCTATTCAGATAATCCTATGCATAAACAGATGTGTGGATATGTTGAATTGGATTGCAATTTTCATAATCATAATTTACCTGTTTAAGATTGTAAAATCCAATTGAGGAATGGATATTATCAATCTATTCAAATCTGTTCCTTCCATTGTTCCATCCCTCAGTCAACACTACTATCAAAGTTTCAATACCAACAGTAACAATCTATGAGATGATGTCACAACTGGATTGGAGTTAAGCAGGGCCAAGCATGATGCAAGCATTGTAATTATGCCATTCCATGGATGGCTTTCCTTGAAAATGCTTTCCTTTGTGATAAAGTACTATTACTACTATGTTATTCCCTGGTCCTTTCGTGTTATTGTTTGAAAAACAGCTGCAATACAAAATGTAGAGTGTAGAAAAATCTAGTATCATTCATTTAACCAAATGGCAGGCTTGTATCCTACTCCATTTGTTTTCCCTAGAACGATGGTTTAGCATATGATCACTCCAAATCAGACAGTCAGATTCTGGTAATGAAGCAAGCAGTACCATAATTAAGCTGATGTTTGGGCTTATTATACAAGATGTTCCCTGTGTACATATGCTCTTTGTGTGTTTTTTTTGGGAACTGTCAAAATTTCACTATTTGATTTAGGTGCAGCAGTGGTGTAGAGACTTCTTCATGGAACAGTTTCTGCTTGTTGGAACTTGGAGCACTTCAGCAGGGATGCATGATTTAGTTTTCTGTTACCAACATTAGACTCTAGGAGCATAGTTTGGTGTTGTTATGTCCTCTCTAATCAGTGTTGTAACATTTACCGATTCATTCATTGGGTCTTGTGACAATCCATTTGATTGGGTCCTTTGACAATCCATTTGATAAAGCTTGCTACAGTCATTGTTAGTTCATCAGAAGCTGATAGTTTTTTTTATTTGCTGATGCGCATCTACTTAGAAAACCGCCTGAGTGATATTCATTATGATTCCATGATACATCTTTTTTATAAAAGAAAAACCTTACAGTTTTGTACATTTGCAGACTTGATGCTTTCTTCTCAGATGAAAAAAGATTGTCCGTGGGCGCCTTGTTTTGGTCTATTTGGCATTTTTAGGAAAAAGTAATTTTTTTAATATAAGACACCAAAATTTCGAAACTATATTTAGACAATGCACCTAATAAGTCATTCTTTTCAGCTCATTATTTCACTATTCAATATTCACAAAAATGCATGTCTGCAGAGAAAACATGCAAAGACAGAAACAGGCACAACTACTGATTGGCAGTGTTACTCGGACACCTGTGTCCAAAAAATATTGCTGAATTGGACACCCAGAATCCGAGTCGGATTCCGAGACTTGTGTCTGATTCTGAGTAGCAGTTCCCGTGTCCAAATTTATTTTGCCAAATCAGACACCCTTAGTCCGAGTTAGATTCTGACTTGTATGTCCGTGTCCAAGTAACACTGCTAATTGGATACATACCCTCTACAGTAATTTCTGCAGCAACTACTGTTCATTTATTGCGATAGAGCGTCTATTACTGCAGTAGTTATTACCCAGTGAGCTCTTGAGTCTTGATTGGATGATGGGAGCATACCCTAATGGCCACTACTGTTCTCCTGCAGTTGCTACTGCAGAGGATTTGTGTCCCTACTAGAAAGTCTCCATTTCTCACTATCTAATGCAGCATGTTTGTTATAGCTAGGTGACAGACATGCTTGGTAGAAAGTCGTCATTTCTCATGATCTTGGGAGTTTGATATTCATTCTCAAGCTGATGATAATATGTTTTGTTGCGAAATCACAAAGAACCAGTGTTATAAAAATGGGTCTACTGGTCTGTATACAAGGGTGACCCTACTTTTTAGAATATAATTGCTGGTTAGGCCACATAGTCAGGCTGCATAGGCAGTATAATCACTACTAGGTGTGTGACTGAACACATACCGGTTAGCAATTTTTAGAACATTACAAAGAATAGAAAAATCCATGATGCTGAGAATTTGTGATATCTTGGACTGCTTCCAACTATTCTAAGATACCTAATTTTAGGTTCTGCTACCTTGCTTTTGTAGTTGAACACTTCAAATTTCTTTTAGGATAGTAGTTCACAAAATTTCTTATGTCAAATGGCTTCATGGTTTTATAACTAGTATTAACTCATGAGTTAACACAGGTATATTCTCTGGATTGGACGCCTGAAAAGAATTGGATAGTCAGTGCTTCACAAGATGGAAGGCTAATTGTATGGAATGCTTTAACAAGTCAGAAAACTCATGCCATAAAGCTACACTGTCCATGGGTGATGACATGTGCTTTTGCACCCAATGGGCAATCTGTTGCCTGTGGTGGTCTTGATAGTGCATGCTCTATCTTCAATCTTAACTCACAAGTAGACAGAGATGGGAACATACCAGTATCAAGAATACTTACTGGACACAAAGGCTATGTTTCGTCCTGTCAGTACGTCCCAGATCAGGAAACCCGCCTAATTACATGCTCAGGTGACCAAACGTGTGTCCTGTGGGATGTGACTACTGGCCAAAGGATATCAATATTTGGAGGTGAATTTCCATCAGGCCATACAGCTGATGTTTTGAGGTAATTGTTTTTTTCTTCTTTCATGACTTGCCCATTTGGACATCATGCTTATTGTTGCATTACATTTAATTCTTCTTGTAGTTAATTGAAATCTTCTTCCCACATGTTGCATTTTCAACTTCAGCTACTGGACACTGGGTTGACATATTTATTACTTTAATTTGTGAATATTTTATTACCAAAAATACTGTTAATTCTGTACAAATTTTATTGATTGTTATCAATGTGGAGTTGAACAAAGTTTCACAGTATTATTGTGAAAGCTTCACCCGTTAATTGTACACTTGCTCTGAGTGGCCAGTCTATGTAAAGAATGATGGGTTATACCTTTGTTCGCTGCACAAATTAGACGGTGTAAGTTTTCTTTTAAGAGCTGACTGTAATTAATAGTAACATATAACTAGTATGCAATGTTGTCACATGCAGCACAGACAGCGTTTGGTCTGAGTCTGACACTAGGTGATATAAATCATCAATGGCGAATACAATTACCTGAACAGAGTTGAGGCACTGATTACTAATCAATTAGCTCGAGGCAAATACATTAACATATTAGTAAAGTGGCACAGTGTCAGCATGGTTGTGTTGAAGATTTTAAATGTACTGCTGAAAATACTGGTTTAATTTGGTCGAAATATGCAAGTTGCTATACTTTTATGTGCGTGCTGGTTTGTTCTTTGAGTGTTCTGATCTATTTCTTTTACCACTTCAGTCTGTCCATCAACTCGTTAAACACGAATATGTTTGTCTCGGGTTCATGTGATGCAACTGTAAGGCTGTGGGATATCAGAATTGCAAGCCGGGCAGTTCAAACATATCATGGACATGAGGGTGACATTAACAGTGTTAGGTTTTTCCCTGATGGCCAGAGGTTTGGTACTGGTTCAGATGATGGTACATGTAGATTGTTTGACATGAGAACAGGGCATCAACTTCAAGTATACAATCGGGGGCCTGATAGAAATGATAATGAACTCCCTATTGTTACATCTATTGCATTTTCAATATCAGGAAGGCTCCTTTTTGCTGGATACTCCAATGGTGACTGTTACGTGTGGGACACGCTTCTTGCTGAGGTTTGCATTTTGTACATTTTCCATAATTTAACTACAGTAAAAATAATATTGATCAAATTACTGTGGAATATTTTACTGTATCGCACCATTTGGGATTTCCTTTTGTGGAAAAGGAAACTGATTATGGCACAGCTTATTTACCATATAAACTAATAAAAGTCAGAGTCAAGTTAAAAAAGGTCAAAGTCAGGCTAGTAACACTACTGATTTTATCTACAAATTACATAAGCTTAACGCCATGACAATGCAGCAGTAATTTAGCATTTAGATGTGAGTGTAATCATTAAGTGAATATTAGCCACAGGGGAAAGCATGTGATTAAAAAAGGAACTAGCTGCATTTCCCCTTTGAGATATGCGTCACCAAATATCAATCATGATAACACATAAATGATTGTTTGCATTGGGCTATGTTCTTAGTATGTAGGCCATGTTCTGTTCTTAGTTTCTACATCATCTACGTATGTAATTCATGCATTAGGGGATGCTGTTGCAGATCACCTTGTATTAAAAGGTTCCTGCACTAGGCCAAGAAGCTTCAGAGAATAGAATTTAGATTGGGCCAACACAAAGCTTAATTGAAGCTACTTGGGCTAGGCTTGTGCCAATCCGTGAAATATATAGCATCTGCCTCACATCATGCACCACCTATCTTTCTGTATTGCTTGTATTATTATCACTTGTGAAAGTTTGTTGATTTGTGAATACTTATAAAAACGCGCAGGTGGTACTTAATCTGGGAACCCTCCAAAACTCTCATGAGGGCCGTATAAGCTGCCTAGGGCTTTCATCTGATGGAAGTGCGTTGTGTACAGGAAGTTGGGACAAAAATTTGAAGGTGAGGAAGGTCCTTTTGATATAATATGTTTTTACTACTTGATCAATTGCATTGCATGGAATGTTTTGACTTAACACTAATAATTGTGCTACAATGGAACTGGAGTTGTAGGGCAAATTAGTTACGTCTTATGCTCTTTGTTATTTCCAAATTAATTGCTTGTGCATTCCTTGAATTTCTGTTGAAATAACTTTGTGCACTTTGCACCATCAATTCGTCATCCTAACTGAAAAGGTACATGTATCATAGGTTAACACTTTTGAATTCCGATATGAAGAAATAAAGGGATACTTTGATTATGCAATATTTTGCTAGTTTAGCTGTTATGTTGTTTGGGAAATGGGAATCCTGCATGCATGAATGTTAGTTGACGTTGACTAGTAGTACCCTTTGGTTTGCACATTGACATTACTCATTATCAATGGCCATACTTCTCGGTGGGCTATATTTTTTTCCCATCTCAATGAGGCATTTTATCACTAATGGAGATCCCAGAGAATTGCAAAGTTTTGAGCTCAGCATTTCCGATACATTCCCAGAGAGAAAATGAAACAAAATAATTTGTAGTGTACTCCAGCATTCTGACATTCAAGTTGCTACTTGTGAAAAATGTTCAGATTTGGGCCTTCAGCGGACACCGGAAAATAGTTTGAAGGTCTGTTTTCTCCCCGAGCTGTGTGTTCCTCATTGTGTGTTAAGAATGGCAGCCAACTCAATAGGTTCCTGAAGATCAAGTTGCTGGTTTTGTAGTATAGAGCCTTCTGCATCATACCCTATGCTCAATAGAAAATGCAGTGTGTCGGCAAGACGTGCGCTGTGATGTTCTCGTACCTTGCTAAGTTGTCGTACTGTTCATACTAGCAGAAATCAGCAGCCATGTGATCTATATTCTGCCCTTTCTTTGTACAACTATTTTAGATGTAGAAAAGTACTACTACATTGACGTGTATTTTGGAACCCAATTATCAATTTGTCCATTGCTCGAGTTAGGACTATCAGCAGCGCCTTGTCGTGTGCGCCGTGCGCGTGTAGCATATTTGCTATTTTGCTTATCACGTCGGACGGTTAGACATTGTGAATTTGACATGAGAATTGGACCGTGTACTTGCCCGAGCGAAAGTTGTTCTTTGGCATTTCTGATCTATGAAACTTTCACTGCTGAGTGTTCGAGATCCCAGCCAACCATGTTGGACGTGAACTTGTGGTTTTTCCGGGAATGCTATTTTGAGGTTATCCTCGCCAATCCTTTAAATGACAGTCTTTTATTGCGATATATGGTATCACCTCTTTCTTTCTTTTATTTTCCTTTCCCCTCAAATGCTGTTTTATTGTGATGCTTGGGGGCATCATTTTCATTCCTTCTTTCTCCGTTCCCTTCCTTTCAAACTCAAAAGGTTCTTGTTTTCAAATTTCTTCCTAAATTTTTGTATAGGAAGTATTTTTTAACTATTTTTTTAATCAGAAGTCTTTCGAACTGAAATTTTTTGAATCGAATGTTTTCAAACCAAAAGTTTTTCAAACTGAAAGTTTTCAAACCAAAAGTTTTCCAACCAAAAAATTTTGAACTTAAAAGTTTTCAAACCAAAAGTTTTTAATCGAAAGTTCTCAGCTAAATCTAGAGTTTTCGAACCGAGAGCTTTTAAACAGAAAGTTTTCAGTTGAATATAAAGTTTTTAAACCAAAAATTTTTAGTTCGAATGTTTTGATTCATCTGAAAATTTCAAAAAAAAAATATGTTAGAGGAAGGGGTGGGAAAGGAGAAGAGGAGGAAATGAAGTGTGGCATGTCATGTGGCAACAACGGGGTGTATCCTCACCAGAAAGAATTGGGGAGAGTGACAACAACTTAGCGAGAATTGGTGTCTTATACATATTTACCAAGTTTTGCAGACCAAAGATCAAATAAGCCACAACCTTTTTATTTTCTGAAAATAAACAATATACACACATATAAATGTACATATGCACAGAAGCAATATTCTACAATCCAAATGTAGAATAGGTATTCTACGCACTGGCCAGACGAGCGTGTTCAATCCATCCCACGTATGCCCACCTTGTGTTGACTAAGCCTATAGTTATGTGGGTAATGATCTAATAAATATGTTCCTAGTTTGTAGTGAAACCATTATAAAAAAAGAAAACAGAATCAGTGCCCATTGTGCTTACGATAGGAGCATATGCTTTCGAATGTTTATAACCCACCACACTCATAGCTCTCAATTTTTATCTACTGCTCTACTTTTCACATTCGACCCCATTTATTTCTCTATTGAAAGAGCTGTATTGTTTCCCTCTTCTTATCCCTCCTCTTCTACATCTTTTCTCTCTACTCACAAAAGGGTTTTTCTACACCACTCCTCTCTCCTTACGAAAAGGGCGCTGACGAGGCCCCTTCAAATTTGTGTTGAAGTTGTTTCAATTATTTTATCCTTTTGTTTTTTTTGGTTGAGGGTAGTTTTCTTATATTGTTGAGCCAATGTTTATTTTTTTTTTGAAACAAGGGCATGCTTTCTACGAATTCATTAAAAGAGTAATTGAGCACCTGTATCAATCCTAGGACTCGAGCATGGGTGGGCTAGAAGGTTCAACAACCTCCCAGCATCTAGCTACAAGCCAGATCTCCAATCTTTATATTTTGTTGCAATGATTTTTGGGTTTTGCATTTTTTTTGGACGTTAAAATAATTTGTTACACGATTCTTTCAAAATGTTGTATCGGTGAGTTTGAGGACAATGTCTTGCAACATCACAAACTTGAGGATGGTGTAAAAAAATAGCAAAGGTGGGTGTGAGCTCTTGTTGCGCTAGTTCACCCCATGTTGCTACAAGAAAGCCAGCAATCCGATGGTCACAATTGTCGCATTGGCGAGAGGTTTTGTTGCAAGCTCGGTAACAAATCGTTGTATCTTATATTTGTTTGTAGATTAAAAGGTTGATATTTAGGCCCCGTTTGGCAACTTGGAACCGGACTGTTTCTCCTAGAATCTGAAATAAATCCAACCAAACGGAATATGACTCGGAACGTTTCAAGGCGAATCGTTTCGATTTTTACATTTGTGGTCGAATCGGCTAGCAACCCGTTCCTGAATTCGATTCTAGAAACGTTTTACCAAGAATCGGAACCGTTTCCGTTTCTACTAGAATCTGGAACCATACCAAACGGGGCCTTACATCTTTGTACGAGATCCGATGGTAGAAAAGACCATACTACGATGCTCTCATCGTATATCCGTCCATACGCTAGGAAAGTAGCAAGTCTGAGGGGGAGAATGTAAGATTTGGCTATTTGCCACTTAAAGATTTGACTCTTTGGATATAATACCACTTGAGTCAATGATATATAGGACTATCTGAGTCAATAAAATATGAGTCTAATGATAATTTTGTAAAATCACATGTTTAAAATGGCAAATAACCAAATCTCTCGGGAAAAAACACCGAAATGACTTTTTGACCAGCCCAGCCCGGTCGTGCAACGGCGACCAAACCTGCCCGAAAAATTTGCGCGAAGGGGAAATACATGGCGGGAGAATTTGGCGCCATCTGTTCCCGCGCCGCCGCTTCCCTATTTAGCCCCTGCCACCACCGCCTTCACTCCCCTCCACCTCCTCAACTTCTCTCCTCCTCCCATCGCCTACCCCCAAGAACCCTCACAGCCATCGCTATGGACGCTTCTAACGGCACCGCTGCTGCCGACTGCGTCCACGAGCCACCGCACAAGATCACCAAGATCTCGCCCCTGCTCAAGGTCAAGAAGCTCTCCGACAAGGCCGTCCTGCCGTCCCGCGGCTCCGCCCACGCCGCCGGCTACGACCTCTCGAGGTACGCACTTGTCAAGTAGCCTCCAAGATAGACCCTCCCTCTCCGTTAATTTTACAGGTTTCTTAACCGTTTCTGGTTCGATCTCAGCGCGGCGGAGGCGATCGTGCCGGCCAGGGGGAAGGCGCTGGTTCCCACCGACCTCAGCGTCGCCATCCCGGAGGGCACCTACGCGCGCATAGGTGAGCAAGCTCTTCGATGGAATGCGCGTACGGTTTCTTTTGGGTGTCGTTCCTCGTTTGCGCGGCGGGTGTTTGACGAAATGCTTCTATGATTGTTGCAGCGCCGAGGTCGGGGCTGGCGCTGAAGCATTCGATCGACGTCGGTGCCGGAGTGATCGACGCGGACTACCGTGGCCCGGTGGGGGTCGTGCTCTTCAACCACTCGGACGTGGACTTTGCGGTGAAGCCAGGCGACCGGATCGCGCAGATGATCATCCAGGTGATCGTGACGCCGGAGGTTGCGGAGGTGGAAGACCTTGATGCCACCGTGCGCGGGGAGGGAGGGTTCGGGTCCACTGGCGTCTGAACCTTGATAGATAGCTCTAAACAGCTTGTCTGCATTAAGGGTGGTGATGAAACACTTGTATCTTTCGATGCTTCCGCGTTTGTGATGTTGAATGGTATTATCCAACCCAGGAGTTTTATCTTGTGTCAGTAAACTTCAGCAAATGTTAAGATCGTTCGGTGATCTTATTTCGCATCAAATGCGTTGGCATTTTCCAGATGAGTTGCAGAATTGCAATTTATGCCCGCTACAAATTAGGATTGTAAGTTGCAAACAGACTGCAGGTTTCTGTTGGTAACTGCTCGAGAACATACTAATACAAAGCAGATATTCAGAATGCAGCAACATGTTCTAGTTTTGCTGCATGCATCTAGATGAGCACAAACTGTGGTTCCGTCTCCCCGGTGGATAGAACGCTTCATTATTGACTGTATTTCCAACCATCTGAAGGGTGACAAATAGGAAAAGGTGACTGAACCACTCGACACTGATAAGATAATTTTAGAAACTCGCATGGGGTGCTCAATGATTTAGCAGTAGTCAAGGCACATGGTATGATACATTTGTTACTCCTACTTGCACTAAGCAACACCCTTCAGCTCCAGGAGATGGTATTTTGAATATGAACGTGCTGCCAACTTATGAAATCTACAGATCATAAACCCACTGAAGGTTTTGGAGGCTTGGGTGCTGGAGGAGCTGAAAAATAAATCCTTGTTTACTGGCCGGTAGCAATAACTTCTCTTATAAACCCCAACTTTAGTTACTGACTGCAACAATGTCTGGATGCTGAAGTCAATCCGGAGGCTAAACTTTGAGCACATTCCTATTGAAATGACACTTCCCTTGCACTTCGATCTCACGCCATTTAAAATTGCCTGCAGCCAGCTGCTTCCCTTTCAAGTTCCATAATACGGTGACAATTAAACAAGGCCAGCAATTCTATTCCGTTACCCTTTCGTTGATTAGGAAGTAGGTATAAACTCCGGTTGCAGTAACAACATCTCTAGAAGCTTAAGTACTAGTGGTTCCTTGAGCATTATCAGCAAGCACCACATTTATTTCCTCTCCAAACTTGTTCAGTTTGGATATCACTAGTAAGGGGAAGTTCAGAGTGTACGTAGTGGTCTCCGTTCGTTTACTGCTCCTACTTGAAGGGTCTAGCTCCCAGGAGTCCCAAGGCGGAACTAGATTACCATCAAATCAAACGCACAATGCTGCAACACCAGTACTGTATTTGGTCTTTGAATAAATCTGCCAATCAATCCCTACCATCTACGACAGCAACACCCTGAAGGATTTCGAGTGGTTTTTCACTTAATGTGCTGTTGAACAAATCTTTTGGTGTGCCATTGGAAATATCTTGATGCTTGTTACTCGTTGAGTTGGGTGTAACCCAAATCCCAGAATAACAAAATAGAATGTGCCACTTATTCTTGATTTTATGCCTATTTAGTCCGCTAATTTTTCTAAAGCGCATTTGCATCTGCCTTTGGTTTTTGAAATATGCTTCCACCTCTATCTTACTTTCGGTCTATTTGAGGACCTGTAGTTTTTTTTTTTTTGAAAAGTTATCTTTTTGCCATTCTAGGCTGAAAAGTAGCTACAGTTTTTTATAAGAGACCGTTTGACAAATAGTTAATTTTCCTACGCAATAAGTTGCAAAAGTAGATCCAGCCCAATTTTCAGCTTTTAGTTTTTGCTAATTATGTGTGGCTTCTAGCTTATATCAAAAGATATTTAAAAACTGAGTTATTTGAGAGACTTACTGGCTTTTCAAAAAATGAAGTTGGCTTAAAACCCCTCCTACCCACACAAAATAGGGTATTTGTTTGCACATGCTATTCTAGAGAATCTGGACATGGCTCTATCGGCATGGTAAAATTATCAGGGATGAACACGGAAAGGGTACTGCTATCTTCGTGGCGCTTTATTTTAAGCTAGCTGAAATGCTTTCTTATTTACATGGTTAGATGTTAAGATGAAAATACGATTGTAATTGATATATAACTTTAATAACTATGATTAAAATTTTAGTTGCAGCTCTTATACAATTGTATGTAGCGGCTACAATATTATATCCGCAGACATGCTTGGCCAATTTCTTATTGTTATTGCATGGTGTCGGAACCCGAATGTGCAAATCCGGACCCTTTGTGTATTCTGCACTAGTCCAGAATCACGCTAGTGCACACAATCTCAACATAGATGAATATCATAATCATACACAGCGGAATAATAAAGGTAACACAAGTATAAAATATAAACTATTGAACGACCTTAAGGTCAACTTTACACATGTGAGGCCTTGACGGCTTCAACTCCAAAATAAGTAGCAGCAGAACGAAGAACATCGGTGAACCCCTTCAATATACCACAGGCATCTGACAGGGTTCGACTCCTAGATAATCGCCTTCTTGCAGAACTTCTCCTTCTTCGAAGACAAAGACTTCTCCTCAACTGGTGATGTTTTGTTAAACCAAGGGTGAGTACACAACCGTACTCAACAAGTCATGCACAGAATGCAGTTCTATTACTACATGCATGGCTTATTCCAAAGGAATGGCTGAATGGTTCTTTTGCAATAAAGCAACATTCACAATTAATCATAAATAGATAGAAAAGCAGTAAAACAAGTAATACCAATAATAAATTTCGCAATCATTCTCAAGTGAAGCATTTCTCATCCTTAACCAAGTTCCATATCACATTATCCACATTCCCAACCTCATTTTTATCAAAATCTAACCCTTGACTGTAATCCCCGAGCAATGCTCAATACCGTGAGCACGGCTATTCGAATAGTTTTTACACTCTGCAGAGGTTATACACTTTACCCATAAGATATAATCAACTCACCACGTCGGTGTGAAACGCCATACAAGAGTATGCGAATGGCGATCATAACAAAGCCTTTCCAAAGATCCGTCTAAACCCGATCTTGCCGCTAAGGTTTCAACTTTGGAGGGATGGTTACCACACCAGGGCCCCCTCTTGCGCCATGTGAGTTCTCACCCGCTCCTCCGGCCCCCACCACCACGACAGTACCAAAGAATAGATTTCACAGTTTACTCGGCTAGGTTCGTCCCATTAGGAACTTGTGGTTGTATGAAAGACTCAGTTCAAAAGCTTGCAAGGTTAAGTCCTTAGTTGACCGAGGCAAGACTAACCAAAAGTTCATCACATCAACATGTCATAATACCAAATGCGACCGCCCAATTGCCACTCTTGGCCCACCGGAAACAATCTTGCCACTTGCCCCAGTCTAAATCACTTTCCCACCCCATTTCTTTACCATGCACCACGTGCCATCAGCAACTCAATAACACATGTCACATTCTCAAAAACACGTTCCATATCTCGTTAAGTCAATATTAACTTTAATTTTCCAAAATCATGACAAATCTACGTGGCAGGGCTAAGCACACTACATACGGTCTAATTAACCCATGTTGGCAAACTATTAATGTCCAACTATTAACCCACAATTTAGGGTGACAAATGAATCATGGCATACAAATAATAGCGACAAGGTGGCAATAACAAGTAGGTTGATTATCTAATCCCAGATTAATTGAAATCAGTTTATTTCAAACTAGCATGCAATAATTTCAAACGAAATAATTTTAAAAATGGGATCAATATGGTCAAAGCACAACTTGCTTGGCCCTTGCAATTTTATTATTCTTTACTCTTTATCTTGATCCTTGATCCTCGATCTTCAATCTTCGCTTGCTTGATTCTCGGCTCCTTGAGCGACTTAAAACAACAGCGTCTAACGATAAACAAACACAAATACAACAAAACTCAAAAGGCAAATCAAGTAAACTCCAAATTAAGAACGAATAGCATTGGGCTGCGGCTTAGATGAAATTAGGAACTTGAATGGATTAGGTCGATGATTAGACAAAAGAGAACGGCTTTGGAAAATACACCAAGAGAAAGATTAATAAGCGGGAAAGAAGGAATAATATCTCGAAGAATATTTCTTAGAAGTTATTATCTTGATTGGATAGCCGATGTCATATGGACTCTCGATCTATAGACCGGGTCCACGAAGTTACGTTAGTTCGCCATGAACTAAGCAGATGCTCAAGGTTGACTTTTGTTGACCGAACGGCACAGTCAACCAAGAGGAAGATAGACTGATAGACTAGGTCTGGCACAAGAATATGTCATATGGCTAATGGTCTATCGACCAAGACCACGAATGAATTCTAGGTTAATGGCAGATTAGATTTCAAGGATAAGACAAGGATGGATGGGATCGACATCCACTATGGTCTTGCATCAGGGACGGAACTCGACAACGATGAGGCGGTTATGACAGGAATACGAGGCTGAACTCAACGTGATGGGCTAGATCACAATAAGGCGATAGAAAAGGTAAGGACATCACATTAGAGCTTTCACTTGCATGCACCCATGCGATGACAGCAATACGATAAGAGCAAAGCGTTAACGGTGGAGCGTTAGCGGCAGAACGTTAACGGCAAACGTTAACAGTGAACGTTAACGATGAATATGAAGCGTTAACAAAACACTTTTGAGATTACAGGATGGCGACCATCGGTACAATGATAGGGCAGCGAGGTCATGACATGGCTCATGTTTGATTTGCGATCGGGTACACATGTCGTGGCCTTAGCGACAAATTGGACCAAAGGTTAAGTCCGGGTTTGAGCGAAACGATTCAAGGATGGATACACTTGGCATAGGGTAGGATGGTAGGGTTGGCTCTGCGATTAAAGCTTATCAAGGATGGCGAACTGAAACGCGAACCGATGCAAAGGACTAAACCGAAAGACGACGGTTAGATACTAGGTTATGGCTTTGACGGCAACCGGGGATCCAATGCACTCCTAAAATGGACTAAACAGTGAATGGAGACCCACTGGACAGGACAACACGGCCGAAGCGAACTAAATTGGGTGGCGGCAAAAGACGGCGTGCGGCGGCGGCAAAAGGCGGCGGCCGACGAATAAAAAAAATTCGGAGGATGCAACAGCAAAGGGGAAGTGTCCATCACGTAGAACGTGACGAGACGAACTCAACAGTATAGGCGGATTTGGCGGCGACCCACCGGATTGATCACAAACTGCCGATGAACGGCTCTCAGAGCTAATAGATCAAATGGTCATAACTATTAAAGTACTGCATGAAACCTAACCAAATTTTACAGAGAGCTATCTGGGATCATTTGGCACAATATGACGTGAACGGATCTGAGTTTTACCTTCGGATCAGCGGGAAGCAGCGGCGAAGTTTCAGCCGTCCATAACGATCGATCGGGAAGATTGATTTTTCTGTGCAAATCCTGCTGGCAAAACCATGAGTTAGGGTGAGCACCGTGTAGGGGACATCAAGAGGAGCCTACCATAAAAATTTCACGGTCAAACTCGCAAAAACGAGGGAGAATGGGCCCCGGCAAGATTTAATCTTTGGGCGGCCGTAACTTTTGATCCCGTGGATGAAATTGCACCAAATTTGGATGGAAGACAGAGGGTACCATAGAGCACGCCATGGCAAAGACGGATCTTGAAAAGAGTCGACGAGTTGACGGGGGACGCGCCTCAAAGTTCGGCCGACGTGCGGCGGCGCTTCAGAGCTCTCGACGGTGGTTTTAGGGTTTGGAAAAATTCATCTGAGGTTGGGAGGACGTGGGAGAGGCCATGGGAGGTCTACTAGGGCTTTGGGTGGTGGCTAGGTCAAGGAAATAATTTTTTTGGAGGAGAAACGGGCTTAAAACCGGACTTGGCGCACAGAAAACCGAGCAGGCGACGTGGCGCATTTCTGGGCGTCGGATCGGAATCGGAGGGCTGTGGCGACTCAGCGACGTGGCCGAACGAGAAGGCGACATGTGGCAGCGCGAGGAGGAGTTCTAGAAATTCATTTAATTCAAGAAAAATAGAAACATTATCAGGAAAATTCCAAAAAAAATTCTATAAAATATTTTGAGACATTTTGAACTCAAATAAAATATTTTCAACAAAACTTTATATAAATTTTTCCAAATTTTTAATTAATTCCATAAAGGACTTAATTCAAATTAATTCATTTGAGGCAATAAAAATACCATAAAAATTCTAGAAAAATTCTAGAAAATATTTTGGGACATTTTGGAACTCAATAAAATGTTTTCAGAAGAACTTTATTTTCTCTTTTGAAATATTTAATTACTTTAAGTAAAAGGCTTAGTTTAAATTAATTCCGAATAATTCCAAATAAATTCCAACAATTCTAAACAAATACAAAGAAAATCCTAGAAGCACAAGGAACCCAAATAAAACTGAATTTAATTTAATTGAGGTTTATATTAGTCAATCTAAATTACTTTGACTTTAGAAAATTCCAGATTAAGTTTTAATTAAGCGAGAAAATTATCGCGAATTTTTGAGGAGCTAAACTTCACAAAATATTTTTGAAAACCCAAATTTTGGGATGTTACACATGGCTCAATACAAACTTATTTCGATCTAATCTTATTAATATATGGTACATACTATCTAATACATTACTAAGTATTATCGTTACCAGAAACCAGCGTTTCATGATCAGCGAAAATTTTATAGATAAATGTGCTCTAAGCCGAGGGTTATTGTGGCCGTCGGAAAATTATTTTTGACGGTTTGTCCTATTTTCTTGATGGTTTTTTGCCGTCACAAAAGACTAAAGATCTAATAGTGTGCAGAACTCTTTCTATAGTGTGTGAATATATATATTATATGGATAGAATTAAGACATTGTAGTGTGTGAATATGTTATAGATGAATAGAATTAATATCTTGTAATCTTTAATATATTGAGCTCTTTCCATATTGTATAAATAGGAAATGAGAACTACTCCTATCAAGAATTTCTCTTTTTTCCCTTCTCTCCCAGCAATGTTTTTTAGTACTTTTTCTATGCTTTCCCTTTAATACAAGTTGCACAAATCTTTAAACAAGTGAAGGGATAATTAATTATTATCTACCATTCATTTATATTTTAATATTTATACAACTCTTTGTTTATAAAAAAAGTATAGAAACATCTCTCTTTTTTTTTGCATTAGCCATGTACCTAGGTACGTAAGTTGGTTTTTTTTTTTGCCTTTTTCTTTTACATTAAGGATTGTCTTCTCTCTCCTTTTAGATTACAAATCTACGTCTTTAAGTAATTTACATCAATGACCACCAAAGTTCCACTTTAGTTAGAATCCGCTATACTAAGGGTTAGATGTTTTGCTTTTTTACGAGAATTTTTAGTATATTTTTCTTTTTTTCTAAAAAAATCCAGTGGCTCATGTAGTTCATTTTAATTAGGGTCCATGGGAATAAGGGTTGGATGTTTTAGTTTTTTTTTAAAAAAAATTTGAACTATTTCTCTTTTTTTCTTAGCAAGTGTAAAACATATGTCCTTGACTTTTAGTATATACTCCCTCTAGTCAGACGTAGTTGTTGTTTTGAATATATATGCAGTCAAATTTTTGAAACTTTGACTATCAATATCTTTTTAAATATTTAATTGGAGACATGAAAATCATAAGCGTAGATTTGTCTTAAAAATTACATTCATAATATTATAATTTTATTGGGTTTTATAAATATATTATAATGAAAATTAGTAGTTAAAATTGTGTTTTGAAGACCGTGTCGATGTCCAAAATGACAACTATTTACGACCAAAAGAAGTAATAGATGCATCAAGTGCTGAAGAAGTTTGAAGTCTTAACCTGCAGAGAAGGATTTTTTGCCTTGCTGCGGAATGAGCTCGACGACCTGCGGTGTTGGAATCTGATTGTAGTGCAGCGATTGATATCCTTGACCATGCGAAGGTCTATCGCTCAAGATTTAACTTGATAGCTCATAAGGCCCTAGAGTTTGCTGAGCAGCACCAAAGTTTTGCCATCAGGCATGTGAAAAGAGTGCAAAATATGGTCGCACACGAGATCGCAAAACTAGCTAAGCACACTCGTCAACGCGCTGTGTGGCGTAAATCTTCTCATTGTGTCGAGCACATATTGCATAAAATTGTAACCCAATTATTGAGTAATTAATAAAGCCCTATTGTCCTTGAAAAGACAGAGAGAGAGAGAGAGAGAGAGTACAATTGACGACGTGCTGCTTTCCTTTATTCCTTAAAGGCCACAGAACAAGGTCCCTTATTACTCTCGAGAGTTCTTAAGAGAAACAGACCATGCTGATCTTATGATCGTAATTAAGTCAACAGCACAAGACAACAACATTCCATTTTAGTTAACAAATCTAGGTATGCTTGGTAGTTAATTTGTTCAATCTATTAGGTCAGACATCTTCACAAGCTAGTCGAAATTTGTTTAGTAGCGGCTCCAGGCCAAGGGAAAGTCCCTTCCATGGAGCATCTTTTGCAATCGAGGCATAACTTGCAGAGTCAGAGCTCACGTATTTTGCTAGGCTAAACCAGAGCAGAGAAAATCTAGAATCATGGGGCTCACTCCTTGGTGAAATTAATGGTGATGCAAATGTGCCACTTCTTGGCTTGGCCAGAGCAAAAGAAAACTACGACAAGAACGCAGAACACAAAACAAAGCCATGTATGTGCGTATAGCTTGTAACTGTTGTTACAGAATCGAGAAATTTTAACGTTGCAGGGTGACACGTGCCGCATGAATGCAGCACAAATGACATTCATCTGTCGAACTTCAAGCAGTAGTTGCGGCCGAGCTATTGCTCGGCTGGTTGGTTTGCCTAGTCCTCTCTCTCATGTATGACAGTGTTTGCCTGATCAAACACTCACTGTAGTTAGACTTTTCTAGGCTAAAAAATTTTCTAGTTCCGCGACTACCCAACTCCTTATTTCCTCCTCTGTTCGCACATGGGCCGTGGAGCATCTACTCACCTCGCTCACAAGCATCTAATGCTCCTCAATTTCCATTATGATGATGCTTGATCTGAAGAATTAGAGACACACAAACCAAAGCAGCCATCGTCAGCGATTACTGCAAACAAAATTTGTCGAACCAGAAGCCCCCGCAATATCTCTTGAGCATCTCAGCACCGAACCAAACCAAACCATGGCGATAGTGTAAGAAATAAAAGTACTTATTGCAACAAAATTTGTGCTTGTGCAACAAATCAAAAGCACAATGCCACAATGGCAAAAATTCCTCTTGTGGCAACACCTGAGAAACCACATTAACACAAAAATATTACTTCTGTGCAACAAACAAAAAATGCAGCGGCAACAAATACATCTCGTGGCAAAAATTGAGAATTCTCATTGCAACAAAATTCAACAATTCGTACAGCAACCGATAAAGGTGCATCAACAATTTAAAAAAATGGTTGCAGGAAAAGCCTACTGGAGGAGGCAATGCCCTTAGCTTGATGATCGAGATCGCTAGAGGGGAAGGAGGCAGCTAGCTCGGAGCCTCATCTCTAAGAGGCCCAATCTGACAGGGTGAAGGCTAACCGGTGGCTTGTCACCGGCCAACATCACTGCCTCATCGTTGGCCCTCACTAGATCTTACGATCCGAGTTTCCATGTAGTCCACATTGACCTTCGTGAACTCCGGCTCTACCGGGCTATCGTGCACCAATGCCCCTTGACTGGATGGATATGTGAGATCCCAAGCAGCCTGAAGGGAAAAGGAGCAATTGGCAAGCCTCACTTGGAGATTGTACCGTGTGGCCACCTGCATAACTGTACAGAGTTAACTAAGGTGTCCAACATGTCTATCTATCGAGCACCCAAGAGATATATATTATCTCGATATCATCGACAAAAAAATTACCATCTTCTTCGCCTATGTGAGAGGCGGACGCACAGCTGCTCTGATGGTTAGTGGGGCCGAATTGAGTAGATACACCAGGGGCTTGCGCAGGTCGTCTTAGGTGATTATTGAACCTTTTCTCAAGACTTCTTATATGATTATTGAATTCATCTCTTAGCCTTTCCTCAATCTTTGATGCTAGCCGTTCCTCGTGCTTGGCTTTAGCTCTCTTCCTACTTCGGTATGTGTTGGAGTCATCTGGGAATCATGTTTTTCAGGGGATGAAAACCCTTTTGCCTCACATGTAACCAGAGTGCTCCTTGTTTTCCAAGGCCGTGAAGAGTACATCTTTATCCTTGTTTGGCAAAAAAGAGCATTCGAAAGATTGTGTACTCAACACTACCTGCAAGATTCCAATATGTTATTTTACTTATAAAGTTATGGAATCCAGTAACTTAGATGGTCGCGCTTTGAAAACCATCTGTGATTAGATTTAACACAATGGTTTTTAAAAACCGTTTGTAATGAGGCATCTAATATAGTCCTTTCTGTAGTAGTGCCCTCAAACGCTACATATATATATGGAAACTCAGAATGATAGGAACCGCGGTCCACTACCTACACCCTTGACAGCCTTTCGCACGAAATGACAAGCACTGGCATACGTAACAAGATCAGGAGACCAATTTGATGGAGTTCTTTGTAAGCGCTGCCATCCATAATGAGGTCAAGAGGCCAATCCCATGGAGTGCTTTCACCTCCTCCTTCTCCTGGACCTTCTCCTTCAAGGCCTCCTCCTCTCCTCGTTTGTCATCACCGTCGGGCCAAAGCTTGACCCGGTGCCTTCATGGAGGAAGCTCAACACCATTGCCCCTTAGCTGGTGCACAATTTCTAGTCCGACAAGCCCACCTCGTAGTGCTGCAAGACAGTCCTAGACTCTGTCCTACTAGACTAGGGCTTCCAGCCTCTGCTACATGGCGGTTGAGCCACAGCTCATCACCATCGAGCTCAATGCTACCAGCCTCCTCGCGCACTACACCGCCTACAGAAGCCACCACCCCATAGACACTGACGTCGCAGCCATCTGTGAAGGTATGGACATCTCTACATTCCTCATGTCTCGTCGGGTTTAGATCAAATGGTCGCATTGTGTTCCAGCTTTTCTCTATTTGGTTATTCAATCATCGGGAGGACGGTGTCGAGGGGTTGGTAGGAATACAACATCGGGTGGGACAAAGGTCAATGGGCACAGCTGGCAGGGTCGATGAGTGTTGGATGGAGTGTGGCGCCAGTAGGAGGTGCCGCTGGGACAAACCTTAGTCACCGCTCCCTTTGGGATGTAGGAACTCGGGTGGGGGGAGTGTAATGGGGATGAGAGAGGGGGAAATCTACTTACATACCTAATATCAGGTGGGTAATTCTACCCAAGTATCAAGGGCAAACTAGTAACTCAGCCCGCAAAAGCTCTCAAAGCTAGCCTCTCCCCACTTTTGGCTTGTGGCCCATTTGGGATAGTTTCTAGCTTTTTCCAGCGAAAAACCAAAGCCAAAGTTGTCCCAAATAGGTCCTAATTTAGCAATTTGCACATCACTCCTTATAAAATACTTCAAATAGTTGTGGCCAGCACTAATGAGGTTTCTTTGTTGACCAAGAAAATAACACATATATGAGAAATAACACTAAATTATCAGTTAGTAGTTCTCATTCTTGATTCAACAAGTACTTCAAAATAAGGTTCAATTGTAACCTTTATTTCCACTAAGTACAATTCCTAAAATCAATTGTACCATAATAATTCATACCTAGCTGCTAAATTGGAATTCCTATAAACAATTATTCATAATAATCCTTACCTATTTCCCATGGCATGTTGTTGCACCAAGAAGATTTCTTTTACCCCTAGGAGGTCTTCCAGATGTGCCCTTTGGGACATTTCAAGATATGTGCACATATGCAAAGGAAAACGAGAGATACTTAAAAAGGAGGTGTATAGTCAACTTGGCTGTTGAAATTCTCCTAAAAATCAGTCTGGTCCATCACCTTCCCAAATGTCTAAATAGGTCCCTAAATTTGTTATTTGACCCAAATACATCCCTAGGATGACTTGCTGCACCACCTCAAGTTCTGACTCAGCACCCATTTGATTTGCTAACTTGGCTTGATGGAAATGTCCTATTCATCTCTTTCAACTAGGCTTGCTTGTACATGGTCTGGTTAAACTGGGAGGACTAATCCAATCGAGCCAAAGAAGCTCTATGTGTAGGCGAGATGGGTGACATTGGACAAGGACCTATTGTTTGTGGCGTAGAGTAGGGACAATGGAGGTACAAAGGTGTACCTGAACATGTCAAGGAGCCCAATCTTGACAGTGGTGGTTGATTTCTTATGTATCCATTTGATTTTGCATATTGAATTGTTTCTTTGTATGCAAGTTGTAGCATTTTGGCACTTGGCGGTATTAATTGTTATAGTTTTGTGTTACACTGTTGATGACCATAACGCTGTGACAAGCGAGCAGTGGCATGGCATCCTGTTGAGCTGCCTCATCCTTCATCTCCAACTGATCTCCGCTAGATCAGGCCATCTGGACATCTCCATGTTGCCATCCTCCCTTGTCATGGTTCCTCTTTCATCCTCCATCAGATCTAAAATCGATTGTGGCACTACTCACCCTCTCTCCATGGCTGTACAGGAGGGAAACAAGAGGGGGGATAAGGGAAAGAAGTAGATTTGGGCTCACAACGCAATGGACAAATAAGACATTTCCATCATGCCAAGTCAGTAAATGCAAACATGTCTTGAGTCGACATGATGATGTGGCGTGACAAGTCATCCGAGGGATGTATTTTGCCTAAATAACAAACTTAGGAGGCCATTTGCCCATTTTGAATGGCGTGGTACCAAATTGTTAGAGAAACTCCAGGGACTAAGTTAACCATTTTCTATCAGCCCATGAGGGAGACATGCATATTTGGCAGTCAGGACATAGGAAGCACTCGTGACTCCATGAGGACTATAGTAGAGGGTGCTGCATGGAGCAAGAAAAGTGTTGAGCCCATGCCAAAAATGCTAAACTACACATGCTTGTAGATAGAAGCAGTAGCGTGGCCATCCATTATGCTTTATGATTCGCCCAGCTTTAGGAAAGACACAAGCATATATCTGCACATATGGTTCAAAAAATAATTGGTGTATTTGAGAGAATAGGAAACACAATTCCTATGTATTTGAGAGAAAATCACATTTTCTAGAAATGGACGTTTGAATCTGAAATATTTTGGAGGGAGGGAAAATAAGAAGAATGAACAATTTTTTGGTTCAGTTTTTCTTTCAAAGTTTTAATTTAATTGTTTCTTTCAAATTTGCAACATTTTCTCGAATTCATTTTCCAGTTGAATTTTGAACATGTTATCAGTTCATTTTTTTGTCAAAATTTTGAATCTTCTTTAAACTTTTTTCGCTTTTCTATTCAATTTTTGAACATTATTAGTTTATTTTTGGACAAAACTTTAACATTTTTAACCTTTTCTTGTTCAAATTTTTGGGTTTTGTTTTATCAATCAAATTTTGAACATTTTGTTTGTTCATTTTTCCAAAAGTATTTTTGAACTTTTTTGGTTCATTTTCTTGATGAATGTTTTGTTTCATTTTTTGGTTGAATATTCAAATTCATCTCAGCTTATTTTTTGGTTGAATTTTAAAAATTTCTTGGTTCATTTTTTGAACATTCTTCATTCACTTTTTCATTTTTATTGTTCCTGATTACTTTTGCATATTTGTTGGTTCATTTTTTATTCTTCTTGTCAAACAACGTGTAAGCCCGTAGCCTTCGCCACTTCGGTGGTGCTCTGGCATAGCTAGTAGTTGGTACAGTTGTGCCACGGCACAACCAATGCTTCAGCCTATCGTGTATTCTTTAGCTCACATACACGCAATCAGCGGGAAGATAGAACGTCGTAGACTCACAGTCACTACTTGTTCGTTCAATACTTCAATCGTTCTTCGTTGTTGAGTAGCACCTCTGCGCATATGTTTGTGTATCAAGCAATTGGATTTGGATCGTGTCTTGTGTTTGTGTGGTAGAAAATTAAATTTGGATTTTGGATCATGATAGGCCGCAAGGAATGTTGTGCTTATGCGGTTGTATTTTTTTCTTAGTTAGACCAACCTTGTCTAAAATTTTGGCTACACCACTGGAACCACTCACCGACTGCGAAGTGCTGCAAGGCACTGGCGCGCTCTGTCCACTATGGTGGTGTCCCCTGCCTCTGCCTCGTGGTGGAAAAGAGGTCATCACTCGCCCACTCCCACATCAAGCTCAACGCCACCAACCTCCCAAGCTCTACACCACTTGCAAAGGGCTCCTTCCCAGAGACGCCCATCTCGGCACATGTGAAGGTGCCACCTCTCCTCCGTTCCTGTGGCTATGCCCACCATCGGGTCGCAGGCTCAGCCCTACAAGCCCGAAGCTCTCACAATGCAGGTTGAGCTTTTCTGCCTTGAATAGAAGGTAGCCACCACGCCATGTTGCGAGGTTGTGGTGCCCTCCGTCGACATTCACGGTTGCCTCTGTCGAGTGGCAGAGATGAAGGAGATTCTGAGAAGCGGCCTCGACCTCTACATCACCTTTGGAGGTTGCCACCCCGATGGACACCGTCTCACCCACATCTATCAAGGTGCGCTCTCTCAGTCTCTCACTCTCCTAGATAGCTTATGGGTTTTGCATTTTTCTATGAGCTTATGTTGTTTTCTAGGGATGTCGTTCTATATTTTTACTTTGTGTTTTGCATTTTACCAGTATTTTCACTTGGAAATTCATCTCTATATCTTTTTTGATCTTATTTCTTGCTAGATTCATCGACCTCTTGTTGCTGATCTTTCCTGGGGTACGATTTCTCCATGTTGTAGCATTCCTCTAAACATGCATTGGTACGGTCCCAATTGTCAGCACTATGGTGGATGATGTTTCAAGTGCATCAATCAAAATTACACATCATTGTTGTGTTGTTTTATCCCAAAAATCAAAGAAGAAATGCAGGGCTAAGAGAGAGAGGATTGGGTGGCCGGCTGAGGAGGTAAGCAAAGGGAAACCCGAGCACACAAGAGTAGGCGGTGCATGAGTACATGGCTAAGCATGGGTACGCATGTAGCGCTAGAGCAGTCGTGTGAGACCAAGGGTGCGAGATGTTGAAGACCGCATGGGCCGAAGCCATGTGGCATGCGGTTGTGCCACGTAGACCAAGGGCAAACCAGTGTGTAGATGAAGGATCGAGATGGCGAACAGAGGGGGTGAATGGTCACAAATAAAATTTTTCCCACAAAATACTCTAACTAAGACCTCGAAAAGATCGCGCAAAAGAAATCGTGAAAAACCCGAATAACTTGACAACTATGTATACCCCTAACTTGCATGGATGAGAACCATATAATATGTGGGGATTTTTGAGTCACAATCCTGGTTGTTAAGTATCCAAAATAAAATTAATCAATTCAACTCTTGCTTTTAGAAAGAAGATTGAGCCAAATCACAAAAGTCACTTTCAGAAAAACAAAAGCAGAATTTCCAGAAACTGTCCTCACTTAGATCAGGTGGTTCGTGAAATTCTGGTGCTCTAAATTTTTTTTGGAATTTTTATTTATATGAGAAAATGCATCCGAAGCACTCCACCAAAGATCACTTCAAAAATCCTTGTACAAAAATCAGCAAAAATTAAATATCACAGTTTGTCAGGAACTTCAAGCAGAAAGTTTAAGGCTCGGTTTTCACCTCTTGGCGCCCAAACGGTGCAACCAATGGACTCCTAAATTTTTTCACATATCGATATGAGAGTTCCACACCTTTTCCAATAAGAATCACTCAAAAATGAGTTTTCTATATTGTTCTAAAAATCAAACACCGACTGCTATGCGAAGAACAAGTTCTGGACATAGAGTTGCAACTTGATAGAAAATATGATCTCTAGTTTATCCTAGGGTGTAGAAGAGATGTAAAACCATATGAACACACTCAAGTCATCTAAGATCAGCAGCATTTAGAAGGAGGGGAGGCAAATCCAAATTGCAAGAAAGTAAATTGTGAGAAAGTAAATTACAGGAATTTAAATACTGAATTTAAGACATAAAGTAAATGCGTAATGTAAATTCAAGCATGAATGAAAAAGATTTGCATTTCTAAAAGGAGGAGGTTTACAAATCCACACAACAGAGTGGGCAAAACTCAAAGGAGCACAAAAACCTCTACAACTTTCGAGGGGAGGAGGCTACCCCTCCACCCTTATTTATACTACTCTTGGGTCACTTACCACCCTTGGATGAGTTCCTCAACCTTAGAGCACTCATCCAAGGGCTAGGATTAACCCACTCACACAGCCATGCAAGGGCTAACCCAAAACCCACACACATAACAGATTTTCTTGCACGGTTTTCAATCATAATTTTGCTCAAAAGTCCGGTGCAACCGCCCCCAGGCCGATAGCACTCTAAAAGCAACTAACACTCAAATTGCTTCCAATCGAAAATCCAATTCAAATTAAACTCAATTTCAAATCAAACCAATCTCAAATCTCATCAATTACTCATCACAAACAAGGATAGACCTCCACATGGTCTTTTAGTAGACATTCAAGTCAGAAGCTAGCAAGGAAAGCACATGCGAAAGAAAAGGATGACGAGATTGTGTGGAAGCAAAGGGGTTTGAAGGAAAAGATTCCAGCCAAAATAGAAAAAGATAAGGGGAATTTGGCCAAGCCAAGTAAGAAAAGAAAGAGATATAGACAAATCGGATTCGGAGAAGGGAAGAGTCCAACTTGAATTGCCAAAACTAGCCGACCTTGAAAAGGTCATAACTTTCATGTCCAAACTTGGATTGAGTCGTTCTTAAACTTTCACAAAAGCTTACAATATCATATAAATTTCACTCTATTACGAGAGGTCCAAACTCTGTTTACTTTTATGTTTAAATTGGCTGACAAGTTTTAGCCTGCTAGTTGACTGAAATTAAAAGTTTTATGTTGTAATCTCTTTTATCTTTTAGAGTTCAAGTTGTATACATTTAAGAGTTGAATTTGAGTCGGTTTTGATGTGTTTGGCCATGCATAAGCACCAATATAAGGTCAAGGGGTGTACCCTATGTAGAGGGAGAAATTAGAAAATATTAGGTGAGTTGTATGAAATAAAGAAAAGTCTTAAGAGAGAACAAGGATAGATTTGATTATGCAAGTAGAAGACTCGTCGTTTTGAGATTGTGTAGAAGGAAGCCCTTGCAATTCTATCTTTTCTGATTGGTTTATAAGTTATCATGTGTGGTACTGTAAAAGATCGAGTAACTCGTGTATCAAATAATGATCGAGCTCGCCATGCATTAAAGAAGGGGAACCAAAGTAAAGAGTCATACAAGAAAACGAAAGGCCACATGATTCCTGCTAATTGATCCATACTATTTGGTATCAGAGCTTTCATTGCTCATAGCGGCATTGATTTGTTGCTACAAAGGTCATCAATGGATGACTTGAAGGTGATCATGTTGTATGGCTATGGCTTGGAGAAGTGCAAGGAAGATTACCTACAACATCCAAGCATGCATCATATTTTTTCGTCAATGCCACATCAGGAGTACCGAGTGCCATGATGATTGATAAAGGGAGTATTGGCAACATAGCAAACAAAATGCTTGTGGACAGATTGGGGTTAATGACGACGCCACATCCAAAGCCATACAAGTTGATATGTTTGTATCCCCATATTCCAATTACATAAGAAGTGGAGGTAAAGCTCTCTTTGGATGGATACGCCGCTTTTGTCACTTATGACATACCCATACTTATGTGAGTATGTTCTTTGGTGCTTGGACCCGACTGGATGAGTAAGCAAGACATTCAAATACTTTCTTTTCCAAGTGTTCTGTACATTTTTTGTTGGAAGAATACACTACAGGAGATCGAACCATGGATAGATCAATAATACTTGGAGGATTGTCAACGACATGATAACATTCAAACTTGTTTTGAAGCACAACAACAAGAACGCAAGATGAAAGCACAACTAGAAGCTAACAGACGGAAAGAAGAAAAGATGGTCGAAAAAGCATGAAAGCAAGCTTAAAAAAAGCCTATTATGTCATATCAAGAATGACAAAAGGAGTTGTCTACTCATGATTGCAATACCGACATTGAGATACCGCTAGAAGGTATGTACATGATGACCAACAGTATTCATACTGATAATAGTACAATTATTGCAATGGGATAATTGAACAATGTGTTCAAATCAGTGTGCAAAGTTGGAGACAATGCTTACAATCTTACCATTAGTGGCGAAAGATACCATAACCTCATTAGCAAAGATTTAGTGCAAGCTTTGGGATTGACAACTTAGCGACATATGAAAGCATATTATGCTCAATAGATGCACAATATTGGTAAGCTAAAAATTACTACCATGTCAAAGTGTCTTTTTCAGTGGGTGATTACCAAGACAAGGTAGAATGCAACATTGTGCCAATGTATGCATGTCACTCGTTGTTAGGATGGTTGTGGCAATTCGATCACGATGCTACACATCATGAGAGATCCAATAGGTACTCTTTGGTGCATGAGGGCAGGCCATACACATTTTGTCATATGCTAGAGAGTATAATTCATGCTGAAGAGATCATCATCAAAAAGAAGGTTTGAAGAATACCCCAAAATCGAGGATGGTTTCATTTGAAGGGGGAGATGATGATACGGCCTCAATTGCCAGAGCGTGAACATCCGAGACCAAAGCCAACAAGGAAAGCACACATGAGAGAGAAAGACAACGAGATTGTGTGGAAACAAAGGCTTTGGAAGAAAAAGATTCTATCCAAAACAGCAAAACACAAAAGGCATTTCGGTTAAGCCAAACAAGGAAAGAAAGAGATAAAGCTGAATTAGATTTGGAGAAGAAAAAGTTCAACTTGGATTGCCAAAGCCAATCAACTTTAAAAAGAACATAACTTTTATGTCCAAACTCGGATCGAGACATTCTTGTACTTTTAGAAAGCTTACGATATCATCTAAATTTCACTCTATTATGAGAGATCTAGAATTCGCTTACTTTTATGTTTGAATTGGCTGATAAGTTTCGCTCTACTAGTTGGCCGAAATTAAAAGTTAATTTGTAATATCTTTTATCTCTTATAGTTCAAATTGTATACGTTTAATAGTTGAATTTAAGTCGGTTTTGAAATGTTTGGCCATGTATGAACACCAATACAAGACCAAAGGCTGCAACCCATGTAGAGGATGAGATTAGAATTTATAAGTTGATTCATATAAAATAAAGTAAATCCTTTAGGCACCATAATTGGTGTGATTGCTGGGAGTTAAGAGAGAGAGAGAGAGAGAGTTGCGGTACAATAGAGAAGAGGTATATAATTGATTGCATAAGTTAAATATTCGTCATTTTCAAATTGTGCTGAAAGAAGCCCTTGTAACTCTATATTTTCATATTAGTTTGCAAGTTATCATGTGTGGTACTATAAAAGATTAGACATCTCACACATAAATTAGCGATTCCCACTAGTTAATTTGTATCATGCATCATTTTGTGTTATGCAGGGGAGCACCTGCACTGCTGCCGCCTAGCGAGAAGCACTCGGTGCCGCCTCAGGCCGACGGTGACGTCCAAGGCAATGCCATCCGCACCCACGCTGACACTTCGCCGAACGAGCAGGATGCTTTCGCTTGAGTTGGTTCTGATTGGGGTCAGGTGTGGGAAGACGACGGTGAAAGTCGTTCAGTAATACTAGCATATGTTCATGTCTTCATGATGTTGATCCGCATTGTCTTAAGCCGGAGAACAATAGAGGAAGTGTTGCTGTGTTTTTTGTGTTTATAACTAGTGTGTCATCTTGAAGACTACTGTGAAAATAATACAGGACTAGAGGTACCAGGGCACAGCGATCGAAGCCAGTGCTCTAATCCTTAGTCGCCACCTTACTTCGTAATAGTCTGATCATGTCTCCTGGGTCGCGTTGTTCCTGTACCGTCTCTAACTGCGGTATGCAGTATAGCTTTCTACTGCTATATAAGATTCGTATTACTCTGTTGATCCTACTACATCAGTTTAAGGTCCTGTTTGGCGAGCTTCGGAGTGAATCTGTGGAGTTCTGGTCCAAACAACAGAACGGTGCCCCCTTGGGTTGCGTCTGGCTCGCCTCGGGTTCGATAATCGCTCTAGGGTGATTCGGCTTGCGGCTCCTCCTTCCTTCGATCTGTTGGGCTTCTGTGAAGTGATTCTCGAAATGAACTAGAAATTTGTGAAGCTGAAAAACTCGCTTCTCACATTGTAGTTGGATTCACTCCCAACAAGAGTCAATTTCTCCATAGAGTTTATCGTATGGATTAGTTAGAGAATCACTTTCTGGCGATAGAATCACTTCTCTCGAAGAATCACTTCTAACAGAGAATCATTGAGAATCGAGGCATTGCTCGACGATTACACACACTACTTGTCTATTCCCGAGCGATGCCATTGCCCTAATTATGCTCTCAACCAATTTCACTTCGTGCTCAAAGAATTTGGCGCGCAGTTTTGTGAATGACGAATGCATTTGCTATACATGAACAGCCGAGCAGTATACTGGTACTGATCAAGGGACACTAGGATCAATATGCGGTAAAAGCATCCTGTTAAAAGCTAATTACAAAGAGAAAGGAATTTTCAGTAGGAAAATAAATAGAAAAAAAAAAAATTTGGACCGGGGCAAGAGGCAAGAAGGCCGTGCAGGTGGGCCTGTGTAGCAACGGGATGTGTTAAAGATTGTAAAGACTGTGTGCCGAGGAGTATTAAATGGATGTCTTGCCGGGACAGTTAAGGACTTCACCTTGCGAGCCTTTGAGGCGGAGTTTCTCGTACAACCACTTGTCCGAATGGGACGGGCCTAGTTTAGTAGGTTTCTAATATCTTTCCTTTGATACCTCGGGGCGACAGTTACACAAGAGTGTAACCATATGGGGGAGCGTACCTATGTTGCGGCTTGGTACCCATCTAACGGTATGTGCTTGTTCTAAACTTTGGCTCTGTGTGAGGGAAGTGTTAGAAAAGCGATCTTGGAGAGGTTCTTGGTTAAGTGTTAGTCTCGAAAGGCTTTGTTGCAATCAATCACTGTGTGGTGAGCAGTGTATCCCGTGGGTAAAGTGTACTGACCTCTGCAGTGTGTGTGTTAAATCTATTGAATAAGCGTCATGTATTGGACATTGCTCGGGATAACTCATTTATATTCATGTTTGAAGTACTTTATTGTTAATTCATGTGTATGATTGTGGTACTTCAACTTTTTTATCCTGTGTGTACTAAGCGTGATCTGGACTATCTGAGAATACAAGGAGGGTCCGGATTTGCGATTCGGTCCCGACACACCACATGATGAACCTTCACGCTTCTCTGCTTTGTCTCTCCCATTCCTTCCACATACCGCCAAGCACTCAAGGATCCAAATTGGCATAATGCAATGTTAGAAGAATATAATGCCGATGTTGAATAATACTTGGAGCCTTGTTCCTAAACCTCGAGGGTCAATGTGGTCACCGGCAAATGGATTTTTCGCATAAATTTCGTCTGATGGCTCGCTTGCTCGGTATAAAGCGCGATGGGTGGTTCGTGGTTTCACCCAGAGTATAGAATTCGACGCTAAGAATTCAGTTAAACGCGTGCTGCTTTCCTTGTAGGCCACAGAACAAAGTCCTTTATTTACTCTTGAGTAAGTTCTTAAGTGACCATGCTGATCTTATTACTGTACTTGAGTTAACAGCACAAGACAAACACCATTACATTCTAATTAACAAACATACTAAGTGTGCTAGTTAATTTGTTCAATCTATTAGCTCAGACTGACAAGCTAGTTGACATGAGAGTTTAGTTGCTGCAAGCTACATGCAAGGGAAAGTCTTGTTCCATGGGGCATCTTCTGGAATCAAGACATAAATAGATTCAGCTGATAAATGCTGGGTTTGGACGGACAGGTGCTGTGCAATCGGTGATGTGACTGCAATTAAAACAGTTGCACTACCGACCATTAGATCTGAATACAAGGGCTAAGGTTCACTTAAGTACTATATCAAACAGTAATCACTGTTGAAAAATGCATATACTCTGTAGCAGCGAATCTGAACCCTCCATCTAACAAATGACGAATGAGATCACCTGCAGATGCCCGGTTGGGTTTGGACAGAGCAGGGGAAAAGGTCCGTGTAATCATGGTGCTTACTCAATGGTGATGTGCTCGGAAATGGTCTGCCGAACCTAGGTTCTGCTGCGCTTGAACAGGATACATACGGACCTATAAATTGCGAAGGTCTAAAGAAAAACTATACTATGATTCTATGAATATAGCCAATGACTAGTTGATGCTTCAAACAGCAGCATAAAAAACTGAAACTAGGAAAGAAAGACAGCAGAACTACATATCAACTAGTATAAATTCTTTTAAGTTCAAATCAACATGGATTATAGAAAAAAAAACTGTCACTGTCATATTAGTAGTACAAATTTTCTGCATCTTTTGTGGAGACCGAGACCCGGATTACCAATTCGGAACCATCTGCGTTTTATCACACTATTCATTGGATAGGTAGACAGTGCACACATGTAGAAATTTATTCATTACTTAATATTACACAGTACAAAAGTAGATTGTGTTACAATATGGGCCGATGAGGCCAATTACATAACAGAGAAGGAAATAAGAGAAAAACAGAAAGCAAAAGATGGATCCATCGACACTGCCCACGGACATGTGACTAGGGGTCCCTTCCTACAGACAAACTCGTACTTAAAAGACGAAATTGAGACGAAAGATTTAGGTAAAACCAAATTTTATCTCGTTTGCATATTGATCATCTGCATTCTCCAAACCACCTAAACCAAGAAAGTTTTAGAGATGTTTTATTGTGATAAATCTCATCCATTAAGTACACCTAAGATTTTTAGGTCACTAGAAGTTGATAACTGTCCATGTGGACCTAAAGGAGATAATGATGATGTATTAGGACCCAAAACTACATGCTTAAGTGCTATTGGAGCCTTATTATATCTTGCCAATTATATCAGACCTGGTATTGCTTTTGTAGTAAACTATTTGGCAAGAAATAACTCCTTTCCTAAAGTTCGAAGGAATCGCGGCATGAGGGCCGTCGAGCCGGCCGACCGGCTCGGCTCAAAAAATTTTATCGCGATTTAGTCCTTTTGTAAATTACGAACAGGTCCTTCGCGATTTTTTGAGAGAGGAAAATTTTTTTCTCAAAATTCGCGTTCGGGTCCCTCGTGCGCTGTTTTACGAAAAGAACCCCTGTTAGATTTAAATCGCGAATAAGCCCTTTTCTAATTTTTAAGGATAGCGGATAGGTCCAAAAACGTAACATTCGTGTCCTTACTTGTTACGTTTAGGTCCTTTCTCCGCTTTTTTAGGAAAAAATGTTTTAAATCACCAGAAATATGTGTGCGTCTCTATCTCTAGACTTTTTCCTCCGTTCTTTCCGGAAAAAATATTTTCGTCCTCCGTTTTCCTCGTTTTTCCGGAAAAAATGTTTTTTGGTCCGTTCTCTCTCCGAGAAAAACACAAATTTGTTTTTGTTCACGCCTTGATGTGCTTGTAGCGCTTAATCCTTTCTCCGTTTTTAGGAAAAATGTTTTTCGTGCTCCATTTTTCCGGAAAAAATGTTTTCGTTCAGATTTTTCCTCGCTTTTCCAAAAAAAAATTAAGTGGTCTGTTTTTTCTCCGAGAAAAACACAAATTTGTTTTTTTTTTGTGACAAAATTTGTTTTCGTGATCCATTTTTCTCCGAAAAAAAACGTAAATTTGTTTTCCGTTCACGCGCGCGGCGCACGCCGCGCTTATTGTTCTAGTAGTTCCTAGAGCCTACTATAAGAGGCATTGGATGGGAAGTAAAGGAATCCCCATGTACCTGCAAGGCTACAAGGTACGGTTGATTTTGGATTATATTATCCCAAGGGTCAAGATATAAAGATAAACTGTTACTTAGATGTTGACTATTTATTTAACCCGCAGAACCAGAACCAGCATCTCAATCAATAGCATCGGAAGTCACAGAAAGGATCAAGATCGCAAGAGTACAGTAAGGGAGGATATCCGAATCTTGAGTTAAAAATTAGATAACTTCTAGAAAATCTTTTAGCATTGATATCTAACAAACAACTAAGTCTTCTAAACGTCTCAGAAAGAATCCTCTGAAAAGCATGCAAAGACCAAGGGATACGAGAAGATTGCAAGGAAAGCTTCCAAAGACCAACCAAAACCATTGCCAGACACAAATTAGTTCTCTCCATTAGCATCATCTTCATCGTCCCTTTTCCTCTTGTTTGGCAGGGCAGATCCTGTAGACTCTTTGCTTCCGTTGGTCACTTTGCTTTCGTCCTCTCCATCAGTATCAGGTTCATTCTCATCATCTTCGTCTTCAACCTGAAAAAGGTACAATTGAAATTGGCAAATTGGCTGATACAAAAATAGAGTAGGCAAAATGTAATGTGTATTATTACACCATTATGTTAACCCAATCGTTTGACAAAAAATCAGGTCTCAATTGTAATGCACATTGTCCACTGAACGAGTAGTGGATCACTCAATGAAGATGCAGAGAAGGCCAGTGAAAACATAGGTAGAAATGGTTCTATCAAAAGAAGTACTCGCATATGTCCCTGTGTAAGGCCATAAAAAAAATACAAGTTTTGCAAGGGAACATCAAAACCACGCTACAACTGTGTAAAATGAGCCCCATCAACATCACCATCTTTGAGGAAAAACAAGCAAGGACGATGTCATTGTTGCTGGCAGCTCTCAAAATGAATAAATCAAGGTACTAATAAAAGTAAGAGTGGCTCAAGAATAGGTCTTGATACTGTAATATCGACAAATGGGGAGCGGGAGCATTTATGAAGACATACAAGAAAGTGGTAGGTCATGAAAAGAGCAATGCATAACATTGGACAAGCAGTTAATTAACCAAACATGCATAAACTTGACAATATCCAGTGCAAAAGAAAGTGGTATGGAAGAGCAAAAGAAATTACAAGAAAGTAATGAGATGAGAGAGAAAATTCTTCCATACAGTCTGATACAGATGATCAACTGGGAAGAAGTTTCACATAACTGAGGGCTAGGCACCAATGCTTGTCAAGAACTTATGGTACAAACTCCAGCAATCATCTAAATGACACAGCTAACATTTCAGTAGCAGTACGATGTGCTTCTCTTAGATGCAATGTATTTCAACCACTTTTCATAACCTTACACTAAAACTAGTGCTCCTTGCACCAAAAAAGCAATTAACATACACACAATGTTAATTAAAAAGCAATTAATATGCAAACAATGTTAATTAGTCCTCTGATTTTACTGCAGATTGCCTAACAAAATCAATGCATTTTTTGGATCATTTATTCCTACCTTGTCCAGCATCTACAAAAAACTGGACCTGGTAGAAAATTAACTTGCAAAATTCACAGACAAACAAACAGCCTAGTGAAGCAACCATCTATTTGGCTTTTGCCTTAGCTTAAAGTCGTAAGAAGAAAAAAGGAGTTAGATTTTCTCTGTACCAAAACCATAACTGAAAAACTCAGAACTATATGTTTCGGTTTTGGCCACCCACTATTTACATAGTAATATGTAAAATAGTTGATTCAGTTGTTGTTGCTTTAGCCATTCATTCCAAAGTGCAGCAGCACTAGTGAATTTTCAGGAAAGAATAACTAACACAGGCAGTTCTTCAAGGTGTAAAATGTCCTTGACACTAAGACAGAGGACTGAACAAACCAAACCAAATAAATAAATCGCTTAATTCTTAATGAACAATACACATGTGTAGCGAAGGAGCTCACTGGAAGAGCAATATGGATTACAAACCAAATTATGCTTAACCAATGACATCCTAACCTATCAAACTGTACAAGGCACCATCGTTATGAATAACAATTCATTGACTAAAGTGAAATCCAACGCGTGCAGTGCGCTAGTATACCAGCACAGTCCATATCATTTAGCTAATTGTCGACTTTTCAACCATGCAAAAGTTAAATTGCATCATATGAGAAACATTTTAATCAAATGCCAATTGTGATTCTAAAAGAAAATAAGAATTAGAATAAAATTCTCACCTCCTCATCACCTTCCTCCTCTTCATCTCCTTCCCCTTCCTCTCCATCCTCTTCATCTCCATCCTCCTCTTCTCCTTCCCCTTCACCCTCCTCACCGCCCTCCACCCCCTCCTCTTCCTCCTCCTCTTCCTCCTCGTCGTCCTCTTCCTCATCGGTCTCTAGGCGCTCGTTGCCCTCGGCGTCTGCGCCATCCAAGTACTTCAAGCTGGGAATCAGCGCGAACACCTTCTCCCTGTACCCCTTCACCTTGGTGACGGGGCACTGGTACAGATCGAGCGCCTCGACCTGTAGAGGCGCGAGCGGCTCGAGCTCCTCAACCTCGGCGAAGCGGTTGTTTCCCAGGTCGAGATGGCGGAGGGTTCCGCCGCAGGACTCCGTGACGGCAGCGAGGCAGTCGGCGCCGGCGAGGCGGTTGTCGGGGAGGGAGAGGCGTCGGAGGGCCGGGAGGCGGGGGAAGCCGGCCAGCGAGGACAGGCGGGCGCCGGCGACTGAGAGCTCCTCGAGGGAGGGGAAGCGGTCGAAGAGTGCCGGCGAGGGGAAGCGGCCGGTGGAGGACTTAACGGCGCCGTCGAGGGTTAGGGTTTTGGTGGCGGATGAGGAGGAGACGGGGGTGTTCTTGACGGCGGCGGTGATGGCGCGCTCCCATGCGGGGTCGTCCTCTCCGGCGCCGGCCATGGCTGCGGCGGCGGCGGGGAGGTGGGTAGGAGCGGAACCCTAGATAAACCCTGGAGCTGGAAGCTTCGGAGTACGGAAATGGATGACGACTCGACAAGTGCGAAGGTGCTGTGGTTGAGGTAAACTGGTGGGCCTTTTGACAAGCCTTGAGTTGGGCCCAATTTACGCACAACTCAAGGACAGTTGAAGATGGGGAAATTGTCCTTTTTAAAGCCGACCCAACTCAATTCCGATGTTGTAGCGTTCGCACAAACTGCACTTGTTGTACCGACAGTATAAGCTGGCAAGCACTCCTGTCCTGTCTCGATAAGCACACCTTCTTTCCGGGCTGTTAGGGATAGATAGTACGGCATAAAACAGGAGATAAGAATTTAACGTGAAAAAACTCTTACGGAAAAAAATCACAGGAAACAATTAACTATATCGCTTCAAGATTACAAGTACAAGGGGTTGGGTTATATAGCTAAAGAGTCCTAGTTGTAGACGACTTAGACTAATAACCTATTTGGATAGAATCAAAAGATATGGCAGTTAGAGATATTGAGTTATCTCCAACAAACCTCCCCTTAACTCAAAATCTATAACAAAATTGTTTCCGGAAGACCCTGAAAGGTAATTGAGCACGAAGAATACAAGTGCGTTAAAAGTCAAAGGACTACTGAACGAGGAAGACTGGAACAGTCAAGTTAAATACTTGCAGTGCGAAAACCGCTAAGGGCATAAAAGACTAGAAAGTCTTATCCAAATGCTTCTCATGAAGCGAGATTGAGCAAACCACCAGTAGGTCAAGAGAAAGACTGGAACAGTCAATCCAACACAGATATTAACAAAGCAGACAAAGAATCCGGGTCTTCAAGAATTCATAATCCTAGTAAAAGTCTGAGTCTGTGCAACTGACCTTCTGAAACAAATGCTCAATCATCAAACGGCATGAGCCAAGACATCACCTGAGGTGCTGAGTAGATAGCGAAGAACACATATCATAGACTTTTGGCATGCTCCACGTAGAACATAAAATTCGACAAACTGCCTACTGAAAATCCATAACATGATTGTAGCTGCTCAAAAAAATGTCAATGTGAAGAAACTCTCGTGCCATCAATGGAGTATAAATTGCAGTAGACCCCTCATATCGAGCGAAGATAACAAAAAGAACGTTGTAGTATCCACGCAGAAACAACTCCTTTTTTTGCACTTCAAAACTTCATCTCAAACTGACATTGGAGCAAAACCTTCACTAGAAAAACTCCGAAGAGTATAATGCAACCATCAGGGTGTTGTTGAATTCTAAATGAATGGTGAATAAAACACCAGAATAACAGTGATGAAACACCAAGTTCCAATAAACGGTGATGAAACACCAAATGCAGTTGTCTCCTCAACTGACATTTTTTTTTCACCAAAGCCTCCAAAATAGACGATAAAATGTCGGATAAATTGCCGATGATAAATCCCTCATGAATTATAACGAAATCCGCATAAAATTTCGCCAATAATAAGCATGAAAGCGTCCATTGATGCACTTTCAGATGCACATAGTAAATTCCGTCAAAAATCAGAAGCCGAAGGAACTGATCTGAAACCAAAGCCAAGACGTACTGATCTGGAGCTGAAGCAGGTCTCTGGAGCCAGACCCGAACCAAAGAAAATTAATTGGAATGGCCGGATCAAAAAAACTTCAACACGTGAGTTGTTCTTTGGTGAGTTGCTCCTTCACGTGAGTTGCTAGAGTTCTTCAAGTGCTTCCTGGGAGCTGCTCGATTCTTCAAGGACGTTTGGCTGAAGCGAGTGGCCGCGCAAGGGCCGCCGACGGAGACGAGCGGCGGAGATGCGGCTAAAAGGCAATGTATCTGGAGCCGGTTGGTGGAGGCGAGCACTGGTGCGGATCTCGTGCAAGAAGACGGCGCGATGGCTTGGAGGCCGGCGCGAGGGCATGGATGAAGGGCCTCACCGAGCCGAGCAGGCGGTCGGGGATGATGATCTAGATGGAGTAAGTTGAGATGTACATCCATGATTGTTTTCAGAATTTTTTGAAACTTTTTTTAGTATGGTTTCACTAAACATTTAATTGCACCTGATATTTTGCCATAGAAGTATGGCCATTATATCAATAATTTTGTGAAGGATAACATGTAGCGGGATGAACTATCTAGAAAGGTATACCTATCCTGTGCCAAGCGCGTACTTTTCCATTTTCATCATCAAACTCCACAAAGTCAGGCTACTTCAGAGATTTTGTTTTGAAAAAAGGAAACTAGCATCCAAGTGATTCCTCTATATATACCCGACAGAACATGTAAATATGACAAATTGACAACTATATTAGTTGAGACGAAGAACATCGGTAAGTTGATGCATTAATGAAAATAACAGTGCCGTCCTCAAAACAAATTTAAAATGCAGTAGCATAACTCACGCATAGGACAAATCATAGATAGTAGCTAATTATTTATAGGAAACACTAAGCAGCCATAAGAGTGCTTCTTGACAACTCACAAACAAAGTGTTATGTAGAAAATAGGGAAATTTCTTGTAGCGTATGTTCATACTCGATTGGGGTTACTCTGCACTTCAATGTGCTAAAATGGCCTGCTACATAAACTGACATAATAATAAGTGAATCACTGTTCTTGTGAAGGTACAAGAATCATGGAAACAAACATGTGGCTATAAACCTAGAAAGATGTGGGACATTACGGGCTAACAGATTTGCATCAATGCATGGTCATACAATTCCCTGGAAAGATGAGCTCAACTGATCCTAACCATTAGTATAAGCTTTCGAGGTAGCATGCTTAAAAAGCTAAAATAAAAAGGCAACAACACAATCAGGTGTCACAGCCCCTGGCACATGGTTCCCTAACCGGTGCATGAGTTGCCACAATATAGAGAAGAAATCAAAGAATAAACTGGAGAAGAGGAAGAAGATGGGGAGGAAGGCAATGCCAAAAAACTTTCATATTTCAAAGCCATATCTTTGTTTGTCATTACATGAGTTTATAAACCCCTCGCGCAAACTCATAGTTTACCCCTAAGACCATATCTAAGTTCTACCAGTGACAATACCATTAGATAGCTACAATATTTTCTTTTTTTACTGTTTGTCGTCATTCACGGTGGATCTTCATTTGATCGCTGCTTCCTCCGATCTTGACCCTTCATTACCCTTAATTGAATCAAGCGGTATTATTTTCTGCCGACTTCCCTAATCGCCTCCACCCAGAGCTCGATCTGAACCTGCATTGCTTGGCGCTGTTGAAGAAATGGCGCTATCTATAACACTACCCCCTCTCCAGAAATTGCTTGCCCCCAAGCAATTGCCTTAGGAAACTAATTACACAGCCCCATCAGGTCCTCCCAGGTTGCAACCTCTACTGGTATACTAGACCATTTGACCAGCCCTTGCACGATCACCGAATTCCCTTTTTTTCCAATCGCCTTCCAAAATTTGTTCTGGCTCTGCGGAACTGGTGTCTAACTCAGCTAGTTTTGGTAATTCTGTAAACACTAGAGAATAGTCCGAGTTGAACTCCTTCAGTTGTGACACATGAAACACCAGGTGTATTTGACATTCAACTGGCAAATCTAATCGATAGGATACTTGGCCGATTTTCTCTATTACAATATGTGGTCCATAGAACTTGTATGAGAGCTTGAGATAAGGTCGATTGATTAAAGATGTTTGAGCATAAGGTTGTAACTTAAGAAGTACCTTTTCTCCAACCTGGAATTGCCGCTCCTGTTTGTTTCAATAGGCTTGCATCTTCATTCTGTTTTGTTCTCTAGCCAAATGTTGTTTAACCAACTCATTGTATCTCTCTCTGTCTTCTAACAAGTCATTGACCTCTTGTACTTCACTGTTCATTTCCTGGGATATAAACCCATAACTCGGTTCTGTTCCATACAGCACTTTAAAAGGTATCATCCCAATGATGTGTGATAATTAGTTTTGTACCAAAATTCAACAAGAGATAGCAACTGTTTCCATTTTCCTAGTGTCTCATGGACAGCACACCTTAAGTACATCTCGAGGCATTGATTTACTCGTTCTCTCTGCCCATCGGTCTGCAGATGGTAGGTGGTACTGAACTGGAGCTTAGTGTCCAACATTTTGAATAGCTCTCGCCAAAATGTGCTGTAAATATCTTATCACGATCTAATGTAATCGATTTTGGTACTTCATGAAGCTTTAACACTTGTTCCAAAAACAATTTGCCTACCTTTTGAGCAGTGAAAGGATGCCGAAGGGCGAGGAAATGTGCATATTTTAAGAGTCAATCAACTATAACCATAATTACATTATACCCTTCTGAAATAGGTAGACCCTTAATAAAATCCATAGTTATATCTTGCCACACTACTGTGGGTATCAGCAAAGGTTGCAAAAAGGCCTAATTGCTTAGTTCTTTCACTTTTTGCTTGTTGACATACCGTACATTGCCTTATGAAACTTTCTACTCCTTGTTTCATCCCGGTCCTACAAAATAGCTTATGCAGTCGCTGATATGTAGCATGGACGCCTGAGTGCCCCCCATGGCACTAGAATGAAAAACGGCTATTAACTTGGTTTGCAATGCCGAATTCTCCCCAATCCATATCTTACCCTTTTTTCTAATCAAGCCCTGATGCAGTTCTAATCCTTCTTCATTAGGACTATGAATTGCCAGTTGAGTTAAATACTACTGGGCTATCGGATCCGTGACATATGAGTTAACTACTTCTTGTAACCATATCGGCCATAGCTCAGACGTGATGTGCATAGCCATGATTTGACCAGCTCGCAACAATGTGTCTGTCGCCATGTTTTCTTTCCCTTTCTTATAGACAATTTGGAATCTCAGACTCATGAGTCTGGTCATTGCTTTTCGCTGATGTTTGATTGCGGTTGTTGCTCCTCCAAGTAACAAAGGCTACGGTGGTCGGTTTTAATGGTGAATTCATTACGTTGTAAGTATGATCGCCACCTCTCTACTACTAACATTAACGCTAAAAACTCCATTTCATAGATAGAAAAGCCTTAATGGGTACTTTCTAGTGCCTTGCTAAAACAAGCCACTGGATGTCCCTCTTGTAACAACACCACACCTACTCCTTTGTCGCATGCATCAGTCTCCACTTCAAAAGGGTCGTTCAAAATTTGGAAGTACCTATATTTGGTGTAGTTGACATAGCTCGTTTCAGCTGCAAGAAAGCCTCCTCAGCCTGCTCACTCCAAACAAAGGATTTCTTCTTTAACATGTCAATCAAGGGTTTAGCCAACATGCCATAATTCCTCACAAATTTGTGGTAGTATCCTATCATCCCTAAAAACCTTGTAGCACTGTTACTGATCTTGGTTTCAGCCACGCCATCATTACCTAGGTTTTTTGGGATCGATTGCTACCCCTTTATCAGAGATGATGTGACCCAGGTATTCTATTTGTTGTTGAGCAAATGTACATTTGGTCCTCTTCACAAAGAAATGATGATCTCGCAGAGTCTGTAAAATGGCTGCCAAATGTTTTGCATGAGCTGCAAGGGTTGGACTACATACAAGTATATCATCTATAAATACCGATATGAATTTTCTGAGGTAGGGAGCTAAAACAACATTTATCACACGCTGAAAAGTTGTAGGAGCATTCGTGAGAACAAAAGACATTACTCTGAATTGATATAATCCTTGATGTGTCTTGAAAGCTATTTTGTGTTTGTCTTCTTCTCTCATGCGAATTTGATGATATCCAGCTCTTAGATCAAGTTTTGAAAAATACTTTGTGCCTGATAATTCATCAAGTAATTCATCGACAACTGGCATAGGGAATTTATTTTTGATAGTTAGGTCATTTAGCCGTCGGTAATCTACGGAAAACCTCCACGTATCGTCCTTCTTTTGCACCAAAACTACCGGAGAGGCAAACGGGCTACTGTTGGGAGAAATGATTCCAACTGAGATCATCTCGACTACTTGCCTTTCGATTTCATTCTTATGCAATAGTGAATAGCAATAAGGTCTTGAGTTCACAGGTATTGCTCCTGGAATCAACGCTATCGCGTGACCAAAATCTCTTTTTGGAGATAGTTCCTTTGGGTTGGTAAATACCTCAGTATACTAATCAATCACTTTAGCAACCTCTGGTGGCATGTGCTAATTTAGATATGAATTATCTTGTTCCAATACTGCCATAGCCCAAATATTGTTCCCCTTCCTCCACTTGTCCAGTTGTTCCACTGTCATTGCTTTAAGTTCTGTAGTTCTTCCACCTTTCACCCCTCGTATTTTAACTATCCTTCTTTTATGAGTAAATTCCACCATCCTCTCCTTCTAGTGACAAACCATTGGGTTGTGGGTTTGTAGCCAGTCCATACCTAGAATGGCATCATATGTCCCTAGTTCTATTACTCTCAAATTAGCCTAGAAGGTGTGACCTTGAGTCCACCAGCTCATGCTGGGCATCCAATTGTCATACTGTAATTTTCCCCATTGGCCACTTTTACCACTATTGGCTTATACAGCCAAGTCATTGTAAGAAGCCCATGTTCACGAAGCTATGGAAACTTCCTAAATCTAGTAAGAAGAGCATGACTTGATTTCTTATCAATGTCAGAATTCTTATTATCTCCATTTCTTCCGTGCCTGACAATGCATTGAGAGACAATTTGTACGACTCCTCTTGATCACTTCCTGTGGCTTCTAACAAGTCCAAGACTTCATCAGATAGCATCTCACTTTGGTCCTCTACGGTTATGGCTTGTATCTGTGCTTGGGGTCTTTTCTTGCATTGCAAATGGTGTAGGGGTTCATATTTTTCTCCGCATTGATAGCATAATCCATTGTCATGACAATAATCCCTAAGCTATCTTGCCTTCCACAATTCCCCCTGTCCTAGCTTCTGACCATTTTGAAAATTTTTGGTTTTGCTTGTAGTTCCATTGTCGCGACTATTTCCTTGTTTCATTTTCCAATTCTTCCTTCGATCTATCACATCCTACTGAATTATTGCTAGAAGTGCTACCCTAACTACTATTTCCGGTATGTGCCCCTGAACCACTCCCCTCAATTTGGGTTTCAACCCCTTTACAAATTGAGAAACAAAAATTCTCCTTTGTAATAAGGGTTATGCATCATCACTTCATATTTCAGTTCATCAAACTGATTTTTATACTCCATCACCGTGCTTGTCTGTTTGATCTCCACCAATTTAGCTAGTAACCTTCGATGATCAAAGGCCCCAACTTTTGATTCCACTTCTTGAATGAATTGTTCCCAACCCCCTAACTTGTTCTGAGCCTTGTATACTTGCAGCCATCTTGCCACATTCCCCTCCATATGCATTGCTGCCGCTGTCACCCATAATGCTTCAGGTACATTGAAGATTTGAAAATAATCCGTACATTCACCTCGCCACACTCGTGGATTCTCTCCATCAAACTTGGGAAAATTTAAATTGGGTAGAGGACTCCTCATCACCCCTCTTGATTCTCTAGATGGATGACCATTTCCCCTTTTGTTTCTAGCACAGCTCCGGTCGAACACCTGTTGGTCGTGTGCTCACCTAAAGCCAACTGTTCTCCATCTATTATGGTCCAATGCTTTGGAGGCACGAGTGTAATCAAACCTTTCCCCGTTGTTGAGTTCGAATGATAGCTGCCCCCTTTTTTGATCCTTAACCTCGCCACTTCTTGGGCTGTCGCCTCCATCTGCTTGGTCAGCATTTGCTGCTCCTTAAAGCTTTGCCCCACTGCCATAGCGGTCAGCTCTATGCATGATAGCATCTAGCCCCCCCTCAATTTTTATCATGTTTTATTGAATAGTTTTGGTGTTGATGACCGAGTTAATAATTCCTCTCACTATGAAGAACGTATGCTGAAATCATGGATGAAGCTAATTGGACAAACAAGATTAAGGTATTTGATTACTAGTTCATGACTTGGGAGTTGATTCAAGTCAAATAGCTAGGATTATTTTTCGCTTTGGCTGTACTATCAAGAGGGACTTGACACAAGTTGGTAACTTGGTTCATTAGGCTTAAGTCTATACTAGACTGCTTGGAGATAAATCATTTTGTCTTTCTGCTCCTTGAACCAAAATCCCTAAAACAACAAGTCTAATCTTTGTGACGGACCAAAATTTAGTTAACCATTTTCTATTCTGTCACAAAATAGTCAAAGTCTTTATCTCAAACAAAAGTCAGTCCATACACATGCATTTGTCAAAACCAAATCTCTCAGTTGTCTATCTATGACGGACCAAACTTTTTGGTCCGGCATAAATGCATAAATGACTATCTTTTCTGATAGACAGAAACCTAACATTCATTTGTTGAATCCTTGATCAAAATCAAACTCCCTTTCAAAAGATTTATCATCTACGATGGTTTAAATATTGTTAATTCAAAGATTAGTCCATGGAAAATTCAATTCTTCTGATTAAACACCTTTTTATGTCAAAAATGGTCCTTAGCTACTGATCTCAGTCATATCCCATCTATGATGGACCAAATTTTTTGGTCTGCTATACATGTAAGCTTCATTCTTCTCTGACGGACCAAACTTGCTGATTTCCCCATGCATGACGGACCAAATTTTTTGGTCCGCCATAAATACGTGAACTTGGTCCATGATACACATGATCAGTATCGTTAAGGTAAACCTTTTAGTCCGCTGTAAACGTGTTTTAGCTCAAATTTGACACTCTAACACGTGCAATGGTCACTGTGGTAGGTACAACGGCTCTTTTTGTCAGAATTGGATATATAAGCATTGCCTGGGCTATCTACCACAGAATTTTATGAACTCCTTGACATTTTAGCATTCAAAGAGCTCTCATTCACACTAAAGAGTCTATGCTTCACTCTGAAACTCAAAAACCTCATTCTTTCTAAGTGCTTTAGCTCCAAGCCTGTGTCTAGTGCAGTAGTGTGCGAGTGAACCAAGAGATAGAACTTGTGCAAGTTTATTACTCTTGGATCTCGGTGATCCTAGACAGCTTGGAGGAGGTGAAAAGTGCAACCTGTCCAAAGAAGAGTGTGGAAGGCCACTTTTGATTGTGAAGGGTTTGTAGCTTACCTCACTGGAGTGGTGAAAAAGCTACCCGAGTGTGATCCCAAGCTACTGCGACTAGCTGTGGGAGAAGCAATACTTGAGAGAAGTGCTTCAACGTGGAGTAGGAGAAGTGCTCTGAACCACGGGATAAAATACTTGTCTCATTCTGTTCTTTGCTTTATATTGTGTTGCTTTATTTGTTATTTACAGATTGCATTTACCTCTGGTACATTCTGATTTAAAGTCATTCTCTCACATAGAATAGTTAGCTATAAACAAAGAATTAAAATCTAAAGAGTTGCCTATTCACCCCCCCTCTAGGCCAACTCGTTCCTACAGTGCAGTTCATCAACTGTTGTTGAGCTGTATCAAACAACTCCATACGAGCGAACAAGAGGTGTAATCTCTCCTTGATCCTCATCAGTTTCTCATCTGAACGCTCTGCTGTTTCTCCCATCGCCGTAAGATGATCTAGGTTTGTATCGAAGGCTTTGGCGGCGCCGTGACAGAACCCCCAGACCAAGCCAATCAGATCCCTACGATTTTACAGAAAACTTCTAATCTGAGTGACCTCAATTTTGCGTTCTCCAACCTTTCTCTGGGATTTCATAGCTCTAGGTCCAGATTGTCCTTGCTCTGATACCAGATTGTCACAGCCCCTAGCACACGGTCCCCAACTGGTGCGTGAGTTTCCACAATATAGAGAAGAAATTGGAGAATAAACTGGAGAAGAGGAAGAAGATTAGGGAGGAAGGCAACGCCAGAAAAAATTTCTATTTCAAAGCCATATCTCTGTTTGTCATTACATGGGTTATAAACCCCTCATGCGAACTCACAGTTTACCCCTGAGACCACACTCTCTGTAATTCAATTAATTCTACTGATGACAATACCATTTGACAGCTATAGTATTTTTGTTTATACTGTTTATCGTCATTCACGGTAGATCTTCATTTGATCGCTGCTTCCTTCGATCTTGACCCTTCATTACCCTTAATTGAATCTGCCCAAGTAGTATCCTTCGCTGCTGACTTCCCTAATCGCCTCCCCCAGAGCTCGATCTGAACCTGCATTGCTTGGCTCTGCTGAAGAAATAGTGATATCTATAACACCAAGCAAATTTACTCCCATTTATAAGTGATACTTGTAGTTAAATGTTGGGAATATATAATGAAGAGCATTCACTACCAAATCCACAGTGGCAATATCTACAACAGAAGTATCTGTCAAGTGATCATGTTGAACCTAGAGATCAAGATAAGGATTAAAAAAGTCAGAGGAAGACAGCAAGCTGATTATATCTGATCTCTAATCATAATGTGAGAATCTCTACTAAACATAGATGTACTCAAGCTAAAATGCAGTCCTTTGTTAGGTTGCAACCTTAACAGCAACTTTTTGTCCATCATGCGTTCTGGCAGAATGAACTTGTGCAAGAGAAGTACTTACAAGTGGGACAGGATCAAATTCTGCAAAAACCTACACACCACAATAGGGGGGAATTTGATGTCAAAGGTACTTTTAAATTAACAAGCAATTCATAAATCCAATTCACAAGTGCATTATTTGGTTTAAGCGTCAATACTATTTTGGACTAATACACTAATCATGGTCATTTGGACTGTGTTCTATTAACTAATACACCATCAATAATTGTACTGAACTTTTGCATCAGCTACATTCCTACAGGTTCAAGGTGTATTACTCAAATCAGTATTGCAAGGAGGATGACAAGGAACTAACAGTTTCTGGCAATTCTCCAAGATCTTTCTTGAACACCCCACAGACTTGCTCGTATGATGAGACCAGGTATCTCTTCAGCATCGACACCCTCATCGTCTACATGTACTCCTTCGGCACAACATACTCCTAGAAATAGGTAAACACTCAACTTCATACAGCAACTAAAATCAGATCATCTCACAGGAAAATCCGTCAATGGCACAGTGAGATCGTACGTAATCGCATCACTGGAGTCGATAAAGGGGGCCAATTTTTGTACCAGCTGCTCGATGCGTTGGCCAAGCTTGATGTAGATGCCACCATTGCGGAAGCAGAGCTCCTAGAGGTGGTTGGCGGAGCGAAGGCGAGCATCGTGCCTCTCACTGAGCCACGCAGGGGTGTCCAGCTTGAGGCCCCATAGGGAGTACTGGTAGCCGAGAGCAATGGTGGCAGTGGTGACGGAGTCTTGAAGGAGGTGCAGGGGCAGGTGCGTGTAGATCTCTAGGGCCACGGAGGGGTCATCAGAGGAGGCGCTGGTGGCCACGTAGGCGCATGGCTATGGCAAGAATCAGATGGGCTCAAAGCATGGCTATGGCAAGAATCGGATGAGGCAGCAAGCCTAGCGAGGTGCGCTAGCGAAGGAGGTCAGGAGCTAGCGTCGGGCGACGAATGCGGGCGGAGGGGAAGGCACCGGAGTGAGACGCAACCTCGATAAAAAAATGCGCTCACCAAGACTCGATCCCCGGCGAGGCACGCTAGTGGAGGAGGCAAGGAGCTTAGGAGCGGGCACCGGGCGACGTATGCGGGCGGAGGGGAAGGCACGGGAGTGAGAGGCGCAACCACGAAAAAAAAGAGCTTGCTAGATTCATTCTTGTGACCTCTCGGTGTGAAGTGAGCACTTTTACCAGCCGCATGAAATACTTAAGCCGTACTAATGGCTTAGCCACATAGGCGACGTGACTCAACACGGAGCGAGCCGTACACACGGCACTCTGACACATGCAATGCAGCCGCTCGCAGAGAGGCCACTGTTGGTGTTATGCCCTTGAGGCAGTCATATAGATAATTGTAACATGACTATGCATATAAATAATAATATGATTATTGGTCCAATGAATGTATATCATTATATTGATCAGCAAGTATGTGACTTGCTTATGAAACTTTATACTTATTGATATAATTCTGTAAGTATCTCTGATCGGGTATCATCATATAGGACAACGATGAATAGATCAGTACATGTATTGATCGATGATTATGTTTCATAGATCATAGGATATGGAGATATCATCAATACATTGTGAACTCACGATGAAGAACATGGGTTAGATAGACCCGCAATAGGACACTGCGGGAATGTTACATTCTTATGTGTCATTAGTGTATCTCATACATAGTAGATGTATGATCCTTAGACCTGAGATTGTCACATTCCCTACATGTGTAATAGTTTATCTTGGGGCCACCAAACGCTATTTCCTAATCGGATAGTTATAAAGGTAGCTTTCATATTTGTTATGAAACATGCAGAGGGAAGTGAGCAGTCAAGATGGAATTTGCCACTCCGGTGTAATGGAGATATATATCTAGGCCACTCGTGTGATATGATTAAGGAAGTGCATGGCCATGCCGTGATTGAGAAGTCAATCACAACTTATTAATATATCACGGATATGAGAGATGGATTGAACTGTCAAAGGATGACATACTTCTCGCCTTGAGTTCGATCTTCATATAGTTTGGCAAAGGGATTATTACATGAGTACTTTTGAAAGTTTCTATTTGATTTGATCATATGCGTTTGGGAGTTGGCATACTCTATAAGGAACCGCTACCAGTTATTGGATTGGAAAAAGAGTTTTCCGAATCTATGTCCAAATATACATGAACCTACAGGGTCACACACTTAACGGGCTGGGACGCATTAATTCGGATTGGATCCGTAATTAATGGACCTCGTGGGCTTAACGCGCTGATGGGCTCTGGCTTAGGGTTTCGTCGCGTGGCTATATAAGGAGAGGAGAAGGGTGGGCGTGCAGGAGGTTGTTCACGTCCAGAACCCTAGCCTCCACCTCTCATTGCCCCTGTTGAGCGACACGGTGCTTGCACGCCGACGCATGGCGTTTCATCCCGGGACGTGTGGACTGCTGTGGTGACGCTGCTGCTGCTGCTACTGCGGTGTGGTGAGGACGAACCGCAGCGAGGACGAACCGCAGCGAGGACGATCCGTAGCAAGGACGATCCGCGTGAGGACGATCCACGGCGAGGACGATCCACTACACCAACGCGCGAAGGATTCCGCAACTGCGCATCTAATGGTAATCCAATCTGTGATCCTTTTCTTGCGAGTAGCTTTTCTGGTTATGCGGTAAAAATTTTAATTTGTGCTAGCGTAGCATACCGCGTTCCCCAACAGCCACGTCACCCCGAAAGCCTTGTAGCGTGTGGAGGAGCCAAAAAGCTTTAGGGTTTAATATACGGAGTATTAATAACACGATAAATAAGGAACTAACTTTTACATTAAAGATTGTACACAAATATCATGTTATCATCAAATCCTTGGTTCGATGGACATGCTAGACTTCTTTATCTTCATCGCCATCAACTATGTATCTTACAAAAGTGTCTTAATTGTTGATAAACATGGCAATGGGTAGTAAATTGTCAATGATCTACATTGATGGGTAGTAAATTGAATGATTTCTAAGTAAGAATGCAAATTATAGTACTTTTAGTATCAAGCAATTTTAGTGATCACAAGATTTTCTCTTCTACTCAAGTACTTCAAATGCTTATCTAATCTAAGCAAGTCAATCAAATTGCAATTAGCTAGAATTGAAGAACTATTCAAGTAAATAAATAATGCAAACCAAAATGGATGAACACGTGAATTTTTATCCCGTGGTCTCGGAGACTTGCCGGTCTCCCCTACTCCACGTTGAGGTGGCTTGAACTTCTTCAAGCCGGCTCCACTTGCTTGAGCCATCCTCGATCACTCTTGGTAGCTCTTCCCCACTCCGGGTAGGCGAGCTCCTTGCCTTCACAACCGTTCGGGCCTTCACACAAACTTCTTCGTGAAGATCACCGAATCCTCATGCCTTCAAGCCGTCTAGCTAGGAGGCGGCAACCTCCAAGAGTAACAAACTTGATGTTGGCTTGAGACCTTAGAGTGCTTCCAAGATGGCTCAACAAATTTGCTATGCAATGCACTCAATTTTTCTTTCCAAACTCAAAAATCAAGAATTGAATGCACTTGTGAGAGGAGAGAGTTGCAAGGGCTCTAAGTGGGGAGATTTGAAATTTTGCCACTCCTAACATTGGTCCTCGTTAAAATGCCACTCGGGCCCACTATCATAGACACAGAAGGTCCCACATTTCATTGAGAGAAGAGTGACTGAAGGATCGAGATGGCGAACAGAGGGGGGGTGAATGGTCGCAACTAAATTTTCCCCCAAAATACTCCAACTAAAACCGAGAAAAGATCGCGCAAGGAAATCGTGAAAAACCATAAAAACCGAACGACTAGACAACTATGTGCATCCCTAGCTTACATGGATATTATCCATAAAATATGTGAGGGATTTTTCAATCACAATCCTAGTTGTCAAGTGTCCAAAAAAAAGAGGAATCAATTCAAATACTTCTTTTCTAAAAGAGATCAAGCCAAAACACAAAAGTCTCTTTTAGAAAAGCAAAAGCAGATATTTTCAGAATCTATCTTTAATTTGAACAGGAGGTTGGTGGGTTTCTGCTGGTCACAAAATTATGAGAAATTTTCTCCCTATGAGCAGATGAGTCGTGAAGCTCTCCACCAAAATTTAGATCAAAAAACAAAGTAGAAAAATCATCATAAATCTATTAACACAGACAGTCAGAAACTTCGGGCAGAAAATTTGGGGCTCGGTTTTCACCTCATAGCACCCAAACGGTGAAACCAGTGGACTCCAAAATTTTTCTACAGATGGGTATAGGAGTCCCGCACAATCTCCAATAAGAATCACTCAAGAAGGATTTTTCTAGATTTTTCTAAAAATCAAAGACTAACTGCTGCACGAAGAACAAGTTCTGGACAGAACTGGAACTTGAAAGAAAAGATGATCTCTACTTAATCAAAGAGTGCAAAAGAGATGTAAACCATATGAACACACTCAAAACATCCAAGATCAGCATTTAGAAGGAGGGGAGGCAAATCCAAATTGCATGAATGTAGATTGCGGGAAAGTAAATGCGTAATGTAAATGCTGAATTTAAATTGCGTAAAGTAAAGACATAATGTAAATGCGGAATTTAAATTCACAATAATGTAAAGAAATTTCTTTGTATTTCTGGTGGGAAGGTTTACAAAGCCTCACTTCATGTGGGCAAAGCTCAAAGGAGCAACTCAAACCTTCAAGGGGAGGAGGCCACCCCTCCACCCCTATTTATACAACTCTTGGGTCACCTACCACCCTTGGATGAGTCCCTCAACCCTAGGACACTCATCTAAGGGCTAGGATTAACCCTCTCACACAGCCATGCAAGGGCTAACCCAAAACCCACACACATACCGGGTTTTCTTGCACGGTTTTCAAAGCATACTACCTAGACCCGCTAACCTATCAACTAGACCGCAATCCGACGGCCCTCATTGATCCACGCGGCATCTAGCTAGCATCATCTCCTTTCCTTATCTTCTTGGCTTGCCCGGACTCCGTCTCCGGTCATCTTCCGGCGATCTCCCGACCGTCTGGACCTCCGACGCTCCTCGCTTAGTCCCGGTCATCCTCCGCCTCACCATGACCTAGCACCGTCGCCCTGCAACCATCAAAGACAAGGAAAACCTTTCACATAGCAATGCCCACAAATATTTTCAATGATTATCTCAAAATCATCAATCACTCATAATTTTACTCAATGGTTCGGTGCTACCGCCCCCAGGCCGATAGCACTAAGAAAACCAACCAACACTCAAATTGCTTCAAATCCATTTCAAATCAAACCAAGCTCAACACTTGTCAATTACTCATCACACACAAGGATAGACCTCCACATGGTCTTTCAATCTCCCCCTTGATGAGTATATTGACAAACACCCGAAAAGGCATAAATTTGAGTTTGAAGGAGAAGAAGAGAGCAATTTGAATGCAAAGCCAAACTCGGTCCAGAGAGAAGGAAATAATATCATGACCAAGTTGGCTAGAAAGATTTTAGAGCAATATAAAAGAAAGAGCAAGTTTTCCACAAAAGCTCTAAAATATCCAATAAAACTCACAAGGAACACTCGAATATGCTTATGATCATAAAAATTTGCAATTGTCACAAAGATCATAAGAACCAATGTGGATTAGAATTTTTTCTTTGAAGATGCCTTTTCTACATTTTCTCCCCCTTTTGGCAATATAGGCATCAAGAAGTCAATTTTTTATTTTATCCCCCTTTGAATATGTATGCATGAGATGCAACCTAAGGAGCTTTGAAGATTATCCAACTGATCATAATGACAAGATATGACACCAAGCTAATCAATTTAGAAAATGACTAAACTAGGATGTCTCCAAGAACAAATTCATTTTGCTCACAAGCTTTGTGTACAAGATTGTATTTTAGCAAGATTTGAACAAGTACAAAACTTAGCAAAAGTTTCAAAACTAGAAGCAAACACCACTCATAGCATCAAAAGGAAAACCTAGAGTTCAACCTACTCAACACTTTGGGGAATCTGGAAGTGCATACAAGGTCCTTCGAGATCATTTTCCATATAATGCAAATTTTGCCTTAGTATTTGAAAAGACATAGCGGGGTGCAAATGTTTGACATAATTTGCATTCTTTACCCACATATGTTTTTTGTTTATTTGCATTTTTCAAGAGCAATTGACTCATGCCATCTTCGACCATCTCAAGAAGAACTCTTAAGAGGATGGTCTTGGTCATACACGATGCATTCCAAGTTCATCCCAAGTGCAATGGGAGGCAGTCTCGTGAATGCAAAGTGTTGAGATCAATTTTGCACAAAAGAGTCAATTTTTGTTTTCATTTTAGCACATATGAGCAATTTGAAGGACTCAAGTATGGATCAAGCTAGTTTCACCCAAGTTGCTATAGGGACTCTAGAGAACTCCAAAATTTCACAAATCATGGTAAATACCTCTAGAGACGAAACTTAGCAAGAAAAAGCAACATGTTTCATCAAGTTTTTCAGTTAAAACTTTCAATTTTCAAATTTTAACAAGCTTAGCATGATGGATGAACTTGGACAACTCGAAGCTAGTGATTTTCTTCAAAAGATGTAGCAAGGTGCATTACATGAAGATTGAGTCAATTGCATAATAGACAAAGCTCATAAAACAAAAGAAAATGCAGTCTATATGCAATGCATACACAGATTCCCAAACTCCCCCTCAACATGTGAAACAATTTTAAGCACAAATTTGGTTCAACTTGAGTTATTAGCAGAATTAGGCAAATGAGAAACTCAAGAACTCAATCGAAGCCAAAAATACAGAAATGAGGAGAGAAAGATTGAAAGCGCAAACTGGGTGACTATAGAGTATAGAAAAGATAGCAGAGAACACTAGGCTCAAACTCGCTCTCATCTTCCCCAATGACTGACAAAGGAAAGCTAACTCTCAAACTCCAGCCCAGGAGCAAACACAGACCCTGTCTACCCAAGGGGCCCAACACCTGCTAGACCTACAAGACTGTGAGTGAGCTCAACCGAGAAGAAGAAGAGAATAGCATCCTAAAGCATAAGATGAGAGGTCCATGCCGAGGCATGCCAAGTCTAGGTGAAGTGAACTCGAGAACTCTAGAAAATAAAACCCATAGCACCGAGAACAAGAGAAAAGAAGGAAAAAGCTGGAAGAAAATATATACATATAATACATAATGTACAGATCAACTCCCCCACAAGATAAGCCGTTAGGACACACGACACCAAGCTTAGTCCTCAAGGCAACAAACATACAACTATCCAAAGGCTTGGTAAAGATATCGCCAACTGGTGGTCACTCTCCACAAATTGAAGCACTATGTCTCCTTTCTCCACATGGTCTCTAAGGAAGTGATATCTAATATCAATGTGCTTGGTCCGGAGTCTTTGCTTTGGGTTCTTGGCAATGCAAATAGCGAAGTGTTATCACGTAAAAGTGGAACACTCTCTATCTCTAACCCAAAGTCCCGCAAGGTCGATCTCATCTAGAGCACACAGCTCTGACAAAGAATTGTGACAACATACTCGGCCTCGGCGGTGGATCAGGTGCAACTCCGGACTGCTTCTTAGATGATCAAGAAACAAGAGAAGTGCCAATGAATTGGCAAGTGCCAGAAGTGCTCTTCCTATCTATCCTCTGACCCAAAAGTCAAAGCATCGGAAAAGGCTCTAAGGGATAGACAAGAGGAAGAAGAGTACCAGATACCATAATCAATGGTAGCTCGAAGGTACCTGAAGATGCGCTTCACCGTTTGGCGATGAGAGACGCGAGGAGAAACCTGAAATCGAGCGCACATACACACAGCAAAGTGTATGTCCGGCGCATGAGGCGAGAAGATCTGAGAGGAGCCAATCATGCTCCGAAACTCCTTTTGATTAGCAGGCTCACCATCCTCATCGGGCTCGAGGACAGCAGTGGTGGCCATACTCTACCTAAAGAAGCATCCCCAAAAGTGATCAACTCATCACCGGGGCTCGGACTAGGGAAGAGAACCAACGAGAGTCTCCGGTCATATGACGAGAACAACCGGAATCAACAATCCAAACGTCTCCCTTCCCCATCCGACGAACCTGATCAAGTCAAGAAAGAGGGATATGACTCAGTACTGGGAAAGAGTGAAGTCCTGAGAACCCAATACTGAACCACACGACGCCTCAAAGTACCAGCTACAAAAGAAGAAGACTGGACTCTAGTGTCTCTCTGACGCTCAACTCTAACAAGATCAGAAGAAGCAGCTGTAGCGGAAGATCTAGGAGTCATCCTTTGGTTTGGCCTGCCGTGGTGCAAAGGCCGGACCATCCCAACGAGGCTGCCTAAATCTCCTACCCGAAAACGCCTCACGCCGCTGATATCTACCTCGATGGGAAAAACGAGGAATATCAAGAGGACGGCGGAAAGACTGACCACGAGCAACTCCAGGACTAAAACTCGACTGAACAGCATGAAAACCGAGTCCTGGACGCTGCCCAAAAACAGGCGACTCTCTAACCTGTCTAGTAGCAGTGTGTGCCTTAGGAGCACTCAGAGTCTGGGGATGACCCTGAATACCCCTAAGAGCATCAACACGCTCACGCCGAGTGATCTTGGCGCGCCTGAAGCAGAAATCTACTAGGTGACCATCCTTCTTACAGAAGGTGCATGTGTACTTTGCCTTGTTAGAGGCAGAAGCAACAAGAGAAGCATCCTTCTGGTCAGAAGTCCCGTGGACCACACCAGCAGACCTAAACACAGTGGTGCTCAACCTAGGAGCAACCACTATCTCTCCACTCTTGGAACTACGCACAATAGTAGGAGGATGAGTCCTAGCGTGCTCCAAGTAATCAAATCCTAGACCTTGATTGAATCTGCTAATCTTGGATTGGTCTAGAATGAGATTGAGCTTCTTCTTGCCTCCAACAAATTTCTCAAGAGTGCTCATAAGATCCTGACACTCTCGGAAAAGTGAAGCGCAAGAAGAACGAGGGGTGAGAGGAAGAAGAAGAACGAAAGAGAAGAAGAGATACCAAAGACGTCTATTTTTCTCCCTTAGCATGGCTGCCTCAAGCTTGAGGGACTCACAAAAGCATACGATGCTTCTCTAATCCTATGGACTTGTTCTTCTAATTTCTTCCTAAACTCTGCGTGGACCTTATCCACGTCATCATTAACCCCAACACACAGCAAGCAACCAGTTTGTGATTTAACTAGTAAATCCTTAGCAAGTTGATCACACTTGACATTCAAAGCATCATTGTCAAGTTTTAGTTGCTTCTGACCCTCACATGAGCCGTTGGGTCCTTAGAAGCATGCAATTCAAGTTCATCATTTCTAGCAGAAATCTTCCTAAGGTGACAACCCATGGCATCAATTTCAGCAAGTAGCTTAGGGCAATTATTACAGGAAGCATTTGTGTGGGCATGAGAAAAACTAGCATCAGCAGGAATATCAATAACAACAGGACTAGCATTCTTTGACTTCAGATTCTCAAGATCAACAAGCACACTATCATGCAAAGTCCTTAGGTTCTCCAGCTCCACAAGCAAAGCATCACAGAGTGTATAGTAGCCGAGTCTCGGGAGGAACATGATTTAAGTGAAGCTAACTCCCGAGACAAATGGTCTACCTCCTTCTCTAACTCAGAACACCTCGACCTAGCCTTAGCATGAAACTTGCCTAATTCTGAAGGCATCATTTAACTCGTCGGAGGTGGGTACCTCATCCGTGTCATTTGTGCTGTTTCGAGTCGCTCACTTCAATGGCGCCTGCCATGAAGCACATGCTGGAGAAGTCGTCGCCGCCTTTCTTCTCTTGCGGATCATCCTCGCCTTCGTCGCTCCATGTCTCCGTGTCGGAGAGGTTGATGTCGTCGAGGGCGGCGAGGACGCGGTGGAAGAGCTTCTTGTTCTTGGAGAAGTTGCGGTACTTCTTCTCGTGCACCGGTTCACGAACTGGAGGCTTCTTGTTGCGGTTCTTGTCGGTGTAGTCGTTCTTGCCCAAACCGCTGACATCGTTCTTGCCCTTCTCCGGCTTAGGGGCGTTAAGCTCGAATGTGGTTGGGGCCACCACACTCGAAGCAGGTGATCATGCCACCTCTCTTCCTCTCTCTCACTCTCTTGTAAATATTGGAAAATTTTCGAGCGACAAGAGCAAGCTCATTTTCTGGAAATTGTTCTAGAATTTCATCGCTTACGTCGCAAAGAGCGGAGAGAGAAAAACCAGAAGCAAAGTCAAGAGAAAATCCAGAAGAGGACCCAATGGGATCGGTGACCAAAGCCATCGGTGAGATTTCGTCTTCAGAGAGCGACATCAATCTCATGAGTCTTGAGGCGGAATAAAGCCCGTCAAGAGTCGAGTCGACAAATCATGGTGTCCTTGATGGTGGTCACCTTCATCTCCCAAACCCGAAGGTCGAGTGCGGTCAAGAAATGCCGAGCATTGTCGAAGTCGAGGTATATACAACCGATCGCTTTCGGAGGTCGCTCAAAATCTTGGTAAACCGACCAAAGCACTCATCGAGACTCTCACCGGTAGCGTTGTTCAAATTTGTTGTACTCGCTTGAATCGTCTGCCTCACGGTCTTGATTTGAGTGGTGCCCTCATGGTAAGCATCGAGGTTACCCAAATCTCGTATGGGCGGAGCGAAGGTGAAAATCGATCATACTCATCAATGGTGAGTCCTGTATGAGAATGTTCCTCGCCTTAGCATTTGCCTCAACGTCGACCATATTGCCGGCCGTGGCGTTCTCATCGTGAGAACCTCATATGGGAGCTTCACCTTCGCCATATCAGAAGCCCAGGCGATGATGTATGACTCCATCCGGGATTTCAAAAAGGAAAATCAACACCGAGAAAAAATTGGAGGCTTGGTGGAATACTTATGCTGTCGCCATGGCTCTCGAGACCGTCAAGATCTATGGAAGAGCAAAACCGCTCGATACCAATTGAAGGATCGAGATGGCGAACAGAGGGGGTGAATGGTCGCAACTAAATTTTCCCCAAAATACTCCAACTAAAACCGAGAAAAGATCGCGCAAGGAAATCGTGAAAAACCATAAAAACCGAACGACTAGACAACTATGTGCATCCCTAGCTTACATGGATATTATCCATAAAATATGTGAGGGATTTTTCAATCACAATCCTGGTTGTCAAGTGTCCAAAAAAAAAGATGAATCAATTCAAATACTTCTTTTCTAAAAGAGATCAAGCCAAAACACAAAAGTCTCTTTTAGAAAAGCAAAAGCAGATATTTTCAGAATTTATCTTTAATTTGAACAGGAGGTTGGTGGGTTTTTGCTGCTCACAAAATTATGAGAAATTTTCTCCCTATGAGCAGATGAGTCGTGAAGCTCTCCACCAAAATTTAGATCTAAAAGCCAAGTAGAAAAATCATCATAAATCTATGAACACAGACAGTCAGAAACTTCGGGCAGAAAATTTGGGGCTCGGTTTTCACCTCATAGCACCCAAACGGTGAAACCAGTGGACTCCAAAATTTTTCTACAGATGGGTATAGGAGTCCCGCACAATCTCCAACAAGAATCACTCAAGAAGGATTTTTCTAGATTTTCCTAAAAATCAAAGACTAACTGCTGCATGAAGAACAAGTTCTGGACAGAACTGGAACTTGAAAGAAAAGATGATCTCTACTTAATCAAAGAGTGCAAAAGAGATGTAAAACCATATGAACACACTCAAAACATCCAAGATCAGCATTTAGAAGGAGGGGAGGCAAATCCAAATTGCATGAATGTAGATTGCGGGAAAGTAAATGCGTAATGTAAATGCTGAATTTAAATTGCGTAAAGTAAAGACATAATGTAAATGCGGAATTTAAATTCACAATAATGTAAAGAAATTTCTTTGTATTTCTGGTGGGAAGGTTTACAAAGCCTCACTTCATGTGGGCAAAGCTCAAAGGAGCAACTCAAACCTTCAAGGAGGAGGCCACCCTCCACCCCTATTTATACAACTCTTGGGTCACCTACCACCCTTGGATGAGTCCCTCAACCCTAGGACACTCATCTAAGGGCTAGGATTAACCCTCTCACACAGCCATGCAAGGGCTAACCCAAAACCCACACACATACCGGGTTTTCTTGCACGTTTTCAAAGCATACTACCTAGACCCGCTAACCTATCAACTAGACCGCAATCCGCGGCCCTCATTGATCCACGCTGCATCTAGCTAGCATCATCTCCTTTCCTTATCTTCTTGGCTTGCTCGGACTCCGTCTCCGGTCATCTTCCGCGATCTCCCGACCGTCTGGACCTCCGGCGCTCCTCGCCTAGTCCCGGTCATCCTCCGCCTCACCATGACCTAGCACCGTCGCCCTACAACCATCAAAGACAAGGAAAACCTTTCACATAGCAATGCCCACAAATATTTTCAATGATTATCTCAAAATCATCAATCACTCATAATTTTACTCAATGGTTGGTACTACGCCCTAGGCCGATAGCACTAAGAAAACCAACCAACACTCAAATTGCTTCAAATCCATTTCAAATCAAACCAAGCTCAACACTTGTCAATTACTCATCACACACAAGGATAGACCTCCACATGGTCTTTCAGTGACATTTTAGCGAACGGCAATATCAGGGGTGGCATTTTATCAATTTTTTCACTCTTTTTTGTGTATTGAATGGAGTCACCAACCAGCCCCAATACAGGTGAGGGGGTATTTATAACCCCCCACACTTAAACTAGCCGTTACAGTAAATAAACCAAGAAAAATCGCCAAGGCCGGCACTACCGCACTCTAAGTGCCGGTAGTGCCACCCATGGTGCCAACGGCTAGTTTAGCAATTAATGCGCTGACACGTAGCCATTTTCTTGGAAATTCCCTCCAAGCCCGGCACTACCGCTATGGCGGCCGGTAGTGCCGGCCGTGAGCAAGTCGGGAAAGCATGCGCTCTGTTAAAAGGCTACCGACATTGTCAATGCGGTAGTGTCGTAAGTGCGGTACTACCGCTCTACCATTCCGGTAGTGCCGGCCGAGGCTACATGAAAACTCTTCCCTCTGTCAAATAACTAACGCCATTGATGGGGCGGTAGTGCCAAATGTGCGGGACTACCGCCTTATCACTCCGGTAGTGCCGGATGCACAGAGAGGCTGTGGCCTTTAAAAAAGAACTTTAACGCATGATTGAAATAATTTGACCTTGAGCCATATTGGATGCACTCTTAAGATTCAAACTTACTGATCAAGTCCCCCTTTATAGTACGACATCTATCCTAACAATTCGATTTTTCTTTCAACACCAAAATCGGCAAAAACATCTAAAAAAATAACCCTAAGCTTTTTGTACCTTGATTGCTTGCTCATTTTATTCATACTCTTCCTTTTTCATTTTCTTGATACTTCTATGGTCTTCAAAGAGTTTGACTCACCTGTTTTCATTTTTCTCATACAAACACGGTCAGTCCTTTAGCCTTGATTGTCATTAATTACCAAAACCTTAATCACATAGGGGCCTAGATGCTTTTAGTTGTTCGTCAGAAGAAAATCAACAATGATTTATTTGCACCAGTCTCAAGCCAATGTCGACTTCCAGTGTATGCGTCGTCACCCAGGTGAGTTGGTCTGATAAAACCCATTATGGGTACATAAAATCTGACTAAGAATTCGCTAGAGATGAACAAAACTAAAAAATAATATAGGAAGAAAAACATAATAAACTAAAGAAATCAAAAGTTATTTTTGGAAAAATCAACATGTCCCCATCCATTCAACGCCAACAAGAACACCGAAGAAGATGGGAGAGGACCAATAGAGGGAGTTTTGCGCCAATTGGTAGGGTTCTTGGCCACTGCTCCGTAATGCTTTTCCTCCTAGTTTCAAGAAACTAAATACATGGTTGAAATAACCCGAAAGATTAACCAATATAACAGATATTATAAGCTGAATCATAATACACTTAATTGGACAGGAATCCAAAAGTAACCATCCTTTTTATTAATTAACAAATGTCCGACAATATTCTCAATTACAACGTACATGAAAATTCAATTAAATCAAAAATAAATATTACATGAGTTCTCAAATCCTATAGCTAAGCATCCGGTGATCCTTAGCATCAAACCCCTAAAACTGGATAGTCATTCACACACACACATATATATATAAATGTAGTAATCATAAGGCAATTAGAGCAGAAATCTAAATGAAGGCTAATATGAGCAAATGATTAAATGAGAAATTAAATACTGTCATCAGTCACCATAATGATTAAAAATAAGAAAATAATACATTTTCTGGAAGGGAATCATAATCCAAATTTTTAACGTGCAATGTTGACGAATACTCATACAGGGGGTACCCCACAGCAAGGCATACATCTATTTCAAGATCATTTCTCTCTCAGTCGTACGGACATGGCGACAAGATTGGCAGCGATGCAGAATGCTAGAGAGGGTATTACCAAAGTCTCCGTCCCTCACAGATGGGATTATCACTGAATATTGGCTGGAACACCAAATCATCCATCCTGGGCCTGGATCAGGGCCTCGTGGGACCATGAAGGATCCTCGGCCTCGTTCAGGCCCACTAGGGGTGGTCCGACCCGGCCTCGGGTCAGACGCCCCCAGTCTCGACACAGCCCTGGTCGACGCCTCAGAGCTCAGGACCGCCATGTGGTCAGGCGTCCCAGGCCAGCTCGACCGCCATCGGGGCGGGGCCCAGCGAGCTCCGACTCAGTGACCTCCGCCACGTCACCAGTCGACTTCAAGCTGGTCACCTGCCCCGTGGACATGATGGCCATGCCGGGGTAGGTGACTCCTTCCGAAGGTGGCCCAGGAAGCCACCTAAGTCAAGCGCCCGTCCCTTCACCCCGTCAGGCACAGTGAAGAGAGGCACACTCTCCCGAGCAACACCAGGCGTAGCATATAACGTCAACATCGACAAGCGCCGATGGGCGCCTTCGCCCCTTCCGGCAAGCGGTGCTCGTTGTGTCTACCAACCACATGCATAGGATGAGCAGGATCCGTCGATCGCCGATCACGGGACCAAGACCAGGACTCCCGGGCGTAGCATACCCCTACCTTTTTTCTCCAAACTCCCGTGTAACCTGCCCCCTCCGCCTATATAAAGGGAGGCAAGACCCTCGGGGAAGGGGATTTTTTCGCTTCCACATTCGCATTCGATTCATTCCGACTCAAACAAACGCTTCCGAGCACCTCCACTCGGACGAGGCCTGTCCTTAGCCCTCGCTTGTAATCCCTCATAGCTCCTCGCGTCCTGAGCAATACAAACCGCCACCACGAACTGGAAGTAGGGACGTTCCGCCCGAACCAGTATACATCCGGGACTCCTGTAGTCTAACCATTCAAGGAGAGGGGACGCGCAGCCCCTGTACTTACAAATTTACTTGCTGGTCATATGAAACACCGACAGTTGGCGCGCCAGGTAGGGGGCTTTGCGCGTCATCTTCGTGATCTTCGGATTCCCGTCTTCCTCCTTGATGGCTTTCTTCACCACCGGTGGCGCATCTGCGTCGAGGAGCTGGATCCGGCGGGTGTGGAGGATTCGGCCCCCCACTGCCATCGGTCCGAGAGCCGCCGCCCAGCGCACCGAGGCGCGGAGGCGGGATGCGCGAGGCCTTGCCTTGAAGCCTCGAGGCTCGCCATCTTGAAGCTTGATGAGTGGCGCCGACGGCTGGAGGCCGAATGCCGAGCCAGCGGACCCGATCCGACACAGAACTGATCGGCCGACCCTCGCCGCCTGGCGCTTCGCGCTGTACACAGTCGCGCAAGAATCGCCAGCGGGTCTTGCACCAAGAGCGTGGCGGGTGTTGAAGTCGTCATTGTTTCCCCGTTCGGGAACAAGCTCCAGTTCGCCACTCAACCGCACTTCCGCGCGACCAACAACGTCACCGAGTACAAAGCACTCGACAACGGTCTCCGAACCGATGCCGATCTCGGCGCGCGCCAACTCTACGTGTACGGCGACTCCGACCCTGTCGCCGGCCAAGTCGTTAAGGCCCCGCAGCCTCGCGACGCCCACGTGGAGACATACGGCCGAGGGTCGGGGGCCGATCCCGCCAGGGATCTTTGTCTCCGACCTCGCAAAGCTTTCCGCTCGACTGGACTTATCGGATGCGCATCCGACCGACTCTCCGGACCCAGTCACTCCGACCGCCGGCCGGTCGGACGCGGACCCGTCCGGATCGAGCCGCCGCATGCCGGTTGCCGACTCCGACTAGAGAAAGCCCTTCATCGACTGGCCGACTGATGGGTCGCTCCTCTCCGACCTCGCCGAGGCCCGGTCCTTTGCTCCGCGGGCAAAATCTTTAGTCCTGATCGGCGAAGGCCATTCTGCGGTCGGCCACTGGTCACCAAGCGCCGCAGCGCTGCCATAATCGTCAAGTTCGGGGTCGATCCTTCACTGTCGGCGACCTGGTCTTGCACCAAGTCCAATCCAACGTTGGCAGGTTCGAGTTGCCCCCTCCCTGTGAGGGACCCCTCGCCGCCATGAAGGTCCTCCGACCTACTAAACTCGTGGATTATAGAGAAGTTAAAGAGACTCTGCCTCTGAGTTTCGCCTTTACCCGTGTGTTTCCATCAACTCACCCGGGCTCGAAAATGCTACGTGTCGACCCCATCCCGGTCCTCACGTGCGATTCGGGGGCTGCATGCTTGCGCCTTTGCTAAAATCGATGCCACGACCGACTGTCGGATCCCTCACAAGTAGTAACCCCCTTGACCCAAGTGCTGTGGCCTACGCCCCCACGGCTATGGTTGCGAAGTAGTGCTTTGAGGGAACAGGGAGGTACTCGTGCGAGGTGATCCGCGGTCGATCCGGGACGTGCCTTTGGGCCCCCCCTGTCCCTTGCTATTTTCGCATTCTCCTCAGAGTGATTAGCGCTCCGACCTACGCTTTAATAACCCCAGTGGTTCCTAAAGGCTACGGTCATTCAGCGAGTGTTCATCACAAGAAGAAAAATGCGAAATGTCAGGCAAGGTTCCCAAAATTCGCAACATGAAATGTACACAAATTACATCACCCAGAAGCAAAAGCAAGACGCGGGCGCCAGGGAGCTCATCCGGCGAAGTCTTCGTCATCGTCAGAGCTGTCGCTGCTCACGACGACCTCGAGAAGCCCCGCCACCTTCTCCGCCCGGCGCGCCTCCGCCCCGCGCCGTTCTTCGTCGCCGACCCGCAGCGATCGCCATCGGATTGAAGGAGGCTATTGCGGTAACCGCAGCGAGAAAGACGTACTCAAATCCACGCCGACGGCGATTCCTCGCCCCTCGCGAGCGGAGCGCTCGCGCAAAGCGTGAAGCGGTCGGCGAGGCATTGGCGCTCGGGGAGGCGGCGTAATACAACTTCGATGCGCTCGGCGGCTCTCGCACCTCCACCCCAGTGCCGCCTTAAGCTCCTGGCCATGCTTTCGAAAACCGGACCAAGCACGTTCAAGAGGTCGTCGCGCAGGGTCAAGCGCTCCTCCTGCATCTTGATCAACTCCTCCTCGGCGGCCTCGGCCCGAATCCGCTGCGCCTCCGTCTCCTCGCGCGCCTTGGCGAGTTCTTCCTCTATGGCTTAGACTCGGGCCCGCTGCCACGACACCTCTGCCTCCTGGGCGGCGACCGCTACGTCCTGGAGGCGCAGGGACGCCTCCATCCGCATCACCATGGCCGCGGCCCGGGCCACCGTCGCGGAGGGACCGCCCGAAGCGGCCGGGGGGGCATCGGAGACGGCTCCGGCCGCAATCTCCCCCGCCGAGGCGACCTCCGGGGGCGCAGCCGGCGGCTGGCCCGAACCCGAACCCGAGGCGCTGGGGTGAAGAAGGAATCGCTCAACGTTAGCTAAGTGAAATCAAAAACCACCCCGCGGCCAGACGAAGGGAACTCACCTTGCAAGATGGTCCCGGATGCGGAAGATCGATGAGGGCAATACGAGCCCTACTCTCCTCCGAGGCTTCCTGGCATCGGAACCCTGCGGGCCTGCCGCCGCCTCCCGTTTCCCAGCTCTCCGGTCGTCACCGCCGCTCGCCATTGGGTGTTTGAGACGCAAGAACTCCTTCCTCTTGTGCTGTGGGAAAGTGCGGAGAGGTGAGGGCAAATGGCTAAAACGTGGTCGCTCTCGAGACCCTCCTGCCGTTTTTATAGAGGCCGGGCGGAGCGGTCCAAGCGGGCGTTACCCGGCTAGCACACCGCGCGCACATTAACTCCACGTCCCGCACGACAGGACGTGTCCTTTCCACCTCTCCCACTGCGCATTAAAGTGCGACGGGATGGCAGGGGGCGGAAGGACATCGCTTCGGCCGGGGCGCTGCCCACCCCTTCGGTTTCAGCTCCTGGGCTGGACCGGCCGCACCGACAAAAACGGAGAAAGGCCTGGGCGGGCCATGGCAAAGACTAAAGGGCGAAGGCCCATTGGCTCGGCACGCCCGTGAGTGAGTGAGCAAAGGGTCCGACACCGCATAGCGCCCCAAGTAGCGGAATAAAAAGTTACGGCATTCTTTTTCCTAAAGCTTTTTTCTGTGCTCGTTTTTCCTCCCCCGAGTTCAAGCGCTGCTTGGCGACCACAAGCTTGGTCCCCACGCACCACTTAGGGGCTGCAACATCCAGCACTTACATGGGTGTAACACCCCAATTTTTGCTTTTCTTGCATTTAAATGGTATTTTGAATTTTTGGGAATTTCTGGAGTTTATTTGGATTTATTTGGAATTATTTGGATTTATTTTGAATTAAGCCATTTATCAAATCAATTAAATAATAGAAAAGTTAAAATAAAATTTTTCTGAAAATATTTTATTTGAGTCACAAATGTCCTAAAATATTTTTGAGAATTTTTCCAGAATTTTTCTGATATTTTTAATGCCCCAAATAAATTATTTTATTTTCGGGAATTAATTTTATTCGGAAGAGGATTAAAAATCCGTGAACGATCTTGGGCGAGTATTGTGCGGCCCATTCGGAAAAACCCTAGATCTGTGACCCTCGTTTCCAATCCGCGGTCGGAGGCGCAGCCCGTCACCGATCCTATTCCTCACGGACTCACGCCGCCACGGACTCCTCGCGAATCTCGCGATAGCAAGACGGAGACGCTAAGAGCCCCTATTTAATGCGCCACCCTCCTGTGTTCCTCGGTTTGCGCCAGACCCGCCAGACACTTCCCATCGCCCGAGACGCCGCCGCCTCGCCGCCGAGCTTCGCCAAGTCCGAGACCATCCATGCGCTTCTTGCGCGCGTTTAAATCGCCGCCGGTCACTCTCCGCCGTCGCCCGTGCCACCCTCGAACTCACCTCGTCACGCCGCGTCGGGAGCGCTACTTCTTCACGCCGGAGGAACGTCGGAGCGCCGCGGGCATCGTCGTCTTCCCCAGCTCCGGTGAAGCAGCGCCGCCGCACCGTCTCCGCCGAGCCCGACCTTCACCAGCCGCACGATCCAGATCCAACGCTTCGGGTGAGCCCACGTCGCCTTAGAAATAGTAAACTTCATCTTCAATTCTCCACCGTTAGATGTAGATCTAAGGGCAGCCGTAGTGCCACGTCGCTCCTTACTGTGCATGAGACACTGACAACACGGACCCACATGTCGATCGCCCGTGCCTTTGATTCGCATGAGTCGCCGACAAAGACGGGCCCGCATGTCACCAAGCCGGACCGGTGACGTCGGTGACGCCACAGTGGGACCCACTGTCGATGAGTTGGCCAAAGTCGTCTTGGCGCCACGATGGCGTCGCCGCGACGGAAGGCCGGTCGTACGACGTCGGCAAGGCCACGTGTCACTCTCTGGTGGCGACACGTGTCACGAGATGACGCAATAATTAATTTTCGAAAAAGAAAATATTTATTTAATTCGGTATATTGATTTTAAATATATTTTGAAACTTCAAATGCTTATAACTTTTGCGTTTTAACTCCGATTTGAGTGATTCCAATTTCTATAAATTTGTAAAATTGTGATCTTTCTGTTTATGAATTTTAATTGAATTTTTAGCACTGTTTGTCTACTGTTTATTTATTTATTGTTGTTTAAATGCGTCGCCAGACGCGTTGAAGTGCCGAAGCGGTTTCGAGGAGAAGTTCGACCGAGAGCAAGTTCAGAACGAGAACCAGCACTTTTTGAAGGCAAGTTGTGTTTGATCATGTTGAACCTATTAGAGCAAATTATTTTGATTTAAACTATTGCATGCTAATTTGATAGAAATGATTTTGAATAAGTTTTGGGATTAGTTAAATGCCTAGTTCTTTGTATGCCACCTTGTCATATATAATTGTAGGCCATGACTCCTTTGTCACCCTAGGTTATGAATTAATAGTTGGACATTAATAATTTGCCAACATGGGTTGAGTAGACCAAGTAGTGTGCTTAGCCTTACGCCACGAGGACAATTCATGATTTTGGAACACCAAAGTAAATAATGACTTAATGAGATATGGAACACGTTTTGTGAATGAGACATGTGTTATTGAGTTGATGATGGCACGTGGTGCAATGGTAAAGAACAAGGGTGGGAAAATGATTTAGGCGGGGCAAATGGCAAGATTGTTTACGGTGGGCCAAGAGTGGCAAATCGGGCGGTCGTATTTGGTTTTTATTGGACATGGATATTTGAGTTACACTTGGTTAGTCTTGCCTCGGTCAACTAAGGACTTAACCTTGCAAGCATTTGAACTGAGTCTTTCATACAACCACAAGCTCCGTAATGGGACGGGCTTAGTGAGTAAACCGGGAAATCTATTCTTTGGTCTTGTCGTGGTGGTGTGAGGCCGGAGAAGCGGAATGAGAACTCACATGGCGCAAGAGGGGGCCACAGGTGTGGTAACGATCCCTCGGTGTTGAAACCTTAGCGAGCGATCTTGAGTTTAGATGGAACTTTGGAAAGGCTTCGTTACGGTTATTTGCCTTGGTGGTATTTGATGTATCTTGTGGGTAAAGTGTATAACCTCTGCAGAGTGTACAACCTATTGAATAGCCGTGCTCACGGTATTGAGCATCGCTCGGTGATTCTGATCAAGGGTTAGATTTTCATGAAAATGACTTGTTTATGGAAAATGCTCGGGTTGGTGATGATGAACTTGAATTAGGATGGAAAAAATGATTTCTGATTGAAATGTTTGTGAAAGCTATTATTCCTACTCTTGTTTCTTGCTTTGCAATCTACTCTTTGTTTATCTTGAATCTTTGTCTTGCTCATGAACCATAACCTATCCTTTGTACTAAGCCATGCATGTAGAATATTAGAATTGCATTACATGCATGACTTGCCGAGTGCTCAAAGTACTCACCCACAACAACACAACTTCGGTTGAAGAAGAAGCAACCCCTTTCGGGAGGAGGAGTTTCAGGAGGAGCCGACAAACTAGGAGCGAGCCCGGTCGGTTACTGTGGCAAATTGGTTGGCGCCACGAGTTTATTTTATTTCATTGCATTTGAATATTTTAATAAGTCTTAAGCCTGTAAGGCGATCTTTGTAATTTGACCATAAGGTCAATCAACTAGTTTGAGTATTTTATTGAAGTACTACATTATTTATTTGGTTATGGTGTGATATATACCAATGTTGAGGCTGTGTGCACTAAGCGTGATCTGGACTAGTGCTGAATACACTGAGGGTCGGATTTGCAAACCGGGTCCCGACAGAGGTGGTATCGAGCCATCTTGGATGTAGGACTGGCCCTTAGTTGGAATGGTCGTAGTGAGGATAAAACTATTTTCTAAAAGTTAAAATATGCCAAGATGATAATACAATCTCGACTTACCCCTTCTTTCTTTTCATACCCCTTGCTGAATTTAACACATATTCGCCTTGTTTAAAAATTTCTGAGTTTCACGTGAGTGTCCTTTGGCAGATGAGGATGATCCACTCTTTTGGTGGCGCCTTTGGAGGGTGCGCCGAGCTTTGGCGATGATGCATTCTTTGGGAGGTTATAATGAGCCGATCTCCGGGGACTCATGAGATCGGGCGGGGATGGATATTGCAGGATGTCACTATCACGGTCTCGCTAGGGATAGTCGAGGGCGAGTCGTCCCATCCGCATCACTGCCAGGAGGTTGTCATTTGACGCTGGGATTCGAGGAGACATCGCGTCTGGCGATGAGGCGGTGCTCGTACCTACCTCGGGGAGTTGGATGGCACGATGTTTACGTCACCACCACGCAGAGACACTCGCTACTGGCAAAGAACCCATAGAGGAGGAGGATGCCACGATCACCCACCGGACGGATATGTCATCGCTCAAGAGGATGCTATCGGCGAGGCGGTTCAGAGGCTGCAGAGGTCTCGTGGCGAGTTCACGCAGCGAGGGCTCATCTGTTGTAGAACTTGTGAGTACTTGGCCCACTCTATCCAGAGGATTGGGGGCTGAGACAACACAGACGGACGAGCTAGAGCGATCTTTGGAGCTACATGACCAGACCGGAGGAGCCACAGCAGGAGCGGAGCAGTGGAAGTGAAGCCGAGCTGGAAGTGAAGCCGAGCAGTGGAAGTGAAGCGAGCTGTGGAAGTGAAGCCGAGCAGTGGAAGTGAAGCGAGCTCTGTGGAGGTCAGCGGAGCGATGGAGGTTGAGCGGTGCAGGAGGCGCATCGGTGAGATCGTTGGGATAGGTTTGTACAAAGCACCAGCACACCCGCCGGTGTATCCACCAGAAGTTCGGTGGGGATGGCTAGAGGAGTGGCGTTAGGATTAGCGATTGAGACTCTGCGTTGAGTCGCGTCTTGGAATAAGAGTCACCCTTAGAGGCGTTTGACTCGAGTATTAGTTTGATTTGCTTCTTTCATGCTTGTGAGTGATTGGTATGTGTTGCAAGGCCCTTAGGCATTGTGAGCAACCATACCTAGTTATTAATAAAGTAATAAAGTTAGATTTTGTGTTACACTTTGACCCGCATAAGTATTCCATTACTTGTCTATTCTTATTTCCTCTCGTCTCTAAACCATGGGGCAATCGGCAGATGGTGAACACTCGTGAAACCAGGAGGAAATGGGAGTGGTTCACGCTTCACCGAAACATCGATGGTGAAGGACAAGGACCCCAACCAAGACCGCCGATCGATATCACGAACCTTGGAGCTTTTATTGCTGCAGACCAGTTAATGCATACCATGATGCGAATCTGACAGTCCTTGCCCAAGCCCGCCGCCGCCCAAGTTAACGAGTCAACCCAAAGTCAGAGGCCACACTCGAGGTGTCGAATTCATGAGGACTCGACCGCCCACATTCTCTGGGAATGCCAATCCATTGGAGGCGAGCGATTGGTGAGGGCGATAGAGAGAAGTTGCACATTACCCGGTGTGAAGGGAATGAGAGGGTACTCTCGCCTCTCATCGCCTTGAAGGAAGCGCTTGTTGAATGGTGGGAAAACTATCTGCTGCTCATGAGCACCCACAGGACATCGGTGGGAGGAGTTCACAATTGCTTTTCGGCGGTACCATGTGCCGAAGGCATCATGGAGATGAAGAAGGAGGAGTTTAGGCCATCAAGCGGGGCAATCAACGATGTCCGAGTATTTGAATAAGTTCACGCGGTGCACGCCACGCTTTTGAGGGCGTAGCAACGGATAAGGCCAGCGGTCTCGATTCATGAAAGGATTGAATTCAGACTGCAGGTGGGACTCATAACCCACACTTTTCCGACTTCCAGAGCTAGTGAACAAGCGCTAATATTGGAGGACAAGCGCAAGGAGGCTGGAGGACAACCGAAGCGCAGAATGGCACAACAGCGAGCACGCCCGAGGCGCGGCGTTTGAGGTTACACCAAATCAGTTCTTTAGATTTCAGCCAAGGAATGTGATGGCAGCGCCGCCACGATACCAAGACTGCGGGACAGAAATTTCGACACCGACACTGGGTTGGAAACGCGGCCATGGGAGCAGCGATCGGCGGTTAGGCGTTATTACGTCCGCAGCGAGCCGGGGCACTTTGCCAATTATTGTCCTAGAAGGAGGAGTGACACAGTTCGCTTCAACCTCGGGACTACTCCAACGAAGACACTGCGCCAGAGCAAGTCGTGGAGTTACACAATCTGGAGCGCCACCGAGGCGGTGGTAAGAGGCGAGTCAATCATGTCACGCCGTCTGGCGGTCACGAGAATACATCGGACGTCGTCTTGGGTAAGTTACTTGTCAACTCGATACACCTGCAGATTTTATTTGATTACGGAGCTTCGCATTCGTTTATATCTCGGATTTTTGCTGTGAACAATGGGTTGAAAATGGTGAACCTTAGGCATGTGTTGCTAGTACAATCCCCGGGATCAGAACTCCGATCTGATGTAGGATGTTCTGGGGTAAATTTGCTTATAGATGGAACTGAGTTCTTAGCAAACTTAGTGGTGTTGGATACCCAGACCCTAGATGTTATTTTGGGAATGGACTGGTTGTCTAAACACAAGGTTGTGTTAGACTGTGGACGAAGAGTTATATCGATCGAGAGTCCTTGTGGGAGAAAAATAGAGTTTGTGCAAGCGCCATTTGGGATGGACAGTTGATGGTCAATGATGTGAAGGCCGTCGGCATAGAAGATGTACCGGTTGTCGAGAATACCCGGATGTATTTCGGAGGATTTACAGGATGCCACCAGACGAGGGACATAGAGTTTATGTCGAGTTAGTGCAGGAACGGCCCGATAGCTAAAAGACCCTATCGGATGTCAGCGATGAGTTGGTAGAAATGAAGAAGCGATTGAGGAGTTAATGGATAAGGGATTTATCAGACCAAGTTCGTCACCATAGGGAGCACCGGTTCTGTTTGTCAAGAAGAAGGACGGAAGTTATCGGATGTGTGTGGATTACCGAGCACTGAATGAAGTCACTATAAAGAATAAGTATCCGCTACCGGGATCGATGACCTATTTGATCGGTTGAGAGGAGGCGGAGTTTTCTCCAAGATTGACCTACGATCGAGGATATCACCGGTGAAGATTAGATCGGAGGATGTCCAAGACCGCATTTTCGTCAAGATATGGACATTATGAGTTCACAGTTATGTCTTTCGGTTTGACAAATGCACCTGCATATTTCATGAACATGATGAACAAGGTTTTCATGGAATACCTGGACAAGTTCGTTGTTGTGTTCATAGATGACATTCTAGTCTACTCCAAGACGAGAGAAGAACATGCTGAACATCTGAAGCTAGTTCTGGAGAAGTTAAGAGAGCAGCAACTTTTCGCTAAGTTTAGTAAGTGTGAGTTCTGGAAGAACAAGGTGGAATTCCTTGGACATGTGGTGACCATGAAGAGTCATGATTGACCCAAGTAAGGTGGAAGCGATCTTTGCATTGGGAGTCACCCAAGGCGGTGACTCAAATTGTAGTTTCCTTGGAATGGCGGTTATTACCGCCGATTTATTGAAGGATTCTCAACGATTGCGAGACCTCTTACGCAATTGTTGAAAAAGGAGAAGAAGTTTACATGGACGCGGAATGTGAGCGGAGTTTCGGGAGTTGAAGAAAGCGATTGACATCGGCACCGGTGTTAGTTCTCTGGGATTTAAGCGAGTTTTGATATATCTTGTGATGCATCGCGCCAAGGACTAGGATGCGTGTTAATGCGAGCGTAAAGGTCGTTATGCGCATCAAGGCGATTGAGGCCACATGAAGAGAACTATCCGAGCGCATGATCGGAATTAGCGGTAGTGGTACACGCCTTGAAGTTATGGCGACACTATCTAATTGGGAGCAGATGTGAGGTGTACACTGACCATAAGAGTCTTAAATATGTATTTACTCAATCGGACCTGAACATGAGGCAGAGGAGATGGTTGGAACTAATTAAGGATTATAATCTGGGGATTCATTATCACCCTGGGAAAGCCAATGTGGTGGCGGATGCTTTAATCCGAAAAAGCCATTCGGTGAACATGTTGGTGGAAGCAAGTCAGGTTGAGTTATGCAAGGAATTTCAGAAGCTGAAGTTGGAGGTTGTGCGTAAAGGATTTATAGCCGCTCTAGAAGTGAAGCCTACCCTGGAAGATCAGATTCGTGAAGGACGGAAAGACGATGCCAAGATTCAGAGGATTAAGTCTAAAATGGAGGAAGGCAAGGCAAAGGATTTCAAAATTTGGATGAGCAAGGCACATTGTGGATCAAGAAGCGCATTTGCGTACCGCACAAGAAGGAACTGAAACAGCTGATTCCGGAGGAAGCTCATGACTCCAAGTACTCTATCCATCCGAGAAGCGCTAAGATGTATCAAGACCTGAAGGAAAGATTTTGGTGGCCAAGCATGAAGCGTGAAGTTGCGAGCATGTTGCGTTGTCGCGACATATGCCAAAAGTCAAAGTAATGCATCAAAGGCGGCGAGGGTTACTCTGACCATCGAAGATACGAGTGGAAATGGGAGGAAATCGGAATGGACTTCATTACGGTTTTCTGAGGACCCGCAGTGGTATGACTCCATATGGGTTATAGTGGACCGGTTGACAAAGGTCGCCCACTTCATACCGGTGAAGACTACCTATTCGGGGACCGCTTAGCGAATTGTATATGTCAAGGATTGTATGTCCGCATGGAGTTCAAGAAAATTGTGTCGAGAGAGGTACTCGGTTTACCTCAGATTCGGGATAAGTTGCATGAGGCTCTAGGGACCCTTTGAACTTGATCGCATATCACCCAGACGAGATGGGCAAGCGGAAAGAGTTAACGAATCTTGGAGGACATGTTGAGGGCATGTGCATTGGCTTATACAACCGTGGGATAAGTGTTTGCCATATGCCGAGTTCGGCTACAACAATAGTTACCGAGCAAGTTTGCGAGATGTCGCCCTTCGGAGCGCTATATGGAAGACCCTGTTGAACGCCGCTGAATTGGAATGAGACCAAGAGCGTCATATGTTGGGCGGATATTCTTCGAGAAGTCAAGAGCAGATAGCCATGATCGAGGAAAGGTTGAAAATTGCACAATCAAGACGAAGAGTTCTGCCGATAATCGCGCGAGGATTTGAGCTTTGAGCCCGAAGATTTTGTGTATCTCAGAGTTACCCCACTCAAAGGAGTTAAGAGGTTCCATACAAAAGGGAAGTTAGCACCGAGATATGTTGGGCCATTCAAGATCCTAAGTCGAAGAGGTGAAGTAGCGTATCAGCTGGAGTTACCGCCGTCTCTAGCAGGTGTGCATGATGTGTTCCATGTGTCACAATTAAAGAAATGTCTCCGAGTGCCAGAAGAGCAGATGCCATTAGAGTCGGTCGAGCTGCAGGAGGATTTGACTTATAAGGAGTACCCAGTGAAAATCTTGGACACCAGAGATCGAGAAACGAGAAATAAATCGACCCGCTTCTGCAGAGTTCAGTGGAGTAATCATTCCGAGAGCGAAGCAACCTGGGAGCGTGAAGAAGACCTGAAGAAGGAATTTCCCAACCTATTCCTTAGTCAGCCTTAAATCTCGGGGTCAAGATTCCGTTAAGGGGGGGAGGTTTGTAACACCCCAATTTTTGCTTTTCTTGCATTTAAATGGTATTTTGAATTTTTGGGAATTTCTGGAGTTTATTTGGATTTATTTGGAATTATTTGGATTTATTTTGAATTAAGCCATTTATCAAATCAATTAAATAATAGAAAAGTTAAAATAAAATTTTTCTGAAAATATTTTATTTGAGTCACAAATGTCCTAAAATATTTTTGAGAATTTTTCGAATTTTTACGATATTTTTAATGCCCCAAATAAATTATTTTATTTTAGGAATTAATTTTATTCTAAGAGGATTAAAAATCCGTGAAACGATCTTGGGCGAAATCTTGTGCGGCCCGTTCGGAAAAACCCTAGATCTGAGACCCTCCGTTTCCAATCCGACGGTCGGGAGCGAGCCACGTCACCGATCCTATTCCCACGGACTCACGCCGCCACACGGACTCCTCGCGAATCTCATAGCAAAGACGGACGCCAAGAGCCCCTATTTAATGCGCCGCCACCGACCCTCCTGTGTTCCTCGGTTTGCGCCGCACCCCGCCGTACACTTCCCATCGCCCGAGACGCCGCCGCCTCGCCGCACGAGCTCGCCGAAGTCCCGAGACCATCCGCCGCGCTTCTTCGCGCCGTGCTTAAATCGCCTTGCGGTCACTCTCGCCGTCGCCGTGCCACCCTCGATCTCACCTCGTCACGCCGCGGCGTCGAGCGCTACTTCTTCACGCCGGGAGAACGTCGGGCGCCTTGCATCATCGTTTTCTTCAGCTCCGGTGAAGCAGCCGCCAAGACCGTCTCCGCCGAGCCCGACCTTCACTAGCCAAGACGATCCAGATCCAACGCCGGGTGAGCCCACGTCGCCTTAGAAATAGTAAACTTCATCTTCAATTCTCCACCGTTAGATGTAGATCTAAGGGCAGCCGTAGTGCCACGTCGCTCCTTACTGTGCATGAGACACTGACAACACGGACCCACATGTCGATCGCCCGTGCAATTTGATTCGCATGAGTCGCCGACAAGACGGGCCCGCATGTCACCAAGCCGCCGGACCGGTGACGTCGGTGGCGTCGCAGTGGGACCCACTGTCGATGAGTTGGCCAAAGTCGTGCCGACGTCACGATGGCGTCGGCCTTGACGCCAAGACGGAGCCGGTCGGTGGCGTCGCCAAGAAGGCCACGTGTCACTCTCTGGTGGCGACCGTGTCACGATGATGCAATAATTAATTTTCGAAAAAGAAAATATTTATTTAATTCGGTATATTGATTTTAAATATATTTTGAAACTTCAAATGCTTATAACTTTTGCGTTTTAACTCCGATTTGAGTGATTCCAATTTCTATAAATTTGTAAAATTGTGATCTTTCTGTTTATGAATTTTAATTGAATTTTTAGCACTGTTTGTCTACTGTTTATTTATTTATTGTTGTTTAAATGCGTCTGGCGTAGAGCGTTGAAGTGCCCGACGGTTTCGAGGAGAAGTTCGACCGAGAGCAAGTTCAGAACCGTAACCAGCACTTTTGAAGGCAAGTTGTGTTTGATCATGTTGAACCTATTAGAGCAAATTATTTTGATTTAAACTATTGCATGCTAATTTGATAGAAATGATTTTGAATAAGTTTTGGGATTAGTTAAATGCCTAGTTCTTTGTATGCCACCTTGTCATATATAATTGTAGGCCATGACTCCTTTGTCACCCTAGGTTATGAATTAATAGTTGGACATTAATAATTTGCCAACATGGGTTGAGTAGACCAAGTAGTGTGCTTAGCCCCGCCACGAGGACAATTCATGATTTTGGAACACCAAAGTAAATAATGACTTAATGAGATATGGAACACGTTTTGTGAATGAGACATGTGTTATTGAGTTGATGATGGCACATGGTGCAATGGTAAAGAACCGGGTGGGAAAATGATTTAGGCGGGGCAAATGGCAAGATTGTTTACGTGGGCCAAGAGTGGCAAGCTAGGCGGTCGATTTGGTTTTTATTGGACATGGATATTTGAGTTACACTTGGTTAGTCTTGCCTCGGTCAACTAAGGACTTAACCTTGCAAGCATTTGAACCGAGTCTTTCATACAACCACAAGCTCCGTAATGGGGACGGGCTTAGCTGAGTAAACCGGGAAATCTATTCTTTGGTACTTGTCGTGGTGGTGTGAGGCAGGAGAAGCGGAATGAGAACTCACATGGCGCAAGAGGGGGCCCCAGGTGTGGTAACCATCCCTCCGGTGTTGAAACCTTAGCGGGCGATCTTGAGTTTAGATGGAACTTTGGAAAGGCTTCGTTACGGTTATTTGCCTTGGTGGTATTTGTTGTATCTTGTGGGTAAAGTGTATAACCTCTGCAGAGTGTACAACCTATTGAATAGCCGTGCTCACGGTATTGAGCATCGCTTCGGTGATTCTGATCAAGGGTTAGATTTTCATGAAAATGACTTGTTTATGGAAAATGCTCGGGTTGGTGATGATGAACTTGAATTAGGATGGAAAAATGATTTCTGATTGAAATGTTTGTGAAAGCTATTATTCCTACTCTTGTTTCTTGCTTTGCAATCTACTCTTGTTTATCTTGAATGTCAGATCTTGCTCATGAACCATAACCTATCCTTTGTACTAAGCCATGCATGTAGAATATTAGAATTGCATTACATGCATGACTTCTTGAGTGCTCAAAGTACTCACCCACAACAACACAACTTCAGTTGAAGAAGAAGCAACCCCGTCGGGAGGAGGAGTTTCAGAGGAGCCGAGCAAACTAGGGAGCGAGCCCGATCGGTTACTGTGGCAAATTGGTTGGCGCCACGAGTTTATTTTTATTTCATTGCATTTGAATATTTTAATAAGTCTTGCCTGCGAGGCGATCTTTGTAATTTGACCATAAGGTCAATCAACTAGTTTGAGTATTTTATTGAAGTACTACATTATTTATTTGGTTATGGTGTGATATATACCAATGTTGAGGCTGTGTGCACTAAGCGTGATCTGGACTAGTGCTGAATACACAGAGGGTCCGGATTTGCAAACCCGGGTCCCGACATGGGTCGGTGACCCGTCCGACTACTCGGTTCCCCCTAGCGGTAACCCTCTCAACCCGAGTACTACGACCTACGCCCCAGCGGCTACGGTCCCGAAGTAGTGCTTTGCGGAAGAAGGAAGCGCCCGTACGGTGCGAACTATAGCTGGTCGGGAACACTCCATTCCCGTGTCGAGCACTAGCGAACGCTTCGCCCCTAAGTTTCCGCTCCATTTTGCGCTTTCCTCAAAAGTGACAACGCACCGACCTACGCTTAAATAACCCCCGCGGTTTCGAAGGCTATGGTCGCGAGACGTTCATCATAGTAGGAGAGTGCAAATGACAAGAGCCAAACTTATGGGTTGGCCCAACGGGCCAAATCACTAAAACAAAAACTTCAGTTCATTACACGACGAAGTTATTTCATTACAAAAATCAAAATATCTAATTTTCTTCCTGCTCCCTATGGAGGATGCTCCGTGGCGGTATCCGGCTGGCGATAACTGCGGTGTGCGGGTTGACTTGGGTATTGAAATCGGCGACCTCCTCGTCGGTCCGGTCCGCGGCGACCCCACCACTGACGGCATCAAGATCAATGTTGTCATAATGGGAGATGACGAAGACAAGCGCCGAAGTGGCTCCGAGTTCAACCCCCATGCTCAATGAACACTCGACGTGCTCCGGCACACGGGCTAGCATGGCGCCAAGCGAACCCGATCTCTGCGCGGCGGGTCCGAGTACCCGGTCGCAGACCTCCTGACTGGCCCCCCGAAGGGCCATCAGCTCCTGTTCCGCCAATCCCTTCGCCGCAACTGCCGCGTCGCGTTCCTCCACCGCCAACTTCCGCGCCTCCACGGCATCGCAGAAATGCTTCTGCAACTCTGTGGATCGAAGTGATAATCAAAAAGCATGTCCGAAGATCCCCTGATCGCGGAAATCGACCCAGGTTGGGGTTACATACCAGCCATGGAGGCCATCTGACATTCAAGATCCTCCTCGACCTTGGCCCTGGCCTCTCGGTCGCGCTCGGCGTCCCTCCCCGCAGAGTCCAGCTCCTCCCGAGCCTGGTCACACTCACCCTGGAGGTGGGTAACCTCCGACCGCGCAGTTCCTTCTGCGGCAACGACAGCGTCCTTGGCGATGTTCGCTGCCGCCAGGAGGGACTCAAACTCAATGAGCCGCCCGCCACCGCGCTTTCGCAAGCACGAGGCCTCCGGGCATCATGTAGCTCGGAGCGCAGCCGGTCGCCCTCCTTCTCGACCACCGACCTCCGGTCATGCAGGATCCGGAGAATCTCGCTTTGCCCGGACCGGCTTCCGGTTCTGCGGAGTGCAAGCGCTTTGTTAAGCTGCCGACCGCCAAGACAAGTCGAAAGCTGAAGTTATGGTTCGACTCTGCTTACCATGCCGGTCGGGCGGGTCACCTCGCAGATGGCGCCTAACCCCTCGTTGGCGGAGTCGAGGGCAACAGATAGACCCTTACGAATCTGCCTCAGCCGATCCTCGACTTGCTGCGAGCCTTCCGAGAAGACTCTCCACAACCCACCCTTCGCCTCGTCGTCCAGCACGAATTGTGGCTTGCCGGTTGGGTAAATCACCGGCCAGTTAGACGGGCGGCGGCGGGCCCATGACGGTTATCGTCGCTGTCCCCCGGCTCGGCGACGACCACCTCCGGCGTCAGGACCGCCCTCTCCGGCGGGTCCCTACATGACGGCGGGATGCGGCGGCGCCGGATTGCGTCGAAGGTCTGAGTCTGGCGGCGGCAGCGGAGCCCTCGCCGCCTCCTCGACCTCCGTCGAGGCTCTAACTTCATTGAGGCGCTAGGGCCTCTTCGCACCCCAGCTCCACTCGCGCCCCCACCACTTGCGCCGGTCCCAAGTCTGTCGGCGGCGGCTTGAGTCCGACGTCCGTCGCCCGCGGGCAGGGAGGGGCGCTGTCTCGCCACACCGCTGCCACTCCAGCGCGACCCTCCGACGTGCGGGGGAACCCCAGCCGCATCTTCTTTGCCGGCCCCCCTGACGGGGGCAAGTCGCCCCTCCGTTTGCCCAAGGGCGTCTCCGTCGGCGACACCCCCTCCTGGGGCGCATCAACGGCAGCAATCGCGCTCACGCCCTCATCTGGGCCATGGACAGTCGGTGACCCGAAGTCGAGCTCGCGGTACGGGTCGCTGTGGCGGCCACCGCCGTTGCTCGAGGATCGACTCGGATCGGATCAGTCGATGGCGGTCGTTTGAGACCTCCTCGCCCGTCGCGATCCTCGCCAGTGCCCTTCCTCTTTTTCTTCCTCCTCTCCTCCTTCCGCTTCTTGCGGTCGGATTCCTTCAGGGAAGCCGCCTCGCGAGCCTGGGCCCTCTGCTATTTCTCCCCTGGCAGCAATGCCCGGGAGACCATTCCGCCCAGCCCCTGGACAGCGCAGGGGAGTCGGTCAGACGATATGCTAAGGGCTGAGGAGGAGCGGAAGGGAAAAGAGGAAAAAGAGGAGAAACCCGTTCGACATACCAAGTTCGGAGGGTTCTGCGCCGAGAATGGCTTGGGGTGGCCACGGACCGCTTCAGTGGCACTTCCGCCTGTGACGATGGCCACCCGAGCCCCGACCTCCGATGCGGCAAGCTCCGGCTCCGCCATCTCATGGAATCGAACGCCCCTTCGTACAGAAACATGGGGCGCTCCCTCTCCATGAGGGGTTGCACACGCATCTTCATGAATGCGCGTACAACGTCTTCGCCAGTCAAGCCCCGCTCCTTCTGAGCATGGATCCACTCGCGGATCAGGTCTACCTTCTTCCTCTCCCTTGAGTCGGGGCCCCAGGCCCACTCGGACCCCGACTCAGGAAGCCGGCCGGTGAAGACTAGGGCGCGCCCCAATTCTGACGTGAAGCCACTCGAGTGCCATCCCTGATTCGATGACAAGCGGCTTGAGCGATGTACTCGGTGGCGACGTGCGCGATAGCTGACACGCGCCCCCCATGGACGCCGTCTCACCCGCCTCCTTGTCCTTCCACAGCCGGGCGTAAAAGAAGTACTTCCACAACGCCCAGTGGGGCTCGATCCCTAGGAATGCCTTGCACAGCGTCATAAAGACTGCTATGTGAAGCACTCCGTTGGGCTTGAGGTGGTGCACCTCCACCCCATAAAAATGCAGCAGCCCCCGAACAAAGGGATGGAGTGGGAGACCGAACCCGCGCTCGTAGAACGAGGTGGGCACGACGATCTCCCCGTCCTCCAGCGCAGGTTCCGCGGCCCCCGTCGGTACCCTCCACCGCGAGGCGTCATGTGGGGGGAGGAACCCCTTCTTCTCTAGGCCGTGCGCGCGGCTGGGCTGGGCGGAGCACTCCGGCCACGACATCTCCGGGAGCGGAAAGCCTCGAAGGCACGGGAGCGGGGGAAAGGTGAAGAACTTTCTTGCTTTTTTCGCTCTTTCTTCTCAGGCAAGAAGACGAGGAGACGGGGAAAGCGAACGCGAGGAACTTGCCCGAAGCGTTCCCCGCACCAATTTTGTAGGCGCCGAACAGCACCGGTAAAACATTACCGCCGAAGGCGGACGGACGATTCCACGGACATCGTTTGAAAGCGTCGCCCGTCCGATCGCCACGCCGCGCCGCTGGTGAGACGTATCGAGCCCCAATCATTTCGCTTCGCATTTAATTCCCACACGCGCATTAAATGCCGACAAAAGGCGCCAGAAGACCGCTTCGCCGACTCGACCTCTCGATCTCGCCTGCGAAATTTGGGCCGACATGGATCAAAACAGGTATGAAAAGTCCACCGGGCCACTGCAGCCTCGAGGTGGCGAGAGAGCTCGATGGCTCACGCCCAACGTAAACCTAGCGCTGTGGGTCCGAAGGCCAGATTCACCAAGTGGATTCCAAGCCACCCCAGCCGACAAAACGAGCGAGGGGCGAGGACAAGGCGAACCCTCGATGGGTCTCTAGTTGGGTCGGCGGACGACCCAATCGCCTTAACTCATGTCCGAGACCATACTTCAAGCTCTCCCACGGAACCCGTTGACGGGTGGCAGCCAGCTGCGCTCTGGGTCGGCGGACGACCCGGTGTCCGGTATGGGATCGAGTAAAGAAAGGTTTTTTATAGGTCGCCCCCAGCGGGTCGGACACCCGACGTAGAGATCGTCCGCTCGGAGGTCGCACGATCTCCAGGGCCCACTCGGATAACCCGTTAATAGCTCCACGAGCACGGTGTTCGGCCGGCGTATGGTAAACACACGCTCGCTCACCCCCTCCAGGTCCCACACCTGCGGACGGGGCGTATACGTGGGACCGACAGCGGCCACTCTGTCCATAGACGCCCTCGCCAGACGAGGAATCGGAACGGACTCCCCTCGCCTAGCTCCAGCGTTAAACCAGCCCTGCAAACGCGTCTAGCTACGACGTAAAACAAGCACTCAGAAACCAGAACCTCGCCAAGACATCTGGGCATCCCTACCGGCTAAGGCCCTGCCTAGCTCCGGCGTAAAACCAGCCCTGATAACACGTCTAGCTACGACGTAAAACTAGCACTCAGACACTTACACCTCGCCCAAGGCGCTTGGTCGTCCGTGGCAACGTCTAGCTACGATGTAAAAATAGCACTCGGACACGTAAACCTCGCCCAAGGCGCTTGGTCGTCCGTGACAACGTCCAGCTACGACGTAAAATTAGCACCCGGGCAACCGGAACCTTGTCCAAGGCCTTCGGGCGTCCGCGCTAGCCCAAACAGCGCCAAAGCAAGGCCCCCCGACCGGATCGGTCGGACCCAGTGAGCCAGTGTAACCCCCCGACCAGCCCTCCGACCTACTCGGGGGCTTGGGAGCTACATCCACCGGGTGCGCTCGCACGCAGACCTAAACCGCCGACCGGCCTGGCCGACGGTCGAACCTAACGAAGGCAACCCTCTGATCCACTCGGGGGATCGGGGCCGATCGAGTCCACTCGCGCGCTCCCGATCGGGTTATCGACGCAGACGAAAGTAACCCTCCAACCAGCTCTCCGACACAGCAGGGGCTCGGGGCTACACTCCACGGGTGCGCTTCGCACACCCGGTCAAAACCGGACATCGTCGCACATACGAAGAAACCATGCCACCAAAGACGAGGGGTCCATCCAGGAACGCCTGCGTTTCAGGACGGCCCCAGGGGCTACTGACGAATACTCATACAGGGGGTACCCCACAGCAAGGTATACATCTATTTCAAGATCGTTTCTCTCTCAGTCGTACGGACATGGCGACAAGATTGGCAGCGATGCAGAATGCTGGAGAGGGTATTACCAAAGTCTCCGTCCCTCACAGATGGGATTATCACTGAATATTGGCTGGAATACCAAATCATCCATCCTGGGCCCGGCTCAGGGCCTCGTGGGACCACGAAGGATCCTCGGCCTCGTTCAGGCCCACTAGGGGCGGTCCGACACGGCCTCGGGCCTGACGCCTCGCAGTTCCGACTCGCCACGTCGGACGCCCACAGCCCGACACCGCCACAGTCGTCCTCCTGGCTCCGACCGACCCCTTAGGGCGGGCCCCAGCGAGCTCCGACTCAGTGACCTCCGCCACATCACCAGTCGACTTCAAGCTGGTCACCTGCCCCGTGGACACGATGGCCATGCCGGGGTAGGTGACTCCTTCCTAAGGTGGCCCAGGAAGCCACCTAAATCAAGCGTCCGTCCCTTCACCCCGTCAGGCACAATGAAGAGAGGCACTCTCTCTCGAGGCAACACCAGAGCGTAGCATAGCCAACGTCAGCATCTGACAAGCGCATAGAGGGCAGGTGCGCCCCTTCCCGACGGAACGGTGCTCGCTGTGTCTACCAACCTAGGCATAGGATTAGCAGGACCCATCGACGCCAATCACGGGACCAAGACGGACTCCGGGCGTAGCATACCCCTACCTTTTTTTCTCCAAACTCCCGTGTAACCTGCCCCCTCCGCCTATATAAAGGGAGGCAGGACCCTCGGGGAAGGGGATTTTTTCGCTTCCACATTCGCATTCGATTCATTCCGACTCAAACAAACGCTTCCGAGTACCTCCACTCGGACGAGCACTAAGGGGCTGTCCTTAGCCTTCGCTTGTAATCCCTCATAGCTCCTCGCGTCCTGAGCAATACAAACCGCCACCACGAACTGGAAGTAGGGACGTTCCGCCCGAACCAGTATACATCCGGGACTCCTGTAGTCTAATCATTCAAGGAGAGGGGACGCGCAGCCCCTGTACTTACAAATTTACTTACCGGTCATACGAAACACCGACAAATGTTGACTAAAATGTGTCAATTGAATGTACTGCAATTTAAAATGTCTTGAATTAAAATACGTCAAGTCCAAAATGCGACAAGTCAATGTATACCAAATATTAAATAAATAGCATGCATGTAATTAAATCAAGTCAGAGAAAGGCTAAGGACCAGCCAGTTAAGGAAGAATAGGAGGAGAAGAAAGAAGAAAAAGAAAGGAAGATTAGAAAAGTAAAAAACTGTCGGTGAATAAAATACACATAGAAACAGGTAAAACTAAATACCACCATAATAATTAAAATAGGGACATAATACCCGTATGGGAATGAAATCATAACCTAAAATCTTAATAAACAAAGCACCTCAAAATACAGCAAGGTAAAATACAACAACTTAAAATATTTGAATTAAAGTGCACCAAGCAAAATATGATAAGTTAAAATATCCCCAGCTAAGATAAGCACAGTGAAAACACGTCAATTTAAAATGCCTCAAATTAAAATACAGAGCCTACCTACATCAATTCATCCAAACTCAGGAAAACGGTTAGACACTATAAAACATAAAATACTTTAATGCTATATAAATTATAATATTTCATAATTTCAGGATTTGATTTAAATCTGGCAGGAGGTCACCTACAACAACTGTGTCAGGATGCATATCTCCACTTTAATTCAGGCAAACTTCCTTGATCATCTTTTGAATCAAGATTTTATGAAAAATTTTATGTTGATTTTGCTATGGTCACTACTTGCATGTCAAAAACCTATCTTTAAAGTAAAAAGGAGTAATTGAGAATTTAAATGAATAGTGGGAAGGAATGGTAGGTCCAACTGCAGGAGCAGCTAGCTTGCATATATATAATTATGTTGGGTAGAGGGCGTCAATGAGAAGGATTATCGTGTCGGTGGAGCCCTCTAATTAAATAGGTTATAATATAAGGTCGAACAACTATACTTAGGTAATGAGCTGTATTTACAGTATCAATCATAGTGAGTGAAATTAGTCAGAAAAGATTGTCCTATGAAAGTGTTATGATCTCCACATTAGGTATGAGTAGATAACTATTATGTACTTCTGGGATATGTTGGGAGGCCTAGAGGGGTACAGTGATCCAATGGCGATATATTTGAATCCATGGGTAGAGTTACTTTCGACGAATAGCCAGAGTATAGCTGTTAACTGCGAGTCAAGTGGACTACATGGGATAGGTGTCTCCGACTCGAGTAACAGGTTTGAAGATCTAACACTAGATTAATGATAAACGCTCTGGGGTCTCACAGGATAAGGTTGCTATGGCTAAAAATGATATAAACCTACGTAATGTTAAAAATCATGAATTCATACATGTCTCCTGAATTGGAGGCTATGGAAGCTAAGTCTAGATCATATACGAGAGTGCTACTAGCTATTTTCATAATTAAAAGTACACAACCCTTAAAGAAAATAAAAAATCTAATTTCTATAAAAATTGAATTTGAGGGAAGGTGTTCATTGGAAGAATGTGAGAGAAAATCATTTATTACATTTGCTACTAATGCTTGCTGAGTATCTTGTACTCACTCTTGCAAATTCCCCTTTTGCTTAGAGAATGGTACCGGTGGTCAAGCGTCTTGTTGGGGTTTAGAAGTGGCTGAGGACTACCAGGAAGGGTAGAGTGTGGGATAAACAGTGCATTGACTTCTTTAGTCTATAGAGTAATTTGTACTTTTGGGATTATATTTTTGTTATACTTGGCTCTCATGTATAATTAATGTACTGGACTTGTAGTCCTACGTGGTAATGGACTGTAATAAGTTTTCATTTAAGTCTCTAATTATTGTTCTATTGCAACACTCTAAATATGGTGTATTAACTGATAAAATGTCAGGTGCGATCGATATTTTGTTAGCTAATATAACGATATCAGTATAATTAACTCAGAGTAATGACGATATTACTGTTATTACTTTGGGCTAATTATGCGAGTTGCCATAGCACTACTCCAGTTTCTAATTCATTATTATCTCTTGCAGCTTTCTTTTCTCCTCTTTTTTTGATTATTCTTAGCAAGGGTGGCCCAGGGGCATGGGCAGCAAGTGCGATCGTCTAGGGCCCACGAAAGCCAGGGGCCCTAGCTCATGTATATATACCTTATATATAGTCTGTGTAGACTCATAGTTAGATATATAAATTGAAGTACATAAGGATTTAGGCCTATATCGTCAACTCCCAAGCAACCACTAGCAAGAACAAAGAATTAGACCATCAGCAACAATATTGAGAACTTATCCAAGCTAGCCCAAGTGCTCTACTCGACAACTCACCATTTGGAAACACCTGCATTTGGCATTCACAATTAGACTAAACGAACGAACGCTCGATCACAATATCGATGGCTAGCTCGACACAACTCGCTTGCACCTTACTATCTGCTAATTAAGCTGAGAGAGAATTTGACAATCGATGGTTCTTTATATATTCGAATTCCTTGGTTAAGGAATATGAAGAAAACATTTTATTCAAGAATGACAATTTGGATTTCCAATGCCTATGGTGGCCGGCTGGTTGTGCTTGGTGACTAACAGAAAGTTCCTTATCAATTGAAGGATATGAAGAATTTTTTTTGTTAAAGGTTGGTGTTTTGGGATTTCAATGTCGGCTGATGATTGCTTAGTTGTATATCATGACTAACTGAAAAATCTTATAAAAACATTTTTTATGTAGTTTCCTACTATTAGACAATATTTAGAATGCATAAATTTCATAGAAAATAGCTCATTTCATATAGCTATATGTAAATTTCTTGTGTTCTATGTGAGGTCTTAAGTTATATGTCGCTTGCAACTTGCAAGAGAAGTTTAGCACGTATAGCCTTGTTCATATAGTATAATAATACGTTGTCAGTTTTATAAAAGTGTTCATACATGTTATTAATACGCATTAGGCTTTAGATATGAAAATACCTGAAACTGCCCTAAACAAAATTAAGGTATATAAAATATCAGTTCCTATCCAAAACCTCCACTTTCATTTTGCCCTAGGGCCTCCAAAATGTTAGGAACCGCCCTGATTCTCAGGTGAAATTCCTTTTTTACACCTACCATGATTAGATTGAACCACTCCCATTTAGCCTGGATCAATCACATTAAGCAGATCAAGCCCACACATCTTGACCCAGGGCAACTACGCCAGCCTCTCGAGCACAGGGGGCAGGCGACCGCAGCTATCCCCAGCAGCCATGGCGGTCCGGGCGGCTCATCCCGTGGATGGCAAGACAGCAGTAGTACGTACATTGTCAATGATCTTTAGTTCAGTGAGAAGGGAGGATGATGAAGTGGATTTTCTGAATGAAGTTACAAGTTAATTTCCCAACACAGAAAATGCATACCTACGGATGCCTAGTACGTATCCAGCTATCCTTAGAACAATTTCAATTTCGTTAAGAAGTGTTGCCGTTATGTTTTGTCAGGCAAATAGTCTGCTACTATAAGAGCATGTACAATAGTAACAAAAATTTTATATGCAAAGTTTACATACAGCTGACATCATATCATTGTATATATCCTAATATGAAATTAAGAGTGGTCTAAGGGATCAGGACAAAGTTAAAATAGGATTGACCGTGATGAAGCCGATGAAGGAAAGAACAAATAGGAAACGGGAAGTATCTTAGGGAATTCTTTCTGATGGAGGAAGCATTGATGCGGAAACAGAAAACGTCAAAAGAAGATCGAACGTTTGAAGACACACAGAGGTTCTCTCAAAGGAAAGGTCGAGCTAAGTCGTACGAAGGGAGAGACTTACAAAATCTAAAATTGAGTCAGCTGTTTTAGACTATTTATACCTGTACCAGTTGATGGAAAAACTTGCATACATCAACATTTACTAATTTTTCGTATTATGAGTAGTTTTGTAGCAGTAGATAACAATCTTTCCTCCATAATTCGATTTTGATCAATATTGGTTTGTACCAGCGTATTATTCTATCTTTGAGTTATGCATATTGTCGACTCTGCCAATTTGCTAGAAAATTAGCTGGCACGTCGTATACACTGCAGGAAGCCCTCCGTTTGGATATAGTGCTGCTATCTAGAAATTTCCTGGCGGCAACAAGAAGTAAACCTAAGCAACAAAGGTCCAAATATTGCGATGTGGAGAGAGGTATCATTCGCCAGTTGGAATTGGTCCTCTCTGAGTGGAGCACCACAACACCAGAACCATCGACCATGGTGCCCATCATCTTTCGCTTTTCCAGCGGACAATAAGCAAGACCAGATTAGAGGTGGCTATTTTTAAACCGAATTACCGAATCAAACCAAATTAATCGATTAATTTTAATTTTTTAGATTTTTGGTTTGATTTTTTGTTTTGGTATAATTCGGTTTTCGGTTCGGTTTTTGGTTTTCAAAAATCGAAATAACAGAATAGCATACATATCATACCATTTTTATAATGTTCTTCCTAAAACTACTAGATAATTCCCGTGTTTTAATACATTTATGTATATGTTTGGTATATTCAAGTAAGAGTTTCTTTCCGCGTCACTTCATCAAAATTACCTACCTTTACTATTGCTTTTTAATTACTCATCTTTACCACTGCTCTTTAATTACCCACATTTGTTACTGTTAGTGCTCTTTACAAATAAACTTTTTATCGCAAATTGAGTTGTCGTTGCAACGCACGGGCACATAGCTAGTATTGTAATAACTTATGAATATTGTGTAGCTTTATCTGTACTCTGTATTGCAATATGAGAAGGACTAAATCTAGTCTACCTAGTGTTTATTCATATTTCGATTAACTGAAAAACCAAATTAACCGAACCGAAACATTTCGGTTACTTCGGTTCGGTTTTTTATTTGGTTCGAGAAATTCAGTTGCCAGTTCCCAAAAACCAAATTATTTTAAAATAAAACCGAAAAAACCAAATACCCACCCCTGAACCATATCAGATGATCTGTTTGCCACATATACCTGATCTGATCACGAACTCACAGTACCACAGCACAACCAAAGGAACCACTGGTGCATCAGTGCAATGCAGTGCATGCATCTATCTGCATGCGCAAGTGGGGCGTGAGATGACTTTGCATATACAGGAGGAACAGGTCACGAAAGCTATTTCTACGTAGAGTGCGCTGTCGAAGCTACAAGCCAGGTGCGTTTGGGTTTGGGGGGTCACCCCCAGGCCCCAAATCCATATCCATCCATCGCTGCCGTATATCTCGGAGATGGAGTACGTACTAGCTTAGATGAGGAATCAGATGGAACTGCAGAGGGCACATCAAAAATCTTTCGAGGTGATGAAGGGATCGATCGATCGATGGATCGAGCACTAGAGGTTGTGCTGTGCCCCAGTCTTGGGACAGAGTGTACAGCTAGCTACTAGATATATAGCTCTCGTGCATGCGCTGCAGCCACAGAGCAAAGGAGCATCATGCTTCCGTCCTAGCTCCTAGCTAGAGGGATATATAAACATGCAAAGTGATCACTTGTCTAACCTGTCTCATTTTTTTTTTACAAATCTAGCTATCTTCGAAGAGCATATATAATAAAGGCACCTTGGGTTATACTTAAAGCCTATTTGTTTTAGCTTTTAATTCTGGATTCTGACCTCAAAAGCAGAATTAAAAACAAACAGGCTGATTCTAGAATCCGATTCTCACAATTCAGCTCACCCATATACACTAGAATCCACAATCCACTTCATATATAGTTTTGGATTCTAACTTTTGGAGAATCAGCTTCTCTACAACCACAATCCAGAATCAGTTTTTAGAGAATCCAAAGCTGGAACAAACAATCCCTTAGCATGTCCACGTCAGCTTTATCCTATGTGGAAGAGTGAAAAAAGAGGAGAGGGAAGAGAATTGGTTCTTATTTAGTAGCAAGCATTGCACGGAAATATAGGTAAATTAGTTATGTACAAGAGAAAAGAGATAGTTAATGCACAGTATCTAGAGCAAATTTATAGATATTGTACAAGCTGGCTTTAGTATTTACTCTAGATGATATGGACAGGAGATGGAGTAAGCAGCTGACTTTATTATTGTACTTGCCCTAAGTAGAATTTGAAATCTCGACCCTCCTTATCGTGAAACGTGTCTCCCACGCTTTCCTACCACAGGAGGTTGCGTCCCACACTTGCCCGCTGCGGTAAACACCTCCCGCACTCGTTGGCGGCGGCAAGCCGCCACTCCCGCACTGCTCCCACACTCCTCACCAGTTGCCACACTCTCGGACGAGGCAGCTCCAGCTCCCGCGTTCTCCAGGCACGAGAGACGATAGCTGCTGCATGTTTCATGATGGAGGAGGAGACTAAATTTGTAATTTTGCTTGAGAAAAGACTAGATTTGTCAAAACAAGGTAAAAAGACTAGAAAAGTGATCATTTCTTAACATGCGGATGTAGTAATGTACATTTGGCACGACACCAGGATAGGACTATGTGCTGACCGGGTGGCCGGTGTGGCGCAAAACGTGCATGCAAATAACCGGCCGCGCTCACCACGTTGTGTGCTATGCTTAGAGCATGTACAATGGTACATATTAGCTGTCTATATGACTGTGCCACGTAAGATTTTAAGCGATGTAGAGGAGAGAAAAAAGCTGTTGTCTACTATTTAATAGACGATCTTATAGGCAGCTTTTTATTTTATGTAACACTATATGGATAGTCTATTAATTAGATGAGAGACTGTTACAAACAATTAACGATCTATTGTATAAGTTATTTTTAGTACTATTTATAAATAATATGATGATATATTATTTAACAGCTAGCATTTATAACTCTGTACGTGCCCTTATACGTGTCTCTACATCGCAACGGCGAGCGCATGAACTGCACCGCGCGTGTCAGCGGCACATAGAAGCTGACACGCAGGGCCGTTCCTGGGCCAGGGCACTTGGAGCGACGGCCTAGGCCCCCTGAGAACTAGGGGCCCCCGGCCCAAGGCCCAATAGACTGTACTGCTGTTGTATATGCATCCGGTTCGGCGGTTCCCTAATTCCTCTGCAGCTCCTCGTCTCCTCGGTTCCTCTTCCTCCCCAATTCCCAAATCTGAATGCAGCTCGTGCTCATCTCCTCGGTTCCTCCCCAAATCTGAAATCCCCATTCCCCAATCCCTATCTCCAGTCTCCAGCTCTCCCCATTGCCATCACTGTCTTCCCTTCCCTAGGGGTTGCGGCTCGGGCGCGGCTCGGCAAGCAAGGTCTTGTGACTCACGGTCACCACCAACACCAATTTATGGAGGTCGAATCGTTGAGACGAGGCCTGTTCATAATCCCGCTCGGCTGGGCTGCTCGTCTTTCGTCGGCTAAATCGCCACCGCCTCCTCCTCTTCAAGGCCGACTCCACTTGCCGGCGAGGCCTCGCACTGCGGCTCCTCTCGCCCGTCGCCGCTTTGCTGCGAGGCAGGCTGCTTCGCCACGGCGGCTGCCGCCACGGGCCGCAAGCCGTGAGTCCGTGATCTGGCACCCTCGGCATCTCTCGATCGCTCGCTCGCCTGCACCGGCCGATAGTTGCACGGTGCTGGCCTTGCGAGTCACGAGGTGCCGAGGCCTTCTGCCTTCACTTGTCCAGGCTCGCCTCGCCTCCAACTCCTCCGTGGTTGTGGCTCCGTCGACCAGGCAGGTATCCCTCGATTCTTGATTCTTCTCCTGATCATCAGCCTTGAGCCCTCCCGTGTTGTTTTGTTTTCGTCGAGTGCTTGTGCTTATGTGATAATGTGAATCGGAGCTAGGGCTTGGGAGCAGACTCACTCCGATCAAGTTGAGGTTATCTTGTAATGCAATATTTTGATAAGTATAGAAATGAAGGATTTGCATCTAGTTTGAACATTGCTAAAGGTCTTGCATCTGAAATGAAGATAGAACCATCATTTCCAATAAAACATCGTGCTACTAGGAAAAAAACAATTTGATGAAAGTGATCACATTGAAGAAGTTCTAACTGCTCAAAAGGCTTTTGAAGCTAATTATTTCTTAGTTATGATAGATATGGCAATTACTTCTCTAAAAATAGATTTGAGGAACTTCAAGCATTTAAAGGTATATTCGGATTTTTACTTATCTCAAAAAGCATGAAGTCATTGGATGACATTGAATTAAAAAAGTGTTGTACTAAATTTGTAGAAATTTTTTCTCAGAATGAATCATGTGATGTTGAATTAGATGATCTTTGTTCATAATTAAGAGTGTTGTAAATGACTTTACCAAATGATTCAATGTCTGCAATTGAAATTTTTGAGTTTATTAGAGATGTAGATTGTTATCCAAATGTTTCAATTGCTTATAGAATATTATTCACTGTACCTGTGACTGTAGCATCAGCTGAAAGAAACTTTTCAAAGTTGAAATTATTGAAAAACTATTTGAGATCAACAATGTCACAGGAAAGGTTAAATGGTTTAGCTACTTTATGCATAGAAAAGGCTATATTGGATCACATTGATATGGATAGTATTATCAATGATTTTGCATGTAGAAATGTAAGAAGAAATTGTTTTATATGATTATTATACTTTGATGGGCTTGTTTGTTTGCATTTCTAGGTGAAATATAATGGCTTTCCTTAATCGTTATTGGCTGAAGTGATCTTTTCATCAAGTCTTAAGCGTGATCTGCTATACAAGTAATATTTCTTTCTTTCACAGACCATAGTTCCTGTTGTCTTTAAATTATTGAACATGTTAGATATTGATATATATATATATATATATATATATATATATATATATATATATAGGAAAATGGTTCCATACTCACAGGTGTACGTATTCCTACCTTCAATATACCGTTTAAATGATGTTGTTATACCTCTTTATCCTTTTGAGTATACTCTATATCGACTATAAGATACTCCAAATTGGGTTCTCTGAAAAATTTCATCAAAGTCCACCCTTTATAGCATAATTTGTTTATATATTCCTTTTACATATAGAAAAGGGTATGTAGCAAAAAAATAAAGGGTTTCGATGAAATTTTTTAGTCATGTCGCATTGGAGTATCTTAGAATTATTATTGAAGTGTACCAAAAGTGATAAAAGAGTATAAAGTATTCATTTAAGTGGTATATGAGAGGTGGGAGTATGTACTCCCGAGAGTACGGAAAAGGCTTCCTATATATATATATATATATATATATATATATATAGAAAATGATTCCATACTCTTGGGTGTATGTACTCCCGCCTCTAATATACCATTTAAATGATGTTGTTATACCTCTTTATCATTTTGAGTATACTCCAATACTGATTATAAGATACTTCAAAGTGAGTTCCATGAAAATTTTCATTAAAATCCACCCTTTATAGCATAATTTGTTTACATATTCCTTCCACATATGGAAAAGGGTATGTAGCAAAAAAATAAACGGTCTCATGAAATTTTTTCAATCATGTTGTATTGGAGTATCTTAGAATTATTATTAGAGTATACCGAAAGTGATAAAGGAGTATAAAACGTTTATTTAAGTGGTATATTAGAGGTGGGAGTATGTACTCCCGAGAGTACGGAAAAGGCTTAAAGATATGTTCTATGTTTTTTAGACTATAGACCCCCACTTTTGATTTTATCCTAGAACTCTCAAAATGTTTGGAACGGCCTGCTGACACGCATGACAGGCACAGGGAACGCGTACAGGCGAGGTCGGCACTCGGCACAGGCACGGATATCAGGGGTGCACCGGCTCTTTCGGGTGCTCTCGATCGGCGCACAGCACACCGGCGGCCTGCCTGTACCACGTACGACCTCGTTCCATCGTCGGCAGCCGGCACGCGTACGGCCGCTCCCGGTCAGTTTTACTTTTGCAAGCGTCGCGTCCCGTGTTGATTCGTTTCACCCGACCCACACGAGCCTACAGACACAGCATATATATGATTTATCGTTCGTCACATTCAAGATTTCAAGCCTTCTGCAGATCGATGGATCGTTTGTAAGCAAGAGAAGGATATTGCACCGATCGATGGCGCCGCTGCGCCATATGTGTAGTTTTTTGTAGGTTAGCTAGGAGCTAGCTGTTGGCACGATTTGATCAAAATACAACGCTTCATTTGTTGGGTCGCTCCGTCGTTCATGTACTCATCCGACGCATTCTAGCTAGAGGACTGAGTACGTAGCCAGTGTTTTTGATCAAAACTGTCTGATTTAAAATCTTGAACAAATGAAACCGTATATTTTACCCTCTAGACCCAAACCGAGGTGGTTTTCCGCCCATATTTCGTCCAGTGGATCCATGTGTCCTAATTTCAGTGATATAGAATCCACATGCCCAAATATAGATGACGTGGCATCCACCTCGCATGTTCTTCTTCGTCACCTCTCTCTCTCTCTCTCTGCCATTTTTTGGCAGTGTCCACTGCCCCTCACAGCGCCATGTCCATGCGGGTCACGCCGAAATGGATGCGTTCCCGGATCCGCACGGCACGGCCCATGCGCCGCTTCTGCTCTGACCTCGCGTACCGCGTCGGCCTCCTTGCACTGCTCCTAGATGACCTCCTCGGGCATCCGATCCCAACTCCACAGTTGCCCCTCTCGCTGACGCGCTCGAAGCAGCGCATGACCTTCTCTGCACGGTCCACGACGGCAACAAGATCTACGTATTGAGTTATATGTACTGGTCAGTTCATTCAGAAGTTTAAACTGATGAGAAAAGATAGCCGATTCATTTATATTTTAACACTGCCCGGCAAACCAAGGTCGCAAATCCAAATCCTAATCGCTTAATCCTCTGGTTTCTTCCTTGTTTAGAAAATCTGTTAAAAGCCTCTCTTGTCGGTAGCACACAAGGATTCGATTTATTCTGCCTCCAAGCTAAGGAGCTACTCCTAATTAATCCAGTCACTGCAATTCAACCCAATCCCGTCCAATTCGGATGACACAGTAGTTCGGCAGCGCCCAGTCCTATATGGCCATTCTTGCCGGGGAACGCGCGGCGGTACGTAGCCGTGGAATCTACACGCGTACTTTGCCGCCGTATCTGCAGGAGGAAGAGCACGGCGGGGATGTCACGGCAGCAGACACCAAAGGAGTTGCTCCTGCTCCCACATTCATCTCGTCCACACCCTGAGCTTGGCCGGTAGCATGTAGGGAAGGCGTTGACGTCGCCGACCTTGTGGCTTGCCACATCGGTCATGAGGGAGATGAGGGAGGTCAGCAGCACCCCAGCACAATGCTCTCGCACGAGTACACAGTTGCGAGCAGTGGCTGGAGAAAGGAGTAAGGAAGAGAGGAAGAGGACGACTAAGATACTTACATGTGGAGCCAGCTATTTTTTATTTGCTAAGTGATGTGTTGCTGACCAATGTGATATGTCAGCAACCCTTGCTATCTAGGATGCCAGTCATGCCAAACCGTCCCAGAATAGGTGGAGGATTGTGTTTTAAATAGTTTTTATAATTCAAGGTCATAATATAGTTGGTTTACAGTTGTGAATTGAAAAACTAGCTAACTGCCGCCATATTTGAAGGATGAAATATGCACTTTGTTCATCTTGAAGTTGCCGGTTCTATCTTGTTTAGGTGTTCTGTTTTTTAAGACCTCTGATTAGCTAAGCTCTGATATAGTGATATCACGTCGATACTGTGCACGATAAAGCGCGCACAAAGTCAAATACAGACTTTGGGCTAGAGAAAACTCTGGATAATGCAACTTGTTGCATCATACTTGTTGAACAGATTTTGTATTACAGTCGCCTGCCACCCCCAAGTACAGTTAAAACCAGTTGAACCCATTTTTTTTTAAAGAAAAAACAAAGGACAGTTGGGTCCAAATCCGATGCATGCATATACACATTCAATCCGTCGTCATGACACGAACAATCAATCCCGACCGGCCGGTCTGGAAAACCGATCCAAAAACCACGATCAAATTACTAGAGCATGCACTCAAGGCGACCTTTCCCAAGCAGCTGTTGGCAGACAAACACATCACGGATTCCTAAATTATAGAGTTTTTACCACCCAAATTAACTTTATTTTTTTTTACGTCTCTTGGTATCACTATCCCTCAAAGATTTTATACGTCTTGACGTACATGAGCTTAATGCATAGTTCAGTATCTCTCGACAACGACAAAAAGTCTTCCCGTGTTAACTCGGCACGCCGAGCGTACGGATGGCGCGCTGCTCGCCTCACGCCGTGCATTGCCCGTGCGACCGTGTCGCTCCCGTGCGTGCGTGCGTGCGAACAAGGCGCATGCATGAAGAACGCGTGGGGAGTTACAGGGAAAGAGACGGGCTGTGACGTGAGCGAGTCGAACCGACAGCAGACGAATGTTATGTGTAGGGATGGTAATAGCTCCGATCCTGTTTTTCTGTGAGTAATTTCTCTATTAGAGGATAGAAATAGAGGAAAATTTCTTCTCGCAGAGGGCTTATTAGGGAAAATATTATCTCCGTCGGAGATCGCGGGGATGAGAACGTTCCACTGTTCCCCGTTCCCGATCCCCATCCCTACGTTATCAATAATAGGTGAGATTAAATGATCATTCTCAAAAGAAAAAATAATATACGTGAGGTCATTATTAATAAACATGCTAAATATGAATTAATCTAGTGATTCACTCACATTTCAATCACACATGCACCATTATTCTAGTGATTAATTCATGTAGCATGTGATCTTTTATATAGTATTTTCAAGGATTAGTCTCCGTCGGGGCCCCACAAACCCGTTAGGATCGGGGACAAGGGGAATTAAGCCTCGTGTGCAGGGACGGGCACAGAGAAATTTTGCTTATTAGGGATCGGGGATGGGAGGGCGCTCTCTGCGGGGATTTTTTCCGTTGCCATCCCTAGTTAAGTTTGGGTATCGCAGATACCCGATCCGATAAGAGTAGACATGAGTAGTACTTCAAACCTATGAGTTTTCGGGTTTGTGTACCCGATAAGGACATAGAATGGTGTGGGTGTCAATTTATACTCATGGGTATCCGATGAGTATCCTATGATTATGTGGGCCCCACCTTTTTATAAGATATATATTAGAAAATTGAAACCGTAACTAACTAAATAAGAGGCTAAGATACACATAAGGCTTTAAAAGGCAATACTATGTTTAGAAACTTGTTGAGCATATACCATACTCTGAATTTGTTTTGCACATGTCATGCTCTGAATTTGTTGTGTATATATCATACACTTTCTTTTAGATGATGCTCTATTATTTATTGGCATCTCTGTTATCACCGTAGTCATAAAGTGTTAAGTGTATACTATATGACTAAGTTAAATACATATCAATTGAATTTCCTATCTTATTTTAGTCATTAAATAAGCTTACATATCATTGTCCTAAATTTTACTCTAATGTTTATCTTGTTCATCGAAACCAAATACAATATCTATGAAAACACATTTGTTTTTATGAAAACACTATGGAATGGTGTAGTATTTGTCATCAAATATCTTATATGTACTCATTTGAACTTGTAGTATCATTGGTTACCTATAGGCCATCATGATGTGCTGAAATGAAATAAACTGGAGTATCATTGATCACCTATAGTCTATGTTAACTGTCTGTTTTTAGCACAATCTGCTATCCATTGGGTTTGGGTACGGGTACAGATCTGTATCCGATAAGTCTAGTGGTTTGGGTGCACGACATGGTTTTGAGTTTCGAGTTTAGGTAGATAGCAATCGTACCCGAGGTACCACCCGATTGCCATCCCTAGTTACTTAAGAGTTTGGAGGTTGCACGACATGGAGGGGAGTGATCGGTGCACTTCATGCCGCAAGGTCGATCTCACCCAGGGTTCCAATTTTTGTCGAATTTCGGATTTCGAGCCTCTGCGAAATTTAAACTACCGGCCGGAAAAAAAAATTTAAATTGCTACAGTACTTTCATTTTTTCTACAAAATTTCACCGAAATTTTGTTATTTTTAATTGAATTTTGAACTTTTAGGGCCGGATTTGACCGATTTGGTCCAACAACCCATAAGAAAGTTATCTTCTATGATTTTTTTTTTGAAAAACCGAAATTTTGAGATATTTTAAAATTTTAGTAAAAACAATTTTAGATTTTTTATAAAATTATACAAGCTTGATAAATAGCTAAATATTTTATAGTACTATCTTGACCAGTGTAGGATCATACATAAAAATTTTCAGAATAATTAAACTTCATTTGTTATCTTTAAAAAAATCAAAAATAGAATGAACACAAGTGGTAAAGTTACCTTGTCAGAATTTTATAAATTTTCTCGAGTGCGATCATGATCTAAAATTTTTATGAGAGATTAAGAATTTCCTCAGTATCATTATATAAAATTTTGTAAAAATTTTAATTTTTCTTGTTTGGTCCATTAAATCTATAAGCAGTGAACTGCGTTTGTTATACTATATTTCAAAAATCAAAAAGATAAAGAACATAAATAGTACTGTGCTTTGTAAGAATTTTATAAATTCACTGGAGTGTGATAATGATTCAAAAATTTTATGAGATATTAAGCATTTTCTGCTCACCATTTTTAAAAATTTTCAAAATTTTTAAACCATTTTTTATTGTTAAAGCAAATCTATATATTGATTATCAGGTTTTTATCAGGATGTAGCACTGTCAAAATTTTTAAAAATTATTTAAGCATGATCATTATGTAAATATTCCAGAAAAAACATTAATGTTACATCAGGACCATCCACAAAAATTTTAAAAATTTTCTCACATAGTTTGGATAATTTTTCATTTTGTTCAAATTTGTTGGTAAGCCTTTTAATAGAGTAGTATCACTGTTAAAATTTTTAAAAATTCATAACTCTCTTTTTAACAGAGTAGTAGCAATGTTAGAATTTTTAAAAATTCATGACTCTTGATCATTATCTAAAACTTTTATGAGAACATTATGATGTATCATAACCATGCACAAAAAATTTTAAAATTTTATAATGTGGTTTGAACCATTTTTCATTCGATTCAAACTTGCCAGTGAGAGTTTTATCAGGATAGTAGTAATGTTTGATTTTTTTTAAAATTTTCAGATTTGATAATCATCTCAAATTTTTATGGCAATATAATCAATGTGTCAGGACTCTCTAGAAAAAAATTCAAAATTTTTCGTTGTCGTTTGACACAATTTTCAGCTAGTGCAAGACGGCCAAAATTTCAGCAATTTTGCCCAAATTTTTTGTAAATTTCGCCAAAATTTGGATTTTTCCAGTAGCAAACGGATCAGATTTGAATTTTAGTTTTTGGACTTTAATCGAAACTTACCCGAAATTTTGGATTTTGACCATACCCAGTATTTTTCCGCAAACAAAATTTGAATCCGTGATCTCACCCACGCCGTACGTGCGTGCAGCACGGGATGGGACTCCACACGAGGCACGCCAAAATTAACGGCCAGCACGACGTACATGCGTCCAATTATATGTGCGTACACCTCTATCGAATTTTACTGTATGGGCTCCTTCGAAAGTTTTTATCATGAGAATAGCCTATATTCAGCTGGATTTGCGAAAATGGCCTCACGATAGAGCATTCTCGCGGTGCAGAGATGCTGCAGCGCTGCAGGGGCAATGCAGCAGCCAGCAGCGCAGGGATGTTGCACTGCAAGAATTTTTTTTTGGAGCCTTCGCACCGCTTCTTCGGGTTCTTGCATCGATTAATTCACATGACACGTTTCGTAAGGAGGACTTGTACGGTACTTAAGGAAAAAAAGGCTACCCTACGTAGCTGAAATTGTAGAGCACTTTCTTAGAAGGCAACATATCCGTGCAATCCTCGTTTCTTTGAAAAAATCATGGATGTACATCTCAACTTACCACCTACATAAAATTTCATGATCAAATTCATCCTATACTAGCGGTTACAAAAAACAAGCAGCAAAATGAATAGTGATGAACAGTAAAATCACTGTTCATGCGAAATTTGTCTTTTTGTAACTGCTAGTATAAGATGAATTTGATCATGAAATTTTATATGTAGGGTAAGTTGAGATGTACATTCATGATTTTTTCAGAATTTTGAAACTAGTTCAATTGCACAGTAGTTTCACGGAAGGAGTGATTGCACAGGATATTTTTCCTTCTTAGAATGGCTATCCTACGTTTTAATGCAGGTCTTGCAGCATGCTATCTAATTACAGAGTCTGGGTGACTGGCGGCTGCCACCTTTTTTTTTTCTTTCTGAACACCCTCTTACCTACGAATATTTTATTGTAGTAGCTCCGTCGAAATTTTTTTTACTGTTGTAGCCTTTAAAAAAAGTTTTTCCAGTTTTTTTTTTCAAATTTGGCCCACCAACCTGCAAATGCCACGGATGGAGAGCACAAAATTTGCCATGCAGTGAACAAAAATTGTGGAATGCAAAACAAAAAAATAGCATGCATGCAGCTGTACTGAACCGTGAAATGCAAAACAAAAAGAATTGCATGTATGCAGCAGTAATGAAGCATTGCGCGCTACAGTAGCGCTTCAGGAACTGTAGCACTCAGTTTTTTTTTGCTATGAGCGGAGGCTAGTTCTGAAAAAAATACATTATAATTTTATTATGTTTTATAAATACATTATAATAGAAAAAATAGCACGGCGGGTAGTTCTGAAAAAAATAATTCTACTGGTAATTCTAAAAAAATCGTACGGCAACTAGTTTTGAAAATTGCACATCCTACCACAAATATTTAGAGGACCTATATTTTGTAAGCCATATTCTAGGGGTAGAATATAACACAATATATTTCAGGACCCATATTCGGTGGGTCCAATTGCCGTAAATAATTCTATGGGTCAATTACCGTAAATAATTCTGTGGCCGCTAGTATTTTTTTTGTGGGGAATATTTTTTTATTATATTGATGGCCCGCAAAAATAAATACTGATGACCCATATTTTTTATTTTTTTCTATTTTAATGTATTTATTAAACCTAACAAAAATTATAATGTATTTTTTTAGAATAGCCTCCACTCAGATTAAAAAAAGAGTGCTACAGTACATGTAGCGCTTCAGTACCGCTGCATGCATGCAATTTTTTTGTTTTGTATTTCGCGGTTTGGGTTCATTCCATGTCAAATTTCACGTCCCGGTCCGCGGCATTTGCGGGCTCGGGGGTCAAATTTGAAAAAAAAAATGGTGGGGGCTAATACTAAAAGGACTTTTTTAAAAGGCTACAACAGTAAAAATTTCCCAAGAGGCTACTATAATAAAATTTTCGCACAGTCAGGCTACAGGAAAATTTCCCACATAGGGTAGCCTATTCTTTTTTGCTCTGTGTAATTTTTGTCCATTATAATGTATTTATAAAACCTAATAAAATTATAATGTATTTTTTAGAATAGCCCCCGCTCAGAGCAAAAAAAAAAGTGTTACAGTACATGTAGCGCTTCAGTACTGCTGCATACATGCAATTTTTTTGTTTTGCATTCATCGGTTTGGATTCGTTGTATGGCAAATTTCGCGCTCCCGGTCCGCAGCATTTACGGGCCTGAAGGCCAAATTTGAAAAAAAAAACCAATGGAGGCTAAGACTAATTTTTTTAAAAAAAAGCTATAACAGTAAAAATTTCCTACGGGACTGCTTCAATAAAATATTCATAGTCTGGCTGCAGAAAATTTCCCATGTAGGGTAGCCTTTTTTTGCTACCATACAAGTCCTCATGGAACGTGCCAACTGAATTAATGATGCAGGAACCTGAAAAAGCGGTGCGAAGCCTTAAAAAAATTCCTACGCTGCTCAGGAGACCGCTGCATTGCTGGCAGCGCTTCCAGACCGCTGCAAGAGCAGTGTATAGCGCCTTCAGTTCGCTCTACCGGCCAGTGCAGCGCCACTGTGCCGTTCCCTCCTGCTGCAGCGCCCCTGCACCGCAGAGAACGCTCTGTCACGAGGCCATTTTCGTAAATCCAGCTGCACGGAGGCTATTCTCACCGTAAAAACTTTGGAATGAGCTAATACTGTAAAAATTCCACCTCTAGCTACGAGTCCACATGCGCCGCCCATCGTGAGTCGCTGTGCACGACTCATCCTTAGGCTAGTGTTACGCTAAAAGAAGCCAGCAAAATCGAAGTAACGAGCTACCAAAACTAGCTGTAATTAGGTAAGCTCGCTTTCAAGAAATTGTTTTTTTTTTCTTTCTCTGTTGGTTCATTGTTTTTTGTGCAAGTTTTAATCTTGGTTCGAACAAAATTATCAATCTCATCGTTTTCCAACCACAGAGGACTAAACGTGCAAAAACAAGGATGTGAAAGGACCAATTTGAACCAGGCTTCCGCTTTGAACTAGCCGCTAGACATGCCTGCCAATCATCCGTCCATGCGATGCGCCCATGGTTCAGAACTCAGAAAACGGCAGGAATTTGCATGCCTGCGGATGATTCAGATTTCAGGCCTGTGCTGCGTGTGAATTGTGGCAGGTAAACTGGTGTCGGCCGCCTACTGCATAATCAGTGCATATGCATTGCTGCAGCTGCAAGCGGGGAAGCAGCCAACATATTCAGTCATACACAGATACAGGCCTGTTGCCTCATGCGTGTCGGCAAGCGCATTTCAACACACGAGTACTCTTCAATCGGAATAGTAATGATTCAAAGCATCTCTGTTCAGTACACCATAGACATGCATTCAACACACGTGTCGGGTACTGTCATGTGAAGGTCACTGTACCCATTGTGTATTTAATTTACACCGATCGTTTCTTAGTTTGATTGCTTCTTGTCCGTGATCTCGTCTGCAATACTCGATTTGCAGTACCGCGTGGCAAAGCAGACGAAGACGAAAGCAGAACATAAATCACGTGCGCATCCGCATCTGCACAAAGTTTGCAGCCGTGGTTGCATGCAGGCGCACTTACTTTAAAGAGAAGAGATCCAAACGCTGTGGCCAAGGGAGAGGTACATGTACATTTGGACCGTCCGATTAATTAAAATTCTCTCTACCGTCTTCACATAAAGTAGCAGTAGCACTATTTTTTCCCGCAGTGGTCAACTCACGACAACGAATTTTTATTTGGCGGGTTGGTTGCGGATCAAATTCGAGTTATCGAAATTAACAAATGACGCCCGTGCATCTAATTGAACTTCTAATCATCGACACAAAAAAGATCTGGGAAAAAATGGGGTAGAATTCAGAGAACAGCTGAAGCAACGATATGCGATGCTAGCATTTTTTCTTCTTCCTTGTTGATCAGTAGATTCAACAGGAAAGAAAACCCATCCCTTCATACCCACCACATCATTGAAGTAACCATCGATTTATCATCCCCATAAGCAAAAAATTACAGAGGAGAGAAAAAAGAGGGCAGAAAAACCTACTTTAATAGTAGTATTCCTTCCCCACCTCACGAAAAGTTGACGCGGACGCTGCCATTCTTGGCGCATCCGCACGCCGGGCACGCGCGCGCCGCGGCTGCGCACGGCGCGCACGCGCAGAGGTGCCGGCATGGCAGCAGCAGCACCACGGCCGCGCCCTCGCCGCAGCCCTTGCACCTTCCACGGCCCGTCCCCCGCCGCTCCACCATCGACCCCACCTCCTCCTCGCCGGCGCCGCCGGCCACGTCGTTCTCCCCGCAGCAGCATGACTCGGCGTCGTCGCCGCCGGCGCCGCAGCGGGCCTGCGCGTCGAGCGCCTGCTCCAGCTCGCCGCGGAGCGTGTTGGCCGCGGCCTCGTTGGACTGCGCGAGGTCGCGCCACAACTGCGCCTCCACGTAGAGGCTCTTGAGCCGCTCCTCGAGAGACCAGTTGAGCCTCCCGATCCTGTCGATCTCCTCGTCCTTGGCCCTCAGCCGCTTCGCCGCCGCGGCCTCCACGGCGGCCACCATCTGCCTAGTGTGCCTCCGCCTCTGCTCCGCCAGCTCCGCCCACATCTGGGCCGCCTGCATGCATCACGGACAATGACAACCGCGTCAGCCCCAGTTACCTGTTGATACCTCGACGCAAGCATCGATCGAGCCCGGCAAATCGATCATGGCACTTACGTGGTGGAGCACGAGGCGATCGACGTCCAGCAGCTGCTGTTGCGCGTGCGCCGCCACCTCTGTCGCGCCGCCAAGGACCGGCGGCTGATCGGCGCGCCTCCGCTTCCTGGGCGCTACCTCCTGCGCCGGGCAACCGCCGAACGTGACGGCGCTCTCCGACACGTCCGGCGCGGCCGGAGCGCAGAACTTCGAGTACGGCCCCAGCCCCGCCGCCGCGGCCGACGCCGGCGGCGTCACGAGGCCCATGTGCGATTGGTATCCCAATCCCTGCTGGCCAAGGCTCCCCACCGCGCTGCCGGTGACGTCCCTGCCATAGCACGCCTGCCCCGGCGAGAACGGCGCGTCACCCATAGCAGCAGCGCCGCCCGCCCGACTCGCGTGCCCGGTGGGGAGTAGGTGGTGCGCTTCCACGGCCATGGAGATAGATATATACGGCGCGCGAGCTCGCGTCGTCGATCTGCTTCCTCCCGCCCGGCCTTGCAGGCGGCGTGGACGAGCCTCTGTCTATATATACGCAAGCGAGCCAAGATGATGCGATGCGTGTACGCCGGGAGGCAGATATATAGCGTCTACAGCTAGGGAGGCAACTGGCAACAAACGATGTGCTCGGAAGGAAGGGCGAGCATTTATAGTGGGAGTGAGAAAGCAACTGAAAATAAAACCAAAATAATCCTTCGCCTTTTCAGGAGATTTCCTTTTATTTGCGCACGGATTTGGTTCCCTTGTGGAGAAGAGAACTAGAATTCTTCTCGGTGTCGCACATCGCACTGCAATGGAAATTATTCCTATATAGAAACCTCTTTTCTACTCCCGAGAGTAATTACTTCCTATACCGTATCTTACAATATAGGGAGTATTTCGTACAACGGAGGGTATGTATGTGTAGTATACGGGTATATAAGATTAGTTAGGTGGTCTTTATATTTTTTCAAAGGTGGTATGTATATTTTTTTTAGACATACTCCTTTTTATGTTCATATATAAAGGTATTTACAAAATACGCTAAAAACTATATATCTCTTTGTAATTTTTTCATGTGGTTCATCTTGGAATATCTTATATTAGTATATGAGTGTAGCCAAAGTGATAAAGGAGTATTTCAAGTTCGTTTAGGTGGTATTTCGGAGGTGGGAGTAACTACACCCGAGAGTAAAAGATATTTTTCCTATATATATATATATATATATATATATATATGTGTGTGTGTGTGTGTGTGTGTGTGTGTGTGTGAGTTCTGTTGGTTTGCAAATGCTAATGGAAATTAAACCGGAGAGATGTTAGCATGTGCTGGCGCCAAATCAGCACGCGTGGTTAAGGTAGGTTACATCTGCACGTACGAACCTTAATTGCATGGGGCTTCATGAAACCATGGGTTGAAACTATCGTTGGTTTTTATTCTCTCTAGACACTACTATGAAGGAAACGGAACGGCAGGTTATTAATAAGCGCTAGATTTGGACTCGGAAGAGATCGGGAATCGCAAAATCGGACGGAGGTAGCCCAGAGAGATTAATAAGAGGAAAGAAAAAGAGATTTGGCGCGTTACGTGCATGCATGATCCGGTTCCAAATCGACGCACCAACATTGAAGTTCTGGCAAGCGTTTTGAGCTAGATATATTAGCTGTACACGGCTGAGGAAAAACTTGTAAATTAAGGGAGTATTTTAAAGCTAGCAAAGAAGATTGTAACGCACAACGGCTCAAATTTAGGGAAGGAAGAAGGTTTGGTAAGAACAACCCGCTAATTCTTGCCTTTAGTTCGTGCAGATCCATCGACCTCTACGTTCGGTGCAACTACTTAATGAGCAAATCTCTGCGAAATTAAGTTAGCTAGTATATCGTCGTGCTTCTTGTTGAAGTCGCAATGTCTTTAAATGGGAGATCGATATAGATGGATGCAATTAGTCGGTTGAGTAGGAAGAATCGGCACCAAAATAGAATCACATCGCCAGGACTCGTCACAAGCCACAACATTACATATAGAAGTTGCAATATCTCATCGGGAAAGAATAAAAAAACATATTTTTTTAAAAAAACATTTTTTAAAAGAAATTGATTGATAAAGTTGTGCTTAGTTTATAATTTTGGTGCAGCAAGAGAGTGGCACTACTATGGATATAAACATCACAAGCGATTCTTTTTCGTCGTCTGAGTCGGCTTTGGTGGTAATACAAAGTCGTTAGACAGTGATGAGGAGACGCTAGTATAGTCGGTTTTCGCCCGATAGAAATATGGCATCACAATCGTTTCTTAGGTTCTTAGCTCAGAACCAATTGTAATGTGGTGTCCATCACATCTTTACCTCTATTTTGCCATCTAACAACAGGCACTACATGTAAAGATAGAGTGCAACACAATGATAAACATAGGCTACAGTGAGTCATAGAAGAGAATAGGCAACCAGACAGAACGTACTGAACACAAAGGATTAGCACTAACCTATAGGGAGCATTAGCTATTGACATGACAAGGTTTACAACAGAAATTGCATTGAGCTGAATGCCAAGGATAGCCATCACTCCCTGCCAATAAATTGGAGGAAAATGAAAAGGAAATATTACATTTATGAAAATAACAACAAACAATTTAACACTGAAAATGAACTTCTAGAACTATTGTAGAAAATAGAGAACTATAATATGCAGTATCATTGCTAGGGACTTCAAATTGTGGTGTAATTGGCATATACAAACACCCAGTACAACATAAGGCCTACTCTCTTTATTTATTATTTACCCTCCCTATAGTCGGCAATCTAGAAGCGGATACATTTGGAAGGAGGGTATATCCTAGATTTCCAACTAAAGGAATGGTATATAATCAATTCTCCCTCACTTCACAACCACTTTTATTTAAACATGGCATATATGGTTTATATTCACTAGAGGCAGCTAATTCCTATTAATATGAAAATGAATTTTAATTTGGAGTATTTTATATTGGTTATAAGAGGATCAAACCTGCCATCATATCCAAGACTGTCATGGCCAGCACAATTAAAATGATCGCTGAAGCCCACAAATTGAAATTGATAAGAGTGAAAATGTAGAATCTAATTTCTGTAAGCCATAGGAGGCAGGAGTACCTCAAGACAATGAATAGTATTTCCCTTCCACTTAACATTGCTATATAATAATGTGTGAATTGTGGCCAACATAAACTATTTATCTATTACACATAATAGGACACAACAGTTTGAAGGCAACTATCTGAAATTGATCAATATGCTAAAAGAAATGGAGATCAAAATTCAAAGATAGTATACCATTGTACAATTATTGCATGCTCCATTTGCACTGCACGAACCTGAATCTTGATCAAGTTGACAAATATGCCAACATGTGACCAGAGAGGGAAATCTCCACTCTGCGAAGGGGTATTTTGATATTTGACACCCAATTCGTATGCCTTTCGGGCTCTGTGTATGACATGTGGGTCCATCTAAGTCAATGGCAGTGGGCCAGGGTGTCAAATATTGAAAAATTCATGTTAAAAGGGTGTCAAATTTCAAAATCTCTCCTCTGCTTCAAACAAGAATTGGTTGGTTTTGCCAACCGATACAAATATAGTACCTAATACAAATATGCACTCCTACAAAAATCCAGGGAAAAGTCCCAAACCTGATCTTCTGGAGGGCAATAACTTCCATTAACAAATTTTCAACAGCATCCAAATGCTTCAGGAGACACCCATATTAGGAAGTGATCAGGCCATGAAGCAGTAGGTTTAGCAATGTAACTTGTCATACGAGATAAAGGTTGTCTTGATATCTGCATGGTTACGACCACCATGTTGAATGGAGCGCTGTGTTATCGACAAATCATGAACTACTATACCCAATGCTTATCGAAATTGCATCAGGTGCAGCAGGAGCTGAAAGCCTTATTGTAAGGAAGCTCACCTTTCAAATGTATTGGGAAACTAAATTGGGCTTTTAAATCAATCATTTTTGTACCAAATATTACTGAAAAAAGAACTTCGTTAAAACACAAACAATTTATACCACATTCAAAAGAGAGTTTGAATTACACTAGTTGATTGAGTATATTTGATTTGTATGCTCAGATGCAGAGCTGGAAACAATGTAAAACATATTATAAATCAAAATATTATTTCAAATAAATCACCAAGGCAATAGTAACAGCTCATGCAGAAATATGTGAAACTGGGTTTATTTTTGAACTTCCGTCGTATCTGGAACAATCTAAAGACAAGAGTTATACTGGAATGGAAGGTAAGAAAGCACAACAATGTGTTAAGGAATTATTCGGCATGCTTTTTTTTTCCAAGGTAACAATTTGTGTGTAACATGATTCTTTTCTTTAAAGCATACATAAAAGAAGAACATCAGAGCTATTTTACAACTAGTTTACCTATAATTGAAGTCCTTCACTACAAAATATACTGGTGGTCCAACTTTCCTGTATTTTGGGAGTTCATCAAAATAATCCTGCAAATATACAGTTAGCATGATCCTAAAGGAAACAGGAATTTACCTAGAGAAGCGATCAAGCAATTAAGACTTAGCAACTAAAAATAGAAGACGATCGCCATAGAGACAAGAGCTACCCAAGTACATCTCGATTCCGGCCCAATCTCTAGTCAAACCCTAGCCCTCGCTGGACTACTCCGTCTCTGTGATCACCCTACATGCTAGCAGCAACAGCAAAAGGCAACAATTGCAGGAGTCAGAGGTTCCATGCCTCGAGGCCCCTCCCCGTCCTCAAACGAGCAACACGAGATGGCTCTCCTCCCCTTCCCCTTCCTGCTCCTCCCACCTGCCGCGACGATCGGGACGGATGCTATGGCGATATCCCTCGTCGAGGCCATCGTGCTCGGGCACGAAGGGAGGGGCACATAGTTGTAGCCTGGAGTGTGGCCTCGCCATTGGCTAGATCCAAAGGGGGGTGCAATGGGAGCAGGCCTGGTCAGGGGAGGGGGCAGGTGGGCGACGGGCGCACAGACGGAGGCGACTGGAGTGAGGGGTGATGAGAGATGGTGGTGGAGGGGAACCCTAGCCACTGCTTGGGGAGGGGAGTTGCAGTTAGGAGAGTTCTTTATTGTATTATTGCGGTAAGTACTAAGGAACACGGATTTGGTTGCATCTCAATCGATTTCACTAGGAACCGATAACATCTCAATCGGTTTTTGTTTAAAACCAACAAAAATACATAGTCTCATTACAATCGGTTCTTAGTTGAAACCGATTGTGATAATAAATGGCACATCACAATTGGTTCTCACCTAAGAAAAGATTGTAATGTGAACAACACATCACAATCAGTTTTCATATTAGAATCGACTGTAATGTACACGTGTACATCACAATCAGTTCTTAGGTGAGAACCGATTGTGATAAAGCTACATCACAATCGGTTCTAGCCTAAAAACAGATTATGATGATTCCCCACCAATTATTAAGCTCTTATCGAATCATCTATCACAATTGGTTTTTCTTGAAAAATTGAGAACCGACCCAGATTAAGCGAGTGTTGTACCATTCTGTGGTAGTGTGGCCAGCCATATATGCATAGAACTAGAACAGGACCAGACAATCATTCTGTCAGCCTCTCTTACTTCTTGTGAAGAAAACAAAACAGCTGATCACATTGAACAAACAATAAAAGAGAAAAGAAAAGGAAGGAAATGGCTTTCAATAAAGAAAAGGGGACCATGGGATAGAGAAGAGATAGATAGGAGGAGACAACCGAATAACCAGCCATCAGACCGAGCTAGCTCACCGCTTGAATAGCCCTGCATGCAAGGGATGCCCCATCCCGCTCCGCTCGCCACCCCTGGTTGTCGAAACGAGACGAACTGCACCCGGTCCCGACTCCCGAGTAGGAGCACACGTGGCTCACGACAGGGAACTTACATGTGGGGTCTACCTAAATAAGGGACATGATATAAGGAGTACGTATACAACTCAAAGTAAAAAAATTAGGATTTCAGTGGATTTGTTTGGCCATTAGATGAAAAACCAAGATCCAGTTCTTTTTGTCATTTACAAATACAACCCGCCTCTAACAGTAATCTCATTTCCCCTCCTCTTTCTAGCCACTGTTGCCCATCCTTACCCTATGCCACCAACCCCCACCTTGCTAGCCCTAGGAAGGCCCATTAGCTTCCCCCACCTTCCGCCTCTCTCAGCCCTCTCCCGCTGTTGCCTCCCTTCTCCTCCTTCTTTGTTGTATCTACAACTCCGTCACCACCACCATCCTCCTTCCTCGACTTCTATAGCTACCGTTGTTGGATTTACAACTTCTACCCACCGCTACTTAACATTTTCTCTCAATCTCATCACTCTCCACTACCCACTGCCTCCTTCGAGCCTGCAACTGACGCGACATCATTGACGCCTCGCCGAATCGCTGTCGCTCGTCCGAATTCTAAGGTTGGGGTGTGGTAATCACAAACCTAACCCTGGTGAACCTAAACCCTATCTCATCACTGATGGAGATGATGGTGGATGAATTTAGAAGCAAAATTAAATAGTAAGAAATTTGACTGAAAACCATGAATTTTTCACTTGAGTGTTATTTAGCAAATCCGTATAATATATCCATTGCTATCACTTGTTGATAATGGATTTGGTTAAAAATGGAAACAAAGTTCCAAATATTGTTACGAGATCTGTCCAAGCGTATGGTTTGAACATTGCAAAAGAAATGAAGAATGTAGCCAGCTAATTGTGCCTAAACTAATTGAAATAATGTCATTTTGAAATACGTACAATCAATCTTTTCAAACTTTGGCTACTGATATCTTAGATTTGTATCGAACGAACATTCATAAAAAATATAATTTTATTAGGTCTTATAAATCTATTATAACAAAAATCCGTGGCCAAAATTTCATTTGGTTACCATGCTCGATGTCCAAAATGACATTCTTTTGTGACTGAAGAAAGCAGCAAAGGATCTAGTTACTTGGATGGAGATTAACCCACAATTGTTGATCCACACCGTTGGTAAAAATCATGCATTTGAATTTCATGTTTCAAGTATGTCTGTGATTACTATTAGTTGCCAGCCAGCTGGTGGGATCAAATCTCATGACTTCCTTGTGGTCTACATGTGACAAGGAAGGTTATGTAGTAAGTTAGCAAGGTTCTCTTTGTTTTGGCTTTTTCTCCTATTTGTAAGCCAAAAAGCTAAAACGCAAATAAATATGTGATTTTGCAGTCAGGATTATAAATAAACTTAAGTCACCTTGTAACTATAACCCATAAACCATAAAAATGGTTTTTTTTTTGCTTTTAGGGACAAACATAAACTTTCCTAGTCAACTTCATTAAAATTACCCACAAATTCCACTTATATAAAAACTTCCACCTAGTCTCTCCACACTCCCATTCCATTTCCCTCCCAAAATGCCAAAAAATATTCATATATTCCCAATTGTGCATATATGAAAATTTCAACCATTTTCAAGATTTTCTGCATTAAAATAATTTTTTTCCTAATTTTATGTAGTTATTTTTAATTTTAAAAATTAAGTGAAATTTAACAGAGATTGATAGTAATATATTTGGCTTCTAAAAAATCTGAGGAGCCTCTTTAAAATTTTCATAATTTTCAGAGCTGGTTTGCTTATTTTATAATTTTGAATTCAATTTTTGCATTTAAACCAATAAGAAAATATTATGGAAATTAGTTTTGTGTTTGTGGGCTAAATCCATCTCCATTGGGCCACCCCATTCCCATTTTAGCCTAAGCCACCAGCGTGCCGCCTCCCCACGTCTGCTTTCCCTTTTCCTATTTTCCCCGCATGAAAACACCTCCATCGAGTCTACCTTCTCTCCTTTCTTCATTCTGCACTCATAGGTGCCCCGGGCCCACTCACCAGTTATTATCCTCCATGCACCTATGCCTGCCACAGGAGGGTTCCCAAGCTCCTATAGCACCCATGGGTTTTGACTCCCTCACCAATCATTTTGAACTACCAAGCATGTCAGGCGACACCTATGACGCCCTCCTCCAAAGCCGAGCTTGACTTCCACCGGAAGCAATCGTCATGCATCTTATTCACGAAATCTCCCTCCATTTAAGGCAAAGCTAAGCATGCCATTATTCGTCTCCAAGCTCACCACCTCCTTTTTACCCGGTCACAACCCATATCCTCTACTGAGCTGTCTGGAATGCCACTGTCATCCTCAACCTTGGTGCATGCCCTCCACCGTGCTCTGCCATATACCACGCCCGTCCAAATGAGCTAACTCCTCAACACTCGTATCACCTTACACCACTCTAGTTACGTTCTTCTTCAATACCCTTCAACCAATTTGTTGATTCATGCAGTATAGCACTAGCCTCACACCCTCTTCCCTAATTCTAGTTGCCAACTTCACCAGTGCCACACCACTATCATTGGTAATTCCCTATCTTTAACATGTTCCTTTAGAGCATCTCTACAACCCTGTGAATCTCATTATGCAATCATTTCCAGCTCATTCCCTCAGCAAAGTTAAGCCCACGTGCAGCTTGTCACAGCCATTATCGCCACTGTCACTCCATCCTCTCTGGTGAGCCCTAACCCTGAACCAGGTCATCTCTATGTTCCTAGCTATCCCTTGAGCCTTACGCACACACTGGTTTCAGCAGTCATTCAATGCTGAGATCCTTTGCTATTCCAAACTGCCACCGTCTTGGTTCACCGTCGCCAACCTTTCTTCAATGCCAACCACCTGGGTAGGTTCCTACAGTTCCTAGGATGCTTTTATGCTCCTCATTTAGCTTGTTTAGCCATCTTCTGTGCTAATTTCATTCTACTTCTTCCACCACCGTCAGCACGACTCCGACCACCCTATGCCATGCCACCACTACTAGTGACTTCGTTGTTGACCCAACAACCCATTTTATTGATTTCACCTCCATCCCTTGTGCCATTCTTAGCTAGCGAGCACCACCCGAGACTATCACCACCCTCCTCTATTTCTTCTTTTGTTCACTCTATCCAACATCTAGGATCCACGTGTGAGTAACTAATCATGTTTAAGAAAATATTTAGTAGTTCATGATATAATTAGTACCTAGTGAGTATGACAAATGGGTCCCACTTGTAGTATTGTAACTAAATTGAGTTTAAAGTTACTGATAGGTAAGACCCACCATGAAAAAACACTAAAAATAATAAAAACCTTACATGTGGATCCAACCACTAAATAGATCCAAAAAATAGAAAAGCCATCTTTAGTTTAGTAAGAAAATTTTTTCTCAGTAGGATAGTGTATTCTGATAAAATACACCTTTGATGTCACAATACTTTCTCTTTTATTTTTCTTGATTTTCTTAGTCGAGCTAAATTCAAATTCTTATAGCTTTTACATATGAACTACAAATTGAGTAAAACCAGTTTTTATTTTTTTTATAAAACCATGAAGTTTCAAAAGCTAAAAAATATTTTATTTTGGACTCTATTTGTATTCTTTTGGCGATTATTTCACTATTTGATGTTGCGTACGTAGCTACCGATGTCCCAGAAACCTCCGTCAATGAACCCGAGAAAGACCAAGTGTTCAGCAAGCAAGACAAGTAACCTCTTTGATCATATTTGATTCCATATTTCATTGTTATATATGTTATATTGAAAACTATTATGCTTGCATGTATTTATGATAAAAATCTCTATATTGATTTGATTGGTAGATATGTCCAATTGTTAAATGTACCCTACCTTGATAAATTGTTATCTGTACCATTGTCACCTTAGTAGCTACTATCCACTACTTGTATAAGTAACTATAGAATTTTAGATGAAACGTCTTGGTAGCCATGATCATATCGACACTAGTTGAACTAAGATGATTTTGGTCAAAATGTTTATAGATGGGAGACAAATATAGAATAGTTCAGATATGGTACTCATGTTACTTTGGTTAAGAAATAAAATAGAAAACATATTTTAGACTTGGGCAGATGTATGGTACTCCTGTTATTTTGCTTGAGCACGAGATACGGGTATGTGATTGTCTTATCCAAGTCACCAAGTATCAAGCCTATGGTGTAGTTAGATCTAAGAATTAATGTACAAACAACATGTGCCTCATATGGGGAGGCCCTAGCATAGTAAGTTATTGGGATCTTGCATCGAATCACAGGTGTTAGCTGTTAGGTATTGGGCTAGAGTGGACATGGAGGGTGTACTCCCTGCTCGTAGGGATCTCACTAGATAAGCAAGGTTTACCAACACAATGTGTGAGCCGTAGGACATTGAAGGGGTGATGGGGTACTCCTTGTCCTTTCTGGCCCCATGGTGCAGTTGTCGTCAGGGCCATCAATATAAAGGCTTTGTCATAGACTCTAAAATTGGGTACTAATGGTATTACATGTCATGTTTCTATATGATGGGATGTTTATGTCATGTGGTAAAGTTGTACAACCTCTACAGAGTGTTAACCTATTTGAATAGCCGTGTCCCCGGTTATGGATGACTTGGTGAACCCTTCATCATAGTAGTTTTCTCATTTGCAAAATAGTTAGGGAAGGTATGGAGTTCCATCATTACTTGTTATCAAATGTGAATTGCTCTTACAAATTTTCAATTGCAATCTATTACATGTTATAGCAAATAAAATATTGATCTATGCAAATTCGAAAAACTTGGTAGGATAGCCATCTCTCTTGATATGGCCATGCATGTTATACAACCATTGATAAAAATTCTTACGGAGTACAATCTATTTCATACTCGCCGTTGCTTGTTGAACATATTTAGATGTTAAGGAAGAAGACCAGTCATACGGTTACTTTTATGCCACAGGATTTGGCGATGATGACACCATTTGCTAAGGATCTTACCCCAATCAGTTGCCTATCAATGGGAGAGGCATACTACCTAGATCTTGTTGCCCTCTCACTCTTGTTCTGCCATGGACTTTTACTTGTGAAACTATTTGGCCAGTTGGACCCTTTTGTTGTAAAAATTGGTCTTGTAGACTTATGTTTAAATGCTACTTATATGTGCCACTCTGAATTTTTATTTACCAAGTGTAGATGTGATATGTCAATGTTGAATATGTGTGCTAGAAATTGATCGTGGGACTAATATGGTATACACATAGGGGTCGAAATACGAATTCGAGTCTCGACACCATCCCCACCTGTTGAATTGCCTAAAGGGCCAATAGGGCCTCGTTGAAGGCTAGTGTCGGTGGCACCGTCATCCCCTCACCTTATGCCCACGGCCCCTCTTCATGTCTGACGTTAGCCTCCTCCCTATGAGCTTCATCTAGTCATAGCTGCCGGATCACCTTTGCCTATACGAGATCCACGTCGCCACTGGCTTGTGGGAGATAGCTGGATCTGATCATGGCATTGTGGGAGGTGGCCGGATCCAACCCTCGTCATAACCGACTTGTGGTGGGAGGGGGAAAATTGATATAATGCCACTCCCAAGAGTGGTGCGAGCCAAAATGCCATTCTCGACGTTGCCTTTGTTAAAATGCCACTCTTCTCGTGTCCCTCCTCGCCAAAATGCCATTTTCGATTTTCTGAAATGAATTTCGCTTTTCTGTACAGTTCTAGCCACGGGAAATGACCATTGTGCCCCCGAGCTAAATGCCTTTACATTGATTAAATGGGGTATGTTACAGTATATCCAACCAAATAATGACGTGATTTATAAAATCAAATAGAGCATAAAGACAAAAGAAAAATTAACAATTTACTACTCCAGATCACATAAAAAATTATTGTCATTGTCTAAAGTCATCTACTACAGAAACAAAAATTTCTTTAAGGAATGGTTTTAAGGTTTGAATATGTAGTAATATTGCCATACATTGCGAGAAGTAAAAAAATAGTATACCAAAAGATGGCAGAGAATAGTTATTTTACAACAAGATTTAGAATAATGTTTGTTTATTTTAATTAATTTTAAAAGATGGCAGAGAAGGAGTAAAGGCATTTAGCTCGGGGGCAAGATGGTCATTTCCAGTGGCTGGAACTGCACAGAAAAGCGAAATTCATTTCAGAAAATCGAAAATGACATTTTGGCGAGGAGGGGCACGAGAAGAGTGGCATTTTAACAAAGGCAACGTCGAGAGTAGCATTTTGGCTCGCACCACTCTTGGAAGTGGCATTGTATCAATTTTCCCGGTGGGAGGTGGTTGGATTCGACGTTCACAAGGTGGGAAGTGGATGGATTCAGTTGCAGTCTTGCGCACCCACTGGCAACGTCCGTTGGCCTCGACCTCTGCATTGGCGTACTCCAACTCGGCACCACTGGATCCGATCGACCCCGAGGTTAGCACCGTTAGATCTAGCCATTATCGCCTCCCCTTCATCATGGTCATTGTCCTCCATGCCGACGGCCTCCACCACAGTGCCACTGGATCTAGTCAACCCTGAGATCACCACCGTTGGATCTAGCCATCTCTGCCTACGTCGCCGTTGGATCTAGCCAACCCTATGGTAGCTACGCCGTCCAGGTGCATGGATGATGAAAATGTCCGTATGAATTAAGAATTTTGATATTTAGTTCTAATGATTGTTATGTGTTCATCGATATCATGTTCTAACTTAAGACTAATGATATACAGACATTTCTTAACTCATTTGAATAAGGGTATTTTGGACATTTCATGCTTCACAACAATAAGCTTGTGTAATAAAAAGTAGTATGCCAAACAGGTTGGTTTGGCTTTAAAACAAACCGCTTTTAAGTTATTTAAGTGTCGTGACCTGGATTTACGAATCCGAAACCCTCCGTGTATACTACACTAGTCCAGAATCACGTTAGTACACACAGTGGCAACATAGATAAAATACCAAACCTTACAATGAATTAACTAGGAAAGTAGCAAATTATTATTAAATAGAGTAATAGATCTTATGGTTAAACTTTACACCACTATGCCTTAAGTGCTTAAGAAACAAATAAATTATTGCTCAGTTTCTAAAAAGCCAGTAAACTCTCTCAAATAGATCGGCTTTTAAGTGGCTTTTGACATAAACCAAAAGCCATAAATAACTAACAAAAATCAAAAGTTGAAAACTAAGTTGGACCTAATTTTGCAATTTATTGCTAAAGAAAATTAACTACTTATTAAACATACTCTTATAAAAAAAACTATAGCTATTTTTTAACTCAGAAAAATCGAAAAAGCAAGTTTGGAATCTTATTGGCGTTCTTGGACCGTTCGCTGCCGCTGGTTGCATCAAATTCAGCGCTGCCTCATCTTCAGTTTCTTTCTCGGCAGCACCCGTGTCACGGTCTCATGGCGTACTAGCAGTATATCAGTAGATATACAGCGGTGGCATCCATCAGAGGGGCTGCACACGCGTGGGTATTTGCTCGTTTGGAGTGGAGGATGCGATCGAATATGACAGTGTGTCAAAACACACGCATACATGCAATGCCTATCCATTAGCAGTCGGTTACTAAATCGATCGTCCATATATAGCCCGAATCGGTGAAACGCTGTAATCATGTTGTGATCAACTACGCGCATCTGTCGATCGATCCTTGCTAGCTGATTGCCGATTTGTCGATGTGTAACCTCGTTCTGTTTTTCTCGGGGTATTTCGATATTTGACACCCAATTCGCATGTCTTTCGGGTTCTGTGTATGACATGTGGGTCCATCTGAGTCAATGACAGTGGGCCAGAGTGTCAAATATTGAAAAATTCGTTTTTAAAGGGTGTCAAATTTCAAAATCTCTCGTTTTTCTCCCGTCAGATCGGGCTCTGGGGTTTTTCCTGTATTATTTTTGACAAACGGATGAGTCTAGCATGCAATTTTCCGCTAGCTTCGCTTTTTTTTTAAAAAAAAAAATCCTGTGGTATTTTTATCCTGCCGGTACCGTAATTAGTTTTGTACTACAAATTAGATCATGTTAAATCCTTCACATGTACTCGCGAAAATACTTGGCGACTAAAATTCAGTGCAATTGCTTCGGTATTGAGACAACTTAGAGACGTGTAGGCTTAAGGGTATGTATAATAAGATTATCTCAGCTTATTTTTAGCATGTTCATGTTAGTTTTGTCCTATATGAAAGAGTAAGAAAAGAGGAAAGAGAAGAGAGGTAGCTCTTATTTAGTAGTAAGCATTAATCAATTTAAATACACCCGAGTGGGTTTAAGAGGTTCGAGGCATGAAAGGAAAAAGTAGATAAAAAGTAAATACGGGTTGATTGATTGATGGATCCTCCTCCTGCTTGCCATTGATCCCATTTTTATAGTGCATAGGTCGATTGTATCCTTCTCCATTGCGTTGCTAGCCGTGATCCGTATCGGCCTTTGTATATATAAAATTCCATCTTTGAATCAATATCGATCACAATTCTATCTTCAACTTGACCTTTTTTCTTTTTAACCGATATCGGCTAGAAATACCTAATTTTATCCTTAGTCTGACAAATCAGTTATACATTGCAAAATTCTGGTGTAAATATACGCCCTTCATTTTTGAGAGATAATATGTTATTTTCCAAAAATCTTCTTCGTTAGCATAACCATCATCGGCTTAACCATGATTTTCACAATATTTTCATTGTCGTTTTTGTTAACTACTCCATTTATTACTCCACAATCCTTTAAAACACACCGTTTTCATCGTAACCGTAGCTGCCACTTCAAGAAAATTTTCCACCTTCTACTGTTCCTCTTACCCCTTATAAATATAACCTCACTGGCCTCCTGTCATTTTCACGTGTTAAAGCTCTCAAATCATTCATCGTTGGCTTGTTCCCCCTTTTCCTCAAGGCACCATCCCACTAGCTCCTTCCTTTGGATTTTCATCAGCTGTTAGAACTCCTTGATCGGTTTAGCAGACATGGATCACAAACAAGTATTTACCCCTGTTATTGATTGTGAAGATCAATACTACTTAGGACCATTACGAGATTTGGATCCGTTGGTTATAATAGAACAAGATATGTCTAGACTTCTCCTTTATGCTCGAAAGTATAATCTCAATGGATGGAGTAAGAGTTTCAAAGCCTGGCCAACAGCCTCGAAAGGTTGGAGAAATTGGTTTAATCGGATAGCAACATAAAAAATGCCACAATAGGAGCAAATGTGTATAGTCGAGTGTCTCCCCTTCTCCTTAGTCGATCCAGAAGCCAATGAGCCTTTAGTGTCCACGGTATGTTATTTCTAGTCAGACGCATTCAATGACTTTATGTTTAAAACTGGCCCCTATTGGCCCAACTTTGCTTGATGTAGCAGAGCTATGTTGCCTTAGGCCAGATGGAGATAAAATATTAGCTTTCAGTGCCAAACCTAAACACAAATTGATTTCCACCAAAGTAGAAGGCTGGATTAAGTACATTAGTGATAACAAAGGAATCGGCCCAGTATCTGATAAAGAACATGTAGTTTTTCTGAACATGTGGCTTTATTCATTCTTATTTTGCAGAGCATCGCTCGGGCCAACGCAAGTATATTAGGTGATCGTAGAACAACTTGTTGAGGGTCGTTGGCTATCTCTTGTGAAACTTTTCTTAGGGGTAGTATACTAGTTGATGCAGGTTATACGAAGTCAACTTTTCACAGGATTGGGAGAGTGTACAGTTGGAAATGTGTGTGGTTCACTTTGGTTCATTCAGACTTAGCTCTATTGTATTTTTAGCTGACTATTTAAAATTGATTCATCCGATGCCACCCCTTTTCCTCTTGTGGGAATCCCAAAAGATTAGAAAATGGAGTATAGAGATAGCCGGTCTTTTGGTGAAAAATTTATTCTTTGTTCCTACGAGAACCCAAAATCACCCCTATCTGAGCAAGGAAGTACCTGGCCTTCTTTTTCCAGTTGGACTATGATGATTTTCATCAAAGGGATTTCTTCAGTTATAAAGAAGCCGATAGCTACCCCCGCCCGTCTTTTCTTCACTTGGTAGCCGATAGTAATGATATGCCTGAGGATACCTTGGAGTTGTACAGGACCTTCATTTCACCAAGTGTGCTTTCCATCAATTGACATTCAAAAGGCCAAACATTTCAACCGTCATATGAATTCTATCATCCAGCAGTACATGCAAGGCAGCTAGGCTTTGGGTAAATTCCTCCAAGTTTATGCCTCCTTATTCGGTTTCATCCTAGAGACCGAGTACGTCGGGTTTCCTCTGGAGAACTCATTCTTCACATAGCCGACAAATTCTAACTCCACAATCTCCCTTGTTTTGTACTTCATAGCCATCAATCAATAATATTTCATGAATGGTGGTCAGATATATCTGCTGCATTATATCTAGAGGAACTTACAATGTCAGCTATCATCTCAAATTTCTATCCAAATCTTGCGCCTGGGCCAATAGATTGAACTAACTCTGAGAATAGTAGCTCCAACTCTAGTGAGGATGCTAGCTTAGGCTATACTAACTCAAGTCTTAGCGATATATCAGCTAAGGTAGTCATTTATTATTTGTAATTCATAAACACCTTTGAACCCTTCTAATCAGCTTTTCATATATTTGATAGGCCATGCAAGCCGGCAAGAAGGTTGCAAATGATCCATCAGTCATTGGCACATCTAGCAAATGCCCCTCCCTAGATGTTGGAGTCAACATTACCGACTATTCATCAACTTCTCTGGGCATTAAATCACTCTCTTTGTCGGACTAAAAGAAACAACAACCTAGTAAGTCCATGATCATTGGCCACATTTCTCCCTTTTTGCATACTAAATTAATACCTGTAATCACCTTATCCTGTAGAGAAAAAATGTGACCGTCCAAACAAGGAAGTGTTGGCTTCCAGAGGGCGACAGCTCCAAGAGCAATCAGCTGAAAGTTCTCCCCATACATCAGGCATAAAACACATATAGCCGATGTTCTAGCTGATTTACCACTCGCTAATACAGATCTTCCTCCTCCATCACAACGAACTCCTTAGGCCACTATAGCTACTACACAACCGATGGATAAACCAGTCGATTCTATTACAAGCATGCTAGGATCTAACTTGTTTGACTTGGATGAGCCAGAAAAGGCACTGAATCCCTTCCTCAGACAATTCAGAACATCATCGCCACATCCAAGGATGCATTGGCTATTATCACATCGGCCCTGGACACAAAGGAAAAACTCAGGCACATGTCCCGTTTAGGTCTTCCGCCAATTTCTGTTGTTGTTTGTCCTCGTTTCATAAGCGATTACAGGGTGTCTATGTCAAACTCTCTGTTGTATCCATGATAATCTTCTTTAATGCAAGGCAGAGCTCCTGCCATTTTCTTTCAAAAAAATAAGTTGCTCCACAGTCCATTGGCCTCTATCATAGAGAATTTCCACTTGATACATGATGCCATGAATGAGGTCAAGGCTGAGTTACCATAGGAGGCTACAACAGCTTTAATGGACATCTACTTTTTGGATGACAAGAAAGAAGCAGTAGAAGTAGCCAAGTCCAGGATGCAGCTTCGATCGGCTCAGAGGATAAAAAGCTTTTAGATAAGCTGATAGTTGATGCGAGAGCTCAAAAAGCCTAATCTGATGAGGAAGTGAAGGAACTAAAGGACACAAAATAGTCCTATGCCAACCTGGAATCGACTAAGAAGCCTCTAGAGGAGGAATTAATCAAACTGAACACCGAACTCACCAATGCCCAAAAAACAACTGACAGATGGCACCTCGGCTCTCAAACCCAGAAAATCTATATTACCTCATCAATAGTAGTTGTTAAGAAACAATCATCCAAGGCTATTGATATACCTGGAACCTCGGAAGCCGATCAAAATATATTGGACGACATCTAAGCCACCATCGCCAAGGCAATAGTCGCTCTCTTTGGTCTTGTCTAAGATATCTGATCGCATCTTTTACAATCGACTTATCCAAAAACAATGCTCAAATGTTTGTAATGGGATAGTCCTAAAATAATATTTGAAATGATGTGTAAGATATTTATAATCGGTTGTTTAACTGATTTTTATTTATGCTTTACGCTCTTTATTCCCTTTTTCATGCCAAGTGTTGTAATCATTGTCGGCTTACTTTCATTCATCGGACCATACAGCTAGGATTAACTACAATGAGTTAATTCGACCTTCCTTCTTGATAGTTTTAGCCGATTAGGACCCAATCCAAACATTTGGGGTGATACTTCTTTAAGTATTTTCTGTTAATTGCCTTAGGGAACACAACACCTTCCAACGTCTGCAGAATATAAGAATTTCTATCCACAAGCCGATGTATTTTGTAGGGTCCTTCTCAAGTTGGAGACCATTTTCCAAATCGATTATCCCTAGAGCCGATAGGTAGTAGAATTTTCTAAACTAGATCAGCTTCCTAGAACGATGTAGGCAACACCTTTTTATTTTAGGATCTCATAACCCTTGCCTTATTCTTATGTAGCTGATCCAACATATGCAACCTTATTTCTACTAGGTTGTCCAAATTATCAGTCATTAAATTCTTATAATCTTGAGCTGACAAACTATTTTGTCTAGCTATTCTTATTGATTCTATGTTGATTTCCAAGGACAACATAACCTCTTGTACATAAACCAATTGGTAAGGCGATAGTTTTGTTGTACCATGGTAAGCAATCCGATAGACCCACAATGACTCTGATAATTTCACATGTTAGTTCCTAGGTCTCTCCTCTATTTTTCTCTTGATCAGCCTGATTAACGTTTTATTTGATGACTCATCTTGTCTGTTAGCCTTAGCATAATAAGGTGATGAATTCAACAATGTTATACCTAAACTAGGGCAAAACCTTGAAACTCATCGGACATAAATACAATGCCCTGATCGGTTGTAATAATTTGAGAAATTTGAAATTGATGAATAATATGTACCATAACAAAGCTGATAGCTTCAATACAAGTCACTTTCTTCAAAGATATCGCCTCAACCCATTTAGAAAAATAATCAGTCGCAGCCAAAATATACTTATGGCCTTTGCTCAAAGAAGGAAATATTTAACCTATCATATCTATTCCCTATTGTCTAAATGTCTAAGGCTTAATAATTAGGTGTAAAGCTGATGTAGAGGCTAATTATATGTTGTCAAATTTCTGACAAGCTGGCATCTCTTATAGTATTTAAAACAATCCTCTAGCATCATTGGCCAAAAATATCCAGTTCACATTAATAACCATTTTATTCTATGGGTTAATTAATGAGTGCCACAAATAACTTCGCGCACTTCACCTATGGCCACCTTAGCCTCTTCTGTTCAAAGGCACCTTAACAACAAACCTTCTAAAGTCCGATAATAGAATGCATCATCGAACACAACATATTTCAAGGCTTGTCTTTTGATTTTTCATTCTATCGGCTTGATGGGTCAGACAAATAATCCATTATCTTTGCCCTCTAGTCACCGATGTTAGCACACATTATTTCAAAATTTAGCACTGCTTTATCTATCAACTCATAATTTTGTAATTGGCCAAACCTCTTATAACCTGATGCTTGTTGAGCTAATTTGTTGGCCTTATTGCTTTCCTCGCAAGGTATGTGATGAATTGCAAAAGAGCTTAATGAGCTGATGATTTCCATGCATTTATCAAATATTTGGCCAACACTTCATCGTGGCAATTATATTCTCTCTTAATTTGTTGAAACACCAACAAAAAGTCTACATAAACCTTAATAGAGTCAACACCAATAGTACCAAGCAATTGTAGGCCTCTCAGCAAAGCCTCAGACTCGGCTTGATTGTTTGAGCATCTATGACAAATTCAGACATATACCTTCTTGGCAAAATAACACAACCCCAATACCATCGCCTTCTCGACATACTGATCCATCGAAAAACAATTGCCAAAGGGCAATAAATACTAGATTGGAATTCGTATCGGTCTCGTGTTCTATTATAAAATCAGCAATCACCTGACCCTTGACAGCTTTAGCCAATTTATACATTAAATCAAACTCGATGAGCATGTACGCCCATTTACCAAGTCAACCTCATAAAATTAGAGCTAATAACATATATTTTATAACATCAGTTTTGCAAACAAACTTACAAACCGATGCTAAAATATAATGCCTTAAATTAGTGCAAACAAAATATAATGACAAGCAGAGATTTTCTACAAAAGGGTACCGGGTTTCTACATCAATTAACTGTTGGTTTAAGTAGAAAATAACCCACTCTTTACCATCAATATCTTGTGCCAAAACAGCTCCAATTGTTGCCTCCTTAACCGATATATATAACCTAAACGGCATAACTTTCCTTGGTGTGGCCAAGACTAGAAGTGTGCACAGATAGTCCTTGATATTCTCAAAAGATTTTTGCTGATCGGCCACCCAAATGAATTGTTGATTTTCCCTTAATTTCAACAATGGGGGCAAACGAACTAATTCGATCAGATAAATTTGAAATAAAATACCGCAAATAATTAATCTCGCTGATCAGCTTCTATAAGTCTTTTTTGCTGGCTGGTGGCTGTCTTAGATATAACTTTGACCCTTTCTTGATTGAATTCAATCCCTCTTTTGTGAATCATAAAGCTCAGAAGCTGCTAGTTGATACACCAAAAGCACACTTGTATGGATTTATCTTTAAACCATGCGCCCTTGTCTTTTTGAAAACTGTTTCCAAATCGTCCAGATGCTGCAAATCATCATTGGATTTTACAACAACATTATCGATGTAAATTTCTACAATATGGTCGATTAAATCATGAAAGATTAAATTCATAGCATGTTGATATGTTGCACTAGTATTTTTTAAGCCGAACGTCATCACCACCCATTCAAACAAACTTAGAGCACCAGGGCACCTAAAAGCTGTCTTACATATATCGGCTTCTGCCATAAATATTTGGTTGTATCCGGCATTACCATCGAGAAAGCTAATAATCCTATTCCCCGATGCAGCATCGATAAGCATATCGACTATTGGCATTGGGTACTCATCCTTTGGCGTGGCTTTATTTAAATCTCTAAATCCAATACACACCCTGATTTTGCCATTTTTCTTCATAATAGGGACGATATTGGAAACCCACTCAGCATATCGGCAATGCCTAATAAATAAATCATCTAGGGGACAATTTAAACGATCTATAATCTGGCTTTATAGATAGCCAATGTTCAATAAGTTGTTGGCTTAAACCAAGCATCTCATGATACTCCTAAGTAAGATGATCTTTAGAATTCTTTAACATCTTAACCAAAATTTCTTTATTATCTGTGGCTAATTTTGAACTAATAAAAGTTGTTTTTTTTTCTATCACCATCACCTATATCGACTTCGTCCAGTAAATCAGTCGACATAAAACCTTGGCCTAAGTTCTCGATTTCTTGAAAATCTTCAATGGCCTCATAGCTATCTGTTATTTACCGATAGCTGCACATTCTATGTTGTAAAGCCTTTATTTTCGATTTAGACTCTGTCGGTGCAAATTTTCACCTACCTGATCAAACATGCTTGGCCTTACGTTGATCAGAATAAGCCTTGTTTTGTTGATACATATGAAATCACAATCATCTGGGGTTTTATTCGATAGGCACTCAGCCTCATCATGTTGCCATTTTGCATCTGAACTCGTCATGGCTATGTGAGCCGGTGTGTTAGCTTGAACCACTTCAACCTTGTCCCCATTCCATTAGACGAGCATCTGATGCATAGTCGATGGGGCGTAGCAGTTGATGTGAATCCAATCTTGCCCTAATAGAATGCTGTAATTACCCTTGGTGTCAACCGGGAAAAAAGCAGTCATCAATATTTTGCTGTCGATTGTTAACTTTGTCACCATAACCCTTTTCGCCTTAGTAGGATCACCTGTGAAGTTATTTAAAATCAAGTTAGTTATCAAGTTAGTTTTAGTAAGGTTTTCATCGAACTTACCCAACCTTTTGCATGTGGTTTAAGGCAACAGGTTGACTGTCGCGCCCCTGTCAATCAACATTCTTGATATGGGCTTGCCATTGATATGACCTTTCAAATACAAGGGCTTCAGATGTCGATGATTCAAAAATTACATGTTGAGCCTCCAAGCACAACTGAGTGAAAGCCTCTTTAGCCAATGCATTACTTATTTTAAACTCAGCCGATAGGGTGAACACCATGTTGTGTCCATCGGAGGTGGAGAATCATCCTGAATCACGAGTGAATCTAAATGATCGGCTAAATTGAACTCATTTTAAATTGGTTCTTTTTTCCTCTATTCCTTTTTAGCAATTTTCATCGGCCGAAGTTCACTAAATGCTTCATTTCTTTGTTTTTCCTACTCGACTTCTCTCATATCATGGGTCCTTAACCTTTGAAGTCATCTACGTTGTGAACAGCTTAGCTTTGGAAGACACCACCTAGGCTTTGGTTTGATTAGCTCACGTTTTTTATTTGCTAGATCAACATTAGTCATAGGACTCGACCTTTCATCCAATCATATTTGCTCTTGGATCGGTCTAGAAATCCTTTTATGAACCGATCCCTTATCGACCTGTTTATCATGATAGCCTTGTATTATCTCAGATATTCTGTCTTTAACTGACTGTCACTGCTAGTCACCGTGACGCAGATAGTTTTATATCGGACATGTGTACGGGATGGCAAAGCTGACCTTCTCTCCCAACAGAACTACCAAAAGGGCACTGTTTGTGAGCCTTTTCAAGTACATATTATCTGGCTGATGCACAGGATAACGTGACCTATTGTTTCTTCTTTCATACTTCTCTAATAGCAGGGAGAAAGTTGGCTTCAGTTTGTGAATCGGCTTTCGTGGTGGTGATGCTTTCTTAGCCTTGTACCACTTGCCGACTTACAAATCTCCCTTTGGCTTGATGGTCCTGGAATTTGTCTCGCGGTTAGTTTCTATTTGTAGTGAGCCGACCGTAATCTTCAAGGTCTCCTTACCGCTAGAGGTTGACTGAATGTAAGCATGACATGGAACTTTTGATTCTGTATCTTATATGAGCTCTTTTCCTTTTTTAGAACATTGGAATATATTAATCGGAAAGGGATTAGCATTCAATTGCATCGTCGACTCTTCTATGAACTTGAGTAGGCCATAGAAGATGGCTGATTGTATCGTCGGCTCTTCTGCGAACTTAACCGTGTGCCCTTTTCTTTAAAATAATTTGGTTTAATAGAAAACAATGGTTTGACACTACTACATAATGGTACATCACTATCGCTTCATCTGGGTCGGTTCTTAAATTTTTAGGAAAAAACGATTGTGATAGATGACTTAGGAGGCATAGTAAAAATAATCACTATCGATTTTGAGATTAGAAGCGACTGCGATATAGCACTGAGCACATCACAATCGGTTCTTATATGAGAAGCGATAGTAATGATCACACACATCACACAATCGGTTCTTTTGTAAGAAGCGATAGTGATGTGTGTGATCATTACTATCGCTTTTTACATAAGAACCAATTGTGATGTGAACGTGCACATCACAATCGGTTCTTAATAAGGAAGCGATAGTGATCTTCATGAACATCACTATCGCTTCTCCTATAAAAATCGATTGTGATGTGCATGATCATATCACTATTGCTTCTTATTTAAAAACCGATAGTGATGAGAATGAATATCACTATCGCTTAGTAAGTAAGAACCGATTCTGATGTGCCTCGCTAGGTTATTTATTACCACTCATTTTGTACTCGATCTCCTCTATTTTTTCAGAGGAGATTTTCTCCGCCGCCACCTGAGAAAATAGCTCATATTCTGTGGTTGGAAGCAATATTTGGGTGAGAAAAAAATTTGAAGCCAAGCTGAAAAATTTGAAGCCAACCCTGAAACTCGTTCGCTATTTTGTAACGGCAATATTAATTGAAATGTTGAAATAGCTAGCTAGCCGTCGCTCCAGTTTTTTCTTAATTTTATTGTGTGAAGTCTAATTGTAGATGAACCGTGAGGAATGGATGTATCAGAAAAGCTGTGTGAGTGATGAATTTTAGAGGGGTGTTCAAAAGTTCAAAAAAATTGCAGAAAAAGGCATGGTGAAGAGGGGTGTAAACTTTATATATTGTCCTTGCATTGATTGCACCAATCTTAGGAGATTTAACAACTCAACTCAAATTGAGGACCACCTGATTCGACATGGTTTTGTGAGGAATTACATGTGTTGGATCCATCACAGGGAGACTGGTAGTACCCTTCTAGTATGCAATGAAGACATGGTGGAACCTGATGACGAGTTGCAGCGTGATATGTTTGAGGAGGCCAATTTGGAGCAAATGTTGCGGGATGTGGAGGGAAATTACACGGAAAGAGATTTTGAAAAGTTTAAAAGCTTAATGGAAAACGATGCCAAACCACTGTTCTCAGGTTGCAAATTAGAATACACCAAGCTGGGTTCGGTCCTTTTATTGTTTGAACTGAAGGCGAAACACCGTTGGACAGATACAAGTTTCAATGCACTTCTAGTTCTTCTATCGGATCTGCTTCTGGAGGTAAATAAGTTGCCAACAAGCATTTATGAAGCGAAGAAGCTACTATGTCCCATGGAATAGAAATAGAAAGGATACATGCATGTCTGAATGATTGCATCTTGTACCGTAACACACATCAGGAGCTGCACGTTTGTCCAGTTTGTGGTGTGCCCTGGTACAAACAAAAGGAGAAGCGTACTGACAAGAAGCGTAAGACTCGGGCCAGCGACGGTGAAGAGGTTACTAAAGGTGCACCAGCCAAGGTATTGTGGTACTTACCAATCATTTCCCGTTTAGAGCGGTTGTTTGCAAACCTAGAGAGGCAAAACTGTTGCGTTGGCATTATGAGTCTCGAAAGGAAGATGATAAGCTGAGACATCTTGTTGAACATGGCAGGGGTACAATATCAATGGGTACACATTTTACACTGAAAGTCAAGATGCTAAGAGTACAGTTCAAAATAGTGGTGTAAGTATAGATGCTTTCTCCGATGATCATCACTCGCAAGGGGGATCCTCATCGGCAATGAAGTCATACTACGAGATGATCAAAGATATTTGGGAGCTTGATTACAGAATATATCATGTGTTCCGATGTAAGTGGGTGGGACTCCCACATGGAGTGAAGGTTGAGAGATTTTACTCTGGTGGATCTGAATAGACTCGCCTACAAAGATGACCCGTTTAACCTTGCGAAGTAAGCAAATCAAGCCTTCTACGTGCGTGATCCCACCAATCCATGGTTGCATGTCGTCCTTCATGGCAAGCGGCGGATCGTTGGTGTCAAAAATGTCGTAGATAAAGAAGAATACAACCAATTCGAGGAAATACCTCCATTTGCGGATGGGGCCTGTCTTAGAGGGGTCAACGATGACACACATAGAACCAATTATGTGTGAGTAGATCATCAAGAAGGGCAGTATTGTAAATAAATGGACAATTGTAGATAAATGGACTATTGCACGTACTGTTTGTAAAATATTTTTCAATATATGCAGTGTATAAATCCAAGTTGAATAATTGCTTTTGTATATATGCTGTGAAATAAAATTTGTACCATATGTTGTGAAAAAAATTCCTTTACATGAAATTATAGTTGGGAAAGCTCGTAAATAGTTGAAAGTTCATTTCTGGAAATGTTCGAACAACTCAGGAGTAATTTGAAAGAGGTTTGACTTTTCTATGCTTTACGCAAAAATGATGCCTACGAATTGAATTTCGGCATATTTCTTGAACGAGGACTCTTTTTGGAAAAATTGTTCTTTGAAAAGCTTTGTAGTATCCTAAAGTATATTTTTGCAAAATTTCTAATAATTTAAACAATGTATGCAAAAGTTATGGCCTTTTCTCTCTTTGATGAAATGCTGAAAATTCAGAACTTGCAGAAATATGATTACAATGGAGAACATGGAAAGCTTACTAGAGTTAGTTTTCTTTGTGCACCGATACAGATAGTGACTCATCAGAATCGGTTTTCGTACTAAACCAATACGGATATAAGAATTATCAGAATCGGTTTTATTTGAGAACTAATACAGATAGTACTCATCAGAATCGGTTTGCTTTATAAATCGATACTAATAATGTACATCAGAATCAGTTTTTAGTCTTGAAACCGATACAAAATGCCTGGCGTGAACCTCGACTCCTCCCGCGCAATTTCACTAGTAGCCCTAGATCTCAAACTTTAATTATTTGTGTTGGTTTTTCAACTAAAGCCGATAGAGACATTGTGAGTGAGTAGATTAAAGTTGGAATTAAACAAATTAAAACTTGACGTTAAACAGAACAAAACTTGGTATTTATCAAAACGCTATAGACACATGTAGGTCATGCAATTTTGTCATGAATTTTAAGTACTCATTTCTAATCATAAATTCATCGCTACAGAAGGATTCAAAGTCCTCCCAACCGTAGGCCCTCCTTTGACAGCACCTTGGGCCCTGCTCCGGTAGCATAGGCTCCTTTCCCCGCACGCCGACCATTTTCCTCCATACAGCTAGGTGCTTGACCGTGGCGAAACCCTCTGTGTATACTGCACTAGTCCAGGATCACGCTAGTGCACACAGTAGAAACATAGATGACATATCATTCCATACATCGCAATAACTAAGAAGAAGCAAATTATTATTGAATAAAGCAAACGACCTTATGGTCAAGGTTCATACACCAATGCCTCTTAGCTTAAGAAACAAATAAAACTGTTGCAGCGGAAATAGCATAACTTGGGCCATACGACATGCCACAGGCAATCGTCTGGGGAAACGCCTTCCTAGTCGACATAGTCTTCATAGTACTCCTCCTCTTGATACTCATTACCTGGTCCTTCCTCAGCAACTGAACAACAATGGCATAAAGCCGTGAGTACAAAACGTACTCAGCAAGCCGTAGGGAAATGATGCAATATATTCATGCACGGCTTGACAAAGGATAGTCTTATGGTTCATTTGCAGAAAGCAATAACTTGAATTTAAATACAATAAATAGATTGAAGGTAGATTGATAAAAACAATAATAAATAGCTGGTAAATCAATGATAGACAATATGAACAGAATGGCGAGGCATCACCTTACATCATTCGAAACAACTATCAACCACCAAATTCAACAGTATAGCTTGAGACAACAAAACAACAGTGAACTCCCCGTTCACATCCCAACAATTCCACATTTCAAGAAACACTCTATACCCCGTGTGAAATCCCCGGGCTTGTCCATGACCACGGACACGGCTATTCGAATAGTTTTACACTCTGCAGAGGTTGTATAGCTTTACCCACAAGACATGATCATCCCTTAGTGCCAAGCGCTACGAACACACTTCCTTTGGTGTGTCGGCAGAGAGATCACTACAAAGCCTTTACAATGCATGTCTAAACTCGGTACTGCCCTCTAAGGTTTCGCTCCTCGGGGCCCCCTCTTGAGCCATGTGAGTCTACCCGTCCATCCCGGAACCCACACCAACAACTGGCAATACTCAAGACTAGACATTGCAAATTAATCAGCTAGGTCCGTCCCATACTGGACTTGTGGTTGCACGGTTAGGCCCAGTTCAATGGCGCACCAAATTAAGTCCTTAAATTGTCTCAGGCAAGACAACCACATCCCAATGTGCTAGACAGCACCCCCTTTACTGCACGATCACATGCCCGAGGGAAAACATTTTGTTCAACCAAGACCAATGGCATCCCCTGCCATGGTAAAACAAGTTTTACAACAGTGGTCAATAGCCGCAATTCAATATCTCATTAAGTCAAGATTAACATTAGTTCACAGGTGATATGTATCCCATCGGACAACTAAGCATGGCTAAGCATAGCTATGATAACCCCATGTTGGTACTATGATTATGTCCAACTAGTAATGTCCCAACCTAAGGTTAACAATGGGTATATGGCATTCCAATAATCAAGGTGGCATAATGTCAATTAGGTGAATAGCTACTCCCATAAGCTAGCATTGATACACAAATGGCATGCAATTATACAAAACAAAATAACTTTGCAAGCATAGGTTCAATATGATCAAAGGTTACGACTTGCCTTGCTGATCTAATGCTGAGTCTTGGTCTTCGAAGTCTCCGTTCGCTCCTTCGGGATTCGCGTCTACCGGAAAATAAAGCAACAAAACTAAATAAATACAAAACAGAGACACAAACAAACTCAAAACTAAAAATAAATGGCTTTGGAAGGTAGAGCTCGATTTTACAAAAATTTAGAAATTTGAATCGTTCCAATCGGAGTTCGGACAAAGGAGAACGGGCCTCCGAAAGATTTAATTCAAAGAAAAAGGCTGAAAAAGAATAAACCTGAATTTCCGATTTATTTTTCTATTGAAAAATAGATTAATGACGCAATGCTGACATCAGCAACCAATTTTCCCCAAAATAAAATAAATCCGAAAATTCGTGTTTCACTGACATGTGGGCCATCGGTCCATAAACCGAGTCCACGGGTACTGCTCCGGTCCACGGTGGACCGGGTCTGCAGCATAAGGCTAGGGCTGACACGGCGGGAGTGGCTGACGCGGCGTTGAGATGGCACACACGTGGGCACTAGCGGGGCGGATGGCCACGGGACATGCGCACGGGCGAGGAGACGTGGCACGATCTGACGCGTTGGCAGACGATCGGACGGGCGAGAACTCACGGAGGAAGTCAAAGACGAGCGGCGGCGCTTTTCCACCGGAGTCGAAGAAGACGACTCGGAGGACGGCGAATCAGCACCGGATCGGGCGGAAGACACCACAGATCTGGAAGAGCTCAACGCGATGAGTTCAACCGTACCCACAGCAGCGGCGGAAACCCACCGGAGACGGTGAACAAGGCGGCGGAAAGTGCTTTGGGTGGCGGCGCACTCCGGCGAGGGAGAACTCGGCAACGGCTGGGCCTCGGGCGACGGGAGAGGTGGCGGCGGACGCAGCGCGAAGCGGGGAACGCGACACGAGGCTTGGCAGTGGCTTTTATAGCCTCGGGAGGAGTGAAAAACGCGGAGACCGAGGATGGCTGCGTGCGGCGCGAGGACTTCGGCGGCGGCTAGGGTTTCGGCTGAGGCATGATGTGGCGCTATCTGGATCGTCTGCGGGCGACGATCGGACGGCACGCACGCACTCGAACATGCGGGCGAGGGATGGCCATTGGATCGGAATCAAATGGCTGCGGCATTAGGGTTAGGGTTTGGTTTTTGGACGGCGACGGCGACGCGGCAGAAATCCGGACGCCCACGTGGCGCGGATCCGATGGCGAAGCGCGGCTGGGATGGCAGGCCGGGCGGATGCAAAAAATGGGCCGGAACAGGAGCGGGCCGGTGGGAAGAGGAACGGGCCAGCGGAAAGATTCGGCCCGAAGAGATTTTTGAAGATTTAAAAGCGTTTTCAAATAAACAAAATTCCAGAAATTCAAGTAAATTCAAATAAATACCAAATAAATTCAGAAAAATCTCCAAAAATACAGAAAAATTCCTTGAAGCACAAAGAACCCAATAAAAACTAGAAACCTTTGATTTGATGTATAGATTAATCAAATTAAATCTTCTCATTTTTATAAAATTCAAATTAAGCTTCGATTAATTCCAAGAAAATGCAAATGGTTCATTTTTAATTTTAAACATTCCAAAACTCCAAATTTTGGTATGTTACACGCAGTCGCAACAGCAAGGGGCTTGATCGCTCCATTTGGCGTAATGGAAGCTGGCACGATCGGTCTCATTAGCCAAGTAGAAGAGGCCGAGCACGTAAGCCACCGCCTTGTCGCTGCCAACGACCGCCTGTTCGAGCCATGCGACGCCACGCTGCACGTCCTCGTGCTCGGACTCGGAGAGCACGGCCTTAAGGTCGTGCTCAAAGTAAGCCTCTGGGTTGCCGGCCCTAGCCAGGTGGCTGACGATGGTGAGGTAGTGCTCATTATCCATCCACTTCATCGCCTCCCTCCGCAGCGACACCTGCTTGCCCACGGACCGAGCCTTGGCCACCTTAGACAGCGTCTTGCAACTGCAATATGCCAAAAAATTAAAGAAAACCAATTAAATAATCAAATCAAAAGAGAACCAATGAAAAGAGAAATGAAACAGTGAGTACGTGGCTCGTAGGCTGCAAAGGTCATCCATGGGGCAAGACAAAGTCGAGGCCACGAGGCTGACGATATGGACGAGGAGTTCAAAGGGAAGAATGACGTGGAGCGCCGGTGCCCTTGCCATGGCTTGCGGTGTTGCGCACAGTTGCTGGCTTGAATACGAATGGTTGCGCACGCTTGCTGGCTTGAAGACGAAGGGAAAATGAAGAGCCTCTTGCGCAGCGCGCAAATTTATACCACCGAGAAGACGAAGGGTCTGATACGATCAGTGTCGGTTTCCTTGCATGAACCGACTGAGATTGAATTTGTACCGTTAGATACTATCAGTGTCGGTTTCTGTGGGACCGATTGAGATTACATACTATCAGTGTCGGTTTTTTATGTCAACCAATTCAGATGACTGATCATCACAATTGGTTTTTTTGTAGAACTGATTCAGATAGCCTTACATGAATATATGTTTTACTATGAACTAAGCAAGATTTAGTCTGGCGCAGAAAGTAGTTGTTCATCACGGACCCAGTTCAGGGTGAAACTTGTAGGCACCGGACCAACCGGCCATTAGAATCGGTTTTATATGAACCACTTTAGATAACATGTAATCCGAATCGGTTTTCTATAGAAATCGATTCAGATTATATATCATTAGAATCGGTTTTTTTATGTAAACCGATTCAGATGACTTCTCATCGCAATTGTTTTTTGGTTGAACCGATTCAAATAGCCTTACTTGAATATATGTTTTGCTACGGACTAAGAAAGATTTAGTCTGGCGCACAAAGTGGTTCATCACGGACCCATTCCGGGGTGAAACTCTTAGGTAACGAACCAACCTTCTATTAGAATCGATTTTATATGGGAACCAATGCAGATAACATATAATCAGAATCGGTTTTTAATAGGAACTGATTCAGATGATGTATCATCAAAATCGGTTTTTATATGAGACCGATTCAGATGACTTATCATCAGAATCAGTTTTTTTGTGAACCGATTCATGACTTGTCATCATAATCGGTTTTTAATGGTAACCGATTCAGATGATTTATCATCAGAATCAGTTTGTTTGGAACCGATTCAGATAATCCTAAATATTTTGGCGGTTCGCTCTCCATTTCATCTAGTCTTTCACAGTTTCGCCTCTTCCTCGACGCCGCCGCCTCTTCTCGTCATGTCCCCTCCCCACCGCGTGCCCTCCTTCCCCAACGCCGCCGCCTCCTCTCTTCCTGTCCCCTCCCCACCACGCGCCCTCCTTCCCCAACCCCTTTGTCGCCGCCCCCACCGCCGCCTCCTTCCTCGACACCACCGCCTCCTCTCCTCCTGTCCCCTCCCTACCGCGCGCCCTCCTTCCCTGACTCCTACATCGCCTCCCCCCACCGCGCGGCCTCCTTCCTCGATGCTTGCGTCGCCTCCCCCCACTGCCACCTCCTTCCCCGACGCCGCCTCCTCCTCTCCTTCTTCCGAGCCCTAATCTGGTAGCTACTGGACTTCACTGTTTTAGTTGATTTAGTAGCTACTGTCGAACGAGCCCTAATCTGATATGTGTAAATATATTCATCAAATTGTTTTACTAGACATGATTTATTGCAAAAATAACATAAAGTTTATGTTATGTTGTATCATTTTGATGATGTCATTGTTGCCATCTTTGGACTATGTAATTTTCGTATTGTAATTTGGGATTAGCAATTTATTCTTGCTCTTATTATTAGTTGTTGCTTCACATGATTTATTGTCAAGTTCACATAATAGCTACAAATTGCTTTCTCTCATATCAAATATATGACCATATCAGGTAAAAAACTCAAAATGTCGCAATTAGAAAGCATCGGCTCATCGCCAGATAGAGTTCAAGGCGCTCCTTAGGGGTCGAGCCAAGTTCCAAATGTTGAGGCTCCGAGTAAGGTGAGAAAGGCTCAAGGATTGAGCAAAGGGGCCGCAGGGAGAATGCCGTAGGTTCTCCAGTTCAATGCCACGGGGAGTCTGTATGGGTCCTCCTAAGAACAAGGGGCGATACTGGTCATTCCCTAGGCAATTGGTGAGAGAGAGGGTGCTCCTAATGGTTAAGGATTGGAGAAAAGAAGTCAGCGTCGAGTAGAAGAGTCAGTTGTGGGACGAGGTTAAGGGCAAATGGATTATAGAGGAGGAAGATAAATGCAACACGAGCCGGTACACCATAAAGAGGATGGGTGTGGCTTTGAGGCACTTTAGGGTCCTCATGCACAGTGAGTACGTGCTAAAAGGCCGCACACCATTCGAGCGGCATCCGTTCGTGACTCCTGATGTTTGGGAGAAGTTCACAAGGATGAAGGGCACGCCCAAGCCAGAGCAGCTGAGAGAGAGGAACACGCTATCCAGAGGCATAACACGCACCCGCACCACCTCGGTACAGGCGGCTATGAGGGGAAGAAGACAGAGTGGGTGCGACTAGCCGAGAAGTGCACGAACTCTGGGACGACGATGCCTTACTCCCACATATGTGAGGAGCGAGCACGCAACTGGGTATTAGCGAGGACAAAGAAAACCACCGACGGGCAGCTTGTAGTTGCAAACCCCGCTACCACGCACATCGTCTCCATCATCGTAAGACATCTAACTTAGTGTGTTGTAGTAGACCCAACTTGTATTTCAGATCTAATTCGTACTCACTTATTGCAAGAGCAGGTAAGCCAGTGGAAAGAGCAGGAGACCTTTTAGAGCCAAGGGTCGAATGACATCCTGTCGTTTGTGATTGAGAAGCCCGACCATAAGGGCCGGGTGCTTGCCACAAGGGCGAGGCATACGAAGAAGTCCTACTTCCAAGATGGCGCTGCGAGTGCTAGATCAAGATCATGGGAGGCACGTGCGGAGCACCTCAAGGACACTCTCAGGGAGCAGCTGACAGAGTAGCTAAGGGAGCAAATCAAGAAGGAGATGAGGGGGGAGATGATGGCACATGAGGAGCGCCTGAGGGCTGAGATGATGGCGATGATCTCCCAGAGTCAGAGCCAGATGCCCTCGCCTCCCGTAGAGAAGCCCGAGCCCCAACCCAGTGGTGGTGGTTTCAAGAATGATAACACTGGTCCCCAGCTACAGGTAATAATTAAATTTTCCTAACTTAAAGCTATGAGTGTAACTCCCACAATGTTTTTCCTCAATTTCTGCACTTCTTGCAGGCGCCTGCCAAGTGCCAGCTCACCTTGACAGAGGACAGATTTCCCGTGGAAATTGCACGCGTTGTTGCATTTCTAGGCAAGGAGACTGACACTATGCATGGTTAGCCCTTGGGGAAGGGCTACATGAGGGTGCAGGTGGACTACGTCCACGAAGACTTTGTATCACATGTGCTGCAGTCCCCCCAAACGAAGATATCACCACTCTCGGGCAGGCACGCATGTCGTTTATCAAGTGGCCTACGACGGGTGTCGTATTGTTTGAGGTAAAAATCCACCCCATCTCCTCTACTATTCCTATAGTACTTCAACAAGTTACATTTGTGTGTGCTTCATAAGTTCCTACCGTACCTGTGCCTGCTCCTGCTCCTACGCAGAGTGTAGAGCTCGCACATAAAGGGGCTAGCACGACAACCACTGAACCGTATGAGGCCTCGGCGACTCCTTCGAAGAAGACAAAGCTAACAGAGGCCACAACACCCCCTACAACACATACAAAACCCCTTGCCCCGACCTCGCATACTTCTTTTGCGAAGAAGGGAAAGTCGGCAGGCAATGTGAAGACTGATTTGAAGGGCTACGTAAATGGAAAACCCTTGATTGGATCCAAGGAATTGAATGTTCTAGGTAAATTTAGTTGCTTCCTCCATGGATGGTACATTGATAAGGTTAAAGACGACGAGAGTCGAGAGGACTTCACTGTGAGGTATACAAAGGGACAGTTCCACCGTGATGAGGATGGGACATTCCCAGTCAGTTTGATGATCTATTCTGTATGTACCAACTGAAGGCCGTCGATATTTTTACTTTACGATCTTGGACACTGTGAGTAACGCACCATATATCTGATGACTTTCATAAGATTTTGCACTACGCTTTCTAACGTTCAACACGAGTTGTAGGGCAATGAGGCAGCGAGCCATGACGCATTAACAACCAGTTGGGTTTGTCGACCCCGAGGTGGTGTCTGCGACCATGGCACGGTTTCAACCGGACTTCCTTGCCGACTACATCAAGTTGGCTTTGAATGCTAACTTCAAGAAGAAATTCATTCTATTCTCGTACCACCAGGAGTAAGTAGTACTTCACCCTTCAATTATTTGTACGCACTTACACCGTATGTGAACTCATTTCCTTGCACTGCATGCCATTTAATAAGCAACCATTGGGTTCTACTCGTCCTCATTCCGAGTGAAAACACTATCTATATTTTAAACTCGGTCGAGAACAAACCGTTGGCCTATGTGATCAAGTCTCCTTTGGAGCAGTAAGTACATCACTGTAACCTAACATATTCTGAATTTAACTACATTCATTTTTTTGACTCAATGGCTTCTCTCCAATGTATGTAGGGGTTTCTTGGCCTACGTCAATGGAGGAGGGAAACACGATGCTAAAAAGGGCAAGACGCTGGAGTATAAGCCCTTCAGGGTACAAGTGCCTCTATATATACGATTAATTTTTTAACATGTAATCTTCGTGTGTTAAATTCTTTCTCTCTTCACAGTGTCATCAACAAGGCAACGGTGACTTGTGCGGCTTCTACGTCATGCACCACATGGCGTTCCTGATCGAAAACTCACATCTTTTCCCTCAAGTATATGTACATGCATAATAATACACTTAGCTTTTTACATACAAATTTTAAAACTTAAATTACTGCACTACATTCTGTTTTGCAGGAGCTCACTATCATCCATAAGATCTTAGAGAAGAAAGCACTGTACGCCATACAAGATTACTTATGCCAGTGGTATTGGTTAGAAGTTATATCGGAGGGCGGCAGGTTTAGAGATCTTGAATCATCATACTAGTCCATATGTAAACAATATTAATTAGTACTGATTGTTAAGCATGCTTATGTTGTATGTTGTTACTGATTGTTAAGCATGTTTATGTTGTATATTGTTACTACCGACTGTTAAGCATCCTTATGTTGTATTGATTGTTAAACATGCTTATGTTTGTATATTGTCACCGAATGTGTTATGTGTTGTAATTAAAGTGTTTGTGTTCTATAAATGTGATATATGCATTCTGTGTTCTGTACTACGAATGTGATACATATATATGTGTGCATACTGACAATATGTGCAACCGATTCTAATGAGGGTCATCATAATTGATTCTTATGTGCAACCGATACTGATAATAAGGCCATTAGAATCGGTTCTTCTGTGAAACCGATTCTGATGATCCGTCATCAGAATCAGTTCTTAAAACCAACCGATTCTGATGACCATATAATCGGAATCGGTTCTTCCATAAAACCGATTCTGATGATACTATCATCAGAATCGGTTGCAACTAAGAACTGATTCCGATTATAGCGTCATCAGAATCGGTTTCACAGAAAAATCGATTCCGATAAGACGGTCATCAACATCGGTTTTAACTAAGAACCGATTGTGATGATATTATCATCAGAATCAGTTTCTATGTAAAACCGATTGTGATAATTTGGTCATCAGAATCGGTTCTACAAAAGAATCGATTGTGATAATAGATCATCACGATTGGTTCTTCATAATAACCATGATTTACATTATAAGTTAACAAATAATACAAGCATGATGCTTTTTTTTTTATTTTCGTCTCTTTTAGTGCGAGTAGATAACAGACTGGTTAGTACACCTGGTGTCAAATCGGTTGGCTTTCGTTTTCTTTCCGAGAACTAATAACAATAGGCGTTCAAAAATATGTGTGGTTTTCTCCACCTTCCATGGGAGGACAGGCAATTTTATTGACTAAACTAAATATCAATCCATATCATCAGCGGATAGAATTAAACACCGACTTGACATCGGTACGATGGACATGCCACTCCACCAGCCCGGTACGTGGATGTTGTCCTTTTGTTGGCTGGCCTGGCTACCTTGGTTAAGGCTCTTCTAGGTTCCATCCTTGTCACAGTCTTGTGAAGACAGACACAGAGAGAGAGAGAGAGAGAGAGAGAGAGAGAGAGAGAGAGACCACAGTCCAAGTACATTTGTCCTGTTTAGCATGGAGGCTTGTGATTCCTGAGCTCCTTTAATCTCACAACCAGAAAAGATTATTGAGATGTGGTTAACTGTCAGGCATCACCCGTGTATGAATCCACGGTTGCTCATGCAGTCATGCATAGCACACATTGTCTCGTGCGTCCACTTCGTTTCAGTCAACAAAAGGAGTAAAGGGCGATTCCTCCGTTTATCTAACAAAGAAAAGAAGGCGAAAAGCAGAGCTAGCCAGCCACCACCACACCAATGCTTATGTTCCTCCAAGATTTCACTGGTTTGGTTGGGAGATGGATGGATTGGCAGCCGAGATTGTTATTCCATATTGATCGATCAGCGCAACTGCCTTGTAGATTTGGCCATATGCAGAATTAATGTTTCACGCTCGATCGCCTCAGATACTCTCTCCGTTTTTTCTATAAAACGTATTTTGATTTTGTAAAAGAATTAAGGTTGTGTCAAAATTAAGAAAGATACGAGAGAAAATGATTTAAATACCCCCACTTAATTGTCTTGAAAGATGAAAGATATACTTTATGTGGATAGTAATGAATAAATGCATATGGATGAGAGAAAATAAATAGAGATATAGAAGGAAAGGTCTCATTAAATCTACATGCAAGCTTTATATTTATAAACAAAGCCATTCAAAAACTAAGTCTTATAAAAAAACGGAAGGAGTAGAAAAAGGCAGAGGAGCTAGCCCCCAAGTTTGCGCATTTTTAAGGCATTTTTGTATGTATTGGTTTTTGTGTTTTTAGAAAAGGGTCCGGTTTTTCTCACCCTGCCTCACCAGAGATGAAGACCGGATCAGGACTTGGCATGAGTTACGTAGTGTGTGATTGGTTTAAGGGATCACTCGTCCAAGGATGAATTAATTGATCTATCATGAAATTAGCCTATAAAATTTGGTGAGATGACACTATCTCTCATTTTATACTAATTTTGTGTTTATGAGGGATGAGATGGTAATCTCAACTCCTTATTTGCTTTTGGAAAATGCGGTCATGAAAAAGCAAACAGTTACGCCATTATATTCAACCATATGAACCATTGCTGATTTCTGAGCCTTTGTAGGTGAATGGCTTTTCACAAAGCGAATAGTCCCTATATTATGGATGAAGGTTTTTGGCTTCCTCGCGCTGTCCACGTCGGCCCGACTCCTTCTTGTGCGATGTCTGGTGCGGGTTGTGCGTGTGGCGTAGCTCGCGCATATCACAGGTAGTAGGCTCATAAATTTGTTATGCCTAATATCACAGCAAGTAAGTGTAGTGATGGTAGACGTCAGCATGCATGCATGCATGAGGTCCCAGGTTCGATTCTTTGCAAAGACAATTTTTCCATAAACTTTTTGAGAAGGGCCCTAAGAGCATGCCTAAGCTACCATAAAAATTTCAGCTCATGATAAAATTTGTGCAAATTTTAGAAATTCTGATAATGCTACTAATGCATTTAAAATAACTTCACTAATTTATTTGAGCTATTAAAATCATGGTGGAAAATTTTTGAAATATTTTGAGAAGAATTCCGAGAGCATTACTAAGCTACCATAAAAATTGCAAATCATCATCAAACTTTTACGATTTTTAAAAATTCTAACGATGCTACTAATGCATTTAAATTTCACTATTTTTTATTTTTCCAAAGGCATCAAATGAATTTTATTTTTTAAAATTTTTGAGAATAGTCCTGAGAACATGCCTAAGCTACTATAAAAATTTCAGATTATGATCAAACTTATGCAATTTGTTAAAATTATAACAATACTACAACTGCTTTTAAATTAAATTCACTTATTTAATTGAGCTATTAAATCATGTTGGAAATTTTTAAAACTTTTTTACAAGGGTCTTAAGAGTATGCCTAAGTTACTATAAAAATTTGAAATCACGATCAAACTTGTGCGGTTTTTAAAAATTCTTATAACAGTACTAATACATTTAAATTTTATTATTTTTTTATTTTCTAGAGGCATGTTAAAATCACTCTCATACGGCGCCGCGTGCTTGCATGGCGTGGCGTGCGTACGTATCTGTTTCACCTAGTATTAGGGCCTGTTTGGTAGAGCTCCAGATTCCAGCTTCACCTGAAATCTGAAACTTGTAGGTTAAAATAAAGTAGATTAAGTTTATATTTTTGGTTTAAAATGTAAACAAGATGATCTATCTAAACACTCTTAATGTACTCACAGTTTCAGCTTTACAAATCTGGTGAAGTTAGAATTTTCAGCTTCACCAGATTCATGAATCTAAAGAAACTGAATCCCTACCAAACACACCCTTAATAACTATGGTTTTCTCCGTAAGGTGCCACGTCTAGAACCTAATGCGATCAGAAGGGACCATTTTTATCTGAACACAGAGGTGAATACACAGGGGCGAAAGGAAAGAGATGAACAAACATATCGTCTGACAGTAGAAAGGTTCATGGGAGGAATTTTTCCTCCACAGAGAAGAGAGGACGAAATATCTTTTGTTCCTAGTTCCTGACAGGTAGTACATCTCTTTGATACCACTTGATCCTTTGGTACTACACAAATACTAGCAGCTTCTACATCACTACACATGGAACTTAATTATTCCTCCTTGGAAGCTAGGCCAAAAACAACTCCCAACACAGATGGCACAGATTTCTTCTCATGTCCACATATATAAGCTATGCTTAGCCTTTTGGATCTACCAAGCTATCACTAGCATGCATGCATGCATGGGGTCTACTAAAGCCAAGGATTATCCCACAGTTTTATACTACCAAGCAATGTGGCAAACTAATGCAGGGGCTGCTTTGTGAGAGAGAACAAGATCATGGAGAACACCACTTATCCTATCCACCTTTTCATGCATGGTTGAGACGGTGGCTAGCTAGCAGTAAACCAGCATTGCTCCCCACACTAGCTAATTTGCTCTCCTGACTTTCTTAGTGCCTTGTGACTCTGAAGCAGCCTGGAAAAGTTGATGAAACATTGTGCTTTAAGATTGCTGTCATCAGGCATTTCGATCGATGAAACCTGGACGAAACGCGACAACATCGATGTAGGTAGGGCCGCACAAAGATGCCAAGGAGGTCTCGCCGCCTCCGCTCGTGCCAATGGAATCGCTTCTGCTTTCAGGCATGGTACGGTAGACCACGCATAGGACAGGGAATTGGGATAATGGAAAGAGAGGCCAAAGAGAGGATGAAACAAAAGGCAGGTAAACCATGAGCACCTCCCAACAGGCATGTGCAGATAAAATAGATAGATAGGCATATGGAATTATCACTTTTCTAGCTCTATGATAAAATATTTTTGCGAATCTGGCTCCCTTCCTAATGTAATTATAAAAATAGCCATATTTTCAACTACGGAATTGCCGGCCGGCATGTGAGATGTGCCACCTACTGCCTCCCGCACCACGGAAGCTCCTACGAGTTCGGCGTGGTAGATGAGACGTGTCACCTGGCGGTTTTTTCACGGTTAGGGATATAGCTATTTTTTTAATTGCGTTTAAAAAGATACTAGGTTTGAAAAAAAAAAGTTTACGAGCAAAGTTAGAAAGTGACAATTCCTATCCTAGACATGTAGTGAATGAAATGAATGGGATAGAGATCCATTCCCCCTCTCAACTCTGCAAAATTCCATGACTCCATTATTGCTCCCATCAACCCCAAACTTATCAATCCTCACTTTGCTTACTAACGAAAAGAAAACCTCATCGATCACAAGGCCCTAATGGGGGGTGCAAGAAAGTTCAATAAGACCAGGAAGTGTTGGGAAAAGGAGAGAGAGAGAGAGAGAGAGAGAGAGGGAGGTTATGAACGAAAGAGGCAGACATGACACGACTGGAAAGTGGTTGCGGAGTTGGCTCGAATCCTGCACCTTGGTTAGACCGGAAAAAAAAGGCCGAAAGTCACACGGATAGTAGTACTAGTACCGCATCCAGGGGCAATCTGGCACCAAATTATGCCCTGTTCTTGCCCTGATCAGACTCCTCGAAAACAAATTCCAATCCAACCTGTGGACGAACCCTTTTGACACAAATGATGGCCACTCCATCCATCCCAACCCAGCAACCCTATTTGCCTGTTTGGTGATAATCTAAGGCCCTAATTCGCCCCATTCTCGGATCCTGCGCAACACGGATCGATCTTCGTTTTATTTCTTCCATCGTTTATTTTCCCTCATTTTCCTTTTGCTGCTATCTTTAAGTAAGACCATATGCTTCCTTCCTCTCTCACGCCTGTTGAGGGTTAGGAATGGCTACGAGCTTAACGGGTTGTTACTAAGTATTTAAAAAAAAAAATAGTATAGATTCAACTTACAATTATTTTATTTATCGTTTAAGTGGTAATTTTATATTCGAGTTAACGAGCCTCTGTCGAGTCGAACCTAATTAATATTTTTTTGTTCAAAATAGACTTGTTTCCATTTTAAAATCATTAACTACTGTAATCAAAAACAATTTTAATTCGAACCATAACACGCTTTTTTGCAGTTCTTACCCGGGGTACATGAGCTCGAAGTTAGGGCCTATTTGGTAGAGCTCCAGATTCCAGCTTCATCTGAAATCTGAAACTTATAGGCTAAAATAAAGTGAATTAAGTTTATATTTTTAGTCTAAAATGTAAACAAGATGATCCATCTAAACACTCTTAATGTATTCACAACTCCAGCTTCATGAATCTGGTGAAACTAAAATTTTCAGCTTCACCAGATTCTCAGAATCTGGAAAAGCTGAATCCCTGCCAAACAGACTTTTAATAGGGCTGCAGTGCCACCGTATTCTGAGCCGACCCGACCCGACCCGACCTCCATGCCTGTAGCTCGCTACGGCACTGTACGCTGGTCGTACATGTGCACCGTTGCCACTCGCACACAAGCGCGTATAATTGAGCTGCCGCGTGTCTGCATCGGCGGTCCCACCGGGCATAATCACCATCTTCCGGTCAAGCGATGCATCTACTGCTAACCGAAGACAGGAGATCAAGAAAAAACGGTAGGCAGATGAACGCCGCTCATTGCCGCCAAGGATTTCATAAAAGAATTTCGAATTCAAATACACTTTACATAAATGGACTCTAAATATTCAAAAGGCCGTGGAAGTGGGTACGGGAAAAAAAGTCAACCAAATTGTCGCTTAAAATAAATAAAAAGAAAAAAGGAAAAAGAAAAATGAATCAAAAAGAAAAAAAGGAAAAAGAAGGGAACATACTCTAGCACATGGGCACTGTAGTTTCTACGGTTTCAATGCGCTATGTGTTGGGCTCTGAGCGATCTCTCCAACAATATTGATATAGATAAATTCATCCTACTTATTTTATTTTATTTTTTATGGTCCCAAGATGTGATTTTGATCTTACTTTGGGTAACTTTATCTTTTTACACACATTCTATCTAGCTAGTTTCCATTCCTTCGAATTGCAGATATTTTCTTCCCTAACCGCTGTCTTACTTTTGCCTAAAAGGTGGACCAGTTTAGGTATGGATCGTTGAGCTCACAATCAAGCTACATAGTATAGGGGAGAAAAGGAAGAGAAGATGATATCCCGGCTAGGACATCGATCTTGAAATTCCTCCTAAGTCTGAGAGACACAATTAACTCCTAAGTCTGAGACACAATTAACGCAGTCGGTCTCCACGCCATCATCATCGATCGCCCTTTGTTTTCGTTTGTGCACCACGTCACACCATAATTGTTGTAACAGGACATGAGAAGATGGAGTTAACCTGGAGAAGGGAACCTGCAAATCGATAGATAGATACCGTAAGGATAATGTTATTGGCCGGTATTTATACAAAATAGGCAGTACTGAACAAAATTACAGAACGACGATGAATCATCGTCTAAGTTTCTACAGTTTGAGATGGGTACGAGAGAACCGGACAAAGAAAAGAAAAATGTGAGGTGGATTGACGCTGAAGGAAGCGAAGGACACAGAGACCGAAAGCATGGCAACAAAGGCAAATAGCTCCGAGAGAATTTTGATGGCGGGAAGATGCAGAAGTAGGTGGCTTTCATCAGCCCTGCAGCAGACAAGGGCAAGACCGGCAGCCCCACACACTTCTTCCGATCATTCAGATCGGAAGCGACAGTGCAGCTTGCACTAGTCACTGCCAGGCGTGCATATGCCCTCACTATTCATAGCTAGAAGACGCAGATAGGTTGGCAATTGGCAATCAGATTCTTGTAGCGGAGCATTAGGGTGGTCATCATCTTGCTCCACAACAAACCGTACCAGAACCGACAAGAGCTGTTTGTTTTTAGCTTTAACAAAAGTTGCCCTGCATTGTACTAGGTTGATTTGTGCAAATAGATGGTACATGTTTACCCCCATCAAAATTTAGTTTATCTGTCTTCCATAGCACTCCATAATCAGTACAACTACAAGGTGCAGTTTGCTGCTTCTTATATTTGCCTAGAGTTGAAGAAAGGAGCTACTAAACCCAACTAATAGGATAGACATATGATTGCTCCAGCACCAAGGGCCCCCTCCAAAATTTGCACAAAGGGATTCTACACTATAACTATTTAACATGGCAAGAAGCTATCTCAAATGCTTTACCTAAATTGATTGACCGGGCTTGTGGGTTTGGTGGTGAACTAAAGATGGAATGATTCATCTCCGTGTCGAGATGCTCAGTCTGATTGACATGGAATAAAATCGTTCCTTGAGTAATAGGCTAGAATAATCTGCCTTTGACATGTCTTTACCTGGCAACATGACAGAGATAAAGAAAGATCAGGGAGACTTGCAAACACCACAAGAACAGGGATGGACATCCTCATTACATGCCAAGATTGTGAAATCTGAACTAACCAAATCACACACTGCTACACCATAATGGACCCCCTCCATGGATATAATATCAATGCACTCTTAACTTTCTTCAGATGAGACAACCATAAAAATGACTTGCTACTAGAGGTTATGCAGGAGTAGGAAGAAATGAGACTCCAACATGATGCTGATACATAGTCCAAATATTTGTCCACAACGAGGGATGGTGATGTCCAAGCAGGTTCTGATGTTCAAATCAGGATTCTTTGCTTGCTAAGCGCCAATTCGCTCATTCAAGCAAGCAAAAGAGAAATTGTTACACAACCTAAATGAGGTGCTTTGCCCTCCTAATGGATAGACACCAGACAGACGATGACAGAAACAGGGGTGGTCTGGACGGGCCACCCTAATTGCGACGTTCAACCATCAAAGAGACGTTGGACAACGCAATTCACGGTTCCTTCTAATTGCCAACTTTCTCTAAAGTATGAAAACCTATTATGGGTAGAGAAGGTAAAACACACCCACTTTAAAAAGCTAAGAACCAATATAGACATTGATCAGAAGTGAAAAGGCTAATGATGTATTGATCAATGAGCTACAAGAAACCGGAAACCTACCTAATTCAAAAAAAAAAAAATTCGAGTTAGGTCTAAATCTAGTGGTAACTATGATAATCGAAGTGTAAGACAAGTAAAGATAATGTTAGCTTCATAGAGTCAAGGCAGGGTCCAGAGAACAAGACACCAAAACCAAGCAAGCAAGCCGGTTCTGAAGCAGTGATAACTCTTGTGATTTTGTGGAAGTTGCCAGCTTAAAAAGGCAGGCCCCAGCCACACACAGAAGTTGTTTATGGAACGGGTAATGCTACTCAAGGACAGGGATAGGCAAGCAAAGACTGTGGTGTACAAGAAAGACAAATCAATTGGAAATCCAGATGGGTCACTAGAGGCTGAAGCGGACTGGAGGGCAACGAAAAGCATGTGCTCTTGGCGTTCAATGATAGAGCCAAAATTTTTAAGGGAGGCCAACGCAAGGTTCACAATGTAAGTTGGGCAACTAACATCATTCGGAAAGGTTACAGTAGAGGGAGGCATGAATGCTTACCAGGATTAGAAAAGAGCCTCTAGTCTCCATCCATTGTATTTGTATGACTTGGGGATAGGCCTGCCTAAACTAACAGCCACTAACACCCATCCAAATCTAACTTTCAGCGCATCTGACCAGGCTCATGGCCACTATCATTTATAGGTGCCCTCTTAGTGTCTGCAGAATCTGGTCCCAATCATTGCTCGCGTATATACTCCTCACTTTCACGGGTTATAAATAATTGAGCGGCAAACTGAGCAGCAGCCAGTTGGCTTCATTTCACCTCAGTTGTCCACACCATCCATAATTTTGTCGGTCCATCTTTACTTGGCATATGTCTGGTTATTCCAATGGATCCAACGGACGTCAGCTTAGTATAGCGTTGTGGTTAAGTATTCTATACATCCCTAATGCATCTCCCACCAAGTCATTCTATGTGGACAACCACTTCTTCGATGCAGAAATATCAGAACATACTCAAGATAGTCTGGGAAGTGTGAAAGAGATCCATACCTGTGCCTGCTATGAGCTTGTTGCAGGATCTGGTCCCAGGTCAACAGCAAGGAGTGTTCCCGTTTTCATCGGTCACTATTCAGCAGCAAGCAGCCCCTTAACCTACGAGTTTTCAGAGGATGTCATTATTCAGCAGCAAGCAGCCCCTTAACCTACGAGTTTTCAGAGGATGTCATTATTCAGCCCTTCGCGTGATCTATCAAAGCACTCCATTGCAAAATCTCTTTACTTGATAACTACACAGTCGATCGATTCTGACACAAAGCAGTAACTACACAAAAATAATATTATTGCCACAGACTTGCCACAGAATAATCTGACAAAACCAAACACATGCTACACGACTGATCTTGACTGCTGGGTTGCTAAATTCCAAATGGCAACTTATTCTGTAGGCAACCACGGTGATGATACTTAAAACATTTAATGATTTAATTGCAATATTTGAACTAAGGCAATAACAGAAAAAAAAATGCTTTCGTTGGCGTGTTGCATACCTGTTCCTGCTGGATAAAGATCGTAGAGTAAACGATTGGCCACCCTTGCTTATAGTTGACCCTACTGTGAGTTCCATCTGCTCAACTATTGCCAGTGAAGATTACGAAGACACGGGGACTATAATCCCACGTGCACACGTCTTGCTTAACAAAAATGGGGCAATCTGCAGCAAAAATATGCGGTGCTTGTTAAAATGCACAGGCTGCAGGACATAATTCTGAACTATCAGACCGTAAACCGCAGCAAGTCTTTGATAAGGAAAAAACATATGAACCAGCCGAAGCACACAGAACCATCTACATTGGAAAAGATTAGGCCACTGGCAACCCCAGCTGTCAGTTCTGCATTAGCATACCTGTTTGTGCCTTGTTCCTTATACAACATCTGGTACAAAGATAGCAGAATACCAGGAAAGCAGGGAGATACACCTAGACTCAGTGTTACTCAGACACCCGTGTTCAAAAAAATTGCCAAATCGGATACCTCAAATCTGAGTTGGATTGTGACACCTATGTCCAATTGCGAGTAGCATTTCCCATATCCAATTTTTTTTCCGAATCGGACAGCCAAATCTGAGTCAGATTCAGACTCCCGAGTCCGTGTGCAAGTAACACTGGCTAGACTGAATGCAATGGATCAGTATAGTACAGACACGCATTAGCGCCACCTGCACTGATAATTCAGCAACACACAGCAATGAAATAGATCCTCTGAGCTGGACCAGATAGGTACGGTTAATGCAATTATGAATAACCTGAAAACAACAAGACCGGTAATGCAGCATAATCAGTGAGGGTGGGAAAATTGAAATGTCCTGGTCTTCGTTCCTCATCAATGTGCCATAGGGTACATGATGAATGTGGTAATGCAACATAAGCAGCTGAAAGTGGAAACTTAAGTTATGCAGTTAAGTCGCAGCTATCTAAGATGACTCACAATTGCTTCGAATCATAATCAGCATGTGAACTAAATATTTAAGTATTTCACATTTCTGAGATCAAATTCTAGAGACCTATCAAATTAACCATGGAGAAAATCGTGATTCAATCACAAATAAAACTGCTAATAACAACGTAAATACATGGTGATGGTTCAAAACGTATTTCGACTAACGCATGCTCATTATTTCGGCACAAGCCATCATTCTGCATGCACGGCATGGTATAATCCAACTGGTTGCTCCATAGTCCATAGGAACAAGAGGTCGATAGCAAAGCACAATTTCTTGTTCGTTCTGCATTTTAATCCATGTAAACAAGAAAACTGGCATCTGGAACACATGAGGACGCTGAAAATGTTTCATGACTTATCAGACACATCTCAATCATCCGAAACAATACAACTAGACTAAACCAACAATATAGGAACTAGGAAGACATCAAGTTAGTACAAATGCCAGCAAGTTATGCTGCAGTCTCAACAAAATGAAGAATATCATCTACCAGCATTAAGTATATGTATGTAGCTGCCCATAATCTATGTTGTCGTGGTGTCGCCAAGGCGTCCTGTGGGCTGGAGGCAGACGACGGGCCATTTGCCCTGCTTCTTCCTCTGATTTGCTCTGCATTTTGCTCACTGATTCTTGCTTGCTGACTCTTGTTTCTTGCTCTGCTAGCTCGCTACTTCTTACTTCTTTATTACCCCCGTCTAACTACTGCCATGACTTGAAAAATCGCCTTGACAACCTTGCCTACAATAATCTTTGTCACGACTATTAATCAGATGTTAAGTTAGTAAATGCTGAAGATGTAAAATTACACGTGAAGTCATTTCTCATTCTTAGATATCTCAAATGACATGTAAGGATGTCCTGCTGCCTAGAAAATAGTCAAATACACAAATACGTTGATGTTTGAGGGATTGATACCATCCAATGCACATAGTTAAAGTAACTAACATAAGCATCAGGACACAATCAGATCTGATGGATATTGAAAAGATTGGCACTCTCAACAAATTCCAAAACTAGCAAACCAATCGTGTATTAGATGGATCGAAAATTGGATTATTGACGACACCTGGAGCATTTTACAGGTGCTTTCTGCCTGTGTATGGATTCAAAAACAAAAACAAAATGATAACTGATTGAGAAACAATACCAGCATGGTCTATTACCGTCACCAATGGTTCAACTGATGCAAGGGAAAATAAAATGATGCTAGTAATGAATTAAAAGCATACAACCAATCAACAGGATTCTAGTGGTGTGTCACATTCTAAGATGCACAACAATAACAGCAAGTACCCTTCTGCAAGCAGAATCACATGAGACTACAATACAGTTTCAGATCAATCAGTATCTGACCATATTATTTATTAGAAAGTTCAGACAGCCATCCAAGTAAGAAAAGCAAACTCAACAGTCAACACTAATGTATGTTAATCCTCTCCTGAAAATCCCTAAACCATACCCATACCATCCCCAACATTCCAAACCCACGATGGCGGGAATTGAACCTGTGACATCTTGTACAACAATAAATAAGTTTCCTATCAGCTGAGCTGCCACTTGATTCCCAGGGACTTCTGAGACGTGTTTTCAAGTCCCTCTTTAGCAGCTAAGCTGAAAGAAACATCCATTGTACAAAGGACTTACATGGTTGGCTGGTGCAAATGAGCTTATGTGAGCAGACCTGAGTTTGAACTAATGATATGCATTGGCCAGCACACCAATGTTTTTATTCTCCCATGTAAATCAATACTCCAATTATACTGCCAAAGGATTATTTGAGTCGGAACATGGTCGGCCAATTAAAGATGCAAACTGATCATGGAATTTCAACAGAGGACACTTCTCAATAAGGTTACTGTCGTCATAGGCTTCCTTCAGGAAGACAGTGCTTCTTGCTCCCTTGTTAGTGATGTAGAAGATCCCATGATTTTTTATTAAACAAAGAAGTAGCTTGCATGGCAGCCTGTACTCGTTATGGAATATGTCTAGCTTATCAGATGTTAGTCGTCTGTCCATTGTCAGGCTCAAAATCTCATGTAGAACAGCAACAGCTCGCTTCCGAGCCTGTGGTGTTGCGGGCTCCACCCGCCTAGCATTCAAATAAGGTGAAGGAAATGCCATCTTCTGCCACCTAACCACCTCCTCAAGGTACTTCCGGTTGGGCCTAAATCCTGCTGGATACTTTAACTTGAAAGCAAAAGGACCCAATATATTTCCATCTTTAGGAATCCCTCTATGGTCTATTTGGAAGCCCTCGAAATTCAATTTTTCTTCTCGGGCTGTGACTGCTAGTGAAGAATCCCAACTCTCCAAACACAAATGGTCCAATCCCTTCACATCCCGGATTGAAAAAAATTCAGGGTACCTAGGAATCAAGTTGATCTTGAAGTTCTTGGGTAAGCCCAATTCAGATTGGATGAGCTCAATCTTATCTAGAGGGATCTGGCAGTCCATCGACATCATTAGTAGCTTCCTTAGATTTCTCACCAAAATAGGTTCCATTAGCTCTCGAGCTTGTGTCTCCTCACTCGATATCTTTCTGGCCTTCTCAGTAAGCGTGACAGCAATGGGCTCCCGAGAGGCACTTCCACCAGAGACACGGAAGATATTGGGGTGACGCTCAATAAGTGAGAGAAAGTTCCATTTTTGGACAAAGCCAACCTCCTTTTCAAGGTCCCGTACAAGTAGTGCACCTGTCTTTTGGGCCAAGATGAGCTCACGAAGACGAAGGAGGAAAGCAGGCTTCTTTTGGAGGTCCATGGCCTTGTCGAGGCCAGGCTCACGGTGATAAAGCTTCTTCTTGGGTCGGTGCCCATGACCTGCCGAGAATGAGGACATAGCCTTGAGTTGTACCAAGGGAAGAGTTCTGGGAATTGAAGATAAATATGCTGCCAATCTTCTTTCCATCATGTATTCCTTGAATGCCAGTCTGTACACTACAGGTCCACGCATTCAGAAGCGCACAACAGAGATGGCAAAAAGTTGTACTTCAAATTCTGAAAACAAAAAAGAGAAAAGGTCATAATTATATTAGTCATTTCAAATGAATTAATTCATTATTCACTAGAGTAAGTTGGAAGATCAGCGCAGACTATCATTAGAGAAACAAATTTACTGCAACTTGACACCTGTCTCATAGATTTATGTGCATTTATTTTCTGTAAAATATACTTTGTTACAGTAATTCTTAGAAACTTAATTACACTTTCTTCAATGAGAATATCAAGTTACAGCTTGGGATGGAATAAATACGTGCAAGATTTTGATTCTTCAACTCTCTCTCGGTACATGTGAAAATTAAGACAAATCTATTTGACTTGGCAGACCTCAAGTCACTGACAGGATGTCGAGGGGGTTTTTGGTGACAGCTTCCCGCATGGGCTTTGCATTGCTTGCTCCAATGTGCATGTATGGTTTAAAGCTACCTCTCCCCTCTCTTGGAATCGGTTAATTTAGGTATACTTAGGATTCTTGTCCAACAAAATTTGTGGGATGTCTCTATAGTCCTTTTACCTCTATAATTGACTATCAATGCAACCTCCACAATAAGCCACGTCATGAAATTTTCTCTTAATCAGGTTTGGAAAAAAGTGCTTCCAAGAATGAGTGCAATGCTGCTATTAGTTTCAGGTGGATGCTTAATCAGATGAGCATCCACTCCGGTCATCTTCCCCAACAGAGGTACTGTTAGAGATAAATCAGGATTCGTCAAAATCATAACAGACTTTCTACTCTTCCTAATTCCGGACTCCTTCCTAATCTCGGATTCCCAACCGGCTATATAATGCCACCCCATGTACTTGTAATCTTGAACAAAAAGAGTGATCCTTGTGTCTACCGTGGTTTTTCCTGCAAGGGTTTCCACGTAAAACTTTGTGTTCCTTTGTGCGTATGCTTGCTAGATCCTAAACCCTAACAAGTGGTATCAGAGCACGCACCTGGGTCCGATCCGCCGCCGTCGCTCGCGTCTGCCGTCCTCCGCGCCGTCGCGACCGTCAGCCGTCTCGGCTTCCGTGCCGCAGCGTCGGCCTCGCCGCCAGATCGGTCGCCGCTTCCCCGGCCTCTGCGCGCAGCGCCCGAGCGTTGCTCTCCCGGCCGCGCCGCTCCAGCCGCCTCCCTTCAAGCCCGCCGTCGCAGCCGCACCGACGCATCTGCTGCCGTACGCGCGGCCGCTAGCATCTCTCCGTGCGGCCAGCCCGCGCGTGCTCTGCGCCGTTCCCCGGCGCCGAAGCCCGTCCGGATCTTCAGCCTCCGCCAGCCAGCGCCCGAACCAGCTCGCCCCGACGCCCTTCGGCCCGGCTTCCTCGCCCCTTCGTGCGCGCGCTCGAGATCTTGCCGTGAAGAGCTCACGGAGTGCTTGGTCCCTTGCGCTAGAAGTGCTTGGTCTCTGTGAAGAGACAAAAGCGAGAAAGAAGACGCTTTCTTGCCGACTATAAGTTCCCGTGAAGTGCTTTCATGCAAACATATCCTGTGCAATCAGAGAGTTGGTAAAATTATAGTGTAATTTAACTAGAAAAAGTTTCGAAAATTTTGAAAAATCATGGATGTACATGAAGAGACAAAAGCGCTTGAAGTTACAAAAGACAAAGTTGCCGACTTGTTTATAATCAAGTTTGTCTTTTTATTACTCCCATGAAATTTTATATGTAGATGAAGTGCTTTCTTTTTAGTTGCATTTCAGTCTGCGTCAGATAGCAAGGCGTCTAGAGCCTCGATCGTCGTGTAGTATCGTAGTTGCCTTACAAATGCCTCAACAGTCAACAGGATAGCCCAGCTCAACGTCGCAATCGGATGGCCCCGCCGCGTCAGAAGGGTGTCGCTCACGATTTCGCCTCGGGATGCTAGCATCTCTCGTATAGTTGTGTTTGATATCAGGTTTTGCCCTTAAATTTGCTACGGCCACAACTATACGAGACAAGAAAGAACACGAGTACTGTCCTAAACAGTATGGGCGTGTGGTTTTTACAGGTACAAAAAGATAACCCGTTCCTTGGAGGAGCTGCAAGAAAAACTCCAATTTACATTGCAAATAGCCAAGAGGTGGCGCCAACCCTGCTAACATGCTCTACTGGAAGCAAAACGAGCTACCCAGCGAACTGATCAAAAAGATCTATAACCCTATTATTCCATTAAATGGACTGCCATCAGTTCATGAACAACCTACAGTAGTGTTCCAGAAATGACCTATATCCCGGTTTAAAGTGTTTCGCTGATCACTACAAGGAAAGGCAAAAAAAAATTCACATGGCCGAAGCAATGATTATTAACATCATCTTTGTTGTGTTTGTACATTGTACATAGGGCACAATTCTCCGCTGGGAGGAAACAAATAATGTTCTCCAGCTACCCCACAGAAATGATGCCATGGCTTCTGCAGAGTGCAAGATCTTGTCAGGTAAAGGCCTCAACCTCAAGAAACACATCATGCTAGGCTCGCCTTGAGAAAAAGCTCAACAATCAAGCAAAAGCTTGCAATTGATGCAAGAGACAGCTCAGAGCTTGCTGGAGTAGCACAAAAAAGATTCTATTACCGATTCCTAGCTATCTCACACACGCCTGCACTCCTGTATCATATGACTGGCAAAATGTTATTTGACGAATGACAAAAAATGTGAAAAACAATAATGTCAAAATTGCAAAAAGCAGCTAGAATGAACTTTGTCACAACTCACGGCATATAATCAGAAAAGATTTCAATAATCATGATGTTTCTAGCACTGAAACTGTTTGGAAAATAATAGAATTTCCTCTGAATGGTGCCATGTACATCAATAATACAGCAGAGATCCTATGGGCTATGGTCATAATACAGAGCATATGTAATCAAGTCTCTTCTAGGATGATGGTCAGGTAATTTCTATCAGCATACATTCAATTATGAAGCATCAATACTAATTGAAAAAACTACTGGATAATGATGAAATACAAGCAAAGGTGCAAGCATAAATATTGAAGACACCCTGGAATATGAAAGTGCTTAATTGGAACAGTTTATATTGCACGGTCACAAAAAACTCAAAAGGCATTTTGATTGGAGTGAACAAGACAAAATTGCAACTATAAGAAGAATCCAAAACAATAACTACTAAGGACAAAAAACATACTTGTATGTACCGATTCTTTGGCTAATGCTCTTTCAGAACCAGCTTGTTCCAAATAAGGTGCAATGAGAGCATCCAATTTGACAACCCAGAGTGCAACTGCTGACGTCGTTTGTGGCATCGTTTGAAAGTATACAGTGATGTCATCTAGATGCGAACTAAAGCTTACAGATGACAAACTTTTGTACAACCAATCCTCATCCATTGCCCCAACAAAATCAACAAGAACCTGCAGGGAAGAGCAACATGGCAAAACAATAGGCAGTAAATATTGAGTAATTTCCTTAAAACTAAATAAAAGCTTCCTGCATTATAATCCGAAAAGAAAAAATGACAACTATATAACAGACCTGTAAAAGCTCCGGCAATGATGATGTCCGTCGCAGTCGCTTAACCCACAGCTTGTGTGAATACTTCATCCACAAACCGGCAAAAGCTGCCTCAGGCATGCATGCCTACATCAGAACAGATTATATTTATAAGGATTAAAATATGGCTAGACAGAAGTTGTAATATGTGCATGCTTTTTTGGGACACTTGTACAGTGTGACAATCCAACACGGCTACAACACTCAACTTTGTGTCACCAGGTATTGTAGTATTTTAACAAAGCAGATCCCAGCTAATAAAACCAAATAGGACAAGCATTTTTTAATACTCACCTCAACAGCATAAATCGCAGCTTTAAGTGCCTGCAGCTGTGAAGGCAGAACTTTATGCTTTGGCACGCTGTAGACATCCTCAGGCTCCCTGCATGTTGCCACATGTATAGCATATTTTTCTTCAAGATCAAAACCAACCTCAAAAGTAGAGTGGCATATTCTGCAATGTTTTTCATCTCTCCAATACAAATCATGACAACTTTCACAGCGAACAAGTGATTCCTTAAATGACTTCTTGCCACACTTAACAACAGCAAGAGAAGAATAGAACGAAGTCCAGATCCATTTATCTAATGCTTGCAGTCTTTCCCACTTCAATATCTTCTCATCAACTCTCCTCCCAACTTCAATGAATATTGCAGATGATGCGTTTAAAAGATTATCAGCTAGATCTGTGGGAACTGAGGCATTGTCAATGTCTGATATGGGCGAAGCTCCATCTCCATTGCTTGCCTTGGGTGAAGCTCCATCTCCACTACTTGTCTCGGAGCGAGATGGATCAGACGCTGATGCAATTCCAACTACATTTCCATCTTCCAAATGATTTTTCATGGCTTCAAAAAGGCATGCTTCTCTCTTTTTCATTGATGCAAGAAGATGAGATTCCCTAGTGCCTCTGCTGTCTAGAACAGCGAACAGGGAAAGTAATTCCTGAAAAAAAAGGTAGATTTATCAATGGAAGTTAACCCCAAGTAAATGAATAAGAGGCATACTTATATATCTAAGCAGAGTTAGCAGGTGGACAACCTGTGGTGAATCAATCACCTCCCAGTGACCATCTTCTGAGGATTCGAAGTAGATCCTACGATGCCCTGGATCATCTGCCCTACAAGGGCCAAGGAAGAGCCAATAATTGTTATACCTGCGGTCTGATCCTAAGAAAACAACTTGTGGTTGATGCGTAACTCCTGTAGATGAATCATTCCTTCTAGAGTTAGCGATGAAATCGTGACTTCTCTGGCTTCCTGACAGACCTTGCTTAGAAGAATCCAAACTGTACGAGCTTCCTGATCTATTTAAGTATTCATCACTAGATTGATAAATGTTTCTTGTTGATTTTTTTATCTTCCCACCTGATGCATGTGCTCTCGGTATGTTAGGCAAGACTCTTTGTGGTTCCTACAAAAGGTAGAAAATAATGAAATAAGCTTCTGCAAGTTTCCAACAGGACAAACAAGTATATAAAAAAACATTTTCTGAAGGCTGAGCTTGAACTTAGCACATAGAACACAATATTAGATTGGTGTAAGGATTAGGGAAAGTCATACAAAATTAAGTTCCCTGACAATTAAGAAATGAGTATGGTAATATGGTATGCATGTTCACTTTGAAGACTTCAACTGACAGTTATACAGTAGCCTCAGTCAAGCACTCTCTAATGAATAGACCCATCTCTCCTAACCATGCCTGTAGCTATAAAGGGTAAAAGATAGTTACAGTATAGTTAAGATATACGATTCTTCAATTCTTATAGCCTAACAAGACTTAGTGTATAAGCATTAGTTTTGGCACAAAATGAATAAAGCAAATCAAGAGACAACTTTACATAAAAGGTTCACAGGTTTGGATGATCCAAAACAGAACTCTGCAACAATAATGCCAGCAAGCTTCGACAAAATGAAACCTAACTCTCTACATTAACCTGATCGCTTATAAGAAAATCCACCTATTCCCATAGTTACAATACCAAGCCAGAGCACTATGATAAGATAGCAAACTTCAAATAATATGGCAATATCAACAAGAATGAAAGAGAGTAATAATTCTGCAAGTATCAGATGGTCATTTTGCAAGCTCAGTAGAATTTAAGCAACCTTCTCTAGAACAAAGATGACATGCTGCAATCGAGAAATACCAAAACAGAGTGACGACTACCTCAAGTACAGAACCAGAACCAGAAACAACATCCATTAAAGCAACCAAGCAATCCAACTTCTCATTAATGCATAGATCTGAGTACTCGCCTTCCATCAACCCCAAAAGCCATCGTTCTCCAGAATAACTTTCATCAATTTCACTACATTTATTCATATTTTCATGTACATTTTTCTGCTTCCTCTTAACAATTCTATGTTCTTGCTCAGAAAAGCTCATCTCTTGTGAACAATCAGATTCATCACCACTACTGCAAGCATCCCCATCATCATCAACACTTCCAGAATCCTCAGTATCTGATCTAGGATCTTCCCTTCCTTTAATCCGAGGATCAACACGAAGACGATACGCAGAAGGCGCAATCTTTTCAAATAATGTGATGTCACTAGAGAGAGTTGAATAGATCAGCTGCTCTACTTCTGATGTGCCGGAGACGTTGAGATCAACAATCTGAAGAGAGAACAATCAATAAAATGGAGATACTAAAGTTAAAAATACATAGAGGAGATTAGTTGTTATCAATATCGACATTTTGTTTCCAATATTATAAAGGTAAATACCTCTGGTGATTTGGCAAGTTCTGATACCTTTAACCCATCACTTCCTTTCTTAGACAATAGTGCAAACAATTCGCCTTTCAGTGTACGAGGACATAAACCATATTTAACCATTTGATTCTTCTCCTGTAAGAAGGAAACAAAAGGATATTTATTACTTCTAAACATGTTTCAATGCTTGAATTACTTGTAGACTAGCAAAGGAAATCTACAGCTACTGAAAGGTATGCACACTGACATACAAATGCTAAAAAAATCTAGAATAATGAGGTATCCCATTAGTACCTTGTTAAAGAATTCCCGATTCAGCATATGATGTTTGGAACCAAAACCTGAAGCAACCAGAACTTGTCGTAGTATTTCCACCCAAGTAAGAGAATTCAGGGATTTGATCCAAAAAATCACATCGAATTCTTGTTCCCTAATCTGAAAGAGGAGCATCTTCAACAAAAATGCATCTTGACAAAGATAAAAGTGACTCCATATATTACAAATTTGACTATCCAGGTAAATCATTCAACTATTATATTTTCTAGATAAGCTCTTCAAACAGAAAAAACATGATTTTTGCCTACTGAAAGCCTTTACAATTCCGCATCAATGACCTGTTCACAGTTCTGTTATATATATCTGACCAAAGAATCAGCTCTAATAGGATCATCATGTAGTCCCAAGCAATCAATAAACTAGTTACACTTATATCACATCAGTAAAACAAGAAAGTCAAGCCAGTTTATAAAAATATGCAGGTAGCTCAGTGAAAAATGCATCAATGAGATGAATAAATATCTCAATTGAAACATAAGTTTGAAGCTATAATCTAGGCGAAACCACGATATAAAATGAAAGTGAAAATGAAAAATAAATAGTACTCATTTTTCTGGGATAAAGTAAAAAAGTTTTATCGGGTCCTAGAATGTAATGAGTATCAAAAGGTACATGTTGTGCTTATTGAACGATATCTTCTATTCAATATTACAAATTATTGAACACTGCAAACTAGTAGCCTAATACTACTGGATAATGAACTGGATTCCTCCTAAGGCTGCAATCTATTAGACCCTATCAGTCCTTATTGCCCTTCAAAAAAATAATTGACTCAATACTCCAGAAAAGACTGGAACATGAGCATAATAATAAGGCTTACCATGGGATGAAATGGTTCGATAAATAGCTCAGCTCTCAGAACTAAGACTGTAGAGCTTCAACTTTCTGATGCAGCATCATATTCAAACTATAAATTTACACAAGGGGCAATGCAATAAACTGAGGTTTTCGTTGATGTGTTTACCAACATAAACAATCAAACTCCAAGTGCACAATCATACTAAATAAAAATAATCAAATGAATATGCTATTAGGTTTTCTGCTCATTTAGAATTCATTGGTGGACAGCGCGGCATAATTGAAATGAGATGAGAACCTAGTAGCTCTAGAGGAAGTAAAAGGTACTTAAAATGGACTGAAGTCTACAGTAGCATTTTCGAAACTCACAAAGTTCAGAAAACTTAAAAATCTGCAGTCTTTAGAAGATCGTGGAACAAAAACACCACCACTGCCCCTTTCTGTGTTTAACAAAAGTAGCTTGAGAAGACCAACATGTATTTTCACCAACAACAGCGAGTCCTGGAAGTCACATTTTCACCATGAGAACATAATACCAGGAATCATGCCAATTCCAGGGAATTCTGATAAAAAAGTTTCACCTTGTCATGGAATGCTTGCGCAAACTCATCAAATGTAAAGGGATGGACATCCATACTAACAAAATGAGTGTAGACAAACCGGACAACCTGCCAAGAATTTTTCCAATTTTAATGGATGTGTATCAAGTTTCAACATAAAAATTAGTATAGAGGAAAGACGATCATGGGATGGTTCACACATAAAATGAAGATAGAAAGAATCAGTTGGTTAGCCAAGTATAAATAGGGATGGGCATGCAGAGGCTATTAACCTTTTTAACTACATGTGAAGGTCATTAATGTTGCAAGGTTAATTAAACAAAACTATCACATATAGATGACATAAGATCTGTGTGAAAACATGTATTACAAATTTAAAATACTCCCATTCCCTGGATGTAATAATCCATATCGCTGTTGGTTGGACTCATGAACAAGAATAGGTTCCCATATGGATAGATTCAATCTTAGCCTTTTAGTTCAACCTTGCTTCCAGACCAGCATAAGACACCTACCTTTATAGACAATGTGGTAATATCTACAAAGTTACACAAGAAACTTGAATAGATATTACATATTAGAACCTGAACTGCTTTTCATAATTTCATGTAACGTAAATTCCACCAAAAAGATGGTGGTGGTGAATATAACCTGGAAAAGCTTCTTCACCATGTCAGGTGATGACTCCCAAGGTCTCGTGGAGAACGGCTGTTTCATCTTGACACTTGGCGGAGGAAACCTGGCAAGTAAATCTGCAAGATAAAAGTGCTAATAATTTGAGTAAATTATTTATTACAGAACATGAGAGAAAAGAGGTACAGGATGGTATTGAAAACCTTTACAAAGGGGGCAGCCATGTCTCCCACTTGAAGAAAGATGAGCTGAACATCTTAATGGGTTAGGACCTGCTTGTAATTCACTGAGCTCAAGCTCCTCATCATCAACTAGTGTCAACTGTTCAGTTTGTTGTTCTGAGGATTCTGATTCAGTAATTGAAAGATGGCACTCTAGTGTAGGATGCTCCTTCAGAGCAGTAACTCTGCTACATGGCACCTGAAACAGGGGGGAATCACCACTATGGTTCAACACAAAAAGCACTTTAGGTTCCATTGGACCAGAACATTTTTAGCTTTTCCTCCAAATGCCCCTATTTAGTAGCGCTACTACTCTAAAAGTTTGCTCGTTTTCTCCATATTTTTTCTAGGTCAAGTAAGAAGAGTTACCTTTCTTTTATTCGGTGGAGGTTTGCTCCTTTTATCTACCTTTTTCCATGCCATAATTTGCTTCTGCATATAAGGAAAAGCCAGACGGAATTGTGAGTGGCTAATTCTGAATTTGAAAACAACACAACTTAAAGTTACATAGGCTATATCAGGTCAAATCAAATAAGCGACTTTACTCGAATCAGCTTTCCATCATCATGATCCTCTAGTCTGTCACAATCATCGAATAGTCTCAAGGACCTCAAGTAACCAGTTTCATCAATGAAATTAGAGCCTGTTAGAATTTTGCCATTGCATGAATACATTGCATGCCAAACTCTCATTAGACCTTTGCCAATTCCATGCTTCCTCACAGGACCATTGTGCTCATATGGCAGCATGGATCTCTGCGTGGTAGACTCCATGATCTACAGATGAACAATTTTGTGAAGAGAAATGGGTGCCCAACATTAGATATCTCAGCATGACAAATGGACATAAATCAATATGGATTAAAATAAAGAAAGAAGTGTAAATAGTTAGTTGAGTTGACAGTATTTTGACCCAGGCACTAAAATGAATTGTAAATCAGCATCTGGCTGGAGGTAAAGAAACACAAGAATTCCAAGAGGCAATGCAATGGAGTTCTATCTTACATCTGATCAAAATAAAAGGAAAAAAAATGAAGGCCATAGTGCCCTCAGAAAGACATTTACAGCAATAACTGAACAAAAGAAGGGACTGCAGATACTTTATCCCTGTTCAAATGTGGTGTTGTTGCCTGAACCACAAAATACATAGGATTTGTTATTGTACTGATTGACTGAACAAATTATTGCCCTCAGTAAGCAAAAACAAAGCACTAGGCCTATTGATACTTGATTTTCGGAACCTGTAGTTCTAATTATACGAATGGCTGTATCCTTTTCCTAAATTAGGGGCTCTGGTATTGAAAACAAAACATTATGCTTGACCCTCAACACAGGACATGGCACTAAATCATCGTTAGGCAACACAAATTTCACGGCACCAACCTTATTCAACAAGGTTTAACACAGGAAACAAAAGCTGTGCTAGAAATGAAAATGAAAACACAAAGTTAGCTTCAATAATTGTATAATACCTTTCTCTTCTTCACAACTCTTTGGTTCTGGTAGGAATGATAGCCTGTGGTATCTGCAATTATATATATAAAAAAAGTATTTAGATCAGCTGAACACAATGTCATTAGGGTATTAACTGTTGTAGGGTGCCCAACCCCTTGGGCCGCTAGGATTGCCTAAAAGGCCTTGGCACAAGCCCATGAAGTGGGGTGCTCAATCCCTTGGACTGCCAAGTGCCTGTAATGGGCCTTAGGGTTAGCACATGAACAGGATAATGTGCACACATGTGAATGTACCATTTTACCCTCACTATTTTGCAATTATTAGGGGGCAGGATGGAAAATAGCCATCCCCCCACCTCTATACAAAGAGCCCCAAGGGCATGTGAGAGGCAGATCTCTAATTTTTCGCAATTAGCTCTTTCTCTCAAGTGAATTGTGTTCTTTAGCTCCTCTATTTCTATGTCCCCACAGGAGAAAGGGTATCGCATACCCACTGTTTGGTCTTATTGCCACAACATTAACCACATCTACAACATGCAACTCGGGCATGAAGTATGACAAGATGTTAGCAGCATTAGTATTAGAGAACATCAACTGTAGACCAGAAGTAAGCATTGCACGAGCCTTGAAAGTGCATTTAGACCGTTTTGCTTTCCTTACCCAAAAGTATAGTAGAAGATTTGCACCAGAACACAACCAACCACAATTTGTGGCAAAAGTGAATAGTGAAGAACAAAATCAAGCACAAGCTGCTCAATGTAATCTCAGACATAATATCACAGGGAGTAAATGAATGGCAAAAAGAAAAGGTTGAACTTCCATAGGATGCCAACGATAACACTTCATCATATAAAGTAAATAGCAGCATTTAAGATGGACATGAGCACATAAAATATGTACACATAATCACATATTCACAATCCCGTGCATAAAAAGAAACAATGACCAGAGTTGTCAATAGAGCAGCATGGTTGATTAAGCATCCAAGTTAGGTATTTTTCATAGTTTGATCCATTGGCAGGCATACATAGAAATATACAGCTATGATGGTCAATAACTTTTCAATCACATTTCATCTGCTACTGGAGGCATACCTCTGAGATGGCCATATGCGCTTTGTGGAAGGTGATCAAATTCACCTCCAAGAGGTGGACCATCCTTGCGGAAGACTTTCCTCATGATATAATCCTTAGGAAATAGAACTTGTGATCGAAGTGCATGTTTATCTTTCATGAAGCTCACACTCCAATCAACAGAACTGTCATCCTCAGGCTGTAAACCCACAGTACTGCTGTACATGGGACCTTGGCTAAAAGAGGAAGACTTGCTTCTGCAACTAAGCCCATTTGATCTTGCACTAAGTTGTCTTTCCATACGAGCCCTTATAGCTTCCATCTTTCTCCTCTCTTTCCTCCTCCGCTCCTTGAACCATATTCGGACTTGACTATAAGCTAGACCAACAGATGTTGCATACTCTGCCATATCCTCTGGCTTTGGATATTGTACCTCTGGATAAAAAGATATTTAGCCACATAAATAATAAAATATATAACATAGTCATCAGAAACAGAGCTTGAGGCACTAGGCATTAGCATATACTTACCAGAGTAAAATCTCTCCAACATCTGGATTTGCAGGGGAGATTTCTTCGTCCCTGAATTCTCCCTCTTTGCTTCAAGGCCATTGATCATCATCTGAACAGAATCATAATTAGTTTTCAGCATACCAAGCAACAGAAAATGCCCAATTACCCAAAATCCCTAGTTGCATCGCCCTCCCCAGGCCATGCCCGCTACTTCGCCAAGCTACCGTTCCCTGGCCGCTACCTTGCCGCACACCCCCTGCCTGCAAACTAGCTATGCCACCTGCAGCCCACACCTTACCGCACACCCCCCGCCCATGAACTAGCTGAGCCACCTACTGCCCACACCCTCACCACGCCTCGCCGTGCACCCACGCCACTCCAGTGGCTCAAATCAACACAGCATCAACACCAATCATCCTGTGTTAGTGTTTTTGATAATGTGGGCTGTGAGCCAGTGGACCTCAGTTGTGTGGATGGTAGCAAAGCCAGCCCTAGTTTCCATTGGATCGCTCTGTTTATCCTCTCCTCTTCCTGCTGCTCACTGCCTCGTCCTCAACCTGGCCGGCGGCCGCTTTGAGCAAACGCCAAGGAAAACCTAGGGGTGCAGGTCCCATACTTCCGGCCGACCCAGGGCCGCTGCCCCGGTGTAGTATTGCAACAACATTAACCCAGTATCTATTGATTGCAAGAAATCAAACCAGTTCAACTTCCAGTAATTCCCCTTCAAATCCTGCTGAGAAAAGATAACATCGCGAGAACGCCATCTCGACAGCCCAAAACTCACAACACCTTGATTCCCAACCCCCTTTGCGTCCAAATCCCCAAAACCAACAGGCAAAACGAGCCCACTACTCAACTAATCGATCAAAACCGAAGCGCCTGACCACTCGCACACAAACCCTCAGTCCCTCACCCATCGCCCCAAGCTGATCACATCCCACGGAACCGCCCACGCATCCAATAGCCCAAACCAAAATCGATTCCCAGCAAAATTGGCCCAATCGGGCCGAAACAGCGGCACCGGAGACCAAGCCTCCAAAGATAGAACCGGATCAGAGTGCCCCAGGGGCGTACCTGCGCTGGAGCCATGGCGGGAGGGCGTGGGGTCTTAGGAGGAGGTGAAGATGAGGCGAGGCGGCGTTGTGCTTGCGGTGTTGGTGCTGTAATGGCTGCTCAGTGAGTTCGCGGCGGTGATTCGGGCCGGTGAGATGGAGACGGAGAAACCAAAAACCCTACGGACAATAGCCATTTCTGCCCTTTTGGTTGCCGCCGATTTCAGGCCCTTAAACCCTCGGGGGAGTGTGTGCGGGTGTGCACGAAGGAGGATTAGGGGTTGGAAATATCTATTCGGTTTTCTTGCAGATCAGCCCTTGGATGTTGTTGAATGTGAAAGCACTCCCTCGTTGGGAGCATGCGTTGTGTATTGTCCAAGGATGAGCTATGCAATGGGAAGATTGGAATATGCCACTCCTTGTATTGACCGTATGATTTGCCACTCCTCCCGCAATAATTGTTTACTAGGTAGTTCTTGCGCGCTACGCTACGGACGTATATGAACATAAGACAATGGTGTTTGTGTATACGTTGGCATTGGCTGAGCGAAGAATTTATTGTGGAGTAAAGAACTCGGTGTTAGTTCAATGTTGGTGCTCATATAAGGAAAGCTATGGACGACTGGTTAGAGAGATTAAGTCTGCCACGACCATTGAGCGTCTAAGAGAAGATTAAATTGAAAACGGCGAAACTGGTAGCTTTGTCTATAGTATTGTATAGAATTCGATGAAACGGTGCAATATGGTATGGTAAAAGTAAATCGACAGTAAAAGGATAACGATTATTACTATGGTGAGTTAAAAGGATAAGAAATACAATTAGTAGAGATCGATATTATAAAGATTGAAGCAGAGTTTCGAAGGGTTGATGAATAAAAGTTTTTTTGGCAGAAATCTGTTGTATAATGTGATGGCTATGAATGGCCATCGATTTAGAACATTTCATATTTTGTATGGGAATTTGTTAAAGTAATAGAATTTATTCTGGAAATATGTGTTTCAAACACGGAATATAGTATGATATGTAATATAATTTCTTGGTACATGTAGGTCATGAGGTAATCAATAAATATAATCAAGCACGTGTATAAAGTATAATCAAGGACATGGATAAGTAAGAGAGCCACTAAGCATTCAGTAGGTAGTATATTGTTGCAATACGGTATAGCAAAAGTAAACCGATAGCAAAAGGACAACGACTATTGCTATAGCGAGCTAAAAGGATAAGAAACACAGTTAGTGGAGATCGATACTACATAGACCTAAATACATCAAAAGATGACAGCTACAGGTGTATATACCATTTAAGGTATGTGCGGTTGGATACTGAGTTATATAATCGTGATGGGAAATACATATAGTATAGAGTTTGTTGCTGATGAAGACAAAACGGGATCGGCTAGCTTTGGAAACCTAGGTCTGTGAGGACCAGAGAACGCTGAAGGTGCTGCAATGGAGGATAACAAATAAGAATGTAAGCAGTAAAGAAAAAGACTGTTTATGAGTCTACCTGTTCTACTGTGAGTTAGGTGTTTTGTCTTGAAACAGTCTTCTCTTAACAGAGTTTTTCCTTTGATAACTCTGAGATCATATATGGAAATGAGAATACTATGTCAACACTTTATCAGAGATGATTATAGAAATTATGCACAGATGGATATCAACAGAAACATAACTGTGTATGGTCTTTGGTAGTAGTGAGATCTGGATCATCAGTACTTAGTGATCTCTTGAGCGAAGATTGTGTCATAGACGACATCTGTAAGCAATAGAAGTGAGCTTTGAAATAATACTAAGGGGGTGTTTGGGATAACTCCAGCTCCACCAAAATCTGCGGAGTTGGTGGAGCA